>JAEIGQ010000133.1:0-600000 GCA_018904275.1 Lordiphosa clarofinis
ATTCATCGAGTGTATTAGACGTGCGTGCGATTCGAGGAGCCAATATTGACTCGGATCATTGCCTTGTCGCAGCCAAGGTACGCACGCGGCTCAGTGCGGCACATGCCTCACGCACTGACACACGTCGAAAGCTAAACGTCGAGAAGCTGCAATCACAAGGGACCTCTGAAGCCTACACAGCTAAACTCGCCCAACTGCTTCCCTTCCGATATATGCGAACAGTGGCAGCCTATATCGCACTCCATGAGTACGGCTGCCAAGGAGATACTCGGTTACTCCGAGCCCCTCGAAAGCGGTCTTAGTACGACGCGGGGTGGTCACGGGCTACTGCAGAGAAAAACGCTGCCTACAGGAAAACTCTGCAGTCGAGAGTAACGCGGGCTGCTAAAGAGCGATAACTGGAGAAAAGGAAAAAGGAGAAACGCCTTTTTGGAAGAAAAAAGTTTGAGCAGGAAAGGCGCATGCGCGAGGAAGTCGAGATGTTATTCGGCATGAGTGAGACTCAAAAATTTTACCAAAAGATTCAGCAATTAACAGAAGGTTTCAAGCCCAGAGTCGCACAATGCAAAGACGAACAGGGGAATCTGGTCACAGATCCGCAAGTGGCGCTTAACAAATGGAGAAGTTACTTCTCCAAACTACTGGGAGGCGATGACGAACATGATGCCGCCTTTAGAGAAGTAACGATGCCACCAATCGACAACATAGAGATAGACCCGCCGACCCAACAGGAAGTCTGTTTAGCCATACGAAGGCTAAAGAACAACAAATCACCAGGCGCTGATGAGCTGCCCGCTGAATTGTTCAAGGCTGGAGGCGAAGAAGTGGTAAGGTGCATGCACCAACTTCTGTGCCGTATATGGGTTGATGAAAGCATGCCTAACGATTGGAATTTAAGTGTTCTCTGTCCAATCTTTAAAAAAGGGGACCCTGCAGTTTGCGCCAACTACCGCGGGATCAGTCTCCTCCCCATCGCATATAAGGTTCTGTGCCGCATTATTTGTGAACGCCTAAAGCCGCTAATTGATACACTGATTGGACCTTATCAGTGTGGCTTTAGAACTGGTAAATCTACCACAGACCAGATATTCACATTGCGCCAAATCCTGGAGAAGACCTATGAGAGAAACATCGAAAATCACCATCTTTTTGTCGATTACAAACCCGCTTTCAACACGCCGATAAGGTCAAGGTTTTTCGAAGCCCTGTCTACTTTAGGTATTCCAGCAAAGTACGTTCGACTTTGCATGATGAACTTGAGAAGCACTCAAAGCTCCGTCAAAATAGGAACAAACCTCTCCGAGCCTTTTGATACCAAAAGACGTTTTAGGCAGGGTGACACCTTATCGTGTGACTTCTTTAATCTGCTGATGGAGTATATACTGCGCCAGTGCCCAAATGCCAACAGATCGGGCACCATCTTTAATAAGGATGTAATGCTACTCGCATATGCCGATGATATTGACATTATCGGGTTTAGCGGTAAACGAGGACAAGACGAAGTACCTAGTGTCCTCGAAACAGAAGTACACACGACTTGGGCAATCTGTTGCAATGGGAGAGTACAACTTTAAAGTTGTAGAGGACTTTGTCTACCTCGGAACGATGATAACCGGCGACAACAACATCAGCCTGGAAATTCGAAGAAGACACACGCTCGCAAACCGATGCTATTACGGGCTAAGTAGGGAGCTCAAGAGCAGAAACCTCAAGCGAAGAACAAAAATAGCGCTATATAAGTCGCTTATCATTCCAGTCCTGCAATACGGCGCAGAAGCATGGGCAATATCATCAGCGGATGAGGCGGCGATTGGCGTTTTTGAGCGAAAGATTCTTCGCAGGATTTATGGACCTTTGAAAGTTGGCGAGGACTTTCGCATCCGAATGAATGACGAACTGTATGAGCTCTTTGGGGATACTAGTCTGGACAAGCGCATAAAGCAACAGCGGCTGCGCTGGCTGGGACATGTTACCCGTATGGATGATCAAGCTCCAGCAAAAATGGTCTACAAGAGGAATGCGAAAGAACTGGGACAAGGCAAGGTGGGACGACCACCTCTAGGGTGACACGACCAGGTGCGGAAAGACATTTCCAAGCTTGGCGTGAAAAACTGGTGCCAGCTCGCACGGAGCAGAAGCGACTGGCGGACATTAGTTGCAGCGGCCGAGACCATCAAACGGTTGTGATGCAAGCATCGGGCCAATAAAGAAGAAGAATATGTATTGTTTAGAAATTAATCGAAGGCAAATATTTGGATGAACATCGATTTGTTTCGATTTTGTCAAAAAATTGTATAGTTATAGTTTATACTTTGGGTGATCACGTCTAGAGATATCGAGGTCACCGCTTTGTTAGAGTGGACCTTCTGGAACTAAAATTATCATTATTAAAACTGACCTCGAGCCAGCTAAAAAATCCCAAATAAAAAATAAAGGTCGCTATCCATAAAAACAGAAATGGAAAATATTAAAACACGTTTTCAAATTCTTACATCAATAAATTTTAAGGTCTTCTCATGAAAAATTCTTAAAAAATGTTTTTAAACATAAAACATTAAATACAAATTAAATACACACCTCAACTAAAATCTTAACGTATTTTACTACACTTTCGTTGTGATGTGGGTTTCATGAGCCGATTTTAATAATAACATTGGTTGATATTGAATATTTGTTCAGAAAATGTTGAAATGTGATCTCTTCGAGTTTTTTTAAATATGTACCTAGCGATGTCGTTAAATGCTACATTTAGCCTTTGCCTGCAACTCGAGCTACAGTTACCAAACACGTCTAGTCCATAAAATAGTATTGGTAGAAGACAAGCTTTTGCAATTATTTTTATCGTTTGTGTGGGTATGAACTGCTTTGTTAAATTCAGCTGCCTGATGAGTCCGTATGTTTTGCCAAGTGCTTGGTTTATATGGTCCTCCCAAGTCAAGGTATTGTTAAACATAAATCCTAAATTTTTTGCTCTGTCCACATATTCGATATCAACATTATCTATTTCAAGTCTCTGTAAGTCGTCAGTGTTGAACATTTTCTTATGTATTTTTAACCCATTTCTCAGTGCCCAATCACTTATTACACGAAGCTCACTGTTACAAATATTAATACACTCTGACACTTTACTTAGCGGACGACTAACATACATTTGTACATCATCTGCATACATCTGGACATCACAGTTAGACAACAAAGTGGGAAGGTCATTTATATAAAGACAAAAGAGTAATGGTCCTAGAACAGACCCTTGCGGAACACCTACTCTAGTTTGGAGAAAAGTAGAAGAGTCTATTGGGGTAAATACGGCTTGACTTCTATCTTTAAGGTACGAGGTCATCATTGTCTGCGCTGTTGTTGAAAAATTATATAGTATTCTTAACTTTTTAAGAAGTACATCGTGGCTAACCGTGTCAAATGCTTTGCTAAAGTCTAAAAGAGTTAAGAACGTTATATTGTCACTGTCCAGTTTTATACGTATATCCTCTACTAATGTGGTACAACTCCTTTTTTTCTTGAACCCGGACTGTCTATCATTAAATAGTTTATTCTTTTCCATGAATTCACTTATTTGTGAGGCCATAATTTGTTCAAGAACCTTGGCAAGAAATGGAAGGATAGAAATGGGTCATTATTATTATTCATTATTGCCTTTTGAAATAGGTAAGACTTTGGCCGTTTTCCAGATCAGCGGGAAACAAGAGGTTGTTAAAGCTGTATTGAAAATGTGGGTTATGTGTACTAAGATTCCTGGTAACAGTATTTTCAGAAATTTGGGATCTAGGTCATCTAGTCCAGTGGCATTGGATTTAATTTTTAATATTGACTCAAGGACATCACATTGATTGACACATGCAAAACTAAAACTATTATCACAGGTATTATTTATAATTGAGTTCAGGTACGATGTGTCATGATTTTCAGATACTTGAGATTGAACAAAGGGCATAGCAGAATAAGCATACAAAAACTGCCCCCACTCCGATCAGAACCAAGTTTAAATATGTTGTTACCACCAATGAGAAACTCACTCTCCTAAATTTGTAGTCTTCTAATCTCTATTGGAGTAGAGTTATGAGGGCGGAAAGATAAATCAAAAAACTTGTTTATCTTAAGAACCGCTTAACCGATTTGAGTGCGTTAAAAATATGTTATAAGTGTCCACCACAGAATTCAGAAAATTATTTTTGCACATTTTTATTACCAATTCTTAGGCACAAAAAATATTATTAAAATTTTCAAATAATTTTTTCGAGGTGTAAATCGATTTCAACTCTAAAAGTTTTTTGCTGGTTTTTTCAATAAGAAATCCTTAACAATATAAAATTTTTGCACGGTCATCGGGAATCATCTTCATAGTGAATGCCAATAAAACATGTGAACAGTTTTAGAAATATATTTTATAATACTGAGCACACTGTAACTACTCACACAGAACTGACAGAAAATTTCCCCTTTTTAAGTTGAATTACAGTGTGCGTAATATGTATAAAACATTAATGAAAAATACTAATTTAACGTTTAGTTGTATTTCACCATGAGGTACACTTGGGATGTATTTGCAAAAATTATATGTTGTTAGGGACCTCTTGATGAAAAAACCAGCAAAAAACTGTCGGTGTCGCAAAATGCTAACACCGTAAAAGAATTATTTGAAAATTTCAATAAGTTTTTTTGAGCCAAAGAATTGGCAATAAAAATGTGTAAAAATTATTTTTTGAATTGTGCTGTGGACACTTACAACATATATTAAACCCATCCAAATCGGTTAAGCGGTTCTTAAGATAAACGGTTTTTTTGATTTATCTTTCCGCCCTCATAACTCTACTCCAATAGCGATAAGAAGACTACAAATTTAGGAGAGTGAGTTTCTCATTGGTGGTAACAACATATTTAAACTTGGTTCTGATCGGAGTGGGGGCAGTTTTTGTATGCTTATTCTGCTATGCCCTTTGCCATTTAGATCGTTTACGTTAATGTTGTCCGCAAAGTTAGGTCTTTGTCGCCCAATTCCTATTTGTTTTATATTTTCCCAGACTTGCTGTGAGGTTAGTGAAGAAGTGAACTTAGATTTGTAGTATGATCGCTTTGACGATTCACAGAGACTAGTTGCTCTTCTTCGTAGCTTTTTGTACTCCTGTTTCAAAAAATCTGTCTTATAACGTTTCCATTTCTGGTAAGCCTTGTCTCGCTTGCTTATGGCTCTTTTAATACCATCATTAAACCACGGGTGTTGATTCTGATTCTTTCTTTTGCATCTTAATGGAACAAATTTATTATAAAGATAATCGATATTGTATTTTAGTGTTTCAATTTGTACATTTACTGATGATGAGGAGTAAATTGGATCCCATGATCATGAATGAAGATCATTACCAAGGTCAACAAAATTAATATTTTTAAAATCACGATACACAAAAGAATAGTCAGTATAATTAATATTTACTTCGAAAGTCAGGAAAATGAGGTCATGTTTTGAGAACATAGGTACAGAGAGCTGGTCATACAATAAAGCCTTGCTTGGGTTGTTAATAAAGAAGATATCCAGAAGGGTATCTGTTGTGGAAGAGAAATGCGTGGGTTAAGATTTGTTTACCAAAACAAGCCAATGGATTCAACGCATCCCAAAAGATGCCTTTCGCATAGAATATCGCTGTTCCAGTCACCAGTTAAAACTATATCGGTATAGGAAAGTGAAACTGTCTTAATTACCTCAAGCATGTCAGTGTAATCAACGTTGTGGTGTGGTCTATACAAACACCCAATCAAAATGTTAGAGGGATTTCCAGGATTGGCTATTTCTAAGAATAAATACTCGATTTTGCTAAGCAGCGGCTGTTTGCATACTACTTTTGCCTTCAGTCTAGTACTGACATATACAGCAACTCCACCGGCGTGGCCAACGCGATCTGAGCGATACAGCTTATATATACCCTTCACACTCCACCAGAGAATCACATATATTAACAGTAAACCACGTCTCAGATACACATATAACATCAACCAAAGAATATTCAAATAAATGTCTAAACTCATCCATCTTTCTAGCCAGACTTTGCGCGTTTATATGACAAACTTTCAGACCTTTCTTTTGTTTACATAACACTCTAATCAGAGCATGACTATTCGTCTTTGTGTCTCCTAAGTAATTAGTCATTTATAATGAATTGTAGAGTTTTTAGATACGCACAGTTTTTGACAAGTAGAAAATTTTTAAAGCATTCTAAACCAACAACAATTTGAGAACATTTAAAGATGGGACTAGTACGGAAACTGGAGTTAAATGATCTAAGAAAAATTTTATAGGACAAATTAAATAATGTTAAATTAATAAAAACGATTAAAGAGCTTTCATTAATAACACAGGCCAACAAAATGACCATCTTTGTGAGGTGCAGCCCTGTGGCCTTAAAAATATGATAAGTTTATGTTCACTGATTCCAAAACTGGTTTCGGTTATGTTCAATCAGCTCTTGTTTCCAAGATATAGCGGAAAAACGAAAATCTTGAATTTTTGGCACTCTAGGATTTATGGAGGCCACACTAGGAATAAATGTCTGAGTTTATGAGCTAATTACGGCAAAGGACATATCAATGCAAATTTAAAAAATCATAGGCGCTATATAAGTACAGCGGAAAGGGTCTAAATTGGCCTCTAAAGACAGACATTTTTCGATTTATAGCATTTTTAGCATTTTTTATAGCCCGTTAAAGCTAGCGCAGTTATTGAATTAATATTTTCGCCATCTGAGCCTATAGACAAACATATGATCTAATTTTGTGATTTTTATGGCGATTAAATCAATTTATTTGGCAAAGTTATAGCCTCTTAAACACGAAATTACATATTTAAATTTATGGGAGGAAAACTAGATTTGTAGCTCAAATTTTTATAGGAACTGTGAAAAGGCTACTTGTTTCCAAATATAATTTATCATCTACATGTAAACATTTAACAATTTATGCCGAACCAAGTAGCCCCTTTACAGTTCCTATACAGATTTAGAGTAACAATCTAGTTTTCCTCCCATAAATTTAAATATGTATTTTCGTCTTAAACACGCCATATCTTTGCCAAATAAACTTATTTAAATGCCATAAAAATCACAAAATTAGATCATATGTTTGGCTATAAGCTCAGATGGCAAAATTAATTATTCAATAACTGCGCTAGCTTAAACGGGATGGTTTATATTGCTAAAAATGCTATAAATCGAAAAATGTCTGTCTTTAGAGGCCAATTTAGACACTTTCCGCTGTACTAATATAGCGGCTATGATTTTTTAAATTTGCATTGATATGTACTTTATCGCAATTAGTTCATAAATTCAGATAAATATGCCTAGTGTGGCCTCCATAAATCCTAGAGTGCCAAAAAGTCGACTTTTTGGTTTTTCCGCGATATCTTGGAAACAAGAGCTGATTGAACAAAACCAATGATACAGTTTTGTTCAGTGAAGTCTATATTAACATAATCTGTTTAAAATAGACCTGCACCAAAATCACTGTTGGGCTGTGTAATTAAAATAAGTGAGCTTTCATTCTCCACGAAATAACACGTCAGAGGGATCAGCTGCGTTTGCAGAAACCATAGGCGACAGCTCAGTGGGAATTGTAGTGGGCGAAGTATTTGCAGGCGGTGGGGAGGGGGGTCGACTCGATGCAGCCTCACTCCCGCTGTTTTGTCAATATTAAACACAATTAAATTATAAAATTGCAGAAAAAACACTTTTTTAACGCATGCAAGTCCCAGTTCGAATTCAATTCGAAAATTCAAAAGAGCGCGCCTTTAACAGCTGACCAAGCATACTTCGAAAACGAAGCGACCGTTTTTTCTGTGTTTTATTTCCGTCCTACCCGTAGCTGGTCACCTTGCTTTTCAGTTTTGTTTTGTTGTCATCTCAACGCGGTCGTTGGTGGTTCTTGACGCTCGCAGTTCAGCAAGAATTTACATGTGCCCGTAAAAAAGTGCGCCAAATAAAATAAACAAATAACGAAAATTAATTGGTCAAATTTAAATAACAAATTGTGTGGCTGCCCGCCCACATTAATGATCATAAATAATATAGTAAAAGTGCATTGACAGCCAGCGGAAAGCAGCGGCCAGATTGAATACACTGTGTGTGCGTGCGTGTGTGTGTGTGTGGGATCAGCACTGTCGATCGACTTTAAAGTTGTTTTCAAAATTAAAATTAAATTTTTTTAGTACATTCAAGAAACATCTGTTGCTACATGTTTGGCTAATCATTATCATTCAATGATATCGAATCCATTTAGTAGCTTAGATTTAGCTTTATTTGTTTGCTTACCTTAGTCATGCGATGCGGCTTTGCAGTCCCGTGAATGTTTAATCGATTTCGTATGTTTTTAATCGTTTTTTATTTTATTTAATGACCAATTAAAGAGCTTATCATTTAATTTGAAATTTCAGCACTGACAACAAATAACAAAACCAAACTAAAAATAAGCGCAAAGTGTGTTAAAAGTGTTATATTGGTGAAACATTAAATACCTGGAAGAGCTGCACTACAAATAAAAAGGTAAATAAATATTTTATTATTTAATTAAGTAAATCAATGAATAAATCATAATATCAGGGTTATAATTCTACTCAAAGCATTGACAGTTTATTTGCCAAGATGCTATCGGACATTTAAGAATAGCGAAAAGACTTTTCAAATGAATCGGGGCAAATCAGAAAAATTATTTACATTTAACAAAAAGTTATGCAGGGCAATTGCGGATCCAGGGAGGCTTTTGGGGCTGGAGACCCCAAATGGAAAGTCTGCAATGCCGTGTGTAGGTCTTTACAAACTTATGCTGCACAGATATTGGGTTATAGCTGCTTTAAAGAGGTCGATAATTTCCTGGTCTTCTTTTTGATAAAAATTTTAAACCTGCCACCTACAGCACTATGCACTCGTTTGGGAGAGCAATGTAGAGTATGCCCGCCTTTTCTCTTTTGGACAACATGTCAATTATATTGCAAAGGTTCTTTTTGAATATAAATCCGAACGGCTTCCAAACCTACTAGCTAAAAAAATCCTTCAAAAGAATCCATTTTGGGCCAAGAAATTAAAAGCATTATGTGTCTCAAATCGCTTAGATTGGCACGACATGGAAATCTCGAGGTCTCAATGGAACGGGTTATGCGCAAAAATGCTGGCTACTCTAAAAATCACTCAGAAGGATGTATATTTGCAACGAAAAAAGAGTAGTATCACCAGATTTTATAAGTATCTAAACAGTGATATAGGAGAAAGGTATCTGGAGAGGTATCCGCCGAGAGACATTTCGTGGATGATGAAAGTCAGATGTGATATGATTTTGCTCCATGGAAACAGTTACCAGCAATTGGAAAGCCCCATCTGCCCCCTATGCAGTACAGGAGAATCTGAAGATATCCAGCATTTTCTGGACAGATGTTCTACACTAAGGGATTTCAGAGTTCTGCACTTTGATCAAGCCATCTTGATGTGCTTAACTGTTCAAGCGCAAACGATTGGACGAATTTAGTCAGGTTCCTAAAATCGACATTGGAGTATAGAAAACCAATTTTGTCTGTATTATTGTAATTATGTTCAACGATATTTAGCGTAAAAAAAATAAAAACATTTTATAACATGTTCTTAATTGTCTAAGTATTTTATTTTGATAAATTAAAAGGCTGACGGCTGAAACCCATGCCATGCATTTACTTTGTTCACCTTAAGCTAAATGTTCACTGTAAAACTCGAGAAAATTAGAAATAAATTACTACTACTTAATACTACTACTACTACAGACGGACGGACAGAGTTTAAATATTCGTACATAGTTAAAAAGTGCTTTGAAAAACGTTCTGACATTTTATCACAATTTCTACAACTGAATCTTGTGATCCAAGCTAATAATATAATCGTCAAAAGGAACTATAAAATAAAAGCATGAATGATTCTGCACCAAGTTCATCTTCTGATGAAATTCAACCTTTCGCAAGTATCAAATCGGTCTCTGAATTCAAAGATTCGTGCAAAAAGTCTAATGAATTAAAGCTTTGGGAAACCATTTATTATAGTATAGACTTTAAAATACTACATGTATTGTATTAGCTCTTCCTGAGGCTCAAGTATCCAGCCAAAGAGCCAGTACTGATAAGTTTACTGGATTGCTCCAAAATTATATAGAAAATAACAAGGCTCTAAACTTCCATTACGGCGCAAGCGCACTTGCAACTGAATGACAAACTGACGGCTGACCTGAAGCCGAAATAAAAGAACATGCTTGAATAATTCCGCAATACTGAGCTTACAACTGAATTTTCATGATTTTAAAAGATAGCTAGCGGAGCGGTGTAATATGTTGAGATCAACCTTAAGTTTTCTGTCAGTTCAAGATTGAGCCACATTTTAGTGAGCGCCCTTAATGATTAAAATTTTGAAGTAATTTTCTTTTATTTAATCTTGTCGGAGCGATAAAAAAAATTATTCCTGAACCCTGGTTCCAACCTGAACCTTGGTTCCTGAACCCTGGTTCCAACCTGAACCTTGGTACAGCGACCTTCTGAACCCGCTCCGTGAACCCGAACCCAAAATGATTCGCGGGTTGGAACCGCGGAGTGAACCCCTTCCGATTTTTAGGAGGTATGCAGGTATATAGTGTATAGTGTAGGAAATCACTGTGTGTGTAGAGCAAGACGACCATATTCCGAAATATATCCAGAAAGTGTAAGTGAGAAGGAAAAGATGACCCAAATGTTTTTAGAGAGCGTAAGTGAAAGCGAACAGCTGAAGCGTTTTCGACAGTAAATTTTCTCTCTAATACTTATTTCGCTAAAAGCACTCCAGTTGAAGGTTGAAAGCAGAGTGACTTGACATGGTGCATTCTCACTGCTTGGTTCACTTTTTTGCTCATAACTTGAGAACCGTTCATCCGATCTTTATCATTTCTTCGGCATTGATTCATTTTGCTAATTACTAACTATTTCCAGAAGGTACGAGATATACGGTAGGAGATATAAAGTTTTTCCCGAATTGCGGGGGCGGGAGTGGGCGTGGAGTGGGCGTGGCCAAAATTTGAAACAAACTTGATCTGCGTGCAGATAAAAGAAGCATTTGTCCCTTACATGTCAAACCTCTATCTCTTACCATCTCTGAGATCTAGGTGTTCATACAGACAGACAGACGGACGGACGGACGGACATGTCTATATCGACTCGGCTGTTGATGCTGATCAAGAATATATATACTTTATATGGTCGGAAATGATTCCTTCTGCCTGTTACATACATTTGCACGACTTTAGTATACCCTTTTTACTCTACGAGTAACGGGTATAAAAATGTAGATTAACTCCCACGTTTTTTAAATAATTGAGTTCAAAACAAGTGAGAAAGTCGATCAAGCCCGACTATAACATACTCTGTACCTGGAGTAGAAGCTGAATGCAATGCTGGTGCTGCGCTCATCTCAAAGTCTCTCTCTCTTTTTTTTTTCTCTCTCTCTCACTCTCTATCTCGCTCTCTCTCTCTCTCACTCTCTCTCTCGCTCTCTCTCTCTCTCTAAGATTGTGTGGTGTTAGTTGTGAATGGGTGGTAGGGGGTGGGGCGAGGGCGATGTACTTTTTTGCTCATAACTTGGGAACCGCTGATCCGATCTTTATCATTTCTTCGGCAATCATCAAATCGATACATTTTGCTAATTAATAACTATCTCTAGAAGGTACGAAACGTCTATCTTCAAAACTGTAGGAGATATAACGTTTTTTCCGAATTGCGGGGGCGGGAGGGGGCGTGGCAATAATTGAAAATAAACTTGATCTTGTTACATACTTTTGCACAAACTTATTATACCCTATGTACCTTCGGTACAGAGTACAAAAACTTAAACTTATACTTACAGGCAGATCAAGTTAATTTTAAATTTTTGCCTTAAATAGTAAAATTAACTTTATATTGTTTTAAAAATCTATTGCTAAAGCTTCTTATATTTTGGACCAGATACAGTAAAATAACACTTCTCTTTTAGCTTTGATCCTTCATAGCAATAGTTAGCTATCATATGTTGCCCATCTCTTAATTGCTTATCCAGCGGTTTGTGGGCTGCTAACTGTAATCTTACCCATTTATGTTTACCGCTTAACATTCGTTTTTACACTGACACTTGCTTATTTCTAGGGAGCGCTTGAAAGGCATGTGGTTAGATTAGGCGCTGCTGCTACCTTCCTACCTGCTCTTGTTGCCGCTGCTTTAGCTACTCTGGTACATACCACCAGTATTTCTGTCTCTAAATCTTTCCTCGACCCAACTGTCTTGCATATTTGCCGGCGTGTTAATCTTTTGTTGTGTTGCGATGCTATCGCAATAACCAGGGGAGAAGTACTGTGTCATGCTGTAGGTCGTTCCAACTGAAATTGAAATTGCTGTTCGTGCGTTTGCGACAGGTGCGTTTGCCGATTGCAACGCCAAAGTTCTCAATGCCTTGTTGAACGTCATTGAAATGTCAGAGTTCACTTTGGCGAGTGATTGACGGGCCAGTAACTCGAAAAAAAACCATACGTGCATACATATTTACAATACACACACACTCGCCGCCTGCTGACCCCTTGTGAAGTCAATGAGCCGCATCGCGTACGCAATTTATGTTAATTGTTAGCTCTGTTCTACCCTGGCCAAGAGTTTATTAACTTTAAAACGAAGCTTGCTCTGAAGAAAGCATTTTAGATATTTTACACTTAGAAAACTATTTTTCTATATTTAAGAAAATTCAGTCAAATAATTTAATCGCCCTAAAATTTTAAAATAATTTCTCTATTTAAGATATTTTTATACCCGTTACTCGTAGAGTAAAAAGGGTATACTAAAGTCGTGCAAATGTATGTAACAGGCAGAAGGAATCATTTCCGACCATATAAAGTATATATATTCTTGATCAGCATCAACAGCCGAGTCGATATAGACATGTCCGTCTGTCCGTCCGTCCGTCCGTCTGTATGAACACCTGGATCTCAGAGATGGTAAGAGATAGAGGTTTGACATGTATGGGACAAATGCTTCTTATACTTGCAGGCAGATCAAGTTTATTTCAAATTTTGGCAACGTCCCCTCCCGCCCCCGCAATTCGGAAAAAACGTTATATCTCCTACAGTTTTAAAGATAGATGATTCGTAACTTCTAGAGATAGTTAGTAATTAGCAAAACGAATAAATTTGCTGAAGAAATGATAAGGATCGGATGAGCGGTTCTCAAGATATGTGAAAAATGCACGAGATAAAAAAGTGTTGCATACTTTCCAGATGTTCACCCTAAGGAACGCAGGAACACTGTTAAACATGTTTTTTCATGAGTAACGGGTATATTGAAGTCGGTTAGAGCCGACTTTAACTTGCGCTCTCGTTATACCCTTGGATAGGGTATATTGAAATTGTCCGGATGTTTGTAACGTATAGAAGTAAGCATCTCCGACCACATAAAGTATATATATTCTTGATCAGCATGACGAGCTGAGTTGATATAGCCATGTCCGTCTGTCCGCCTGTTTCTATGCTATCTCCTCTGTCAGTTTTAAAGCTATCTTAACCAAACTTTGCACGAAGACTTTTGGTATAAATACGCTGCACATTTGTCGGAACCGGCTGGATCGGATGACTATAGCATATAGCTGCCATAGGAACGATCGGTTGAAAATCTAGTTCAAGTGAGAAAAACTTTTTATAAGTTTTCGATGATTTCACATACTTTCACCAAAACTTGTCGAAATCGGACTACTATATAGTATAGCTGCCATACAAAAGTGAGGTCTGAAAAAAGTCTTAGTGAAAAAACCTTTTTGGTTTTCAATGTTATCGCTCCCAACGCTCTTATTTAAAAGTTTTTAATGATTCTACATAATTTCAACAAGTTTTGTCGAAATCGGACCACTATATAGTACAGCTGCCATACAAACTGTCAGGCATATATCAAGCTCCAAGGGTATTTAAACTTCGGTCGAGCCGAAGTTAGCTAGCCCCTATTTTTATAAACGATATATCAGAAAAGTTACTGTGGTAATAAGTGCAAATTATGTGTCTAGCCTGATAAAACATCTGGTAAAACAACTTAAAATTGCATTTAAGAACTAATCATACACGTATGGATGCAGCAATACGCTGCAATATTAGGTGTAAGTGTTAAAATATATTATACAAAGTGATGGGCCTAACTAAATTTGTGTCTCTTTTGATTGCACGCTTTTAAGGTTTAAAAAAAAGGAACTCTCATTATAAATGTACTTTGAAAAAATGTGCAGTAAAAAAAACTATCCAAAACTGTTGAAAAGATTAGATATAACGGTCGCTCGAAATCGTCACTAGCAGTTTTGTGGTGCAGACGTTCCTTAAAAGCTTTTCAGTTTTCTTAAGCTTCAGAAAATAACGATAATATCGAAATATCGATATTGGAAATTTAATAAGATAAAATAAAGTAATAAGAATATTTAATAAACATTTATGATAAAACTTTTGCCTACGTCTGGGTTCTCTTATCAGCAGACTTTCATGTGTCATACTTCAACACGATATGCAAGTTACTTTTATATGAGATGCCCACAGCGAATTATTACTTTAAAGAACGTCCAACGAACGCTCATACATATAGAATCCTCTGCAAGGTTAGGGGCACCGTTTTTGAAGAGCATTCACTCGTCACTTAACTTTCCCACCTAATCTCCATTTTCTCTTCAATGTGCGTTTCGCTTGTCGCATTTGCTTGGGGAAAAAGGCACACACATAAAAAGCATTTAATTAGACACTTTTTACTTTTTTCCCCTGTCGCAAAAAAGTCTTGGTCAGACTTTAAGCCAGACAGCCAACATATTCGCAACAAGTTGGAAGTTGCGGCAAGCCGCTTGGTTTCGAGGCTGTCTAATTGTTTTGAGTGCAGCAGCAATTTCTCCCAGCCTTATTAGGAGACTTGAGACCCAAAACGGGTTTATCTCTCTCTTTCTCTCTCCTAAAACCAAAAATAATTCATAACTCGGTCAGCAGCGGGTTAAGGCCTCTCATTAAAGGAGAACCCCTCCACCTGCCTGATGATGATGATGATGACTAACTCGGTTCAGGTTTCAGTTTCGTGTACGTCAAAATAAAACAAACAAAACTAACTAATGAATGAATGACTGAATGACTGACCAAACCCAACTGATTGAATGAGTGATAGGCCACAGTGCTTCGTTCGGTTCAGGCTGAGCCCATCCATCAAGCTGTCCTCGGAACTGGTTGTGTTGGCCCGTTATTAACCAACACTTAATTAGCACTCATTTGCATTTCTTTGCCAAGCTTCTCTTGCCCATGTACAACTATTTTGCGCGTTCCGGGCGCCATTTAATTGCGCGACTTTAAACGTCCCATTTGCATAGTTTGTGTGACACTTTATGACTGCTACATACATACAGACATTCTTGTAACAAGTATAAATTAACATATGCGCCTCGTTTTACAGCCATTAATTAGTTGGAAATCAATTTCAATTTCGATGCTTTGGCCTTTTTTTGTCACCAGAGGCAAATTGATAAGTCAATTGATAGTAATTGAAATGTTGTAGAAACTCAAGTGTGATGAAGGGCAAAGTTTGATACCAGAAAAGCGACAAGATAAGGGAGAGAACTTTCAGACCTCAATCCACAGTTCTAACAGCTTTCTTTAAGAATATTGAAATGTCGTCCGGATTCTGGCTTAGAGTGGAGTGAAGTACTTAGATAAAATTTGTATAAGGTACATTTTGAAGTAAAGTGGCTAACACCCACCCCCGCCCCCACAATAGAAAATGTTGAATAACTCCCACATTTTTATACTCTGTACCGAAGGCACATAGCCATGTCCGTCTGTCTGTCTGTCCGTCCGTCCGTATGAACAAACAGATCTCAGAGATGGTAAGAGATAGAGAAGAGATAGTCCCATACATGTCAAATGGGACAAATGCTTCTTATACTTGCAGTCAGATCAAGTTTATTTTTATTTTTTGCCACGCCCCTTTCAGACCCCACAATGTTGAAAAAACTTCATATCTTCCACAGTTTTGTAGATAGATGGTTTGTACCTTCTAGAGATAGTTAGTAATTTGTCAAAATGTATCGATTTGCTAATGAAATGATAAACATTGGATGAGTGGTTCTTAAGGTTTGAGCAAAAAGTGAACCAAGCTCCCCCCGCCACCCCCCTCCCACCCTTTCACAACCAACACAGCACAATCTTAGAGAGAGAGAGTGAGAGAGAGCGAGAGAGGGAGAGAGAGATAGAGAGAGACACAGCAGCAGCACTGCATTCAGCTTATACTCAAGGTACAAAGTATGTTATAGTCGGGCTTGACCGACTTTCTTACTTGTTTTAAATATCGAGTTCAGATTTATAACTTAAATTTATATTAGCAATAACTATAATCCCTGATTTTACAGCATGATCGAAAAATATATAGCCGAGTTAATGCTCATGTTTTTTCATGAGTAACGGGAATATCGAAGTCGGTTAGAGCCGACTTTAACTTACGCTCTCGTTTTCCACTGCCTTAAGGCGTGGTAGTAAGAGGAAGCCTCAGGCTTCAACAAATTTAATTATTTTGCATTATCTATTTCAAATTTAGAAATAGCTTAAGATAACTACAAAATTTACGGATTTGTATTTTCATTTTCCAAAATTTAATGTCATTTCCAAAATTGCAAGTGGAAAGCATGTTGCTGGTTTTTGGCGCATGCTGGCTAGGATTTTTGTAACGGGTTCATGGAGCGCGTTCAAACGGTAGTTGAACCTAGTTTCGGGTTCGAACCGGGGTTCAGAAATAATTTGAATAGCTATTAAATTATATTTAAATGGTCCATAAGACCGTACTTACATATGCCTCGAAGATGGGTGCTGTCAAATGTGGTACCCACCATGTTACCATCTCTTAAGTACACATTTTATTAGCCCGTATTTCAATATAGTTAAAATCTTATACAATTCTATCGAGATGTTTTCCATTAATTCCACTTTCTAAGTTAGACCTCTATGGGAGGGTACTAACCGCTTATCCATTGGAGGCGGGAATTTGGTCTAACAATGGTGGTGACTCCCTCTAACTTTGGTGAATTTTTCAAAATTTTAGCTCTCATATTTTTTTAACCAGCAACAGATGTTGTAACTGTGTGTTGCTAGTATAAATGTGCCCATTAAACGCGAACTTGACGTGCTGAAGAAATACTAAGTATGAGGTGTTGCTACCTAATGCCTCTAGTTTCACAATTTATTGGTCCCAGTCCCAGGCAAAAAAAAAAGTTGAATTTTGTTCCACTGTGTAATCTGAGATCTTAACGGCATTCAATTATTGTGTAATAATAAATTTCACCCTTAAGACCCAAACAGTGAGCGTAAACCACTATATTGAAGCGAATCCATTTAATTTTTTTTCAAAATGAATTTTGTGAACCGAACCGGTATAAACTTTAACCTAAATATCCCCAGTGTCGTAGCGGTTTGCTTTTTGCTTCCTTATACAAAACAAACGTCGTACATCCAATATATGTGCACTCTACTATACTTTATTCCCATTGAGCTGTCTATGATACGCCCTACTCATGTCTGGCCACGAGGTGCGTTTCATATCGCTCGAACACAAAAAACGCCTCAGACATTAAACAGGATTTACGCTCGCTTCCTGCACAATAACGAAAGCAATAAAGGGCTAATGCTGGTGGACAAGGGGATGGGTACTGGTAATTGCATTGGCTATTAAAATAATTTAACTCGCCTCGTAATGAGAAAAAAAAAAGAGAAAAGGATTTCCCGCCACCCCCTCCCAAAGGGATTAACATAATTTTGCTAATATTTTGAAGCAAAATCTGCGCCGCATAATGCGCTTAGAAATATGAATAAAGGCGGCATTAACCTGAATGGGCAGGCCGGGCGGCAGCTGCAGTGCGGATTGCAGGCGGAGGAGATCCATGATGAGTTGTGTGTGCGGCGCAACGACGACTGCATTAAAGTGGAAAATCCTGTCTGACAACATTTAAGCTAAAAAAAAGAAATAAAAATATATAAACAAAACACATAATAAGCGTGAAAAAGGCAAAATGAGAGCAAACCCCAGCCAGCCCAGGATGTGGAGGAAACAGGCAATGAAAAGTGAGTGAGCACCGGCGGCGGGCCAGCAAAAGAATACAAAATAAAACAAAACCCCCACACAGACAGTCCACAAATTGCCACAAAACAAAAAAAAGATAGATAGCTAGCTTTGGCTCGACCGAAGTTTATATACCCTTGTATACGTTTTCGAGTTCTGAAACCCGATATTGCTTCGTAATTTCTTTTGTGAATTAG
Organism: Lordiphosa clarofinis; assembly: GCA_018904275.1. Taxonomy (NCBI): domain Eukaryota; kingdom Metazoa; phylum Arthropoda; class Insecta; order Diptera; family Drosophilidae; genus Lordiphosa; species Lordiphosa clarofinis. The sequence continues at coordinate 18,304 of JAEIGQ010000133.1, forward strand.
TGGTTCCACTGCTGCCTGTCGATTGATAGTTGTGAAATAACACATTTTGAATATAAAAATTTTTGCTTGGCTTTTATACACTTGGGGAGAGTATATTAAAATTGTCCGAATGTTTGTAAAGCAAAGAAGAAAGCATCTGCGGCCACATAAAGTATATATATTCTTGATCAGCATGACGATCTGAGTTGATATAGCCAAATCCGTCTGTCCCTCCGTCTGTTTCTATGCTATCTAATCCGTCAGTTTTAAATAGGGTTGTTTAATATTTATACTCTGTACCAAAGGTACATAGAGTATATTAAGTTTGTGCAAAAGTATGTAACAGGGAGAAGGAATCATTTCCGACCATATAAAGTATATATATTCTTGATCAGCATCAACAGCCGAGTCGATATAGCCATGTCCGTTTGTCCGTCTGTCCGTCCGTCCGTCCGTATGAACAAACAGATCTTAGAGATGGTAAGAGATTGGGGTTTGACATGTATGGGACAAATGCTTCTTATACTTGCAGGCAGATCAAGTTTATTTTCAATTTTTGCCACGCCTCCTCCCGCCCCCCGAAAAAATGATAAAGATTGGATGAGCGGTTCTCAAGTTATGAACAAACGAGAGCGCAAGTTAAAGTCGGCTCTAACCGACTTCGATATACCCGTTACTCATGAAAAAACATGTTTAACAGTGTTCCTGCGTTCCTGAGGGTGAACATCCGAAAAGTATGCAACATTTTTTATATGGTGGAAGAGGGGTTAGCGGGGGGCTTGTATTACTTTTTTGCTCATAACTTGACAACCGTTCATCCGATCTTGATCATTTCTTCGGCAAATCGATTCATTTTGCTAATTACTAACTATCTCCAGAAGGTACGAATCGTCTATCTTCAAAACTGTAGGAGATGCAACGGTTTTTTTAAATTGTGGGGGCGGGAGGGGGCGTGGCCAAAATTTGAAATAAACTTGATCTGCGTGCAGATAAAAGAAGCATTTGTCCCATACATGTCAAACCTCTATCTCTTACCATCTCTGAGATCTAGGTGTTCATACAGACGGACGGACGGACGGACAAACGGACATGGCTATATCGACTCGACTTTTGATGCTGATCAAGAATATATATACTTTATATGGTCGGAGATGATTCCTTCTGCCTGTTACATACATTTGCACGACTTTAGTATACCCTTTTTACTCTACGAGTAACGGGTATAAAAAGGAAATCACCCTCCCCCCCACCCCCCTCCCACCCATTTACAACTAACACACTAATGAAAAAATATCATAAGATATTTAATATATCCTTTGACAATATCGATATATATGATATAATTGATATCTTTATTATACCCTTGCAAAGGGTATTATAATTTTGCCCAGAAGTTTACAACGCATAGAAATATTAATTTCCGACCCTATAAACTATATATATTCTTGATCAGGGCGACGAGCTGAGTCGATTTAGCTTTGTTCGTCCGTCCGTCTGTCTGTCTGTCTGTCTGTCTGTCCGTCTGTCTGTCTGTTTCTACGCAAACTAGTCTCTCAATTTTAAAGCTATCGAGCTGAAACTTTGCGCAGACTCTTCTTTATACTGCACACTGCTAATATGTCGGAACCGGCCGGATCGGATGACTATATCTTATCACAAAAAGTGAGTCTTTGCGAGAAAAACTTTTTTTTTGCCTCCCGCTTCAGCAATTATTAGTTTTGTACGCTTTTACACAGATTTTGAAGTTTTGGTCAAAATCGGATGACTATATCTTATAGCTGCCATAGGAACTATCGGTCAAAAAGTGGTTTTTGTTTAGAAAATTGTTTGTTTTAATGCTAACGTTCGTAAACTCTGATGTATTAAAACATTTGCAAGGGTATAAAAACTTCGGCAAAGACGAAGTTAGCTTGTCCTTCCCGTTTTTTCATAATACAAAACAATATTTTCATGAGATTCGAGTCTTGTATTTATTATATGCACATATTAAATACTTTTAGTTCCAAAATTTGGATTTAACAGTCAGTCCGTCATAAAGCTACGGGAGTTGCAAATTACGTATTTTATAGCAGATGCAATCTCTCCGTTCCGAAGGCACTGAGCTACTAGGGGTAATAAGAGTAGAAATTTAAATATAGTTAATTAGTATTTCTTTTTCCCTTATTTTTGGAAAGAATTAAAATTATGCAATATTCAACTGATAACTGTGAATTGTCATTAAAGTTAATACATAATTACAAACTTTAAGTTTTGACCATACCTGTTAAATAATGATTATTAGTTGTAGTCATTATTAATTAGATTATTTTTGTTTAAAAGTTAAATTAATGATTAAATTGCGATTATTTTCGGTTTCACACAATAATTTAATGATTACGATTAAAAATAATCAAAAATAATGAAAAATTACCATAAATTATTAAAAATAATTGAAAATAATGGAAAATAATGGAAAATAATCGTTTCCATTATTTTCCATTATTTTCAATTATTTTCCATTATTTCCATTATTTTCCATTATTCCATTATTTTCCATTATTTCCATTATTTTCCATTATTCCATTATTTTCCATTATTCCATTATTTTCCATTATTTCCATTATTTTCCATTATTTCCATTATTTTCCATTATTTCGACTATTTGAGACTATTTTGAGAGAAACAAATTATTTTCAACATCACATTTAATAACAACAATGTTTCTGTACGAGATTGGCTTACAAAATATTATCAAGAACGTATTAAATATTACATGTTTTCACATAAAATTAAACACAAACATTAAACATATTCAGTAGGGGGGTCGGTTTGTATGGGCCGAAAAAACGTACCAAGCGTATAGCAAAAACGAAATCTTCGGTCAATTCTAAGAAAATTTCACCAAGAAACCATGGGTCTAAAATGAATTCCTAGTCCGCGCAAATCGACTTCAAATATTTATGTTACATTTTCCCAAAAATCGAGTTAGAAAGTCGATGAAGTCCGACTATAACAAGTTCTGTATACCCCAGAGCTTGCATTTATCTGATAAATTTTATATAGAAGCCACACAAAGTGATAAAGGTGTCAAGAAGTGAGCCCAGTGCTGCCCATCAACGTTGAAGCGGTGCTACCCATCAAAATTTTTTGTTTTACGTATAACTCCGCTATCGATCATCCGATCTTCATAGTTCCTTTGGCGAATCGATAAATAATCATGATTACAAAATATCTCTAGAAGGTACAAACCATCTATCTGTAAAACTGTGGGAAATTGCGGGGGGCGGAATAGGGCGTGGCAGCCTGTGACATAAAAATTTGTCTGCCGGCAAGTACAAGAAGTATTTGTCCCATACAAGTCAAACCTCTATCTCTTACCATGTCAGAGATCTGTACTTTTACAGCTTTATGGACATATTTACATACTACGTTTATGCTATGCTCATTTTGCAAAATCGTTTCATGAAATGCCTCCGAAAGTGCATGCATAAACACCATTTTATGAATTCGATTACACACGAAAGTTAACTATGAATTCGACTTCAATTCATAAAATGCCGTGGCGCAGTCAACTTTACGTTAAGTTGGTGTTGTCAGATCTTTTGTATTCTCATATGTGCTGGCCATTTTGTAAATTTACAGAAACAAATTTGATTTTGCAAATTGAAGAAATCGCGAAATTCATAGCATAAACCTAGTAACAGACGGACCTGTATTATTTTTTTTTTTAGCATATGACTTTTCGCCAAAGCTTCTTTACGAAAAGGTAACTTTACCGGCCGAGATAGCTGCCTACTTTTTTGATCAAAAGATGTCCCTGACAGCAACAAATTAAATTTATTGGTGAATTTTATTTAGAATGCACTATTTTAGTTTTTATAACTGATAACAACGATCCAATTTGTCACTGAAGAAGATTATATAATTAATGAGTCATTGGGGTTGACAACGAGCAACTATGGAGAATCAAATTGATTCAGTTAATCGTTGAAAGATGGTACAAAGAAAAGCAAATCAAGTTCTCAGGTGGAACCGAGCCGGGTTATCCTTTCTACACATTGCTTCTCTAGTGTTGCAGATAATTTGGTAGCTAGTAGGAAAATATTTCTGCTTGAGATGTCTTTTGCCAGGACTGTCAAGTAGCTGCTTAGCATTCCGTCAATCGGTTATTCGGGGGAATCAATGTTTTCACATTCATTCAATGGCTTAATCACTGTGGGCTATTTCCTCAGTGAGAATAACCAAATCTCCCTTTGATTCCATATTTTAGAGCAATTGTTATTATATTTAGTTTCCAAACAAAATCCTGCTGATTTCTGCAGGTATTTTAGTGCAAACGATTTGTTTTGCTAGTATCTACCGGAAATCCATCTTTTTGTTAGGTCGAAAAGTCCCAAGCTAAAAAAATGTAATACCAGAGATAGTCATGTCCGTCTGTCTGTCCAAATACCTGCAAAAGTACAGATCTCTGACATGGTAAGAGATAGAGGTTTGACTTGTATGGGACAAATACTTCTTGTAGTTGTCGGCAAACAAATTTTTATGTCACAGGTTGCCACGCCCCCTTCCGCCCCCGCAATTTAGAAAAAACCTCATATCTCCCACAGTTTTGGAGATAGATGGTTTGTACCCTCTAGAGATATTTTATAATCATGATTATTTATCGATTCGCCAAAGAAACTATGAAGATCGGATGATCGATAGCGGAGTTATACGTAAAACAAAAAATTTTGATGGGTAGCACCGCTTCAACGTTGATGGGCATCACTGGGCTCACTTTTTGACACCTGTATCACTTTGTGTGGCTTCTAAATGAAATTTTTCAGATAAATGCAAGCTCTGGGGTATACAGAACATGTTATAGTAGGTGTTCAGCGACTTTCTAACTTGATTTTTGGGAAAAAGTAACATAAATATTTGAAGTCGATTTGCGCGGACTAGGAATTCATTTTAGACCCTTGGTTTCTTGGTGAAATTTTCTTAGAATTGACCGTAGATTTCGTTTTTGCTATACGCCTGGTACGTTTTTTTCGGCCCATACAAATCGACCCCCCTACTGAATATGTTTAATGTTTGTGTTTAATTTTATGTGAAAACATGTAATATTTAATACGTTCTTGATAATATTTTGTAAGCCAATCTCGTACAGAAACATTGTTGTTATTAAATGTGATGTTGAAAATAATTTGTTTCTCTCAAAATAGTCTCAAATAGTCGAAATAATGGAAAATAATGGAAATAATGGAAAATAATGGAATAATGGAAAATAATGGAATAATGGAAAATAATGGAAATAATGGAAAATAATGGAATAATGGAAAATAATGGAAATAATGGAAAATAATTGAAAATAATGGAAAATAATGGAAACGATTATTTTCCATTATTTTCAATTATTTTTAATAATTTATGGTAATTTTCCATTATTTTTGATTATTTTTAATCGTAATCATTAAATAATCATAAATTTTTCACCAGACAACTATATAATCACTACGACTATTTTCCAAAAATAATTTAATTGATTAGTAATTCTAATGGCAACTTAACAGGTATGGTTTTGACATACCTGCTTTTCTAGGGTAAATGTTGCCAATTCTTTTAAAATATCATTGGTAGCCAGGGCTCAATACCGGAACCTGAAACGGAACCGTTAACCGAAATAAACCGATTTAAATCGCTTACCGGAACCGGAACCGAAACCGATACAAAGGGCATAGCAGAATAAGCATACTAAAACTGCCCCCACTCCGATCAGCACCAAATTTAAATATGTTGTTACCATCAATGAGAAACTCACTCTCCTAAATTTGTAGTCTTTTAATCGCTATTGGAGTAGAGTTCTAAAAATAATGGAGACTTTTATAGTTTAAAAGATATTAATTTTTGAAGTAAGCAACAATTACTAAATAATATTAAATATTTTAAAAATCTATAAAACTATAATTTGGGTAGATACAGTAAAATGCTTTCCATCAATATTAACTTGAGACCTGTCCGATAAACCCTTTTTTCCATTTTTTCGTTTTTGACGATTTTTGAAATTGTTTATCAACTTAACAAAATTTTTTTTGCAAAACCGCAAATCACGTTTCGGTGAAAGTGTCGAGATATAATTTCGGTTTTTATACCCTTGGAGAGGGTATATTAAAATTGTCCAGATGTTTGTAACGCAGGAAAGGAAGCATCTCCGACCACATAAAGTATATATATTCTTGATCAGCATGACGAGCTGAGTTGATATAGAGTATGATATATCCGTCTGTCCGTCTGTCCGTCCGTCTGTCCGTCTGTTTCTATGCTATCTCCTCCGTCAGTTTTAAAGCTATCTTAACCAAACTTTGCACAAAGTCTTTTGGTATAAATACGCTGCACATTTGTCGGAACCGGCCGGATCGGATGACTATAGCATATAGCTGCCATAGGAACGATCGGTTGAAAAACTAGTTTTAGTGAGAAAAACTCTTTTGCTTTTAGTGCTATCGCTCCCAACGCTCGTATTTATAAGTTTTCAATGATTTCACATAATTTACCAAGGCTTGTCGAAATCGGACAACTATATAGTATAGCTGCCATACAAAAGTTAGGTCTGAAAAAAAGTCGTAGTGAGAAAAACTTTTTTGTTTTCAATGTTATCGCTCCCAACGCTCGTATTTATAAGTTTTCAATGATTTTACATTATTTCACCGAAACTTCTCGAAATCGGACTTCTATATAGTATAGCTACCATACAAAAGTAAGGTCTGATAAATAGTCTCATTGAGAAAAACTTTTTTGTTTTCAAAGATATCGCTCCAAACGCTCGTATTTATAAGTTTTCAATGATTTTACATAATTTCAACAAGATTTTTCGAAATCGGACCACTATATAGTGTAGCTGCCATACAAACTGTCAGGCATATATGAAGCTCCAAGGGTATATAAACTTCGGTCGAGCCGAAGTTAGCTTGCCTCTATTTTTTTTTATTGAAAAAAAAATGGTGAATTTTGAGACTGGTCGATTTGAAAAAGAATGACTCTTCTACAAGAACAAGAATCAATTCCATTTGTGGAAAACTTTTGTGCTAGTAGAATTGAGTATAAGGCTGATAAAATCTCTGAAAACGGTGTGATAAATGTTTCACAATTTTGTGATTCTATTCTTATATCAGGGGTCGGCGCGTTGCTATCTAATATGTATACAAAAGTGCTCAGCAGCAGAGCAGTCGACTCACTGACAGTATAAGCTCATTGCTGCCCTGATTTGTGTGTGAATGTGTTTTTTGAGGACCCTGTCTTATTTTAACACAGTTCTAAGGACGCGAGTGATTTGTTAATCGACAAAACTGCTTCATAAAATTTCATGGAAATTATCAATTAACACCGGCAAAAAGTAAAGTTTTTCAACCGGCACGCGTTTTTTCTCGATTCATTAATCATTCCACATCATTTAGCATTCAGTAAGATTTTTTGTTCAATTTGTTGCTGTCTTTCAACACACAATTTGCACTTGCAAAATAGAAAAAGAAAAATAAATTCTAACTTGTGTACTAATTTATCATAATAATTTTAGGAATCGGGCAGAAATTCGCAATTTTTGTTTTGTTTTGTGTATGAGGAAACCATGTGAGTTCTTTTCTCATTAATTGATGGCTCGTATAAACAGGCCAAGAATTTTATTGATTTCGATTCGGTGTGAATTCTGATAGCTTTTTCCTTGTTTTTGTGTTTGTGTTTGTAAATAAAATAAATAGAAATCATGTGCACTATGAGTCAGGGGTGCCTTTTCTTCCCATCTACTTAAGCCTCATCGAACTGCTGGTAAATATGGTTTATTTAATTTCTTTACAATTTCAAATCGTTATGTTTCCAACTTAGCCAACCATTGTTCCACATCCGTTCTAGGTTTCAAATTTTTTGACTGAAACAAATATCAGTCATCCGTTTTTGTGCCACACAGCATTTTGTCAAAGTCAACAGCAGACGAGTGAACAGGTAAACCCAAATACCGCAACAAATCGAATGAAAAAGGTTTAACCCAAAAGGTAACCCACATACAAATGACCAATGACAAGCACTTTATAATGACAAAAGGACCAACAGCAGCAGCGGCCGCCAAGCGTTTTGGCTTACAACAATAATCTATAAATAATTTCTGTGCATTCAATCAAAATAATTAATTCAGTAAAAAAGACAATTAATTACCTTTTATGAGTGTAATTGAAAATCATTACAATTGCAAAGCCAAACCGAAATGATCAAAATAAAAAAATTGTTAATTGTATTTTACGTTTGGTATTTCAAACCGCATAATATTTAAATGGTTTTTTTCGCTTTTCCGCTGGAGGCGTTTATTGCCCATAAGTACATACTATAATTTGGTTAGATCGCCTGTCAATTTTGCATATTGTAATGATTATTACTGGACTTGAGTTATATTGTTTATGGTTTCTCTGTGATTATGTCAGTTCATTGATTGCCCAATGAAAGCTTTATGTATGTAAATGTGTTGTGGTTATTGTGGATTATTAATGGACATGCATTTGGTTTATTTATTTGTTTTAATTTCGATTAATTTCTCACACTCATTTCGAGCACAATTGGTGCGGAACTCTATATATCCGCATGTGTTTCCCCTCGTAAGTCATGCATTTCAGTGTATCCGATGATTCTCATCTGATCAATGAAGCGTTACCTAAAACATTTTTGCCATACCAATTGCTTTGCTGTTTGCATTGTTGGATTTAGTTGTATGAAATCATTCAAGTACCTGTACGAAGCGTTTCAACAAGTAATTCGTTTGAGAGGGAGGCTTGAGCACTAATTCGAAAGCCAGAAAATCCCGAAACTGCTTAGTTTTCATTCGGCAAACTTCTAAAATTCTGGCGTCGGTCTGTAGGTTCAAAACAGTCATGAAGTATAAGGTTGAGTTCGAGAACCCGCTCCTAAACTTATCGAACCGGATGTTTTGTTAACTTCTTTGACACATTCTTGCCTCTATTTTTAATGTATTTCAGCACACCGAGTAAAGCTTAAACCAGCTGGGTTTAATTTACCAAACTTTTTGATTTGTCTATCAAAAGCTATTGACTAAAGTCTAATGGAGCACATTAAGAAATAATGTTATCTATCAAAAATCGTAAATAAATATGAGAAATTTTGCATTACCATTTACAACTTGACTTTTACTATTTCCCTTCTCATAGACGTTTTATTTGGAGTTTGGTTTTCCAAGGTTTGTTTAATCGCGAATTTTGTGGTTTTTCAAAAATATTCCCCTCGGATATAATACATTTATTCCCATGTGTCTTCCACTCCTCGAAGCGCTTAGAAAATTATTTTTTTGATCTTGTTTTCCTTTTAAGTAAACATTCAAAATGCCTTGTCAGCACATTTGAGTGACATGAGTACTTATGTAACGCCACCAAAAAATTTAACATCGAATATGTGTAGCCCGCGTAAATTCAAAATACAATGTACTTTTTGAAAAACCTCGTAAATTACAATACGCAACAGAGGTCTTCAAGAATGCCTGTTTTTTGACTGCATTAATATTCGCTTTAAAAGCGAATGCGGTTTGACTGAAACTCGAAATTTCGCATATGAATACACTTTCGTTAAGTTATGAGTATTTTTGCTATTGAGTGTCTGGCTTGCTGGTCTGTCAAAGTTTTTTTTTTCTGTTTTGAGTGGCACCGTATGCAGCTCAAACATAAGTACATATATCATGAGCTTGCATAACTTTTATTGCTCTCCCTTTCTTCTCACGTCTTGCAAAAACCTACGGTAAACGCAGTAAAGTTGTTGTTATCTCAAGAAAGAGAAAGACAAACGAGTGAGGGAAATACAAAGACCGTTTTTTGGGGTGATTCTATAACAGAGCCGGCAATCCATAGCCACCAGTAGCCGAAATCAGTCGTGTTTTTATGCAAAAGCGAGCCGAGCTTAAAGTGGTTTAAATCGGTGAAAACTGAATTGCAAGTAAAACGGCTGTAGCCTGCAGAGAGCTTGTTCACCAGCACAAGTACACTTTTCTGTCCTCTCCATTTGGCCGGCACTGTTCTATAAACACCCGTTCTCTGCATGTGCAGTTAAAAAACTTAGCCGCACAAGTGAATGCGGGAATTATTGGCACAAATATGCCATGAGTGTTGTAAACACTGCATACACTTTTTGCAGTTGTTCGAGATACTCAAGTGTGGAAAATATTAAGTACGAATGCAGTACACTTGTAGTTGCGGTGCACTCGTCCAGATTTCTGGTTTGCAGCTTTGCACGACAAAACACTATTCTAATTTAGGGCAAGGGATATCCTATTAGTCAGAGGAACTTAGTCTCTTAGCTTTGTAAAATAGCAACTTTATTAATCAACAATATTAGCAGCCGTTAATTACGATACAAAAACGGTTTCTCGCACCCACTCAAAATCTAAAAATGTTTGCGTAGTGAAAATGGGAGCACTGCTCTATAATAATAATAAAACTGCAAAAGAATAGGCTGGATCTGGATCTGGTCCAATATTTGAAGAATCGGAATACCATCCATGCAGCAAGTAATCAATAAACGACTTCGAAATAGCTTTAAGCTTTCCACCCTACAAACTCGAACTAGCAACACTTGTAGCCAGCTCAACAGCAACTTGGCAAAAAGCAATTATTTTAAAGAACTATAAAACTCCACAGCTATATCAATAATATTTAAAGCTGGGGCGAAGATGCCATATTCACTGTTCGAATTTAATAGAGTTATGCACTCTGTCTAATTTACGGGAGAGGGAAGACGGGGCTAATCGAGGCAGTCCACACTGACAACAAAGAGATCAGCAAAGAATTTTTTGGCCCAAAAAATTCTGTGAGTTTTTATACTCTGTACCAAAGGTACATAGAGTATATTAAGTTTGTGCAAAAATATGTAATAGGGAGAAGGAATCATTTCCGACCATATAAAGTATATATATTCTTGATCAGCATCAACAGCCGAGTCGATATAGTCCGTCTGTCTGTCCGTCCGTCCGTATGAACAAACAGATCTCAGAGATGGTAAGAGATAGAGGTTTGACATGTATGGGACAAATGCTTCTTAAACTAGCAGGCAGATCAAGTTTATTTTCAATTTTTGCCACGCCCCTTTCCGCCCCCCCAAATTGGAAAAAAAGTTATATCTCCTACAGTTTTGAAGATAGACGATTTGTTTCTTGTAGAGATAGCTAGTAATTAGCAAAATGTATCTATTTGCCAAAGAAATTATAAAGATCGGATGTGCGGTTCTCAAGTTATGAGCAAAATATTAAATCACCCTCCCCCCCCCCCCCCCCATCCTTTTACAACTAACACCGCACAATCTTAGAGAGAGCGCGAGAGAGAGAGGGTGAGAGAGTGAGAAAGAGAGAGACTTAGAGATGAGCGCAGCACCAGCATTGCTTTCAGCTTCTACTCCAGGTACAGAGTATGTTATAGTCGGGCTTGACCGACTTTCTCACTTGACTGTACTGTTTATCTCTAGCCTCTACTTTACCCCATGATTCTGGCAATTTTGGGCTACCAGATCGAAAAACAATGACGACAATCTTTGAGTTTTTTAAAATAGCGAAAGGAAAGCCTAATGATAAGGTTTCAAGTGAAGTTAGTTGCTTCATTCTCCGATTTGATTTAATACTAGTGACGTCAGCTCTTAAAAAATCCTTTAATACAGGTAATATTAAAAATGGAATACGATTGTCGCGAATCGCGGTATAGACAAGTGACCTTGCAGCAAAATTCTCTCACCTGCTAAATTTGCTTGATTCTTTCTAAGAAAACATTTTAAGTACCGTAGACAGTTAGAATTGACCATCTAAACATTTCCTTTAACTAAACCCAAGATCAATGACTCAATGCTTATCTATGAATGTTATGTGGTCTCTAGATAAACAATCGGGCGGCATGATAAATGGTCACCTATCATATTAATGAGTAGTTGTTTTTCTCCAGCTGCCGCTACTCAGTTTGTCACTTGTCGTCTTTCGAGTGTATTTACCTGCAATCAAAACAGTTTATGTATTTTTCAAATGTTTATGTACTCGTACTTACTTGTATTTGTATTCGGCTGGGCGGGAAAGAAAATAAAAACAAACAAAGCCGAGGGTAGCCCATTCACTTGTGCTATTGCTTAGCGCAAGTCAGTCGAGCGTTTATGTTGTTTACTCAGCTTTTCGTTATTCGCAAACGCGTGCAGTATATTATTTTTTATCAGTTCAAATTTGTTTATTCGATTTATGTCCGAAAGAAAAACAGAAGACATATACACTTGTAAAAAGTGAAGTATTTTGTTCAAGTTCAAGTACTACAATACATAGTTAAGAATTTAAATAATTGATTTTTTCATTCACATTTCGAATTATTTAAAGACTTTTTGGCGTAGAAATAGTTTTTTATTGATTTGAATTTTAATACCTAAAATAAGTACAAAATATTCTTTACTCAATCCCAGCTTGTTTTGAAACTAAAAAGCTCCATAGGCCATAACATAACCAAAGATGTGGAAGCTATGACCAGAGGTTAAAAGGTTAAAAATCAAAGTGAGAAAAACCAGCTTTAAATTTAATATGCAGATTCTTGTGAAAAATTTCTCAAAGCAAGACATTTTTTACCTTTTCTTCGAGTGTATATGTACAGGGTTGGTCGATTCTCTAGTTTGCATGTCTAATGAACACTTGGGCCAATTTTTGAATGATAACAAAAGTTGAAACTAACAAACGAAACTGGAACAGGAGACATTGCGCATACGCAACGTTGTAGCCTAACTCCCAACTCAATCTGTTGGTTCAATAAAAAAGAAAAACATGAAAATGCCGGAATAGCGGAAAATGCTTAAGTCAGCGATTTTCAGCAATCAAATGTTGCTTAACAACGTTTTTGCAGAAATGCTTGTTGGCCTGCACTCAATTAAAATGCCAAGTTCACCGCCTGCCAACAAAATGTTGTAGACTGACAGCTGACAGATGGAGACGAAGGAAGCTAGGCAAGCTTGCGTTTCGTGTGGGTCACGGACGACCAACTCCAACCAAACTATCAATCATTCAAAAGGTAACATTTTGTTAATTTCACTTCGAAGCAGGTGCAAATACGTGTCAGTTGTAAATGAGCAAAAGTTTAAACTTTACAAAAAAGTTCCAACAATTGAGAAGTTTCTCAAGTGTTGTTCGGAAATGTCACTTAAATTTGAGCAGGGCATCAAGTTGTTTTGTTTTATGACATTCGCATATTTTAATGAGTTTATTTTGTTTTTTGAAATCATTACTTTATAAAATAACAAATGATGTATTCTTACTTCTGTGCAAGTTTTGTTCAGATATATTTTTGTATACCGTTGCAAAGGGTATTATAATTTTGTCCAGAAGTTTGCAACGCATAAAAATATTCATTTCCGACCCCATAAACTATATATATATTCTTGATCAGGGCGACGAGCTGAGTCGATTGGAGCTTTGTCCGTCCGTCTGTCTGTCTGTCTGTCCGTCTGTCCGTCTGTCCGTCTGTCCGTCTGTCTGTCTGTCTGTCTGTCTACGCAAAACTAGTCTCTCAGTTTTAAAGCTATCGAGCTAAAACTTTGCCCATAAATAAGCCAATGAGGCCAAATACAGAAACGGCCACACAGGTAGACAGCTGTTTTGTTTTGTTTACAAAAAACAAAATATTAAATGGTGTATTTTGCCAAAATAACAGGAACACATATATGTTGATGACGGCAGCGTTGCACCAAATTCCGTTCAAAGGCGTTGAGCGAGGATCAAATTATTGCCCGTTTGAGACACATTTGTGACTTCGAGCAGGTGCATATTGAGGAGGAGGTCTACAATTGTACAAAAATTGGGCGGTGATCCACATAGCAGTCCTGCTATCAAGGGGCCGAGCATGTTCGGCCTACCAATTGGAGGCTTCTTTGGATGTTTGCCGTTCGGCAACTATAATTGTTTGCAGAAGTCAAAATATTTTCTTTGAATATTGCACTATAGCTGTAGGTATGCGCTTTTGCGCGGTTATAAAATTGCATTTAAAATGATATTCCTATTTGAAATCAATCTTGTTCTTTTATTCAGCTACCCTAGATGTATGCTTTTTTTTCAACTTCGGAATATAACACACGCATTCTGTTATAAAACGCTTTGAATCGAAGCCAATTTGAATGTGTCAAAATGTGTAGCATACTCTTAGACGCACTGAAGGTAAAGTGTAATATATTAAATAAATTAGATTTTTAATTTATTAAATTTTTATTTTAATTCAGTTGGTTTAAGTATTGAATTTAAAGAGGAGGTAAAATAGATAGAAAAAACGGTTACAGTAGTCATATTGACTGAAAATCCTCGACAGGGTGGGCAGTCAAAGTCAAAAACTTCTTGGGTCAATATCTCACAAATCATTAAAGATATCAAGACACATTAATTTTTTTAGTTATGTGGTACTTATATATACTTCTATGCAAGAATTGGGTCAAATCCAATTACAATTTTTTTTTCTATAATTATTTAACGAAAAAGTTGAAATATTTTCCGACTTTGATTTGGATTATGAATATCATATACAATTTTTTTGTTGCTTTTTAAATTATGTGACTTAAGTTCAGTCTTTTAAGATCATTTAGCCGAAATCGCAGCTTTCTAGCTAGCCTGGTGTAGAAATGCCAGAGTTTTGGCCAAAAAATGAGATTTCTGGCCCACAGTGACGCGTGTGAAAAATTTTCAGAAATTTTTTTCATTGCAATTGTATTGGTGTGTATGTGAGACGCGTCGGCTAGCCTGAGCTCAGGCCGAGTAAAAACGGGGGTGGGTAAAAGGCACACACTCTTTGTGCGATCGAAAAAAAAAGAAAAAAAATTTTTTTTCTTCTGTAAAAAATTGTTCGTAACACGTGTGAAAATAAAAATTTTTTACAGTCTGAATTTTTTCTTTGTGTTAATATTGGGCGTGAAAAAAACAAATGTGTGTTATTTTACGAACCCTGCTTTCAGCCCATAATAAAGACTCTACCATCCAATTCTTGTTTATGTGTTTTATTTGTAATTTTACAAAAAAGTTATTAATTTCTCACCCCAAAATCCCAAAATTTGGTAGTTAAGTTGTAGTTGGATATTGGTTTTGTCACAGTTTTGTTAGAATCTTCTCTAGTCATCTTGGGTTGCGTTGTTGTTGTGTCTATACTTTTGAAGACGATATATGTTCGTACTAATATAAATGTTCTAAAATTGCTGCTCGATATTTTAAGGCTAGCTTTATTGAGGTCACCAGACCTGCCCACTACTTATCCTCCCTATCATTCAGGCTACTTATTATATCGGCTTTTTCTACATATTAGGGTTTTCCTAAGAAATTGCATTCTATTGCTTCTTAATAATTAGGCATCTTCCTAAGAAATGCTCAAGGTCATCTAGTTCTCAATTGCTGCTTAGGAGGCAGGCTACATATTCCTGTCGATTGTAAGTGTTATACCACAATTTTATCAGCTCGAATCGGGTCTTAATCGGGTCAGGAAGCTGTGGTGACTGACAGAGCCTTGAGCTTATTGGCCATTGAGTTGTCCAAGTGATTGTACATTCGAGTGGCGCTAGTGACCTGTTGCTGATGGTTGCACTGCAACGTTTTTGCTTTGAGGGCGTTATTAATGGTTATCGGGAATGGTTACTCCATTCCCGTGCTGATCTTAAGGAGGCTCTCCAGTCTATTTAAAGCGTGTTGCACAATTCATGAAGACTTCTTGCCCAGAAGATATTCTTTTCCATTAGCATGCTGGTAATCTAGTGTGAGAGGCGATTCTCATTATATGAGAGCATCCTTTTTTCCTAAAAAGCTGAGGTGCATGTCGAGCGTATACAGGTGGGCATACTCTAAGCCGGTCTCAAGGGTTAGGGCATAGCTTTCTGTATTAAACAAATATAGAACTTTTTTTAAAAAGAGAAGTTGAGTCCTGTCGACTTCTGTAAAGTGTCCTCCTCCGCAGATGTCTGCTCCATATCCTTGTATTATACAGCTTACTGCATTGAATAGTTTCTGTAACGACCCGTATCCGCCCAGTAAATGTACACAACACTTTGTAACTCTCGGAATATATTTAGCTCGTTCTCGCTCGAAGTCTACGATTCAACTGAAATCTAATTCATACACAATCGACAGCGTGTCGATTGGTATGACATCCAAGGCACAGGCTCCTACATTCCTCCCTTATTGTTAGGGCGAGAATCTTAACCTTGCCATGAATCCTTATTTCTTCTTTCTGTTTGCTACTTTTCTGCGACCAGTCTATAGCTCAACATTTGTTGCATGGATTGGGGAAACCCAGATAAAACCCAACCAAGCTATATTTATTACTCCTCTTACTTGTCCCGGTCTCCTATTCTCCCACCACATCCTGAATTCCGGGGATCTTATCCCGAATCACCCGGTTGAACATTAGTTCTGTTGGCGGGCTACCGGTAGTGCTGTGTAGTGTCAGTACAAATTCTTGAAGTGCTTCCTTATAATTTCTCTTTTCTTGGAGTGTTCGATTTTCAACCGCTTCACCAGAGTGCGGTTCATCCGTTCCACTTCCCTGTTCGCTTGTGGCCAGTACGGTGGTGTTTTTAGTTGTTGTATGCCATTAACTCTGCAGTATTCTTCAAATTCCTCACTAATGAACTGTCTCCCGTTATCAGTTCTTAGCTGTTTTGGAAACCCAAGCCTACTTGAACAGTAGTCGATTAGCACTAGAATGTATTAGCCGTTCGGCAGTGGTCCGAGCAAATCTGTCGCAAAGCATATCCACGGGCCTGTTGGGTGTCCTGTCCTGTTCATCGGTACCGAATTCTCTGCTTGTGCCACGATGATACAATCCATGCATTCCCTTACTTCCTTCTCTGCCTCGCGGTCTATCAGTGGCCACCACACATTCGTCCATAGTCTCCGTTTCATCGCTGTTCCCCCTGGATATAGCCTATTCGATGTCACTGACTCCCAGTTATTTCCGGCTAGACAATTCATTGCGTCCATTATCACTTCGTCTCGTGTCGCCTGTCATCAAAAGTACCTGACCCAGACAGTTGACAAAGTCTTGACAGCGAGTCCGCTATATTCTCCTTTCCTCGTTTGTAACTTTACTTTTCTATTCTAGCCGGTGGCTTTGATGTCGGCTTGAATATCGCTTCCAAAGGTTTGTGGTCAAGGCTAAACTCTCTTTGTCGGTCTGGGAATACCGCTGGGAATACCTCTGGCAGACTTTTTGCTCGCGAATGAGATTATAATTGGATCTCCCGACTCCGAATATTGCACCAGGACTGCCCCAGAGCCACCGGACTCGCGTCGGCAATTAAAGCCGTCCTCGCCTCTGGCTTGAAATACGACAGCCTCGTTATATCTGCCAGCTGTGACTTAAGTCCTTCAAATGCCTTGCTCTCTTCTGCCCCCCAGATAAACTTATTTTCCTTCCTAAGTAGCTTCCTTAACGGCTCTGTGCAATCAGCTAAATGTGGTATGAACTTGCCCACATACGTCACCAGGCCTAAAGAAGAAAAGAATTCCTTAAGTTTTTCCACCAACACCTTACAAACGTCATTCTCCAGTTCTGCATCGTATTCCTGCAGGGCTCCTTGTAAGGAATATGCCACAGCTTGCAACTGCGAACCACCCAGATGTAACATCAAATTCTTTTTCTCGACTACCGACATAATCTCCTCTGCCTCAATATAAATCATGAATGACCGCAACCATTTCTCCCGCTCTTCACGCAGCATGGACTTCTCCATCGCCTCGCACTGGAAAGATTTAATCACACCCGCCATGACTTTTACCTGTAAATATAAATGATTAGTACTTGTATTGCAAATTATTCGTCCGACCGCAATATTATTTCAATGGCCATCGGGACGATTTAACCCACACTCTACCGAACCCAAACGGGGCACGGTTTTAAAATATGCGAGTCACCTCAAAATCTCGAAGTGAAACGGAGGATTTTGCTTCTGTCCGACCGCAATGTTATTGCAATGGCCATCTGGACGTAATTCTTTGGCAAATAGTGAACTACTTTTCACTCGCATGCCACTCATCCTCATCCCTCTCGGCAAATAGTGATCTACTTATCACTCGCATGCCACCTACACTCCTTATTACTTGGGTAGGAACGCTCCTTCGACGGGGAATCCAACCCCGGTCTCTCTCCTGCCGAGGAACGTAACCATCTCTCCAATCGAAAGGTAATCGAACACCGGGTCCCCGCAGCTACTGTTCCACGTGTACTCTAAAACGACAGTTCTAGTAGGCGCGATTTAACCAAACACTCGCGATGAACGAAAGACTAAATGAAATCCAAAATGAATACAGAATTTTTTATCATTTTTTTTAAATCCTCGTCGCCAGTGTAACGACCCGTATCCGCCCAGTAAATGCACACAATACTTTGTAGCTCTATATATTTAGCTCGTTCTCGCTCGAAGTCTACGATTCAACTGAAATCTAATTCATACACAATCGACAGCCTTGTCGTTGGGTCGGCGTCCTTGCTTTCAAAGTTTTTATTGATCCTTTACAAGTCCGTTAAGCCGGGTATCCAGCACCGCGGAAACTAAAAATTCCTGTTAAACTTCATATAAAACGAAAGCGCAAGTTAAAGTCGGCTCTAACCGACTTCGATATACCCGTTACTCATGAAAAAACATGTTTAACAGTGTTCCTGCGTTCCTAAGGGGGTGAACATCTGAAAAGTATGCAACACTTTTTTTACTTGGCTCTTTTTCACATTTTTGCTCATAACTTGAGAACCGCTCATCCGATCCTTATCATTTCTTCGGCAAATTTATTCATTTCGCTAATTACTAACTATTTCTACAAGGTACGAATCATCTATCTTTAAAACTGTAGGAGATATAACGTTTTTTCCGAATTGCGGGGGCGGGGGTGGCCAAAATTTGGAATGAACTTGATCTGCCTGCAAGTATAAGAAGCATTTGTTCCATACATGTCAAACCTCTATCTCTTACCATCACTGAGATCTATGTGTTCATACAGACAGACGGACGGTCGGACAGACGGACATGTCTATATCGACTCGGCTGTTGATTCTGATCAAGAATATATATACTTTATATGGTCGGAAATGATTCCTTCTGCCTGTTACATACATTTGCACGACTTTAGTATACCCTTTTTATTCTACGAGTAAAGCCGGGTATCCAGCACCGCGGAAACTAAAAATTCCTGTCAAACTGCATATAAAAAAAACTGTGGCAGGAATTTTTAGTTTGCATTTTCCTTGCTTGTGTATCCAGCAACATGAACGTAATCCACATTTTCTTATCGATAGTTGGCATATCGATAGCGTGTGTGGATGGCTAGAACAGCTGACACACAGCGCAGGAATATATTGTCAACAATTATTTTGGATGTGATGTGCGAAAATTTTGGGGGGAATGCTCTTGTATTTATTTGTTATGAGCTGTAATCTGGTTGGGGAACCATCAGCGTGCAAAGATTGATAGAGGGTGCCAAGGGCACACTTATGGCAAATTGATGAAACCGCCAGAGGGATGCTTTGCATAGACACAACGGTCGGAGAGATGCTGTCCATGAAGATGCCTTCTAATCTGTGTGTCGCCAGATCATAGGCAAATTTATTAGAGTGGTGCACCAATTGGTCATGATATCTGCTGGTGTTTACACCGCGGTATATGTATATGTACATATGTAGTTCTATGCCTCTCATACCAGGGGCACCACATAGATGACTCTAGTTTTTTTAGGGCAGTCGTACCACATAACGGGATCGCCCATATCCACCGGTTCGAGGCTTAAGAGGCTTAATGGAGCTCCAATGCCATTAGCTGCAACCATAGCTACTGCCCGAGTCACACGGGCTTTCCTAGTCAAGACACGCCAAGGTATTTAGCAGCGTTATCTGTATATGGATCTCTTAATCCCAGGAGTCGCATTCAATCTACTTTTCCGGGTCTCATGGCAATCATGTTGACTCTTTGAACGATTAACGGCTATGTTCCGGTTCGCCCTTCTACCAAAGCTAAGGCCACTAAGATGACAAAATCCTTAATGTAAATGCGAATGTGTTTCGTAAATCTTGTATCCGACCATGAAAGACATTATTTTATTGGCGACCAACCAAGAAGTCATACTACTTTGGGGATAATTGCATTATAAAGTTGTGCAGATAACAACATACTGCAGTGATGTTTACTGTAAAGTGTCATGCCCTTTGGTTTTTATCCCCAAGAACATAAAAATGTTTAGCACATACTCCGAGCAGCATGCTTTATTTAGAAAATATTATTTATATTTTAAATTTATTTAAATTCAAAAAGTTAACAGTGCCAAACAGCTGATTGATCAGAGTGACCTTCCACCTCTTCGTTGCATGGTCACACTGTCTTAGTTACGTTCCACACACACAAGAAATAATTAGCAAATTCCTGACAGGAATTTTCCGCAGTGCTGGATACAGGCCTTAACGGGTATAAAAAACTGTGGCAGGAATTTTTAGTTTTCATTTTCCTTGCTTGTGTATCCAGCAACATGAACGTAATCCACATTTTCTTATCGATAGTTGGCATATCGATAGCGTGTGTGGATGGCGAGAACAGCTGACACACAGCGCAGGAATATATTTATTGTCAACAATTATTTTGGATGTGATGAGCGAAAATTTTGGGGGGAATGCTCTTTTATTTATTTGTTATGAGCTGTAATCTGGTTGGGGAACCATCAGCGTGCAAAGATTAATAGAGGGTGCCAAGGGCACACTTATGCCAAATTGATGAAACCGCCAGAGGGATGCTTTGCATAGACACAACACGGTCGGAGAGATGCTGTCCATGAAGATGCCTTCTAATCTGTGTGTCGACAGATCATAGGCAAATTTATTAGAGTGGTGCACCAATTGGTCATGATATCTGCTGATGTTTACACCGCGGTATATGTATGTATATGTACATATGTAGTTCTATGCCTCTCATACCAGGGGCACCACATAGATGACTCTAGTTTTTTTAGGGCAGTCGATCATGCCGTACCACATAACGGGATCGCCCATATCCACCGGTTCGAGGCTTAAGAGGCTTAATGGAGCTCCAATGCCATTAGCTGTAACCATAGCTCCGTATATGGATCTCTTAATCCCAGGAGTCGCACTCAATCTACTTTTCAGGGTCTCATGGCAATCGTGTTGACTCTTTGAACGATTAACGGCTATGTTCCGGTTCGCCCTTCTACCAAAGCCAAGGCCACTAAGATGACAAAATCCTTAATGTAAATGCGAATGTGTTTCGTAAATCTTGTATCCGACCATGAAAGACCTTATTTGATTGGCGACCAACCAAGAAGTCATACTACTTTGGGGGATAATAGCATTAAACAGTTGTGCAGATAACAACATACTGCAGTGATGTTTTGTGCCATCCCGGACATACTGTAAAGTGTCATGCCCTTTGGTTTTTATCCCCAAGTATATATAAAATGTTTAGCACATACTCCGAGCAGCATGCTTTATTCAGAAAATATTATTTATATTTTAAATTTATTTAAATTCAAAAAGTTAACAGTGCCAAACAGCTGATTGATCAGAGTGACCTTCCACCTCTTCGTTGCATGGTCACACTGTCTAGTGCTGGATACAGGCCTTTAGAGTCGGTTTCCAAATCAGCAATTATAAATAATTGACGTCATTGTATAAGCCGCTCAATATACGTATTTGCTTTGTGACGCTTTTTTGTCAACGCTGCAGAATGAAAAAGCAATTTCAGCTCAACCCAATTTGAAATTATATAAAATAAATTGTAACATTCAATCAAATTAGTCTAAAAAAGGCCAGGTTTCCGGATAAGGGATCTCAAAAATGGACAGAATTCCAGAAGAGCGCCGAGAGTTCGAAATCAGGATTAGCGCCATGCGGATCGGTTTTATCCATTATTAATTGATTTTGTAATATTCTTATTCTGCATCCTTTTTATTTGTTTAAGACTGGCTTTAAATCAATTTCGCAGTAAAAATTGAACTTTTTTATAAATTTTGATGAGTGTATAAGATGTGTGGCACTAGGATGTAAGAATAATAACAAATTGAAATTGACAAAATTGCTTGCCACTTTCGCATCCAGATATTCGATATTCCTCTTGATTTTCTGGAATCCATTTCAATTTTATAACTTCCTTCTCTGTCTCCTAGGCCATTCGAAAGGGCATTAACGTTGCAGAATTTAAAAAAAAACGTAACCCCTTGGCGTTTACTTCAGTGTCCTTGGAGGAAGTAGTATCCATTGTAATTCTATAAATACAAGGTTAAATCATTATGTCTGATGCTTTTCCATTCCCCTGGAAAGTATCCCAGTCACATTGCGAAGTTCTCTCGATCTGTGTGAGCTAACTGCCCAAAATGGTGTCGGGAGGCCAAATGCCGTCAGCTTTTCCGATGGGAAGAGTGAAAACTGCCTCTTACCACAACAGGTGAGAGACCAGAGGGCATAGTTTGAACTCTTATCTCCCTCGAAGGTCCAACTTTTGCTCCATCAAATAAGTCGCTTAAAAAATTGAATAGAACATTTTTGTATCCTTCCCAAATAGAGTACAATAAGTTTTTTCTGGAAATTTATACGAGTTAAGTTTTTATTTGATTTCAAAAATAATTTTAAGACTATGGCTTGATGGGTGATTTTTAAATGTAATATTGGGTTTCTGATTTACAACTTCATGCAAACAAATCGGGTGTGTATTTTCATTTTTGTTTGTTTGGGTTTTCTAGTCAACAAAAAACACATGGAAAAGCATACACACACACGGAATATGAGGCGGTACCCATTGTGTACCAAAATTGTCAAAATAAAAACGCATTTGATGTAAAAATTATATATTAAAAGAAAAATATGAACTCAAAAACAAAATGGAAAAGAAAAACGCATAATCGAAACATACCACTTAGATCGAGAGATACGAGAGAGATTTGGGAGTTGGGGGGACCAAAGGGGCATTTATCCAGCGTTGGGGCACAAGTCCAACAACGTTGGATGGATGCACAGCAAATCCATTGAGAAATTTAGTGACAGTTTAGAGAGAGTTACGAGAGGGGCGCAAAGGCCACGAAAGTTGACTACAAATGCTAAATCCTGATCCGTATGGCTGTCCAAGTGCATTTTCCTCCTCATCCACCTTCTCCTCCTCCATTCTCCAACATCCATTTCAATGCAAATTATGAGCGACACAAGACAAGCAGAAGAAATGTTTTGTAACGAAGAAGTGGGGATGGGGGGGAATCCCGCCCCGAATTGAAATTGTCCTGTCCTTCCATGGTATCCCACGTTGTCCTAGTCAATTTCCTAATATCCTCCAAATGCTTTCCTAACTACGAAACAAAATCCTTCCTCCTCCACTTCCTTTTCCTCATCCTTATCCTCCTCCTCCTTATCCTTTAATCCTCCTCATTTCCTCCATACCACATAAACGCGTTTTACATTTGTTTTTGGGGAAGAGAAGAAAAATAAAAATGAAATATTAATAATTTTTGCTTATTTCGTACAAAGAATTTGTTTCGTGTTTCGCCTTGTTAAACATATATATATTTATTTTGTATTAATGTTATGTTGTATGTTTCTTTCTTGGGTGGCAGAGCAAGGAATGTTTCCAAGTCCTTACAAAGTGAAAAATTTATGCATCAATTTTAAAAGAAAATTTTCCATTTTTGTGGTGTAAAGTGGGAACGAAATAGCAAGTTGGATATTCAAATTTGTATATTGATTGATTGATTGATGGCTTGAGGGTCAAATTTTTGTGCCTTGCTTGGCCTAAAGGATCCTGCTCGTAAGAAATATAGATTAATGGATAATGATTTTGGATTTTTTGTTTTTAGTGTTGGGGATTAATAATTAGAGCGAGAGCGAGACCTGGAATAGGATTGACGCCGCACTGGTGAGTATGTGGGTGTGCCACGACGACGAGGACGTGAAGAGAACGAACGCGAGCGCGATCTACAGGAAAGAAAACCAAAGTTTTAGGATATTGAAATGGCAGAAGGAGCTAAAGCTACTTACCTATCACGGTAGTCACCACCACCACCGCCACCACGGCCTCCACCACCGCCGCCACCGCCGCCGCCGCCTCCACCACCGCCACCACGATCATTGTCGCCGCTATCCTCACGCACTCGTATATAGGCTACTTCGCCCTGAAATCCACAAACATTAAAACTAGTCGTATTCATAGTCCCTTCCCTTCCCTGCTCACCTCATGCGAACGAAAGCGTGAGTCGTCCAGTTTCTTAATCGCATACTTCATATCCTCATGACGCAAAAACTCCACCACGCCGGAACCATCCTTGTAGGTATCCGCAAAACAAACATCGCCGGCCTCCCGCATATGATCCTTCAGATCCTGCCAAGATCCCGACGATGGCAAGCCCGTCACCATGACACGATATTGCGAGCGCTTGGCCGGCGGACCACGTCCCATGCGTGAGCCATCACGATTGCGATCGTTGCGATTGCCGCGATAGCTGCCCGGTCCACCGCCTCGTGGGAATTCCACACGCAGACGATAACCATCATAGTCATAGCCATCACGAGCCTTGACCGCATCATCCGCATCGCTGAGGTTTGAATATCGAAATGAAAGTCTCGTACCACTTGCTATGGGCGCTTGTACTTACCGCGCATCTTCGAACTCTACAAATGCAAATGGCGGCCCACGCCGATTCTTGAGGTCCACAACTGGTTCACAAAACAAACAAAAAACATAAAATAAATATAATACATGGATATAAAATATATACATATGATTACAAGATATTAATTATTAATATAAAACATTAATTTATAATATAAATACGTACACGTTACTTTGCCAAATTTGTGGAACAAATCCTGTATGTCCTTGGTACGTATATCTGGTGGCAAATTGCCCACATAAATGCGACATTCGTTGCGAGATCCCATATTTTATATTTAGTAGAATAAAAATTTGCCCCTTAATGCGTTGTTACAAATTTTTTTAAGGGAGTCGATTTTCACACAATTTTTTTCACTCTGTCACACGCACACAAAGACAAATGGCTGACGCAGTGTGACCGTTTCGCGTAAGGGAAAATATGCTGAAGGCCTATCGATGACAAGCTTATCGATAGTAGCGTCTTCAAAAAAATACGCTAGGAAAAGTTTAAAAATAAATAGAAGTGGTTTTCCTGAAAGTTGATTTGCTTTTGATTTGCTTTCGTGAAAGCAAAAGCAAAGCAGTTGGTGGAACGACCCTGATTTCATTTTGATTTGCTTTCAATTGGCGCCACATTTAAACATTCGCGGGTAAGCAAAAAATGACAAATGAAATTGTAAAATTGAATTTTCTAATCTTCTTTAACAATAGTATGTTATTAGAATCTGTAGTTCTAAGAAGTTTGTAAGTTAACTAAGGTGAATTCAATTAATTATGTATTTGTTTATGACCACAGAAAGTGACTGCCATTTGACAGATCCAAAGAGGAAGAGGCAGGATAAAATAGTGGAAGAATTTGTAACCTCGAACCTTCTAGGAGAGCTGTGCAAATATGTAAGCCTGAACACCTTTGACCACGTCAAGCACAAGCTCCAAGAACTCGGGCACTTATGACTCTGTCCACTTAAGGCCGCGGGCCTTGTTTTCAGTAGTCTCGAATGCAGTCTTAGATGCAATAAATAGTTATCATTTAATTGCTAAAATATGGAAAGCAAAATAACTTACATTTTTTATATTTAAATCACAACAAAATTTAAACAAACACCAAAGCAATTAGTATGACCTTAATTTCCTTACATTTTCTGGGCACACTGCTCATTTTGTATGGAGCAGCTGTGATCAGCTGTTTCGCGAAATCAAATCGAAAGCAAATCAAAAGCAAATCACTTTCAGGAATACCACTAGAATAAATTATTTGATATCAGTTGAAAGACGGCGAGGACTGATAAACATCACAGCACTGTCTCACCTTTAGTCTTTTCGATATGCTTTCGAAATCCCATGTAGTTCTTTCTGTGTTATATTAATTAATGATAAAATGCCTTAATATTTCTTCTGTATAAAAACTAGGTATACAGGGGTGTCACAGAAATCTCTAGAGATTTTCGTGTAAACGATTGCACTTCGAACAAATCAGGGACTACTTTATTTGCAAAGTGCCAAGAATCAGACCGCCTACTAGATTACGTGGATGGAAAACCGTACGCTTCAAATCTACTTGACTTTGAGCAGGCGGTTTCAAATCTCTTAACCTTTGACATCTAATCTAGTAGCCGGGCATATTTTAGCCCCATAACATATAAATTCAAATAGCTTTGATATAAAATGCTGACGTTTATACGAAAACCTCTAGAGATTTCTGTGACACACCCGATATAGTCGTGTGACTACCAGAAGAGCATGCTGATTGACAAAAGGAAGTCGAACTTCCACTTAAAATTGTAAACAAAGCTATCCAATCAGCTGTTCGTTGCTTACGATGGTGTGACATTCAACATTCTTCAGTGGAACAAGAACATATCCTCTTTTCCAGTCTGGTACGGATTAACTAGAAAATATTTTTTGTATAACCAAATTTAACAGAATTTCTTTCCGATAAGTTTGAAAACCAACATTTTTCCAACCAGCACAAAAATCATTAGTTACGTTCAGAAAAATAACAGTATTCAGCTTGAAAACTTTCGTCAATTTCATTTTCATTCCCCGGCCCGCAAGAACCCAATATTTGTTGAGGCAACATGGAATTTTGAAAAACCCTATGTGTAGCCAACGTATCCTTCAAGCCTTTAAAAAAATTAAATATTCAAAGCGAATATTTTAAACCGGCTCCTTGATTCGAAACTACAATTTCGGTTCTTTTCAAGAAAATCAAATAAGTCTAGAAAATGTTATGTTTCAGACTCGAAATCGTCACGAAAGTATAATACATTTTCATTTATTTTCTCAAAATAATTTAACGATTTTTAAGTTAACCAAAGTGCTTGAAATAATAACGCGTTACTTCATTGGCTTTAATATGAATAATTTTAAGACCCTGTCTTGGATCGAGCAAGCGAACCGGAGCTCCGAAAACTGTATGGTAATATGCCATCTAGTTAAGACAGTGTCAGTGGCCCTAAGTCGCACATCTCTAATACAAACTAGCCGCCACTCGATACCTATCGATAGCTATCCACATTTTTGCATGCCATCCCTAACAACAACTACTCTAGCGTCACAGACGGACGAAAAAAGAAGAATAACAAAAGAAAAGAACTCAAAATAAACACTCAATAACTTAAGCTACCTTCAAATGAATTATAAATAAAATTAAATGCCTCCCAAAATGCAACTCTTCAGTTAACGGAAAGATCTTCAACTCCATTTTGCTAACCATTGGAACAAGGCGGGAAAGATGGCCACAATCACTAACACAAATGCAGCTGTGCGCTGCATCAATTTTTTTGATCTGTGCAGAGTGTGCACAGCCAGCAGCGAGCAAAACACAAATATCTTCTCACCTGAGGGTAGAGCCAAGAATTTAGGCTTTAAAATTGGCGAATGTTTGGGTTTGCAGGTGAGTTTCTGCTGTTTTGCCTAGGTGGACAAATGTAGCACTCTCCCTTTTTACAGATTGATGAGAAGGATCGGCTTCCCAAGGTGATATGTGGACAGTGTGTGCAGCAGGTGGAGCATATACATGACTTTCGCAACATATGCAAAAACTCACAGACCATGTTAAGCAATTGCTTAAACATCCGCCCGATGCAGAGCACGGAGGATAAAGTATACATTAAGGATGCCATTAGTGACAGTGGCAAAAGTTTGAGTGTAATGGCAGGAAGTGGTGGCAATCAATCCAGTGATCTGCTGAGCAGCATCATGCAGGCGGTGGGCATGCAACAAGCACCGCAACAACAATACACCATCACAGTGGATCAGTCCAGTTTACAGCAGCAGCAGCAGCAGTTGCAGCTGGCCGAAAGCCCCATCAAGACCGAAAAGCAAACGTAAGCAAAAGTTTGATGTTTTTTTCTTGAGGTAATGGGGCTCAAAATTAGCCCACCAAAAATTTTGCTCAGCCAATTATTAAATGCTGGGCAAATCCAGAACGGTAACTGGCATTTTCTTCGATGTTACCGATTTCACAAAAGCTTCTTTGACATTTTTCCTGTTAACGAAAGCAGCTCACTCACATTCCATGGGCTCACTGAGTTCTTTTTGGTTCAATTCACTTTTGCATTTTTAAGTCTACAAGTACATTCCCAGTAGTGAACCTGTTTAGTAATTGCTCATCAATAAAATGAGAATTTGAACCAAAAATCTTGATTTTACAAATACATTGGAAACACCCTGGTTGACCTGCCTCAGATTATAAAAAGGCAAGTTCTTCTCGTTATACCTTGGACTCGTTGTCTGTAATCGAGAAGTTTTCTATGTTTATCTCCTTCCCTTGCCGAGCCATGAGCTATATGACCTGTTTGGAATCATTCAGTTCAGATCCATCATGCTCAACTCAAATAGCTCAAAGTAATGGGTTGACACAGTTTAGCATAAGCAGAGAGCGAGTCAGTATGAGAGATAACACGAGAGCGCATATAGTTTTCACATACATTCATATTCAGACCTGTTCCCGTTGTTGATTTCGATCAAATCATGCGGAATCGGAATTGTTAAATGTGCTTGCTTTCAAAAACCGATTGTGATATTCGACTTTTAACTTTAAAATCCCAATTACCTTCAATCGATTCTCTGGATGGCATAAAGATTCGATCAATTTCTTAAATGGTTTCAGACAAATTTCAACTCTTACCAATTCCGATTAATCGAATTCGGAAACGGGAACAGGCACGATTGTTAGCCGAGTGAATGTGTCGTTTTCTGACACTGGTCAAAGGGGGACCTTTTTTGCAACATTTATCAAATAGCACTATAATCAATCCTAATACAATCTTTTTCACACGAATTTGAAGAATACATATGGGCATTTCCATTCTGTCGAACGGGACCGTCGTACTTATTGAAAATTAAAAAAGGTCAAGATAAAACAAATTTTAAATTCGTGTTTTACTGTATAATATAGCTCTTAGCAAGCAATAAATCGCGGGCCAATAAATCGCGAAATTTCCAAAATTCTCCTTGAGATTTAGATCAGTTTGCGGCAATACACAATTGCTTATTTTGCCTTTGCATGTGTGCGTTCAGAACAGAGGCGGCCAAATGGAGAGGAAACAAAAGTGCGCTTGTGTTGGTAAACAAGAGAGCTCTCTCCAGACAACACGCGTTTTACTTGCTAGGCAGTGCTCACCGATTCACACAACCATAACTTCGGCTAGCGTTTGCTTAAAAATACGACAGACTTCGGCTCGTGCGTGCCTTAGGTGGACGGGTCTGGTTCAGACACACGAGAGTGCTCTCAGTTGCAACATGATTGTTATTGCAAAAGAGAGCAGAGTGCGCTCGTATAGTGCCTGTGTATCGACGCCGCTGCTACAGAGGATGGACGTCGCTACTTGTATACACAGAAAACTGAACGGTGCCGGACACTGGTTTAGATTGTCATAAAAATGGGTAAATACCTGGAATTTGCAAAATTTTATAAAGTGTTTAGATTATTACCGAAGACTTTATGTTTGGTAAATAGGATGTTTCGGTCAATCGGTTTAAAAATACTAGAAACTTGCAAAGCTTCGTATATAAGTTCTGATTGACATGAATACGGTTAAATCGGAATGGTTGTTCAAACGGACCAAAAAATCGCGAAATTTGAACATTTTATGAGTTTAGATTATCACGAAAACGGGAAAATGGACGTATGGTGAAGATCGAAACGTCCAAAATCCGATAATTTCGCTAGATGGCAATTGTCAAGTAAGCTTCACTCCTTCGTTTTGGGTTTAAAATTCTAAAGGAGCGCATATTGGTCGAAATCGGCGTTTTTTTTTTTTTTTTGCAAAAACCCGAATTTTGAAGCTTGAAACTTAAAACTTTGGGAAACTGCGGCTCAAGAGGATCATGAAATTGTGCAAATGTATGTAACAGGGAGAAGGAAGCTTCTTCGACCACATAAAATATATATATTCTTGATCGGCATCAACCGCCAAATCGATTTAGCCATCTCCGTCTGCCCGTCTGTCTGTCTGTATGAACGCGTCGATCTCAGAGACTGTAATAGATAGAGGTACAAGTTTTGGAATGTATATAGGCGTATACTGTACCCACATCGAGTTTGTTTCAGATTTCGAAAATTCCTCCTCCTCCATCTTTAAACAGCGAAAAACGGTCTGTACCTCTTTATAAACGCGTGGATCTCACAGACTATAAGAGTTAGAGCCACAAATTTTTCCATGTATGTAGGTGTACCCGTACTCAGATCAAGTTTGCTTCTGGCTTGGCAAATTCCTCCTCCATCTTCTTCTAACCGCGAAAAACTGTCAGAGCTTCAATTTTTAAGTTTTAACCTAGTGACTTAATATATATTCAGTTAGGCCCAACATCTATCTATTCTGTGTACCACAATGAGATCCGAGCAAAAACACCGAAGATATGTACATAAGTGCGACTGCCCATTTATTGAAATAAATTTTAAAATAAATCTACTTGAAAGCTATAGGAACCACATTACTTGGAACAGGGTATTTTGCTGTCGGGGCACTAGACTGCAACACTCTTACTTGTTTAATTGATCAAAATGTTGCTTTGCCTACTTTCAGAGCTCTGGAAGAGTTTATACGCCTCAAGCCAGACATCAAAATCACTCCTTTGGGTCGCAAAGAAAGAGCCCCCACAGCCACAGCTCCCACCACTTCGGCTGTTCCCCAAACACTGCAACTGCCCGCCACTCAATTACAGCTGAATGATCAGCATCAGCAACTGCAGCAGCAACAACTCTGGCAACAAATCCAGCAGTTGCAACTGCAACAACAGCTCCAACAATTAACCAATCAACTGCAGGCACAACAACAATATCAAGATGAAGTTCTCAATCCGGGCGAAAGTAAAAAACCCAAATTAAATTTTGTGCTCTCCTCACCAGCAGCTCCAGTCCCCACACAACAACAACAAGCTGCCACTACAGCTCCAGCGCAAATACAATTACAATTGATGCCAGGCGGAGGTATAGCGGCCACTACAACTCCTGCACCTAATCTGCAGCCGCAGTTCAATGCGGCTGCATTGCTCTCGAGTTTAAGTGGCAACTCTCATATGCTGTCGCCAAATAAATGCTTTCTGCCCATAACCATACGAGATGAGAATTCAGATCAACAGATAGTGGCCCACATAGATACAAAAAGTCTGGTATTGCCCACTACGTATCAGGTGCAAATGAAATTGCAGCCACAATTGGCCACAGCTGATGGTCAACCCATTATGCAATTGACACCCACCTCCATACCGGCCACATTGCAATTGACGCCACAGAATCAGTTTATGGCCACCAATACAAGTCCACAACAGCAACCAATGCAGCAGCAGCAGTCGATGACTCCCCACCAGGCCCAGGTCACTTCCCAGCAGATTATAAGATCACCTCCCGAGGTTAAGCCACAGTTGGTCATCCGAAATATTAACAAAACGCAAGAGCCGGTGTCAGAGATGCCTACCTTGAAGCAAAAGCCACAACTGCCATTGGCAAATAATGTGCCAGCTCAAGGAAAGCCACCTCCGCTACCGCATCTAAGCAAACGTGTGGTGAACCAGCCCAAGCCAGAGCCTGCACCTGCGAATGTGGCTTCAACTACTGCCCCAGTCTTGCCAGCACGTTTAAGCTCAAATACCACCATTACCAAATTGGCTAACAAGCAGCCGGTGGCTGCACCTACACCTTCTGCTGCTCCTACTACTGCTCCTGCCAAGCAGTTGCCGGTACTTAACAAACAGAATATAACCATTAGTCGCATCTCCAACAGCAAGCTTCCAGTTCAGACCACAACCTCAACTAAATCTACTACAACTGCTGTTGCTGCTACCGCTCCTGCCTCTTCGCTAGTCACACAGCATAAGAAATTCATTAGAAAACCACCAGAAATGCCGCCAGAGAAACCTGCATCGGCACGTCCACCGCCCCAGTTACTGCCCCAACCCCCTGCCAAAGCGGATCCTCTCGTTACGCCCGCTGCTGAACCGCCTGCTGCCGCCGCCTCGGCCTCTAGCTGTTTAACCTGCCCCACCTGTCAGCGTGAGTTCAAAAAGAAGGAACATCTTACCCAGCATGTCAAGCTACATGCCGGCTTGCGTCCCTTTAAATGCTCCCACGAGGGTTGCGACAAGGCCTTCAGCCGCAAGGAACATTTGTCGCGACATCACATTTCCCACTCGGGTCAAAAAATGTTCACCTGTGAAGTGTGCAAAAAACCCTTCTCTCGCAAGGATAATCTCAATAAGCACAAGCGGTGAGTAGAGTTTTATTCCTGCATTAACTGAAGATCTCTGACCAAAGGCTCGTCTTCGTTTCAGTATCCACACCCAACCAACAAATGAGACGCTCTACAGTTGCGATATTTGCAATAAGAATTTTGCGTCCAAATTGCATTACGAGAAACATCACGAAATGCACAAAAAGACACGCATCGAGAATGCTCAACCAGCTGAGAGTCCTGCCCAAAGCAATCCAGTGATTAGGAAGGTAGGTTAAACTGGTAAAATGCACACTGGAACCGAATCAATTTTTGATCTCGATTCCACTTCCGCCAAAGCTCCGCGTACTTTGCGTAAATGGAATGGAGAACAGGGTTGAACAGTTTATCAAATTATGATTTATTTTTATTTGGTTTTTTTTTTATTTATTTTTTGTTTCCCAGAACCACGCATCTGAAATTTGTGATTTTCCTCAACAACTTAAGAGGTAATTTTTCCAAATTTTGTTTTTGTTTGTCATTTAAAGCAAAGTTTTGCATAATTTCGGTGAGTTTCGGTTTTAGTTTATTTTTTGTGTTGTTGACAATTCAAGATGATTTCGTATCCAAATAAATAAGGTTAACATGGCTTAAAACGCGAAATATACTCAACATAAGAAAGTACTGCACACAAAGGTATGTACTGTAACTGGTTCGTAGCGTACTATTCAAAGCACAATTACGGTAACTGCTTTGAAACGTACGTACAGTACTTTACGGTAGGCGTCATTTCGTATTTTTCGAATTTTAGTGAATGTTTCAAAATATTTGCCCATTTTGTTTGCCGTAAGAATACTCTATACTAGACTGGCATTTATATTAACTTTTTATACACTTGAAAAGTGTATTATAATTTTGCCCAGAAGCTTGCAACGCATAGAAGGAATCATCTCCGAACACATAAAGTATACATATTCTTGATCAGCATGACGAGCTAAGTTGATTTAGCCATGTCCGTCCGTCTGTCCGTCTGTTTCTATGCTATCTCCTCCATCAGTTTTAAAGCTATCTTAACCAAACTTTGCACGAAGTCTTTTGGTACAAATACGCTGCACATTTGTCGGATCCGGCCGGATCGGATGACTATGGCATATAGCCGCCATAGAAACGATCGGTTGAAAAACTAATTTAAGTGAGAAAAACTTGATCGAAGTTTTTAAAAATTCGAGGGTCGATGAAAAAACTTTCATTAAAAAGGATCGGAAAAAAATAGTTTTTGTTTATTTTTGTACAACATATTTACGGATCTGCTTGAAAGTCTTACAGGTTGTTTATAATACCCTAATTAAACGTTAATGCAAATAAAAAAAATTTAAAAAAAAATTGTCTAAAGTATACAGTACCTTTAAGCGGGAACACCAAAAAGTTTGCACGCAAACATTTGCCAAGTAGCCTTTGCTATGTTTGAGCACTAATAATTTGAGACAAATATTTGCCTTGTGGGAACACCCTCAATTTTGTTTACTAGCAAATTGAAAGAGCAATCATGGCAAAAATTAAAAAAAAAAAAACATTTTTTCAGCAAGTTAAAATAAACAAAAACACGACAAAAAATTCACAATTAAAAAGTTATTCATTTTTAGTAGCCTTGCTGTTGGAGTTAGCAAATTTTGTTTGTGATTTCGGCGACAACTTCACAACATATATTGTATAGTCATATGCATCCATACTACAGTTTTCCTACTAACATTCATTTCAGTTTCGCATCTGGCGAAATCGTGCTAAACTAATGGTGTTCTCTCGAGTTCAGGAAAGTCGGTAATTAAATACTTTCGACTTAAGATGAATTTCTTAGAGCAAATGGTGGAAGAAGTCTTTGGCTAAAAGCAAAAGCATCATAGACCACCATCACGTATTGAACAGCATTCTCATGAATTAGGAATGCTGAATCAATTAAAGACCAGGTCCCCCTACAAGAAAGTTTGACGGTATACTCCTCCATCAGAAATCCAGACATTCGCCCCAGCGTCAAGATCTTGAAATATATCAACTCACCAATTGTTTTGGCATTCTCATTCGTTTGAGGGAAATTGGTAAAAGGCATTAAAAACATGGGGTTACTTTCTACAATCTTGCTAATAGAAATACGGGCATCTCGAAATATACTGCGACGACCGAGAGCTATTCCCTCTTGACAAAAAGATTGACAGAGATCGCAATATCATTGCTTACTCAACGGAAAAATACTTTGGTTAAAATGTATATTATAGAATGACTAGTAAATATCTCGTATCGCTTCGCTGCGCCTTCAACAGTATAGAAACAATGCACACCCACTTTCCATCCACATCCCACCCACTCTATACCCAATTCACACCTACTTTCCACCCAGTTTCCACCTACATCCCACTCACATCCCACCCACATCCTATCCACTTCCCAGTGGGCATCCCGGCGGTATTTCCAACATTGAAAAATAAAAACACAAATGAATTCTCATTTTGACCTTGCAACTTGAGTATCAAGTCAATCGCAAGAAAAATAGTTATCTTGCATGTAGAATTTTCCAGACATTTTCACGTCTAGGGGCGGATTTTCCGACATTTAAAATTCCCATTTTAAATTATTTCGTATTTTATACTTACAAACCGAGTTTCAAGCCAATAGTATATTATAGAATGACTAAAAAATTAGTTGTTTCCATGCAGAATTTTCCAGGAATTTTCCGACCGTTGGGTCAAATTTTCCAAAATCGGAAAATCACATTTCAAACTATTTCGCATTCTATCCTTACAAACCGAGTTTCAAGGCAATCGTATGAAAATTAGTTTTCTTCATGCAGAATTTTTCGGCCATTTTCCTCATGGGCGGACTTTCCAAAATCAAGAAAACACGTGTCGAATTATTTCGCGTACTATGCTTACAAACCAAGTTTCAAGTCAATGGGATGAGAAGTAACATTTTTCCCATACAAACTTTTCCGACGCTTTTCCGACTTTTCCGGGTGGAATTTTCCAAAACTCCGTCTCAGTACGCACTTTCACCACTGTGCGATGATTGCCAATCAGTCAGTGAATCAGGACACTGTCTTTTATTCTTCTTCGGTCGGTACGCTGCGAATCATACCGTACTCGCCAGTGAACAGCATTCTTGCTGCGTTTGTTACTTTCGTCTTGAATTCTTGAGCTTGGTCTGCACATTATTTCATCGCTAGCAAGTGCGAGATAAGGCTCTCATCTCTAGTTGTTTTGCTAACAAATTGAACTTGGCGGGAAATTTTAAACTAATTAACAGCGAATAGTTATGGTGGCCCTTAATGATGCAATAGTTGCTACAATAGTTTTATGAGATTTGTAAGAAGCGGTAGTGATTTAGTGTTTTGTAAGAAGGGTTCGACAGTGTTAGGTTAATCCTTACTTTCAGTAAAGATCCAATTGGAGGCAGATGTAATACGTACAAAAACTGTAAAACAATAAATAGTTTGATTTTTTAATAATTGCAATTGGTTCGTTTTGAAAACGATTAGGGAAAGGGCTGAATTGATTGTTTGCGCCGTGGCATCTCGATGTTAGGTACTTATAATGCATCGGCATAGATTTGAAGATGCTGTCCACGAGTTGCCGCCACAAAGTCCGACTACTAAAAAGTTGTGCAGCTCATCCGTTCAACATACGGAATTTCCCACGTGCACAATTGAATTAGTTAGTGCTGTGCGAAGTGCCTAATCAGCCATGAAAAGCTAGTGTTTTCGCAAGAGAATTACTGACCTTTTTACTCTTCGAGTAACGGGTATAATGAGAAGAAAGTGACATCAGCTTACACTAAGGCTAATGTCAGACGCGAGAAGCGATGCAATAATATGGGGCGAGAACGAGCGATAAACCATTGCAATCTTATTTTAAGGGGATATTCTCCATTATTTCAAAACGCAAAGAGTTTTTCCAATTCTGTTTTTATTATTGATGTGAAACATCTTCAATTTCGGTACGGACGATTTTAGTAGGAGTAAAATTTAATTTCAGTGTCACGTGACGCTGATGAACGATTTTAGTAAGAGTAAAATTTGGTTTGAGCGTCACGTGACTCTGACGCCAACCATATTATGTTGCTGTGTTTGCTTTGTGCAGTGGCTCGGCAGCCAAAAACTCAAAACAAAAAACTACCACAACAACAACGAGAGAACAATATAGAGCGTACTCCCACAACTTTTGCTGTAAACGCGAGAGGGAGAGTGAGTGCTACTAAGTACTGGAAAGACAGGGCACTGAGAGCAGCATCAAACCACTTTAGTAGGAGTAAAATTTGGTTTCTGCGTCGCGTGACGCTGACCTAATTCATATTTTGAGTTGTTTTGATTTGTTTGAAAAAGATCTGGGTGTGATCTTGGTGCGATCTTGTGGTATATGGGAGAGATTTGGGTGGAATCTTATCTGGGCGGGATCTGGAGCGATATGGGTAGGATATGTGTGGGATCTAGATGAGTATCTGGGTGGGAGCTGGGCGAGATCTTTTAGAGTACTGGGTGGGATCTGGGTGGGAATGGGGGTAAGATATGGGTGGCTTCTGGGTGGGATCTGGGTGGCAGTTGGGCGAGATCTGGCTGATCTGGGAGGGTTCTGGGCGGGATCTGGGTGGGAATGGGGGTAAGATCTGGGTGGTTTCTAAGTGGGATCTTGGCAGGATTTGGGTGGGATATGGAAGGGATCTGGGCGGGATCTGGGTGGGTTCTGGGTGGGATCTGGGATGGAACAGGATGGGATCTGAATGAGATCTGGGTGGGATCTGGAACGGATCTGGGCAAGATCTGGGTGGTATCTGGGTAAGATCGGGGTGGGATCTGGGTGGAATGTGGGCGGGATCTGGGTGAGATCCGGGTGGGATCTGGGTGGGATGTGGATCTGGCCGGAATCTGGGTGGGATCTGGATGGAATCTGGGTGGGATCTGTGTGGGATATGGAAGGGATCTGGGTGGGATCAGGATGAAATTTGAATGGGATCTGGGCAAGACATGGGTGAGATCTGGGTGGGATCTGGGTCGTATCTGGTAGTATCTTAGAGGGTGAAACATCATCATTTATCTTTCGATCAGCGCATTTAACTTCCTGAAAAAATTAAAGAACTCTGCAGCAAGTGATTCTGCTTCGTATTTCTACTCCCCGTTATTTGTCTTCTTTTGAAAGAGCGACCTTGCTGATTTATATATCATTGAGAGAACTTGTGATTTGAAAATAAGCTCTTAAACTTATCATCATGTTTCACATCAAAGACTCGTGAGTGATAGCGACACTCACATTTTTTATGTAACAAACAGATTAGAGTTAACAAACAAATTTGTACTGCTTCGATGCGAGGGCTGTTCCAAAAGTTATCGGCCGTCAAAAAGGTGTCCAAAACAAAAGTTTTAGTGCTGTTGGCCATGATTCCAGGTCTCCAGGATGTCTGAAATTAAAAGTAAAAACGGGGTTATAATCAGTATAGATGTAATTCTGGTCTGAACCTCGAAAAAAATTTTGGGATTTTTTTTTTGACAAAATGGCGGCCATTAGAAATTGAAAAATCGATTTTTTGACTTTTTTTTTTGTTTTTTGTAAAAAAAATAGTAAAAATTTTATTAAAATTATGATTGAGGTTCAGACCAGAATGGTGACAATTCTGCGTCAATTTCAGTTTTGAACATCAAAATCGGGTCAGTGTAACTGGAGATATCATGGCCGCCACATCGAAAAACGTGGTTTCGAGCAGGGTTCGTAAAATAACACACATTTGTTTTTTTCACGCCCTATATTAACACAAAGAAAAAATTCAGACTGTAAAAAATTTTAATTTTCACACGTGTTACTAACAATTTTTTTCAGAAGAAAATACAAATTTTTTTCATGATATTATCACGAGAATTTTTTCACGCGTGTTACTAACACGAGTGAAAAAAATGTTTGCTAACATCTGTAAAAAAAAATTCCAAAAAATTTTCCCACACAATATTTTTCTCGCGCGTGAGAAAAATTTTCAGAAATTTTTTTCATTGCAATAGTATGGTGCATGATGCAACTATACAAGGTGCGGCACTCGCCGACTGCGGCCTCGGCTTGAGCCACATAATTTTAGTATTCGGGAGACATTTGTCGTGAAAGGTTGTACATGCGTTTGCCATTTTTATGTTGTGCATTTAATTAATAAATGGTTTGCTCTTGTTTATTCTTTTTGTTGTTGATTAAATGCACATTTGGGGGGTGGGTTTTTAGAGTGAATTGATCTCGTTTTCGGTTTGATGTTGCTGCGTTGCAAAAAAAATATGTATTCATATTTAGTGCAGAGTGCAGTGCCATGTTGTTGTGTTTTTGGAAATAAAATGCTTACATTTTTATGCACTGCGTGCACTTGTCATTTTGTTGTTATTATTGTTGTTTCATCACAACAGAAAATGTATACATACTTACGCATGTACATGCATCTTTTTTATGAACACACATACACACATATTTAATTTGTGTGCATGTGCGCCGTTGAATCTCGCGACACCCTCCCTCTCTTTCGCTCTCTCAGCAAAAGTTCTTGGGCCACATTTTTCAGCTGAATGCCGCACCTTGTATAGTTACATCATGGTATGGTGTATGTGAGACGCGTCGGCTAGCCTGAGCTCGGGCCGACTACAAACGGGGATGGGTAAAAGGCACACACTCTGTGCGATCGAGCAGATTTGGGTTCATTACGAATTTCGTAATTACCTGCTGCAGCTGTGACCGCAAATATCCAGATTGAAGCAAAACATTCGACCTTTAACTCTGTCAGCAATGGTGACGCATGAGAGGGAATATCCCTTTTTATGAGGGCCATAAAAATTGGCGTACCGCACTTTTCGCAGCTACGTGTTAACCGTCAATGGGTAAGGTAAGAGTTAACCATTTTAATAAAGAGCAGAGCTCGCAGAAAACTGTCAACACTTTCAGCGTGTCAGCACAAAACAGTTTTGGTACAGACACAACGAGTGGAGGGAGCGAAAAGACACTTTCAATTCTATTTTGCTCAATAGGTGTTTTCGCTCAACCATTGAGCGCTTTTTTCGCTTCACTTTTGCTCATGTCTTTTACTGATCAATTTGCCGGGAGCAAGCGTACAAAGTGTCATCTTTAAATGTGTGCGTGGCGCTTGTGTGTGTGTTTCTCAGTCAACAAGTTATGGAGCGTTTTTCTTAATAAATATTAAACATAATAATCAAGCTTATATTCATTACATATAATGTATAAACTATAATATGTATGGACAAATATAAAAATTGCACCTTCTAGAGCCCACCGCCAAACAAAACAAATAACACTTTTTTCTGACTCTTTAAGTGTTCTGCTCATTTCAAGACAGTTGTTTACTGAGCACTCACTCAAAAGTGTCTCTCTCTGTTGTTATTGGCGGACAGACTCGTTCGTTTTGCTCAAGCGAACTGACGAAACAGAAAACACAAGAGCGGGGCAGAAAACTGTTCCGCTTAGTGAGAGAGCGTGTGTGCTTTGATTGTTTCTGTTTGTATGTGAGACTGACCGCATGGAAAAATGTGTTGAGAGTTATTTGCGAGCTATGATAAAGAGACAAATGCATATTGCAAATGTAATTGATTTTTTGTCTTGCCAAACCTGGTATATTCATTTAGAGTACATTAAAAAATGGTTTCAAATAATTTGTTTTGAATTTTATTCGCAATTAATACAATTTCTTTTTACTATTACTATTTAATAGTCGAATGTTTGGACTCAATGTGGATATTTGCGGTCACAGCTCCATAGTTCTGCTGTGGGCAGGTCATTAAACAAATCTGCTCGATCGCACAAAGAGTGTGTGCCTTTTACCCACCCCCGTTTGTAGTCGGCCTGAGCACAAGCTAGCTGACGCGTCTCACATACACACCAATACTATTGCAATGAAAAAAATTTCTGGAAATTTTTCTCACGCGCGAGAAAAATATTGTGTGGGAAAATTTTCTGGATTTTTTTTTCACAGATGTTAGCAAAAATTTTTTCACTCGTGTTAGTAACACGCGTGAAAAATATTCTCGTGATAATATCATGAAAAAAATTTTTATTTTCTTCTGAAAAAAATTGTTAGTAACACGTGTGAAAATTAAAATTTTTTTTTCATTGATGTTAATTATCATGGCAGAAAAATATCTTTTGAGCATTTTACGAACCCTGGTTTCGAGTAGGGTTGCCGAATATTTCTTTTTGGGGCGATATTCTCAAATATCCAAGCTATAAAAAAAATGCAAAAAAAAAAAAATCGAAAAAAAAAATTTTACTCATGGAGAATACCCCCTTAATGCAATCGCTCAAAAGGTGTCAGAGTGAGGGCAAAGACATTCGAATATGAGCGTTGCGATAAAGCGGATTGCAACCTGCTGGACAATGCAATATGGGATGCATACCAAAATTTGACCTATGTATGTTTCTGCAATCTAGTGCTAATTTTTTATACTCTGTACCAAAGGTAGACAGAGTCTATTAAGTTTGTGCAAAAGTATGTAACAGGGAGAAGGAATCGTTTCCGATCCTTCTTAAACAGCATCAACAGCCGAGTCGATATAGTCACGTCCGTCTGTCCGTCCGTCCGTATGAGCAAACAGATCTCAGAGATGGTAAGAGATAGATAGAATTGACATTCGCAAATAATTGAAAAACCTTTTTGGATGATTTCGTAAAAAATTATATAAATTACACTAGGCAACAAGATCCAATATATGAAAGGGTTGGTGGTGATTCTAAATGATTTTCGTGTGCTTAACACAAATCCATTTTCAGAAATGGTCCATCGTATCGAGATTTTTTTTTAGTAATTTGAGCTTAAGGTTGCAAAAAGTGCGTTTTTTACCCTTTTTTGACGCGATTTGTTGCGAAGCTTGAGGTTTTTACCGAAGATACACCATTTTGAATAGACAGTCTTGATAATAATAAAACTGTCTTCTTCCCAAAGGAATGCCCTGCAGAAACAGTACAGCAGGCTAGTAATATGAATGAAATTTTAAAGATAATTTTCAACAAAACTCATTGCATACTTTGGGGCAGCAATAAAATTAAAGATATTTTGTATAATAGAATACAATTACTAAAAATAGTTTATATTGAAAAATTGAAATTGAAATAATCGTAGAATTGTTTAGTTTTTTTACTATTTCAAAGTTAAGGAGTAGTCCGAAAATATCGCCCCGAAGAATCGCCCCCATTTCTTCAATATACTGGAAAAAGTCTAATTTGGTTGCCGTGTGTAATTAAACTCCTTTTTAATTTCAATTTTGGTTAAGTGGGTGGTCACTGGAGACATTATTTTGTTAACAATATTATTTGTTGCTCATCACGCCCACTCCAATAACTAAAATAAAGCAATGCAACTCGCTTGCGTTCACAATTACCACAGAAAATAAAGTTCGCGCTATCTGAATTATTTTTATTTATTATTATTATTATTTTGTTGAAAAATCAATGGGTAATAAACTATTCGGTGGACTTAGCTATAAAAAAGTTGCCTCTTTTTAGGAAAGGACCCGCAAAACTAACGTCGCAACAAGTGTAATTAACTGGCTTTGAAGTGAGTTTAAACAACTAAATCGTCGTAAATCGTGTCGATGTCAGTCCGCATAAGCAGCTAGTGCAGTGTGGGTGACTTTGACTCGCTTATGAGGGTGGTTTTTTTTTGCTGTCTCTACAAAAAAAACTTAACTTGGCTATTGGAGAGCGTTTATATTGGCCCAGAAATCGTGAAACATGAAAATTTATATAATATAATAGAATATAATAGTTAAACCAGTGATGGCTAAAGTACAAATTTCAGAAAAAACGAGAGCGCAAGTTAAAGTCGGTTCTAACCGACTTCGATATACCCGTTACCCATGAAAAAACATGTTTAACAGTGTTCCTGCGTTTCTTAGGGTGAACATCTGAAAAGTATGCAACACTTTTTAACTCGGCTATTTTTCACATTTTTGCTCATACCTTGAGAACCGCTCATCCGATCCTTATCATTTCCTTGGCAAATTTATTCGTTTTGCTAATTACTAACTATCTCTAGAAGGTACAAATTGTCTCTCTTTAAAACTGTAGGAGATATAACGTTTTTTCCAAATTGCGGGGGCGGGAGGAGGCGTGGCCAAAATTTGAAACAAACTTGATCTGCCTGAAAGTATAAGCATTTTTCGCATACATGTCAAACCTCTATCTCTTACCATCTCTGAGATCTAGGTGTTCATACAGACGGACGGACGGACGGACGGACAGACGGACATGTCTATATCGACTCGGCTGTTGATGCCGATCAAGAATATATATTTTATATGGTCGGAAATGATTCCTTCTGCCTGTTACATACATTTGCACGACTTTAGTATACCCTTTTTACTCTACGAGTAACGGGTATAAAAATAAAAAATTACAAATGTGTAAGCCGCAGTTCTCAGCTATCGCGTTTAATTAGTAATGAATAGTTTATTATAATGTGTTACATTCTTCTCGCCTCTATCGGAATTGGTAAGGTTATGAACAATCAATATAATTAAATTAAAAAAGGAAAATGCGGATTTTGGGCCATAACTTTAGATTTTGGGGGTGTTAGGAGAAAACCAAATATGAGGAAATGTTATACTCGACTAGCCCAGCAATATGTACTGAGTCCCGTGAAAAGTATGTGCGGATTCTTTTTGTGTTTGTAACACTGTAATCCACTCTTCATGAAACCTATTGTCATAAAATCAGAAATTTTGTTGGACCCCAGGACAAATTGTTTTTTTTTTTAGCATGTCTGTTAACCGCAATAAACCTTCTCCAATCACTTACAAGACATTCAAGTTTAAGAAATTCTGTAAATTTTTCTGCTAATATTAAAAATCTTAGCAAAAAATAGTTGGTAGCCTTTTGTTTTTTCTTATTTCAATTTTTTTCAGTTTTCCAATATCATTGCGCTTTTAGAAGTTATTGCCCAAAAACTATACAAATTTTCGACTTTTTTTGGACAACATTTACCGCCAAAATTCCTTGTAGCTTGAAAATAACATGGTAGTTATTTTTAAACCAAAGAATGGAAATTAAAAAATTATTTAAGATCGATTTTTGAAAATTTTAAGACATTTTAAGGCTTAATATTGTTAAAAAAATGTAAAAATATTACAAAATTTTTTAAGGTTTTTGGACAATAACTATTAAAATCGCAATGAAATCGAAAAACTGAAAATAATTGAAATAAGAAGAAACAAAGGACTACCAACTATTTTTTTTCTAAGATTTTTAATATTAGCAGAAAAATTTACAGAATTTCTTAAACTTGCAAAAAAAAATTGATTTTTTCAAAAAAACCCACATTTTTAATGTTCAAATCC
Source organism: Lordiphosa clarofinis (assembly GCA_018904275.1). NCBI lineage: Eukaryota > Metazoa > Arthropoda > Insecta > Diptera > Drosophilidae > Lordiphosa > Lordiphosa clarofinis. The sequence goes on from JAEIGQ010000133.1 coordinate 61,885, forward strand.
AAAATTTGGTAACTTATCAGCAAAATCAAAACTTCGTGTTCGGTTTTTCTTTAACGTCATTCAATGCAGCTTACATTAAAGCAAAGTTGGTTCGAATAGGACACTTAATGTGGCCACACGACCAACAAATGTAAGAATACCTCTCTAATGCAAATCTCTCGTGAACCTGACGTGCTGGAAGAAAACGGACAATTTACCTGAGTTCAGCGTCCAAAAATACATAAGGAACGGTTGCAAAGTTGCAAAAAATGGCCTTTTTTTTGTAAACTTGTGTTATTAGAACAAATAGTACCGGAACCAAACAGATACACAAATATTCTTGATCAGCTTTCAAGAGCCGATTCGTTCTTTCGTCGGTCCAACCTTTTGTTTAAACATCTAAAATATCTCAGAGAATATATGAGAGCTTCAGCATCTAAACTTGGTACGGATACAATGTACGGAAAACTAACTGCATACTTTGTTTATTTTGTTATTCAAAAGTTATCAAGGCCCTCTTTTGGTCTAGAGGGCTAAATTTTGCATGTTTTTTTAAAATTCGTGGAAAGAAATCGGGAAGAGATTTTGTGATTCTGTTTTTTGTGTTTGGTTGTACAATTCATTATAAAAAATGCAAAATTAAAAATTTGTGAATGCGAGAGGTTCTCAAAAAGTTCTCGGGATCCAAAGTAGGCTCTTCCAAAAAAAGATGTGTCGATGGTACCCACGTTTCCGGGAGTTACAATAATCAGAAAGCAAAACGGAAGATGGGAAGTTGGTTAGTTGGTTAGTATGAATGCCTTTATCGTCCGTAGCAGAATTGTGAAAATAAAATTGAATTTGAAAAAGTGGCGGCCTTTTTAAAACGAAAAATCGATTTTGGACCATTTTTTTTTGCAGTCCAGTGTACTAAAAAATAGTTTTCTCAAAGATTGAGATAGGGACGATAGTCACGTCAATTCTGCGTCCATAAAGCCCTACATCATCAACGTACATCGAAAACGTGTGCAGCAGTCGAGAAAAACGGGTTCAAAGTTTGAAGGAAATTGAAAATTGCTTGTATTATCGAAGACATTGGTCGACTAAAACGGCTATATCTTCTGAAGCATTTCGAATTTCTGAAAATCCTTTTGGCATAATATGTTTGAATACCACGCTAAATAATAAAATAAAAAAAATTTTCTAGACGAGAAGAGGGCCTTAATAAAAAAATAATTTTTTTTTTCACATATGAATTATTAATTTATAAACATTATACATAAATAAAATATTTTGGGAAAAAGTCAAGTCCTTTTTTTTCCGAAATTTTGCTTAAAGCACAGTACGGAGTACTCAATAAAGCGCTCGCAAACGAAAAACTCCATATAAAAAAAACGTTGTAAAACAGTGGTGCCCAAACACACACTATCAAGCTTTGCGATTGTGTGTATAGCAGCGAAACACGAAGTAAACGTTATTATGTCAAACATGAACTACAAGCAAACAAAGAAATATGTGTGCGTGCACGCAAAAGGTTTGACGTCAGACGTTTTACGGTGTGTACGGAGACAAACGAAACGTCGATTCACACGAACATCGAACTCGAACGTCGAACTCTGAATCTGTGGATTGTATTAGCAGCTGTTCGAGCCTTTTTTGGGCGCCCAAAGTAATTAAATTTATTTATTTTGACGCTCAGAAGCAAAAAAAAAGGTCCGAAATGAAGGATGTAGATATAATTTTGATGCAGTTGAGAGTCTCCAGCAGCAGTCCGATCTTTGTGGACAACCATGTTTTTGTTGTTTTTTTATTGCACGACACCAGCTTCGTATTGCGGCTTTAGACGATGTTTCGTTTTGGTACCAAGTGCTGTTCCAGCAATGCGAAGAGGCAAATAAAACAGTTGGCGCTCGTATGGAAGATTTGTCTCGAACTGTTGTCCTCATTGATTCGTATGCACCTTTAATTGCGTGCAGGGTACCGTGATTTTAACGTGTCTATTGATGCCATTCTGTGTGAAGTACATTAGATCTTAGAATCTGTCTTCGCAATATCAGAATACTCATAGCGGAGGCAAATCTTCCCATATTTCTCCCTGTCCTCAAATAAGGCAACTACAAAATTTGAGGGATGCAGCTGGCATCCTTATCCACATCTGTCTTCCAATACGATTTGTGCGGGAGAGGTGCCCCCTGGCTACACCCTTAACTATCCGTAATTCATAATCTGTATTTTGTTATTGATAATTTTAAACTCTCATCAATTTTCATAAGCAAATCGCATTTGAAAACCGTGTTAGATTAACTTAAAAATCCCATTTTTGGCATTAGCACACTAATTAGTTTTTAGGTTCCACACGCAACAATAAATGTCTTTTTTGTGCGCCCAAACAGTTTGGAGTACTCCGTACCGTGCTTTACCTATTTCATTAGGTTTTGTACACCTGCCTTGACTTTCTGTTTTTTATTTTTGTATGTCCTTAGGTTATTTCTTTGCTTCACCCTTTGTATCATTGACACGCCGTGCTGAATCGAATTCTGTGGTCTGCAAAGCTTTCGGCTCAGCAGTCAGATCATCTTTCAGCTGCACAGCCCTTAGATGATAAGTATTAAATCAGTCTGTCAATCTGATGATAAGCTCCTCCGCAGCCTGTAACTTTGATATGATTTTACTTAATAATTTGTCTCTTGGTTTCTCTCTTTTTAGGAGGTCAAGCAAGAGCAGCAGCAGCCGGTAACTCAACCCCAGCAACAGCAACAGCAACCCCAAATCATGCACGTGGTGACCACACAAGATTTGGCTGGTAATACCATTACCATTACCCAAGCACCCGATTCTAATTCCTTGGCCAACTTTGTTCAACTGGGTTTTCCACAGTTTCAACAACAAGCAGCAAATGTTTGCAAAATGGAAAAGTAGACCCAGCGTATTAAACATTTCTATTTAGTTGAAAATTTCTAGTCCATGAAAATTTAAACTTTTCTTCTTTTAACTATTTTATACTTGTTGACTTGCTACGTATTGCGGTCTATGGCGGTGCAATATTAGTTTTTTTATTTTATGATTAAACGATCTCTCACAAATTCTTCTTTAATTTGCTATATCCTGCCTGTGCGATTTCTCCATAACGAATAGACCGATCAGATTTTTAATGTGTAAATATGTCATTAAGGAAATTAGCTTGTAAGAAATACCCATCCCTTTTTTTGGGGGGAACAACAATGCAACAATTGATTCCACACTATTGAACAAATAAATGTATACTCGTTTATATATATAGAACTAGATATGTATGTAATTTAATGCATAAATGTTATTTATTAATTGTTTTGGTATTTGAACATTTGGAGCCTTCAATTTTATATTAAGCAGCTGGCAAGCTCCATTTGTTTATGTCTTGTTTGTGTTTTTGGTAAGATTCTCTGGTGGGGTTTCGGCTGAACTGAAAAATAGAAATTTAGTATAAGTTCTTTCTTTTCTTATATACGAGGGCAGTTGGATAAGTTTCAATCTTGTGAAATTCAATGAAAATGGTAAAAAACTGTATAGATAGCTGGATAGATAATAAGGGGACTCTGCAGTTCCATTAAGCTTCTCTTAAATCGTCGATTAATTCTATCAAATGACAGGCGGAATATAAAATTGCCCAGAAAAACACTTATCTGAACTTCATAAAACCTTCAAAAACTATTGGAAAATTTCGAGCTACGTGAAAAGCATCAAGTCCGCTGATGAGAGAATTGTGGTAATTCTCGAATCAGCGCTGTACGGACATGTATTGGTGTGTGAAAATAAAGCACCGTCAACAGCTTCGATTTGAACGCTTCGAAGGCATGGAGAATGTGTATTAGAGATACAATTTGCCCTGTCTCCCAATTTTATCTGGTGTTAAGCGATAGTGCCCTACGAGATAGTTATAGTGCCCGTAAACATACTTTACGGTGGCAGTAGGAAATCACATTGATTAGAGCGAGAGTGGTGTCCAGAAAGCGTAAGTGAGAACAAACAGCTGGCCCAAATGCGCAATCGATCAGTCTACATATCTTAGTCTATGTCGAAGGCTAGCCTGCTTCGGCATGCGTTCGGCTCTTGTATGTGTAAATATCGAATTATCTACGGGCCCTGGGGGCATCCAGTGACAATCGGTGATCTATAGTATAGTGACTGCGAAATTATTTCGCGTAGGATGAATATTGAAAAGTAGAAATTGAAAGACTTCATTTACTTAAAAAAACTATTTCGCTAAGTACACTTAGCACTAATTTACTGACCACGGTACGAAAGTTTACGAAGATGAACTATGGAGATTACAGAAAACAAGTGTGATATCATAAACAGGGGTCGGAAAAACCGGTCCCCGTTTGCCGGTTTCAGAAAACGACCGCTTTCGCGCGAACACATTTAATAATGTTATTGTTTTTTTATACCCTTGGAGAGGGTATGTTAAAATTGTTCAGATGTTTGTAACGCATAGAAGGAAGCATCTCCGACCACGTATATATATTCTTGATCAGCATGACGAGCTGAGTTGATTTAGCCATGTCCGTCTGTCCGTCTGTTTCTATGCTATCTCCTCAGTCAGTTTAAAAGCTATCTTAACCAAACTTTTCACGAAGTCTTTTGGTACAAATGCACAGTACATTTGACGGAATCGGCCGGATCGGATGACTATATCGTATAGCTGCCATAGAAACGATCGGTCGAAAAAGTAGTTCTAGTGAGAAAAACTTTTTTGTCTTCGACGCAATCGTCCCCAAACCTCGTATTTATAAGTTTTCTATACCTTCACATAATTTCACCAAGTTTTATGAAAATCGGACAACTATAAAGTATAGCTGCCATACAAATGATAGTTTTGAAAAAACGTCTTTGTAGAAAAATCTTTTTATACCCTTAGAGAGGGTATATTAAAATTGTCCGGATGTTTGTAACTCAGAGAAGAAGGCATCTCCGACCAGATAAAGTATATATATTCTTGATCAGCATGACGAGCTGAGTTGATATAGCCATGTCCGTCTCTCCGTCTGTTTCTATGCTCTCTCCTCCGTCAGTTTTATAGCTATCGTAACCAAACTTTGCACGAAGTCTTTTGGTACAAATACGCTGCACATTTGTCGGAACCGGCCGGATCGGATGACTATAGCATATAGCTGCCATAGGAACGATCGGTTGAAAAACTAGTTTTTGTGAGAAAAACTTTTTTGTTTTCAATGGTATCGCTCCCAACGCTCGTATTTATAAGTTTTTAATGATTTCACATAATTTCAATAAGCCTTGTTGAAATCGGACCACTATATAGTATAGCTGCCATACAAAAGTTAGGTCTGAAAAATAGTCCTAGTGAGAAAAACTTTTTTGTTTTCAATGTTATCGCTCCCAACGCTCGTATTTATAAGTTTTTAATGATTTCACATAATTTCAATAACCCTTGTCGAAATCGGACAACTATATAGTATAGCTGCCATACAAAAGTTATGTCTGAAAAAAAGTCTTAGTGAGAAAAACTTTTTTGTTTAATGTTATCGCTCCCAACGCTCGTATTTGTAAGTTTTTATTGATTTCACATTATTTCACCAAGCCTTGTCGAAATCGAACAACTATATAGTATAGCTGCCATACAAAAGTTAGGTCTGAAAAAAAGTCTTAGTGAGAAAAACTTTTTTGTTTTCAATGTTATCGCTCCCAACGCTCGTATTTATAAGTTTCTAATGGTTTTACATAATATCAACAAGATTTGTCGAAATCGGACCACTATATAGTATAGCTGCCATACAAACTGTCAGGCATATATCAAGCTCCAAGGCTATATAAACTCCGGTCGAGCCGAAGTTAGCTTGCCTCTATTCTTATTCTTAGGTCTGTTACGGCTCTTTTGGCAAAATTCACGGAGTCAAAAGATCTTTTTTGTATTTTTGCATCGGTTTGAACACTAACAGTGTAATGTATGCGAAAACTATATGCGCTCTCTAAACTGTGGAGGTCTCTTGAGTCTGCAACCTTTTCGACTAACATTTTTTAAGTTCGGACTCTGAGATCCCATGAGCGATAGACTGAGTTGGGCCTGGTATGGGTTTGCTCTCAGACCGATCAGTGCTGTGTGTTCAGCCACAGCCACCGAGCAGAGAGCGAGATTGCAGCTTAAATTCGGTTGAGGGAAGCCCGAGCGCGTTTGTTTCTGTTTTTTTGGTCAGTGACGTGAGCAGAGCAAACTGAAAATTGAGGTGAGAGTTATTTACGAGCTTTGATCATATAATATCATTTCCAAATTTTTAATTATTTATTACAGTTCCCGAAATTATGGAGGGGGCATGGCGCTCCGAGATTTTAGAACTTTTCGTAACCTGAATTGAGATAAAGCACCAGTAGCAGTGGATTGGAATGGTCGTGGTTTCATTAACATAGATAGAAAATAGTTCGGTAATTCTATTCGATCCCCTACATTTTTATGGTCATTCGAGTCGCATAAGAAGACGACACGACTGATTTGAAGTCAGTCAATAATTTACAGAGCTGTTTAATAGAATCATTATCATGACGGACATGGCTATATCGACTCGGCTGTTGGTGCTAATCAAGAATATATATACTTTATAAGGTCGAAAATGATTCCATCTTCCTGTTACATACTTTTGCTCAAACTTTATATACTGTGTACCTTTGGTACTTGTACTGCACTAATACATCTTCTAAAATGAACACAAGCCGAACGAATTTTGGCCATATATTTTGCTAAAAAACATTTTATAACTTTTAAAAACATTTTACCAATTTTGCATATTTCTTGCATATTTTGCATATTTTTTGCATATTTTGCATATTTTTTGCATATTTTGCATATTTTTTGCATATTTTGCATATTTTTTGCATATTTTGCATATTTTTTTACATATTTTGCATATGCAAAATATGCAAAATTTGCATATATTGAATATGCAGTTTTTAATGGAAAGTGGACTATTTAATTAGTATAAATCCAAATTTTCACCTCAATCGGACTTCATTTAAAAAGTTGCATAAAATCCGCTGTCTAATTATCACTATCAAATATCACTATTCAGTAAAAATTTACCAGAGTGAAAGTTAAAAACTGAAGGCGAAAAACATGTTGTTGTGACGCCCTTCGATTGATTTTGTTACTTAACGCTGATTTAAGCCAAATCGAATGCATTTGACAAAGAAAAAGTGCTTTTATACCAGGATAACAAACTCCAGCATTGGGGGACTCATAATCTGCAACTCCAACCAGCTTGTTCTACAGATTCAAAGGTAAGATATTTGTAGCTCGCAGGTTTATAAAAATTCGAAAAATTCCTAAATATTCAAAAAATTCCCAAAACTTATCAAACTGCCCTAGTAAAATAATTTATTACTTCCAAGAAACTACTTTGAAAATGCATGCGAAAATAGAAAAACAAACGAAATACAAAATGCAGGCATGTTTCTAAGTTAAATTTATTTTTGTGCATAAAATGAGTAATTTTTTGTAATACTTTTGGAAGGGATGGGATGTGGGTTATACATGTGAGGAATAGGCAAAATCTTTGGCTTAATAGTAAATAAATAACATAAATAATACTACGCAGTAACTACCAAACTACTAAGCTAAACTGTAAACAGGCATAGCAAATAGAGCGGGTACAGTCACATCAAAATATGTGTACAAGACGAAACAAGCAAAAGCAGAACGCAAACCGTGTGTAAAACAGTGAACCCAAAACCGTGCCAAGTGAGTGTTTCTTTTAAAACCTAACTCTACCTTTTAGTTACGGCTCAATCGTAATTTAGTGCAAATAGTTTGATCTTCTCCACATCACCCCACACCTGTACGGCCTGTATGTCCGTGAGTGAGAATAGTGTCTCGAATTGTGTTATAAAATTATGCCCCGTTTCCCTCACTTGATACACTATAATTGCGGAATTCTCATAGTCGAATATGAACTCAAGATAAAATGCCGTTTCTGTGGATGAAATGGGAAGTAGGGCGGCATAATCATTGATGAATTTCCTGCTATTGCTATCGCTTGTACCATCAAATATATTCAAATATTTCTCCTTATGCGAGCCACTCCATTCGCCATTTCGCTTGTAGTTCTCGATGATGGTCTGTGAGGGTATCACCACCTTAAAGTGATATGTGATGTCGTCTGTGCACGTGGGACTGTTCACAAAGTTTACGGAGAATCTGTGTGGGCGAAAGAGAGGGAAAGGTTCAATTGTTTAGAATTGACAATGACGTATGTATATAGATGGTTGGGCTCTAACAACAGGTGTGAGTTGTCTTTTTGACCCGGCTATAACCAAATGAGTTGAGTCATGAATTTCTGGCGCGCACATGGACTTGGCTTTTTCGTGAGTGTGAAAAACGTGTTGGGCATGGGAAAGAAGGAGTAACAAAAAATTTATTTGGAATGTGAATCATGAATCATGCTTAAAGCATTTGTGGGCGTGATTAGATTTGGTTAGGAAAGTGGGTTAATTTTTCATAGCACTGCTCTTTTACGGACGTTCGACTGAGGTACTAAAACCCAAAAAAATGTTGTCTTTGCGACAGATTCTTTTGTGTGCGCTTTTGTTTTTGCAGAGTCACTCAAATTTGCCGAAGCAGTGGGATAATTACTTGCGTTCTGAGTATGGAGTACTGAATATAGTGTAATATATATATATATTTTTGATCAGCACCAACAGCCGAGTCAATATAGCTATGTCCTAATGTCCGTTCTTCCGTCTGTCTGTTTGAACACACAAATCTCATAGTAGCAGAGCTAGAGCAACAAAAAAAAGTAGAATTTTCGCCACGCCCACATCAGCCCCCGCAACAAAAATTGTTGAAAAACTCCCACAATTTCTAAGATATCAATCTCAATTTGTAAAATTACAATTATACTCGCAATATCTGAAATCCCTCAAATTTTTATAAGGATCGGTTAATGAATAACAGAGTTTTAAAAAGTGTTTCATACTTTTCGGCTATCTCCCTCAAGAACACAGGAAGGCTATTTATCATTTGGATCAGTGCCGACCTTAATTATTATTATGGTGGTTCATCGGTAGATATCATATCTTAAAATATACTTGCGAATTCTTCCATTGATTCGAAAACCAAACCTACACCAAGTAGTCCAAGTTAAGCTTATGCTTTTGCGTGGTTCCATGTTACAAGTCTTTTCTAGTGAATTTTCCTGTCAAAGTGGAAGGAAAGTAATTTCCTACGCCAACTTCTCAGTGGTTCTTTCTCGTCAGTCTAAGCAGTGTTACTTCCGGGTCAGTCAAACTACACGGCACTTATTTAGTTTAGGAGAAAACCATAAAAGACAAGGCATGGAACACAAGGTTAGCAGTCGTCAAGACATTCCATAAACGCATGGAACGCTCTTATCAAAAGGGAAATAAGCCGCAGTGTAATCTATCCATCTGCCTATATACTGTAAAGAAAAGCCTCTGTAGAAGAACGCTAACCTTAACTACACAGAAAAATCATTCATTACGATTCTTTTGGAATGGATAGTTTTATCATAACATTTTGATACTTCGCACCAAAGGCACACAGAGTATACTTGGTATATTTTCTATCATACAAAGTAAAAACATTTATTTTTAATCAGCGTTAACAGCCGAGTCTGTCCGCCTGTCTCTATGACTATAGTCTCTTTTATAAAAGAGCTAAAACAACCAAATTTGAAGTGTGGACTTCTATTGCCTGCACGCAGATCAAGTTCGTTCCCACTAATTCCTAGAACGACTTGTGCGCCGACGAGTGAAAAATTTGTAGTATTGAAAGTTCCATCATCTAAAAAGCTAACCAGACAAAAACCATCAAACTTAGTATGAAAGAAGCAAAGTACTATAATGAGACCGACTGCCATATCACATCAGAATAAGAGGTGAAATAACTAAGCTAATGGAATGACAATTTAATTTTTTGGGATAATTATAGTTAGAATTTTTGCTTTATATGGGGAAAAGTCATATTTGTAAGCGATTCAGAAAAGATGAGATGTTCCACAACAGCGGCTTTTGTCCATTGGCAAACAATTGCAACAATACTTGTCCCTAAAAATTCAAAGTGTCATTCCAGCCTACGCAATTTTTTCACTCTGTACCAAAAGTATACAGAGCATATTAAGTTTGGACAGGGAGAAGGACTCATTTCCAACCCTAAAATGTATATTTATTCTTCATCAGCATTGTAAGAGAGAAAGGTTTGATTTGTATACTTCTTTTACTGGCACGCAAATCAAGTTTATTATACCCGTTACTCGTAGAGTAAAAAGGGTATACTAAAGTCGTGCAAAAATGTTTGTAACAGGTAGAAGGAATCGTTTCCGACCATATAAAGTATATATATTCTTGATCAGCATCAACAGCCGAGTCGATATAGACATGTCCGTCTGTCTGACCGTCTGTCCGTTCGTCTGTATGAACACCTAGATCTCAGAGATGGTAAAAGATAGAGGTTTGACATGTATGGGACAAATGCTTCTTTTATCTGCACGCAGATCAAGTTTGTTTCAAATTTTGGCCACGCCCCCTCCCGCCCCCGCAATTTGGAAAAACCGTTATATCTCCTACAGTTTTAAAGATTGATATATTTGTATCTGCTAGAGATAGTTAGTAATTAGCAAAATGAATCGATTTGCCGAAGAAATGATAAAGATCGGATGAACGGTTCTCAAGTTATGAGCAAAAAAGTAAACCAAGACCCACCGCTACCCCCCCCCCTCCCACTCTAAAAAAAAATGTTGCATACTTTTCGGATGGTCACCCTAAGGAACGAAGGAACACTGTTAAACATGTTTTTTCATGATTAACGGGTATATCGAAGTCGGTTAGAGCCGACTTTAACTTACGCTCTCGTTTTTAATTGTTGCCACGCCCTCGAAATTAGAAAAAAAGTCATATGTATCTCTCACAGTTTTGAAGATAGATGGTTTGTATCTTTCTATGACCAAAAGAAAAGTCGCTGCCGCAGCGCAGCAGCAGCGCTGTTACAACGGGTACAGAGTATATTACAGTCGGGCCAGACCGGCTTTCTTACTTGGCAACTTCTAAAATCCGATCTACGAGTACGAAACGTACCGACTCTTTTTGAAAAATGTGTTTTCGAACACTACCTTAAAAACTTTTACAATTGTCTTATAATTGATATATTTTAAGATTTTTTGTTAGATTACGAAGAAAATTTCATTCTTTTTTGAGAAATTAGTTTAGTTGGGTTAAATATTTATTATCTCAATTTTTCATTAAATAATTGAAACAAAAATTTTTTCCAATAATTTATCGATGTCAAATTGAGGCATTAAATATTTATTGTATAACAATACTGTATTTAAAAAAAATGGGAAATTCTCTTCGTAATCTCACTAATCATATTACAGGCGGCATGTGAAAAAATTGGGGACATAAATTTCGAAACACGACCAATTTGGTAACTAGCTCGACAGAGAAAACCCAAAATTATTCACCGTTTCAAGGTTCCAGCATTCAATGCTCAGTTGCTATCTACTTGGCTCTGAACAGGCGGCTTAAAATCGGTCAACTAATCTAGTAGCCGGACATATTTGAGCCCCTTAACATATAAATTCCAACAGCTTTAATACGAGTTTATTAACGTTTATACGAAAACCTCTAGAGATTTCTGTGACACACCTGATTGTATAGCTTTTAAATGGATCTCTATCTTTGTATGATTGCCAACCTTTTTTTTACAGTTTATTCGTATAAGTAGGTTTTGTTTGAGTTTCATAAATTTCAAGTTCTTATAAAAGGCAATTTTCTAGGTCGGATTTGGTGTACGATTATTTTTTTACTTTGTATGTTGATATCCGGAAATCGGGTTGTTCCATTTTAAATTCTAAGAACTTTTTAGATGAGTCATATTGAAAAGTTCCATTCAAGGAACTGTAAAAAAATTGGATAATCTCAAGTTATTTAGTTGAAACTCTGTAAACTGCATTTATTGACTTTCACACCTTATCTAGAAAATTTGTCATCGGCATGGGGATTACAACAATTCCGCCTATCAACAGGTATAGAGATATTGACACACTTCTGGCGTCTATCAATTGCTTCTTATCAACTTTCGAACAAAGATAAGGTCTGAGGCCAGCTAAGGTCTCACGAAGCCGGATTTCCCACAGAAAAACACTGTTCAAGCCTATGATGATGAAACACAATAATTTTAAGATGCTTAAGACAATTCTGTATCAAATCTTTTCATTGCTTTGTAATTATCTTCTGTTTTGCCGGCATCTTAAAGCACCGCTGAGGCGCGTGTCTGCAAAGTTATTTGGATGATGTCATAGAAGGCGGGTGGTTAACACATTATTATTTGATAAATCTTTCACTAATTGGTTGATTTGCAAATCATACAAATCTTGTGCACGCCAAAGCGCCCAGTTGACCTATTTTTAGTACCATTAAATCGATTTTTTTTTAAATTCTTTTAGACTTACTCTTGCGGCTCCTTAAGCAATTGGCCTCGTATGGTTAGTTTACTCAGGCGATCCGTTTCATTCACATTATTGGGCAGCACCAGCACAAATTTGACATTCGGCATTTTGATTAAATTTAAAGACACGTTTCCACAGTTAACGCCTGGTGCAAAATTTATGTGTATTTTTAATACAAAAATTTCGCATGTAAACAAAAAATTAAGTTTTGTGTTGTTAGTTGCCAACGGTTACAATTTCAGCTGGCCAACTCTAGAGTCTAGACCTAACGCTTAGCAGGCTCGGGCAATACTGTCGAATTTAAGGAAGGAAAACGAAACTAAGCAACCAATTTTAAGTCAAAGATCGCAGCACAAACACAAAACAACGTCACCGTTAAAGTACAATGTAGTAGGTTTTTTTTTTTTTACTAAGTACAATGTTTCACTTGGAAAGCAGAGGAGGCGAAGTTCATAATTGAGAAATTCGAATTGTGCGGTCCGCCGACGCGTTGCTTGCTCTCACCGCTTTGGCGCTTGAGTCAATACTGAGCGAAAGGCAAAATTATATTCGGGCTGTCCCATGTACATTCGTACATACATACAAATGTTTGCTGTCTAGACTCTAGAGACAGGTGCGTAAGCGGGAATTTTTTCAAAAGGGTTTTACTGTGCAACAATTTGTGCTCTTTTGTTGCGAAAAAATTTAATAAAATCTTTTTGAGGTAAAATGATTTTTTGTATGATTTTTTTTTTAAATTTAAGTGTTAAGTTTGTCCATATTTCGCAATAGCTTTCGTAATACTCCGGCTCATTAATAACTCTTGTTTACAGCCAAAAAGACCCATTTCTACTAGTTTGGATTGGTGATCTCAAAAATCGACTACGACAATTTTTTCATAGCTAAATAAGAAAAAATTTTCTTATGTCGAATCTACCCAATCTTACCGTAAATCGGCAATGATTTTGAATACATATAGCTATTTTATGGCAAAATTTAGAACCTTTTTATAAAATAGTTTTTGAATGCCATGCTTTCAAAGTTAATTTTTCTTAAAATTGCTACAAAAATAAAAGTTAAATTTAGAAAAGCAACAGCTGCCGCAATTTGATTTCTAATTTTCGACTTCGCACTAGATTGCCATAAAAAATTATCAAGAAGTTTTAAGCGTTTACATAAGAACTGGAAAAAATCTAAAATTTTGGGGGTTTTTTTACATTTGGCAACGTTGCGTAAAGGGTACCTAAAAGTACCTCTCTTAATTTGCTTGCAGTATTGCTTATTATTTTCTTTGAATAATGTACTATATTTATAATTTTTTATAAAATCGTACTTAAAATTATACTCCCATTTGAAACTAAGCATGTTCTGTGTAACAGTCAGCCTAAAAGTATGCTTTTTTTCTAAACTTCCGAATATAGCACAGCACAGTGGTCCCGCCCGTAGGCCAAAAATAAAAAAACCAAAGTCAAAATGTTGACTTTAAATGTAGCAATTCTTATTTATAATTGGTCTAGCTATTTGAATTTATTCATCTTTTTGTTTTGCTCTATCTGTCCTCTTCAAGAATAGCATCGAAAGAGATAGCATGATATTCATTGTGTATTGTAGCGTAAGCAACGTGCAAGGGAAGCTCTCCGTAAAAAATTTGTTAAACTTATTTAAAACAAGTGTTGGTGCAATGGAAGTGATTAATATTTTAAATAAAGGTATTAACTTTCTTTTTACAACAAAAAGTATATGTAGTATGTGCTGTGTCTTGTGTAAATCATTATTGTATTTAGTACATAATTGTGAACGTGCTTAGTTTGCCTTTTTTGTGTTTGGTTAGAGTTTTAGTTGTGAAGGGGTTCTTGGGGTTGAACAAATCTTTTTGTATAATATTCTTAGGTATTTTAAGAATATAAGGAAGTTTAATTCAAGTGCCGTAAGGTGCCGTACGGCTTGCAATATACGAAAAGGTAACCTAACCTCAATTTTAAAAAAAGCACGTGCTTCTGCTGTGTGTTGTTGTTTGTTGCGGTTTGTTGGTTTGTGTTGTCATTTGTTGTTATTATTGTGTTATGTTTTGTGTTTATATTCTGTTCTTTAAAATATAAGCGCATTATTTAATTAGGAGCCACTTATGAATGTATGAAAATAAAGACATTAAATTATTTATGCTAAACCATACGCGGAAAATTTCAAGGGTCCCGACAAATACTGATTTATTGAACAGATTACTTTTAAGTTCTGATCCTTTTATTGCGGGTCAAAGACAACTTCAATGCAAACCAAAGTCCAAGCTACTAAAATTAGCTATTGATTTACTGGACGAAACTATATGAAATATGATTTTTTTTTAACATTCATGTGTATGTTTTTTGAATTGTTACTTCACATATATGCAAATATTAAAGGGTAAACATAAAAATTTAAAAAATTGATTTATTTGATGGTCGTTTTTGTCAAATATATGTATCATTTCTGTCATTATTATTTTAAGGCGAAATAGTTTTTCCGGCAAAAAACTCGTTTTACACTGATTGATCCTATGGCAGCTATAACCTATAGTATCCAGATTTTTTACTGAAGTTTCCCAGGTTATATACGAAAATTTCCAAAGTTTTGTTGCAATAAAATGAAAAACAAAAGTTTTTCATGTGAAAACTGAATATCAGACCGATTGTTTATATGGCAGCTATATGATATAGTTGTCCGATCTGGCTGATTTTTACATATTATTTTAGGATAAATATAAAAAAATTTTGTGCCAAGTTTCAAGTCCCTACCTCAACTAGAAGTATTTTTGGCCGCTCTCCCCATACAAGCCGGACCACTGTGCACAGGCACTCTGAGGTAAACTATTTTCATACCAATCCAATTTGAATGTGTTTAAATGAGTAGCATACTCTTAGAAGCACTAATCTCATACACCATTAGACATATCATGACATATCGATTTTTTTAGTTATCTGGTTCTAATATATATACTTCTATGCAAGAATTGGACCAAATCCCATTACAAGTTTTTTTCTATAATTAAATAACGAAAAAGTTAAAATATTTTTCGACTATGATTTGGATTATCAATTACCCATAATTGTTTTTTGCTGCTTTTTAAACTATGTGCGTTAAGTTCAATCTTTTAAGATCATTTCGTCGGGAATTTCAGCTTCCTGCAGAGTTTGATATTTTTTTTTTGTTAAATTACACTGGGCAACAATATCCTTTAATATACTGTAAAAAGTTTAATTTTGTTGCCTTTTGTTAATAACAATTCGATGATTTTCAGAATTTGTAAGTGGTATTTGCAGTGTAATCCTAAAAAAAATAGTATGGTAGTTTTTTAACTATTAGGGGGATTTTTTATGGAATGTATCTACAAGCAGGTTTACTTTTATGTTGAATATTCCCAATAGAAAAGTAATTCGACAAGCGTTTTATAATTTTAAATGCTGGTCGCTGCTCGTGATCGTGTGATTTGAACACAAATGTTTTCTGAAGAAGGAAAATAATTGACCTGAACCAAGGTATGAACAGGCTCTGTGAACCTAAACCCTCAAAGTTTCGCGGTTTAAACCCTGCCCGATTTTTAGCAGTCAACATTTTGTTAAATTAAACGAGAGCGCAAGTTACTGTCGGCTCTAACTTCGATATACCCGATACTCATGAAAACCATTTTAAACAGCGTTCCTGCGTTCCTTAAAATGACCATCTGAAAAGTATGCAACACTTTTTTAACTCGGCTTTCCACATTTTTGCTTATAACTTGAGAACCGCTCATCCGATCTTTACCATTTCTTCGACGAATCGATTCATTTTGCTAATTACTAACTATTTCTAGAAAGTACGAGTCAGCCATCTTCACATCTATAGGAGATATAACGTTTTTTCCAAAGTCCGGTGGCGGGAGGGGGCGTGGCCAAAATTTGAAACAAACATGATCTACGTGCAGATAAAAGAAGCATTTGTCCCATACATGTCAAACCTCTATCTCTTACCATCTCTAAGATCTAGGTGTTCATACAGACAGACGAACACACACACATGTCTATATCGACTCAGCTGTTGATGCTGATCAAGAATATATATACTTTATATGGTCGGAAATGATTCCTTCTGCCTGTTACATACATTTGCACGACTTTAGTATACCCTTTTTACTCTACGAGTAACGGGTATAAAAATGAAAAGGTTTTAAGCTGAATAACTGGATATGCATTTATACTTATAATAATAAATGTCATTTTAAGAATCAGATAAAAATGTTTTTTTTTTGTAATAACATTAAATTTAATTAGCGTTGCTAACAAGGATCAGTACGCAAGTGACATCACACCTGAAGTCCAACCTTGCGGTGGGAACCACTTGAGAGCCCCACCTCTGGACCAACGCGGATCATTTATATTCATGTTGTGTCTAACATGAGCGTTGTTTGTGCAGTTAGTCTTTAATCCCTGTACTCGGAACGACAGAAAATGTTATTAGAACGACTGTGAAAAACGGAATTTTCTGTAGTTCTGAGTAAAAGTCTTAAGGAATGAACTGTTTATAATAAAAGCAAAATCGCTCGCAACATTGATTCAGTAGGCTGACGGAAATCCTCTAACTGAACCCTCCCCGAGGGTGTCGGCTGGGCAATGGACACTGTTTACCTCGGCTTAAAGCGAGCTGTATACCTAGTGTCACTTGCGCGTCTTACACCCAGGAAATGCAGTGTCTAGCTAAGGTGACGGCCAGTTCTGTCCAGCTTTAGCTGGGCAGAGTTGAGCAAGAGCCATGGTTACGAGGTGCCTGGCAGTAGGCATAAAATGCTATGGGGTGGTACCCAAGAACAAAATGCAACCACCATGGTCATTTCCAAATGCACAACATAAAGGACCAAACTCGGGCTGGGATATCAGCCCAAACGTCGGTGGAAGGCGTGACGCTACCACCGGCGGCACGGGGAGAAATCCCCTCTTCGTGTCGCCAGCGGTCACACCTCTGTCGCGGTTGGAGCAGGCCAAGACAGTTGTACAGCTACTGCCACAACGTCAAAAGCCAAAGTGTGGCGTGGTACCGCAGTCGATACAGACTCGGACTGCGAGTCGCACGGCGGCTCTATAAATACGGAGGCCGAGGAAAAGCTGCTGCTTTCCCCAGTCCTGTCGGGTTCTAGCACCTCTTGTAAGGTAAGGCCCAAAAGGACGAAGAAGGCATGCGAGCGAAGGCCCAATATAAGGCGGCCCTCAAGATTAAAGCGAGGCTCGATGGCAGCGGTAAGCTCACCCTAGAGAGACAAGCTGGCGTGGGCCGAGCAAAAGATCAAGGAGGGTCGCAAACACTTGCGGAGAGACAGGCGATGCAAGCCACCCGATTATACGCCAACAAAGGGAGGAGAGCTTGCGTCAAGCGGCAGCGCTCAACGAGCCACGAAGGCGGAGGCCCCAGCGAGCAAAAGGCCACGCCCAAGACCGCAGAGCAAGGCTCCACCAAGCTCTACTCCAAAGGGAAAACGCCGGGAAAGGAGTCAGCCAGTGACGTGGCGAAACGGCACGACCGTAGCCCTCGTCGACAAAAAGCGACCCCTTTCGGCAAAATGACCCTGGAACATGAGCTAGTGAGGGGAGCTGTTCGAGGAGATTTTTAAAAGGATGGACGACCAGCAGCGCAACCGCACGTTTGACGGAGCAGGCGGCTGTTTGGAGTCAAAATCCTTAAATGTAAGGACGACCTCACCCTCAAGTGGGTCACCAGCGTCGTTGCAGACATGGGAAGCCCATGGAGGGGCCCACTGGAAGTAGTGACAGAACTTGTATTCCGTCAGTGCCGAAAGCGAAAGTACTCTTCCCAAGGGTTGTACCAAAGGAGCAGGCGCGAAACTATTAAGGTGGCAAAACCCAGACGTGCCAACAGCTGACTGGAAGGTACTGCATGTTGCTAAGCCCGACAAGAACGGGCAGCACATGGTCCTCCAGATCAACAAGGAGGCCGATGATTTGCTCTACCCTAAATTCGGGAAGATGGCGTGGGGAGAGGAAGCGGCACCACGACTCAAAAGCGCCATCCCGAAGACAAGAACGAGCACACGCTGAGCTAGAGGTCGAGAAAGACCGCACGACGAGAGTCGATAAAGCCACAGCCGATATAACGGAGGTAGAGACCGAGGGAGAGAATCAGCCACACAGCGGACCCACCCATAGAGGACGAGAGAGTGACGCAACCGTAGTGACCCATCCAGCCTGGGGACGCCGACAACGACCATGCAGTTGAAGGTCCCCAGGTCAACGATAAAAGCAAGCTGCGTCGGCGGAGCTCCTATTAACCCCTGAGACAGGGCCCGCCGAAGGGCCAGCAGAACCGGATTGCGGCGGAACAAGGTCTCAGGGCTAAGGTCACAAAACTACAACGTTTTCATCCCACCGCATAGTAAGGCAAGGACGGCCATTCTGGTAAGAAAAGGCATCTAGCTTACCTTAGTCTAATTACAGCACGGATGACCTCACATGTGGCCCTGAAGGCGATGAAGAGCCAATACTATTGGCATCCGTATATGGACACGAGCGAGAGTCAGCCACCGCCCGAGCTCGAACACAACGGCTGAGGCGGCAAAGAAACAACCACCGCGCGGAACGGACGCCAACGCACATCACACCGGTGGGTAGTCCAGACATCAAGACAGAGGGAGTCACTAAGCTTTATCCTACAAACCAACCTTAAAATAGAAAACGTTGGGATGTGCCCACTATGGGACCAACATCGGCCAAGTCCAGACCTAACTCGACCTTAGGAATAGTACACAGGCATCAGAATGGAGAGTCCTTGATAGAAACTCCTTCTCAGACCACAAGTACATCCAATTTAAGATCGAGTTCAACCACAACCAAACCAGAAACGCCTATAGGAACCCCCGAACACAGACTGGGTGAAGTACCTAGAACAGAATCAAAACTACCAAAGCCAACGAGTATCGCCGGTAGCGACATTGAGAGGTCCGGGAGACGCTCACAGCCAACCTAACCGAAGCAACAAAACCTCCGCAAACTCACAGTTAGCAAAAGGAGAACCAGACCCCCTGACCCCACGGAAAGAGCAGAGGAAGACAAGAATGCTTCAAACTCGCCAAACAAGCGGATGAGCAAATAATCTGAGATAAGATTAGACTTCGCGTCTTCAAAAAGAAGTACGGAAGGCAAAACAGAACTTGGAGAAACTTCGCTCCAGATAGAGAAGGTCTCCGAAACATAGACTCAGAAACGCTTCAAAGCAGCCACCCAGCAGAGTCAGCTAAAAACGAACGACGGACACGGACAGAAACACAGGAAGGACATGTGCCTACTGATGCGCACTTTCCAGGCACCCAGTCACTGAGGCAGATACGCCCAAGACCTACACACGCAACAAGTCAGCATCCCAGACAATATCATCACTCCAGAAAAGATCCGATGCGTCGACTCGTTCGCGACATAAATCCCAGGATGGAATATTCCCAGCCAGAAAAACGATCAAAGCGCAATCGCAAGATCCATTTTTATAGCATGCATGAGGTGGAGCTATGTACCTGTCCTGAGGACAGCACCGTTGCATTCCTGCCAAAGCAGGGAAACAGCAGGCAACCAAAGACACAGGCCCATCAGCCTCACATCATTCCTGCTCAAAACAAGGAGAAGCTTCTGGACCCACATAAGAAGGCATGAACCGACCGAGGGAAACCACACGCCACACGAAAGGGAAATCGGTGGAAACAGCGCTACACTCCCTAGTAGCCACCATCGAAGGCACGACCACAAGAATGCCCTGAGCATTCCTGACATTTCGGGCATTCAACAACGTCACTACAGAAGCAATAAGCGAAGCCTAAGAGCCCTAGAATACACACGGCATTGGACCCTGGAATATAACCTGCTGAGCTGCAGAAGAGTAACAAGCCAGGGGGTACCACAACCATTACAAGAGAGGCACACGGCGGAACGCCCAGGGCGGAGTCCTGTCACCCTAGGAACGGGTCAACGAATTACTTAAAAATTTCGCAGGAAAGCACCCAAGATAACCGATATGCCGACGACAAAAAATTATTATGGGAAATGCCACGACCAGCTCAACAGACTCTACCTCAGAGAGATACTAAAGTGGCCAAAAATTAGCACAAGAGAAGACGGACCACCTTCACCAAGAGATACAAGGTACCGCAAGGACCCACCCAGATAAATGGAACACCCTAACGCCAAAAAACAACGTAAAATACTTATATAATCGTAGTAAGCTATCCTGAGACTCAAGAGGAAAGGGGAAAGGCAACCAAGCGATAGCATCCCAGAAGATCTACAGCACTCCTACACCAAGACAACACACCCTTCAACAACACCGTACAACACGGTATATGAGGTGCAAGCCAAGAAGTCCACAACAAAGCGATGGAAAAGGCCCAGCGGCAGGCACGTCTGCATAACGGGGGCGCTACGGTCACTCCAACAAAGCACGAACACATCATGTCAACCCCCACATCCAAGCACGCCCACGACACAGACGGCCCAACGGCGCGCGGCACCGCTCTCAAGCTAGACACAGCACATGGGCGAGATCAACAAGCACACACATGATCCCAAAACCAACACAGCGCATCAACTGGACCAGAGACTACACGCTCGAAGCAATGCACCTTCACGGACGGCTCAAGAGGCCTCAAGTCGAGCCGCCTACTGAAGAACCGGAATTGAAACCCCTACAAACTGCCAAACCACGCACTAATTCCAGGCGAAGTTTTCGCCATAAGGAAGCAGCCGAAGCAGAATTAACACGCACCAAACGATCAAACAACATAACGTAACAGTCAAGCGGCAATCAAGCAAGCAGAGTCACGCCATCAACTCCAAAAATGTTCTGGCAAGCAGAGAAGCATTAGACTTCCCCTCAGCACCTCCGCAAGGTGCAAACACTGGATTCCCAGCCACCAGGCATCGATGGAAACGAATGGCAGACACTCTTGCAAAAGCCGTCGCACTAAGCCGAGAAGCAACACTAAATATACCTATCTCCCTACAGACGCTTACAGCATGAGGAGATAGCGGGAAAAGCAGAGGAAAAGTGGAAGAACACGACCGGCGTAGAATCTCTAAAATTATGTGCAATAAGAGAGACAAAAACTCACGCACTATAGCTCCAAAAAGAGACTGCAGACGCTTATAGGCATATTAACTGGTCACTGCCTAGCAGCCGCTCACGCGATAAAGCTAGGCATCACGACAGCAGACACCGCAGGAAAGCAAGGAACCTGGGTAGCAGAAACTCTAGAACACCTCATCGCAGCTGCCCAGCAATCGCCACGACAAGATTACATTGATTCAGTACAAACTCGAAACTCATTCAACCGTACTCATTAAATTCATGTTGGTCAGTGAAATTTGGAATATATTTCTTACTTATACCTAAGAGTATGCAATTATTTGAACGTTGGTTTTTTTCGACAATCCACAGTAGTGAGCAAAGCCAAGCAAACGGCGAAGAGTGGAGTTCATTTCGACATTTTTTTTTACAAACAAAAGGACAACTATCGATTTATGTCTAATAATTATAATTCTTAAATTATTAATTAATCATTTGTATTTATCATCTAATAACGAGTTGGGGATAAAAAACAGGTCGCTAAAACCAGGGTTCGGAATTTCACTTTGCACGCTGCTCGTGAGTGCAGCTGCTGCACACTGCACTCGAGCAGATACCAACAGCGTGCAGCAGAGGGCACGGTGCTAGCGAGCAGTGTGCCCTCTGCTGCACGCTGCTCGTGTGCTGGCACCAAGTGCACGGTGCACTTGTCTTATTGCGGGTACAGATTGTATTTTGGTTTATCCAAGTGTGAATTGGATAAAAATAGGTAAATCGTTTTTTAAGGTAAATATCCCATGTAAGGCTGCTTGCTGGCCCTTAACACAGGTTCAATTTTGATATGTTACGTAAGCTGTAAGGGGGTGGAAAGTGGGCCAAAAAAGACTGTATTTTTTATTACGGTACGGGTGAGAGATTAAAAAAAACGGAAGATTGGCACCTTATACGCAGCAGAGGTAATTGATATTGTTATATCAAAAAAAATTGTGGTTTTGAAACGTTTTTATTCTATATTTACATTTGGATTGTTTAACAATGTCATATTTAACTTAGCAATTAGCAAATCTTGAATGGTTTTCTTAGACAAATTACATCTATGATTTGTAATAATAGTTGACAATGCACTAAACGCCCGTTCGACGGACACTTGTGTAGCTGGAACAGACAGCGCAACCTGTGCAAGTTTAATAAGGCATTCGTCATGAACACTTGATTGCGTTATCCAGTAGTCTAGCACGTTACAGTGTAGAGGAAGTTGGGGTACTTCAGCTATTTCCAGTAATTTTTGCCTCAAAGACCTTTGATGTTTTGGTTTAACAGATGTGCCTATTGAATTCATCCGTTTGTGCAATTTTTCGAATATGGCTTTACTAACATCCACAGGTTCATTGCACATCCCATGCGAAATGACAGAAACATCGACCTCGCAAGATTCCAGCTTTCTGATCGCTTCATTGGTTTTTAGCAGATGCTCCTTAAAAAAAAAATACAAAAGAGTTAAAATTCGTAAGCATAAATTGTAGTACATGTAGTAACTTACAACAGCAGAAGTTTTTTGATCCTCTCTCAATATTCCTGACCCAGTGTAATTAAACCTTGGATCAAAATACAAGGCCGCAAGAAAAGCATCGTTCTCCAGCAGTTTTTGCTTTCTGGCTTGCATCGTGGAATAAAGCATTTCGGCATATGAATTTTCCTCTGCTAATTCCTCTAATTCAATTTCGCAACATATCCAGTCTCTATAGAAGTCTCCAATAACATAATCCTGGGTTTGTAGTGTAATCGTACATTTAGCTAACGGTCCAAATGCAGCTATAAATTTTTCACAGAATTCCCACGACATGTTAGAGTCAGAAAGGCAATCCTCCGAAGTAATGCAGTCCCTCAGCTTCCAGAGTGAATCCATCATATTATACGTCGAGTTCCCACGGGTCGCATTGTCCAGCACGGGCAGTGTCATGCTTGTTGATCTGTGTTTCCAGAGCGTCCTTATATTCTTGACGATGCTTCTGCAAGAGCCAATTTCCACATCCAATTTCTTAATAACATCATATGCCGCTAGCTGCAAGGTATGTGCAGCACATCTGACTATGGACATTACAGATTCTAATGACTCTTGAATTTGCTCTTCCTCAACTTCACCGAATTCCTGCTAACTGCTCTCAAAATACTCATCCTGTTCTTCCTGCATGATTTTGCTCATTCTAATAACGTTGGCCCCATTGTCGGTGGTGGTAGAGTACACTTGATTGATGTCAAGTTCAAAGAGATGCAAGAATTTTAAAATTTCATCCTTCAAATAGGCAACTGTGTGTCTTTGATTCAGCTGTATCATGCCTTGATTTGTAAAAATATAGGAGGAAAAAAAAGGACAAGACAATAGAGAAACAGAAAATATTGTAGGTTGATTTCAGGATATAACAAAATAAAAAAATGTACGTACCGATTGTGACCACCTTCATCTTAAAATCCTTTATCCATTGCAAATTGACTCCAAGTATGCTTTTATTCCTTCTGGTGGCTATGTCGACTTTTAGTGCAACCATTTCGTTTCGAAGTTTCTTAACAAACTGATTTTGAATCTGCTGGGAAGCCTTATCCAGAGCCGTCAGAATGTTTTTAGAATTTACTCTAATTTTTAATGCTTCTTCATATGGCTCCAAAAAAATTTAAAAGTGGTCCTCGTCATCAAAAAGGCGGAATGGTAAATTTTTCACAGCCACAAGACCAATGCAGTGCTTCAGAAATTCATTTTTCGTCATGGTAATATTCGCATTTAACTTCACTTTTTTTGGCATTGGTTTTGCCACAGAGTTTTCTCCATCACTAGAATCATTAGATACTGATTGATTTTTATGAATTTCCACGCCATGAACAACTTTGTAGTGCCTTTTTAAGTTAAAGTTCCTTTTATTCAAAAGTACTTTCCCACAAGACAAACAAGTAGATTTTTCTCCTTCGTCAAATTTATAAAACCTTTCGAAATTATTCATTTTAAAAATTCCACTCTCGGTGCACACAATGTCAAGTATAGACTAACAGTTTACTGGGACGACACATTGTTTATGTAGGATATTCATTCAGGATTAAAGTATCTGCCTACTTGTGGAAATTTACCCTTTTATAGGTACACCGATAACCGCCCACACCGGATCCGGAAAATCCGCGGAATGACCTGTACCGTAATAAAAAATACAGTCCCTTTTGGCCCACTTTCCACCCCCTTACAGCTTACGTAACATATCAAAATTGTACCTGTGTTAAGGGCCAGCAAGCAGCCTTACATGGGATATTTACCTTAAAAACGATTTACCTATTTTTATCCAATTCACACTTGAATAAATAAGACAAGTACGCAGACGCAAATGTTTTAAAGTCATAAATTCTCCTCAAATTGGTTGCATTTGCATATGCAACAACAACGCCTTCACGCAGGGAGCAGCGGTTGCCTGCTCGCGGGGCCTGCACTCGGTGCACTTGCTGCCTGCACGCAGTGCCTGCACTCAGTGCACTTGCTGCCTGCACGCGGTGCCTGCACTCGGTGCACTTGCTGCTTGCACCGTGCACTTGGTGCCTGCACACGAGCAGCGTGCAGCAGAGGGCACACTGCTCGCTAGCACCGTACACCTGGTCGTGTGCAGGGAGTGCCTGCACACGAGCAGCGTGCCCTCTGCTGCACGCTGCTCGCGGAACTCCGCTCGCTACACAGAGCAGGAACCGAAAAGAGTCAGTGCGGGCGACTCGTGAGCGAGCAATTCCGAACCCTGCCTAAAACCCATATAAGTATGATATAATGGACGGCACGCCATAATGTTTGCAATAAAATCCAAAAAACGGTTTCCCTATTGAAAAACAAGCAAAAACAAATACCCTGTGTATTTACAAAAACGCAGTGACTCTGCTATGGAGGATCATTGGACAGATTGTTCAACCACCTTGCGGAGCTCAAAGGCAAAATAAATTAATTACAACAATTGGAAAAGCAAAAGCAACACGTTCAAAAAACATAGCAGAATTCTAGGCTGAATCGTGGTCTCGTCCCATAGCAAATTGGAGTGCCCAAGTGAATGTGAATATGCAATACAAAAGTCCGCGGATGATAAGATGTGGTTATCTTTCAAACAGCTATCGTTGTACGGACATACCAATTGCAATTCCGAATTGTTGTAATTAATCTGTGTTGATTTGTGTTGATTACATTGAATTGTAACTCTCCACCGACCTCAAGCCAGCCAAATGAAAAACTTTGACAAAAAACAGGTCGCTAAAACCCATATAAATATATATAAAAGTATCGGGCTTGGTACCCACCAGCGTCAAAAAACATTTACCAATGAAAACGACGACGACACTTACCATCTTTTTGTTGATTATAAATCAGCATTCGACACACCGATAAGGTCAAGGTGCTTTGAAGCGTTGTCTAAATTTGGTATACTAGCAAAGTACGTACGACTTTGCATGATGACGTTGAGAAGCACCGTCAAAATAGAAAAGAACCTCTCCGAACTTTTTGATACCACATAAAGTTTAAGGCAGGGCGATACCTTATCGTGTGACTTTTTTAATCTGCTGACGGAATATATTCTGCGCCCTTCTCATGCCACTCCCACTTTTATTTTGTTGTTCAAATTCTCTTTGGAGTGTGAACGATATATATCTTAAATTTCAGACCGATACCTCACTTCGTTCAAAAGTTACAGACGTTTGCCTCCCATTTTCTTAAATGAGCGTCGGTACTTGGCTTGCCCATCTTATTTCGTCAAATTAAAAAAAAAATTGTTTGGTAAATTTAAAATAAATTGAGGACAACATGATGGAAAAATGTTTTTATTTTTAAATTCCTTAAATACCTCAAATTACCTTAAAATAACTTAACAAGAAATCTTTATGCTTCTCAGCACGAGCTAGGAGCTTGGTCAATCCAAATATAGAGCATGAGCTTGCCACCGTAAATATTCGGATTTGGCGTCGATTTTTGCGTACGGTTTCTTGCAGTATTCGAAGTCCTTCTGTTGCATTTTTCTTAAAATTAAAGCAAAAAAGTAATCTTTTCCGCAAACTGTGTTTTGTTGGCGCTAAAGTTGATATGTGCGAAAAACACAAAAACCATGTTGTTTACACTTCAGCGAAACGAGACATACTCAAAAAGAAACCCTAATGATGAGGCTTCACAATTAAGTTGGTTGTCTGATTCGATTTAATACTAGTACCGCCATCTCTTAAAAATCCATGAAAGATTTGTTGTTTAAGCATTCCATATCTTCAATATCATCTATAAGTTCTGCTCAAATACGCTAATGACATAAAAATAGAATTTTTACTTTTTTTTTAAAAAGGATAAAAACAGCGCCACATTTACTTTCGATACTTATCGATGCTTATGCTACTTTGATTGTTTCTAGGTATTTTTGAACTTAGTTGCTTATGGTCACACTGCATTTTGCAACGCCAACACAACGTCACACAGATTGAAAATTAATTTTGATTTGTTTTAAATTAAACTCAAACAGTTGCAAAATGAAGACTTTAAATATAGTGCTAATAGGATGTTTCCTGGCCGGCTTGGCACAGACTACATATGCGGCTCTGAAGGAAGAAGACTGCGAAGGTAAGTGGCATGTGTGTGTGGGGGTCTTTTGGCCACGTAAGTGTAAAATGTTCTTGGATTTATATTACAGTGTGCATTAAGACTGTCAGACGATTTGCGGATTCACTGGATGATGCCACCAAGAAGGATTATAAGCAGATAGAAACAGCGTTTAAAAAATTCTGCAAAGCACAAAAGAACAAGGAGCACAGATTTGTGAGTACTCTAAACAGCCGGCAAAGAGTTTAAATCTCTCCCTCTCTCTCTCTCTCTCTAAGCAAATCTAACACGTATGTATGTTTGTTTATTTTCTATGACCACGTAGTGCTATTACCTGGGTGGACTGGAAGAGTCGGCCACTGGCATTTTGAATGAGCTGAGCAAACCTATTAGTTGGTCCATGCCGGCGGAGAAGATATGCGAGAAGCTGAAGAAGAAAGATGCACAGATTTGTGATTTGCGTTATGGTAAGAGAAATACTAATGTGCACAGTGGCTTGCATTCTATTCTTTTCCACAAATTTTGCTACCAAGTTATTAAATTGATGCAAAAAACTACTGTGCAGTGACTTAAAGAATTTTTGACCACTTAGCATATTCTACATTTGCAGAGAAACAAATTGATCTGAACAATGTGGATCTGAAGAAGCTGAAAGTACGCGATCTGAAAAAGATTCTTAACCACTGGGATGAGAGCTGTGAGGGTTGCCTGGAGAAATCCGATTTTATCAAACGCATAGAAGAGCTCAAACCTAAATACGCGCGCAGCGAACTGTAAATTAAGTACACGCCCCCAGCCCTCACTCAAACAAACACACACACAACACCCCCTAAATAATTTTAGTTAATTTACAAAACAAACTTTTTGATAGACTTTGCAAGATTTGCGTATATTAAAATATAGAAAAAGCTATATTTTTTGAAATAAACTACACAACACGAAAAAGAACAAACAGTTTATAAATAAAACATTTTATTTGTTAGTCATTTTGCTTCTCATTCTTCATTCTCCAATTTTTTACATTACAAATAACAAACAGCAATTCTCTTGATTAAAGTTTTATTTAAATGTTAAATAATTTGATTGCACATAAATTCGATTTACCACAAGTTGTGGGGACGCGCAATATTATTATTATTATTAACAATTACAATTATTAGTTAAACTAATTACAAAAAATAAGCAGTTGGTGTAAAAATTATTAAGAGCTAGCATGAGACATGAATATTGATGGAAGATGGCGATGATGGATTGACTTCTTCGCCTAACGACGATAAGGCTGTTTGTTGTAGCGACCACGTTCATTCTCCTCGGACAGATTGGCATACTCGCTATAGACCACACACCAGCAATAGGTAAGAACCACTGAAAATAAATATATAGACGAAAAACAAAGAGAAATATAATTTCATTTAGATACATGTTTTTTGAAATAAATATAGCGTTTGCCTTGGATTGGCAATTACTTTTCTGTAGATGGCAATCCATCAATACGGCTCACTTAAAGGTTTAAGAATTAAGCCCAAGGGATAAAGCCATGCTTCGGATCTGGAAAGCAACCATAAATTCTTTGTGTACAACTTTTAAATCGATTTGGGATGAAATGCCGACAAAAGAAACTAAAAACTTCACTTAGTTTTAGTGCAGTTTTTTAATTCGATTCCCAAGCTATACACCACAAAGCAATATTGTCAATATAAATAAGAAAGAAAGTTCGTCAAGCCCAACTACAACGTACTCTGTAGCCACAAAGTTTATATATATCTCATTTAGTTAGAAGCCAGACAAAGTGCTTCCCATCATAATTGAAAATGTTCCTTATAACTCGACTATTGTTCATCCGATCTTTATCACACCCTCTCTATCTCTTATCTCTGAGAGCTCTTCGTTGAATCAGATAAACAGACAGAAGGACATGGCTATGGCGACTCGGCTGTTGATGCTGATCAAGAATATATCGCGCACTTACTTCAAGACTGGCATAACTAAAACCAGTACGATTTTTGACTTAATGATGCAGAAATATTTGCTGTGTTGTGTACTAATTCGTGTAAAATTTTCAAGTTGCTATACCTTATATTGTCCATGTGAGATGAGAATATGTCGTAAGTTTATTTTGCACGTTTATTTTATTTTTGAATTTAATAAAAAATAAGTATGAACAGTTTTAAACGAGAAAGGAAAGCTAACTTCGTCTGTGCCGAAGTTTGAATACACTTGAAAGAGCTTGTCTCAACAGTCAGCGACTTCAACCAAACATCGCAGATCAGCTTAAAAACATTTAATATAAGCAATGACTGTGTTTAAGAGCTTTAATATTGAGAACATAACAGTTTTTCTCACTAAAATCCATTTTCCGACCGATCATATCTATGACGGTTCCGACATATTAGCAGCGTGCAGTCAAAAAATGCAAAATTTTAACTCGACAGCTTCGCGTAGACGGACAGACGGACGGACAAAGCTTAATCGACTCAGCTCGTCATGCTGATCAGGAATATATACTCTTTAAGTGGTCGGAGATGATTCCTTCTAAGCGTTGCAGTGTACTGGGCAACCAAAATTATAATACATTTTCAAATGTATAAAAATCCGAAGTTAGATCTTCTCATGCCCTCCAAAACGTAATTTTCGGTTTTGCACAGTGTACCCATAGAAACAATGGAGCTACAAGAACTGTGCGATTACCGTTTAAACGAGCGTTAAAAATAAGAGAAAATAGATGACAAACATTAACACTCTAAATCAGTGATGTCCAAATACACCCAATCAAGCTTTGTGCTTGTGCGCATAGCAGCGAAACACGAAGTAAATGAGCAACAAGCAAACAAACAAATGCCTCGTGAGAGAAAAAAAAATTTTTACTCATAGATCCTATTTGGCAAACTGTCTGTTCGAGTTGGAAATTTTAGTTCATTTTAATGACCCAGTTCATTAGTTCACTTTTTAATGAACTATAGTTCATTACAGCTTACACACTGTTTGATGAGACACAGCCATGCTGGTTTCGATGGATTTGTTAAGTTTGCATGCGCGTAAAATAAGGGCTTCGGTGCCTGCTTGCGCAGTTGCTCGGACAGTTTGTTGAGAGGAAACTGTTTTGCAGATAGCATGCTGGCAGGGATTTCCTAATGTTGTTATAGCTAAAATGAATCACTATGTCCTCATATCGCGATGTCGCAGCCATCGATTTTTTCTCCTCACGTGCGACTACCTCTGGAAAAAAGACAGTGTTACCATTTGGTTGGACCACTTTAAGCTCAATAGTAAACTTCTGGGCACAATGCTTGAAAAAGAAGCAAGTACCACCTAGGCATTGGCTAGATCCGTGGCTGTGAACTCGAAAAACACATTCTTGGTCTTAGGCAAGTTCTTCGATCGTTCACCATGGGCAGCAGTGAGAGAACCACCCGATAGGCACCATAGTTCACTGGGTAGACGGAAGAGCCACGAATGATGTGCAAATATGGCTTAAGCTGGGCATAGAAATCCATTAATTGCAAACCAGTCATCTCCTGAGTTTGGTTAAGCAGTTTGAACTTGATTCCCTTCTCGTGCCTGAAGGGTCCCTGTAACGTGTCCATGTCGTGGGTGCCAATGGCCACCAAGGTACGGATCAATGAAACTGTTGTAGGACTCTTGGGTAAAGGACACATTGCGAAGCATGTAGAAGAATCTGTGCCCTGGAGGAGGCAACACTTAGCACCAGTGCTCAATACCGGAACCGTTAACCGAAATAAACCGATTCAAATCGCGTACCGGAACCGAAACGATATACATTTTGTTTTTGAGAACCGAATACCGTTTACCGTTATTATTGGAACCGATAGTACCGGAACGAAACCGAAACAAAGGTACCAGTACAGTTTCGGTTTTTTTATACACAAGCCTAATTTAATTAGGTACAGAATTGAATTAGGCTTGTGCAAAAGTATATAGCAGAGAGGAATCATTTTCGATATATTAAGAATTTTTACACAGGTCATTTTTTGGGCTCTAGGAAATCCCGTACAAAATTTGATTTGTTTTTATACTTTGCACGAAGGTACTCAGAAAATTTAGTAGGTTTGTGCATTTGCAAATCTGCAATTTAATATATAAACACAGTCCTCCTCTCTAACAAAATCGCACTTAATCGTATTTGAAAAATTTTAAACGTTCTTGACTGGTGGTCAGAATCCTTCACAAAGTTCCCACAATTAAATTAGATTTCTTTTTAGTCGTAAAATTTATAATAAATCTGCTAATAAGTTGCATGGACTCAACCAAAGACCAATATAATCTCCAAGATTCCGAACAGCCACACATAGGTTTTGCAGTATGCAGCTATTTTTTTGGTGGCGACGAAAATCGCGCTTTTTCCGCTTTGTCAAAGTTGAGAGCGTAAAAATCTTAAAATAGAATGCTTGTGTGAGTAAACACACATAAACGAAGCACTTCAAACTAAACTGGGACTACTTTATTTACGAAGTGCCAAGAAACCGACCGCTTACTAGATTATGTGGAAGGAAAACCCTACGCATCAAATCTGCTTGGCTTCGAGCAGGCGATTTTTAATCGCTTAACTTTTGTCACCTAATCTAGTAGCCAGTAAAATTTAAGCCACTTAAAGTATACATTCAAACAGCTCTAATATGAAATGCTAACGTTTATACGAAAACCTCTAGAGATTTCTGTGTCACACCCGATACTGTCGTCGGCTGTCGTTGTATGCATAAATACAAGAGAGCGGCTGGCTCTAGAGCAGCGTTGGCCCTCGGTTCCATCCCGGGGCCGAAAACATTTCCCTATTCACACGTACATTACCCGAACGCTAGTACATTACATCGAGAGAGTAAGACAGCGTCAGTCGCTAGACAGAGTTCGAAGCGATTAGGTCGAAGCAAATTCACGGAGGTTTGTTTTTGCACACTAATACACTCTCACTTTTTGGCCTCGCTCTCGCTGGCCATCGCTGCTCTAGAGCGCTCTCTCTCTCTCTCTTTCCCTAGCTTTTGAACAAAATTTCAAAAGAGCCTGGAGCCAGCTCTAGAGCCAGCACAAAAAAATCGTGTGCAAAAAAATCGGAAGGCGTTACTCATCTTCATATTTTAATGTCTTTGACTCAACCACAGTATTATATATATTCAGTATTAAGAATTAGTAGTACTTATATCGGTACGTACCGGTATACCGAAATGAAAATTCGGGTACCGTATCGAAACCGAAAACCGAAACTAATTGAAAACCGAAATAGAACCTTTAAC
Source organism: Lordiphosa clarofinis (assembly GCA_018904275.1). NCBI lineage: Eukaryota > Metazoa > Arthropoda > Insecta > Diptera > Drosophilidae > Lordiphosa > Lordiphosa clarofinis. Next base: position 94,173 of record JAEIGQ010000133.1, read on the forward strand.
CGAGTTAATTTCGGTACGTACCGGTACTGGAACCGAAATTCGTTTTGGTATTATGCCCTGCTTAGCACCTGTTGCCGGGTTGGCGCGACAAACTCAAACTTTGGCTTTGAGACGAGATAGTCTCGTAGTCCTGCAGTTTGTAATTTTTTAAATGTGAATAACTTGTTAAATTCATAGAAAATCATTATGAAATGCAGGTTTTGTGTTAAATTCATTGAGTACTTTAAACGGGTTTTTTCTAAAAATGGATTATTTTGAGTTATGCCAGTTTTGAACTAAATCAGGAGGACGTAGAAGTAAAATAGCCAATTTACATGTTTACACGAAAACCGAAGCGGATTTCAGATGATCCGGTCTTTCTCGAGGCGCCTCCGGAGATTCGCTTCACATCGAAACTGATCAGAATAACGATCCCACGATAACCATTTTCACCCGACAGTATAATTTATAATCAGAAAATGAAACACCCGCTTACAAGTAATGCTTATCTCAAAACAGAATCCATTTTAAGTCTTCTCTCTTCCATCTACTGGGCCGTACAAATTAATTCTGCCTCTCCCCTTTTACGATCTTTAAAATCTTCACTGTCCCGAAACCGATTCCAAAATTGAAATTTAATCCCGTAGTTGTTTCTTTGGGAACGCGCCCAGTTCTAGGCGAATTCCATTGCTGTCGCCGAAAAGTATGCCACACTTTTACTTCACTCAATCCACACCTTGCATCTGGTCATTTATTATATCTGTTGCTGCTGCCATTTGGCAGTTAACAAATCGCATGGCCAAGCACCTCACACCTCATTTGTCTGCCTTCCTCCCTTCCCCTCCATCAACGGGTCGCCGCTTTGCGCCTTCAGCACACAAGCCATTAACGCATGATAAATGCATCAATAAAGACGCCCATCCGGTGCTAAAAACCGCACAAGGAGCTGTAACAGTTGCCACATCTCACCTCACCTCTCCCCACTTACCGCAAGCAACCAAGCCGCAGATTAGCCAAAGAACGCCCGTCAGTACGTAGCCATCAATGAAGAAGACAACCGCAGTGTAGATGACCGAAATCAGCAAGCCAATGGCGATCATAATGCCCAGCACTACCCAGGGTACCATAAGATAGTGATTGCGCTATAAAATAAAAATTGATTTTATGATTTAAGCAAAAAAGAAAAGAAAGAAGTGAATACCTTTAGGACGCCAGCAATCATCAGAAGGGAAATCAGAATTGTCATGCAAAGATTGACCACCAGAATGATCTTAACAATATCGTTTGGTATGAAATCAAATACAATTGTCTTGAAATGCACTCGTGTGACAAATATCGCAATTATGGTTATGATCGATAAAATAATGGCCAGAATGCCGGATATAACGGAACCATTACGTGTCGACTGAATCAGACAGCAGGAATTTAACAACGGTTTGGCCATTTTGAATTACTGCAAGTAGAGAGAAAAGGGAAAATAATAATATTATAAAGATCATAAAGAAATAGTGGCTAGAAACTTGAAATTTAGGCTACATATAGATTACGAAAAGAAAAGTAAGAGTATGAATGTCTTAAATTCTCAAAAAAAGCTTCATTTTATTATTTTATCCTACTATAAAGACTAGCGATGGGTATAATATTTAAGTTTGGGAGCAGTCAGACAACAAGAACTGAAAAACAAACCTCATCATCGAGTCTCGATCATGCACAGTGCACCTGTGACGAAGTGCGAAAATTCGCATAGACGTTGTTGTTGTACTATAGCGCACACCGAAGTGAGGCCATTGGGACGCAGTTTCTTAAGCGTCTAAGTGAATCGGGGTGACGAAAAATAAATCAGGGAGAAAGGGATACTATATGTAGAATATCGATTTTGTTTAAAAGGTTTCGAAAGCTGCCATAGGAATGCTGAATTTACTTTGCATTGACATTTTTGAAAAGCTTGAAAAATACGAATACAAGCCAAGTTTCAACTGACATAGGACCGAGCCGGTCCTGAACTAGTTACTAAGAAGATAGATAGATAGATTATTCTTTTATTCATTATAATATATTTTAGCTCCAACAACAACAATATTTCTTAAATAGTAAATGCAGGCATTAATTTAAAACAACAAAAAAATAACCCTTTATTTCGTCATGGCTAAGGGCTGGGTGGAATCAAAAATTGCCCAGTTTTCATCGAAAAACTGAAAATAATTGAAATAAGAAGAAACAAAGGACTACCAACTATTTTTTTCTAAGATTTTTAATATTAGCGGAAAAATTTACAGAATTTCTTAAACTTTCTAAAAAAATCGATTTTTTAAAAAAATAACCACATTTTTAATGTTCAAATCCAAAAATTGGTACCTTATCAGCAAATCAAAACTTCGTGTTTGGTTTTTCTGTGACGTCATTCAATGCAGCTTACATTAAAACAAAGTTGGTTCGAATAGGACACTTAATGTGGCCACACGACCAACAAATGTAAGGATACCTCTCTAAACACATGTTTATGCAAATATCTCGTGAACCTGACGTGCTGGAAGAAAACGGAATTTATCTGAGTTCAGCGGCCAAAAACACATAAGGAACGGTTGCAAAGTTCTCTGTTGCAAAAAATGGCCTTTTTTTGTAAACTTGTGTTATAGTTCAAATGTGTACATTAAATTGACCATGATCATAGACAGGGATATGATCATGTTCTTACCCCCTATGTGATGCGTTTTAGTGTATAACACAGTACAACACTAAAAAAAACCCGGCATAAGACCATTATATTATGTAAAAGGGACCTCTGTAAGCATCACCTCATACCCAGTTTTTCAAATAAAGCCTCGGTTCGCGATATATAGGGCTTGGTTTACTTTTTTGCTCATAACTTGAGAACCGTTCATCCGATCATTTCTTTGGCAAATCGATTCATTTTGCTAATTACTAACTATCTCTAGAAAGTACGAATCGTCTATCTTCAAAACTGTAGGAGATGTAACGTATTTTCTAAGTTGCGGGGCGGGAGAGGGCGTGGCCAACATTTGAAACAAACTTGATCTGCGTGCAGATAAAAAAAGCATTTTTCCCATACAAGTCAAACCTCTATCTCTTACCATCTCTGAGATCTAGGTGTTCATACAGGCGGACGGACGGACAGACGGACATGTCTATATCGACTCGGCTGTTAACGCTGATCAAGAATATATATACTTTATATGGTCGGAAATGATTCCTTCTGCCTGTTACATACATTTGCACGACTTTAGTATACCCTTTTTACTCTACGAGTGACGGGTATAAAAATGTACTACAATCGTGCAATCGGTTAAGGTACCTCCGGATGGAGTTAAATCTTTATACTCGAATATCTTTAAAAGCGCACGGTAGTTTTTTATTAACATCGTTTTTTATGATGGTATAATGAGCTATTTATTACATGTCACAAATCAATTTATATAGGCCATAAGCCAAGCCTAAGAATAGAAAGATCTGCGTTTTCAGTTCTGAGCTTTTGCGGGCGCGTATTGGCTCTAAAGTTTTTGTAAATAACTCACTCGCACTGTTGCCTATTATCATATATTATATTTGTTTTACAAATAAAATATATATTAATTAGTATTCCCAATCCAAATGGAAGGACTATGTTAATTAACTGGATTTGTTTTTTAATATTAGATATTTCTGGAACACTGAGGAAAGAGTTATTTTTTTAATACTTTAAGGCTCTGCTCCATTAAAAAATTAAATAAAATTATTTGATTTTAATAAATTTTTATTATACAATAAATATAGGCTTTGGGAATGCTGAGACCTACTTTTCTTCGTTTAGTAATTTTGAGGTCCGACCTAGAGTACCTATGGCTGTAGTCTATATAGGAGAGGATTCCCTACCTCATCAGCGAATTTCAATTTTACACCTCACGGAATTTCAGAGATTACGCTTTGAACCAGTTAAATGACTTTATTAATTTGATCAAATTCATAGCTGAAATAGTTTCTAAGATATGGCTCCAAATCACTCTTTGGGAACCGGGAAATATTTAACTCCGTATTGCCAACCCATACACAAAATTTACTATTAATAGCTTAAATAATAGAAACTAGATTTGTCTTAAAAATCCTAAACTCAAAAAATATTCTCTCCAATCCAAAATAAAAAGTATGAAATGATGCGATTTGCGGCTGAAGGGTCTTGATTATAAATAGGCGACTTTGGATTTTAAACCAAATCGACTTTCTATTTGTATAACCGATAACTACTCCTTTCACATCTGACAACATTTTATTCCCATCAATTCAATCACTTAGCTCCAATGACAAGTACACCAGCGCACTTGCACCAACAGTTGCACTTGTCATGACTTTTATTTTAACTTCAAACAAAAACCCACATCACATTCAATTCTTAAGAAATTTCACCCACGCATTCACTTGAACTTGACTTCATCATGAGTGATTGTACATACTCGTACATATGCCTAGAGTTTAGGTGAGTATGCGGCAGCTGTGGTCAAGCGGAAGTTAATGTCAGTTTTAGATTTATGCGACTGTTTAATTCTGAAATAACGCCTGGCTGGACGATTGCGTGACACTTCCAACACAACTTGAAACGTGGGCGCTGGTTTATATTGCTTAAGCCAATTGAGCTTAAAACTGTCATCACAATCACACACGACGCGTCGTTTGCATAACGAGGTCGTCGCTCTAACCAGATGATGATATTATATATCACAGAAGATGTAACTAAAGATCATATTTGAAGATGGAAGCCAAGCAGCTGCTAGCCAAAGCATATTTACCCAGTGGCGCAACATACGAGGGCAGTTGGATGAGTGAATAGAATATCTGTATTTTTTTACTTTTCATTGCTAAAGGATCTTTTTTAATACTTGTTCCCTCTTTGGTGTTTGTCCTCTGATTTGACTGTTTCTTCTTCTCTGGTGATCTTTTCTCTGCATTGCCAAAGTCTACTTTGAAGCGCTTTTAATATTGCACTGACTTATTAAACATCCCTCGAAAAATGCCATATGTCCGGTTAAGTCAAGTAGTTGTAAAAACTGCAAAAGTTTACTCTACTCTTTTGTGTATAATTTTTTGCAACGTCGAGTGATCTTTAGCGCTGCCCCTTCCCGGTTGTTTAGCATTTTTGCTGTTCCGTTTGCTTTAAAGATTTTTTGTTTTGTCTTTTTTTTTGGAAGAGGTGTGAATAGCTCAACGGAAATGTGTATCTGTATCTTTTGGCATTACTTTTAACTGTTTGCCATTTCCTCCGTCTTTTTCTTAAACATAGATAAAAAACGATTTAAAGTGTTTCTCATGTACAACAAGACATTTCTGGCGTGTGATTATCTCATTCGAGTTGGAGTGGCCCGTAGGCCCATCTAAAAAAACCGGCTGCATTTGCATGTGCCAACAAATTGGAGCTGCCGTCAACAACGATGTTGCTGTTGTTGTTGATCCACGTTAAACGTTTGATTAATTTAATAACAATGCCCGTTGGCATAGATGATATCAACATTCCAAATTGCACGAGTACTATTTGATCTTTCAGCGGTTAGTCATCAGTGGTAGGCGCTGATTTATTTCATTGCTTTGGCTATTTTTATAAGTCTTACGTCAAAATTGTATGTTTTGCATTCTTCTTTGTTTTGTTCTTCTATTTTTAAGTCGAAAATTGGTTTTATAAACAATTCGATTTGATCTGTGAAATGTTAAGGTATTGCTTGACGTCACAATTTATTCCGTTTGTTTGTAGCTTTTTCTTCAGTTTTGACCAAGTCAAGGTGAGATCTGCTTGTAAATACTCGTAAGATAGGGAAGATAAGAAGCAAAGTAAGTAGAAATTTCCATAAAACCAACTTTTTAAAATGGTGTTTTTATGCCATGAGAAGGGTGATTGATTAAGAGGTTTTTTTTTGTCAATATATTTTTTTCAGATATCACGCGTGACTGGTGTCATTCTGTCATATTATTTTTTTGAGGTTTGTTTGACAAATCATTTTGGACAGACTCACACCACAACAACGTCTCCAACAGCTCAATAAAGATTCGCGATAAGCGGATACAGTTGTCTTGTTTTGGCTGATGAGTAACCCGAAGAGACTCTCGAACTACCGTTACATCCACAAAAATGCACTGTTTGGCCCGTATTTCTTTTAAAATAGAATAGATAGAATAAAACCGATAGAATAAACCGTCAAAATTAATCCCTTTATATCGGCGACATTTGGTTTCAGCAAGACGCTGCTACGACAAACCTTCTTAACGGATCACCCTTTATTTAAGACTTGCGCGAGTTTTGGTTTTATTTGTTTCGTGCAAATAATTACACTCTCTGCGATACTTTGGCATAATGAATGAAGAATCAAACCGTTTTGCAAGTCTGCATGCATCAAGTTCCATTCGCGAAACGGGTTTTAAAAAAACCAAATCCTAGCGTGATGATCTTTAAAAATCTACAACCTATCGATATTCGTATTTTAGACTATTACGAGGATTGTTCGAAAAGAATGGCGAATTCTGAATTTACGCAGCCTACGTATATACTTATACACTAGCATATATCCCGTCGCGCTTCGCTGCGCCTTCAACAGTATAGAACTAATGTCAGCCCACATCCCACGCATTTCCCGCCCCCATCACACTTCAAATTATTTCGTGCAAACCGATTTTCAAGCCATTCAGATGAAAAATAGTATTTTGCATGCAGAATTTTCCGGCCATTTTTCTCGTGGGCGGATTTTCCATAATCAGAAAAACAAGTGTTGAATAATTTCTCGTTTTATGCTTACAAACCAAGTTTTAAGTCAGTCGGATGAATATAAAATTGTTCCAATACAAACTTTTCCAACTTTTCGGGTTGGAATTTTCCAAAACCCCGTCTTAGTACGCTTTTTTACCATAAATGGAAACTCCTGTCTAAATTTCAGCTTTGTACCTCTTAGCGTTTAGGCTGTTCTTTGATTGCCAATCAGTGAATCAGTCAGAACACTTTCTTTTATAGATATAGAAATAAACATATACTTAATTTTTGTCGAACGTGACCGAAATACAGATTAATAAAACGAGAAAGCAAAGCTAACTTGGTCTGTGCAGAAGTTTTAATAAACTTGAAAAAGCTGACTTCAACGTTTACCGATTCCGACCAAACTTTAAAAATCAGCCTAAAAACATATAATATTAACCATTAAAGAGCTTAAGAGCGCTAATATTGAAAACAAAAAGGCTTTTCTCACAAAAGCCCATTTTCCGATCGATCATTTCTATGGCAGCAACAAGAAGTAGTCATCCGATCCGATCGTTTCGACAGCCAAAAGAAGAAGAAACGCTTTAAGACTGATGACTGATGATTCCTTGTATATTAAAATTGTCCGGATGTTTGTAACCGAAGGAAGCATCTCTGACCACGTAAAGTATATATATTCTTGATCAGCACGACGAGCAGAGCTGATATTGCCATGTCCGTCTGTCCGTCCGTCCTGTTTCTATGCTATCTCCTCCGTCAGTTTTAAAGCTATCTTAAGCAAACTTTGCATGAAGTCGTTTTTTACAGCTACACTACAACTGTACATTTGTCGGAACCGGCCGGATCGAATGACTATAGCATATATAGGAACGATCCGTCGAAAAAGTAGTTTTAGTGAGAAAAACTATTTTGTTTTCAATGCTATCGCTCCCAACCCTTGTATTTATAAATTTTCAATGATTTTACATAATTTCACTAAGATTTGTAAAATCGGACAACTATATAGTATAGATGCTTTAAAAAGGATAGGTCTGAAAAACAGTCTTAGTGAGAAAAACTTTTTTGTTTTCAATGCTGTCGCAACTTGAACTTGAAACTTGTTAGTGATCAATGTTACATGCTACCACACAATTCTGTCAAGTTTGATCGGATGACTATATCATATAGCTGCCATAGGAACGATCGGTTGAAAACCTGGTCTTAGTGAGAAAAACTTTCTTGTTTTGAATCAGGGCTGCAAACCGGTCCGGAGTTGAACCGCTCCGGAGTCGGAGACTCCGGGATTTTTGAGAATAACGAACCGAACCTGAACCGGAGCAAAAAACAATTTCGTAGCGGAACCTGAACCCGAACCGGAGCAAAAACAAGTTAAAACTGGTTCGGTTAAAAAAAAAATCATATTACTTTTTTTCGGGCTGGCTTATAAATTCGTACTTTAAGATTTGAATGTGTGTAAATATTTAGAAAGTTCTTAGAAAATCGTTCTTACTTTTTACATTCGATCCCAATTGCAACTTTTTTTTGGATCCAAGAAACTGCATTTTTTGACTTTAATACAAAAATAGCTTGCAAAAGAGACAATACTGAATTGTATAAACCTCAAAAGGAACTCATTAATAAAAGCATCACTGATTATTCTTCAAGTTCATATTCTTATGTAATGGAACCTTAAGCTAAAGAGCTACAATATAAAGAATCAGTGACAAATAGATAATTATGAACGACTTCTTTGCCTCATTTGGAGGAATTCCATGATTGCCTAAAAATTCTAATGTGTTATGCTGCCTTTACACTGTGCGACACATGACCAATGATCATACATCTAGTAGGCCCGCATTTCCCTATGAAATTCTATGAATTTGGCAAGCTATTCAAATTTAAAACAGAACAAAAAGCAGGACTACTAGACTATCATGTGTCGAACATTGTGAAGGCTAGCTGTTCCTACAACACATGTATTAGGCAAATTTTTCTTCTATCAGTTAAATTTGTTTTATCCATAATTAATTTAAACAAAGTTCGAATATAATTTAAAAATATCAATAGTTGGCTTATGTTGTTACAATTTAAATTTCGGTTTCTTTAAGCCAGCAAAATAAAAGTTATATCTGAACCCCGGTTCGAACCTGAACCTAGGTTCACCGATCTTTTGAACCCGCTCCGTGAACCCGAACCCAAAAAATTTCACGGGTTCGAACCCCGGAGTGAACCTCCACCGATTTCAGAGGGGTTTGCAGCCCTGTTTTGAATACTTAAGTAAGTTTTTAATGATTTCACATAATTTCACCAAGATTTGTCTAAATCGAACAACCATATAGTTCAGCTGCTTTTAAAAAGATAGGATAAAGATAAAGTTTGGTTACGATAGCTTTAAAACTTACGGAGGAGATAGCATAAAATCAGACGGACAGACGGACGGACGGACATGGCTATATCAACTCAGCTGATCAAGAATATATATACTTTATGTGGTCGGAGATGCTTCCTTCTGTGCGTAACAAACATCCGGATAATTTTAATATAGGCTCTTTAAGGTTATAAAAAGCAAATAATTCCTCTGAAAACCCCAATTAAAGTGCTGCTCTACCAATCCCCGATAAAGTAAGTTATCGCATCGCGTATACATAAGCATGTTTTTTTTTACAAATAAATAACTTGTTTCAAATTCAACATTATGCTCATTCAAATGCATAAAAAAACCCTACATTATTTTTATCATTGGCAATTAATCAACTCATGACCCATTTCTGTGAACGAATAATAATGGAAAAATCAACCGCCGTGAATATTGTTCATACAGAACGTATAAATCATGTCAAGTGCTCTGATTTTCAAAAGCTAATATCCAAAAGTTCAATCAACCTACCCCAACTGACTATTATCAGTTTGGTGTGTGTGAGCGCGTGTCCAGCGGGTCTTTTGTATCTTGCGGATACGTGATATTTGTGTGTTATTTTCTCGTCGATCAAGCCCACGCCAACGCCAATTAGTTTCTACTGTTGTGCCCCTTCTGCTCCCTTAACTGCAATTTGTTTGCGCTTCAACGCGTAATTAAGTTTGACATTTTTGTTTGTATTTGCGCTACTTTTTACGCCAGATACAAAAGGTCTATCTATTCCCATTGTGCTGTTTCAATTACTCAATTGCGATCTCTAGTGGGAGCCACATGTTTTGTCTGGCCAAGTCTGTGTGGAAACCGGTCAAAAATCGTTCTACCAAATTTGACAACAGCAACACAAAAACTTGTCTTTTTTTTAAATTGCCGTTGAAGTTGCCATGGCTTTCAATCACTTGACTTGCCGTATAAATCAATTAAAATTTAACTCGTTGCAGCTGCAAATAAGAAAAAAACACAATTGCTTTAATTTTGCCTTTGAAGTTAAGCCGATCGTAGATATTGCAACCGAGAGTCTTCTAAGTGAATTCGCTGGCGCCTCCTTTGCCCCTGTCAACGCTCTTCATGGTCAGGGCAGCTGACATTGAATGCGCTCAAAAACTAATTCTCAAACCATTCACAGAAGATTTGATGGCTTTCGTTTTTATGTAGCCAAGCGAAAGTTTTTGAAACGACATAAAAATGAATCATTTATGAAATGAACAGAAGCAAATAAAATACAAAACAAAAAATTGTTTAAAAATAGCAGGCAAGGTCGTGAGCGTTTTGGGGTGAGATAAACTAGAGAACTACACAAATAGTTGGAATAATACTCGTAAAATGCCAAAATGACTTTTGCTACCTCAGAATTGTGTGTGTGTGTAATTAAATGGAAATGCGCCATGTGTGATACAATGGCAAGCATTTGATTTAATAAGGAACATTACTTTGATATTGTGCTTGTTGATTTCGCCCAGTACATCGCTTCAAAGCGATTCGAACTCCCGAGCGACATGAGCGACTGGGCTGAATGCAATTTAAGTGACTAATAATGCAAGGTATTTACTGATTTTTCAATACTTTTTTGAGCATCTGAAAGCTTTTCAGTGCCACTGTGTCAGCTTCTTTTCTACGTCACATGGCGTAGGTGTACACCTACATTTATTGCGCTAAAATGAATGTTTTTTTTTCTTAAATACGTATTCCATTTTATTTTGTTGTTGTGTTTGTTTTATCTTTTTTAGCCTGCAAGTTTGCCTTGTAAATTTTAACCTTCACATTGTTCTTGTCTAGTGTTTTTCGTGCTTTCGTTTTGTGATATTATTCCGTTGCTAATTTAAAATGGGTTTTTAATGGATGTGCGTCAGTGAACTTTGTCTCGAGCTTACTGAGGCGTTGCGCTGAGATGGGACTTATAAGGTCAGTGATCTTGGGCTTAAAATCGTATTCTAAAAGAATTTGAGATAGGAATTTCGACTTATCTATATATATAAGAATGAATCGTGGTTTGTTTGTGTGCCTAGAGCTTGAAACAACTGGTTCAAATTGGATACTTCCTTCTGCGGGTGTGTTTGGAATTGCTGCGCAAAGTTTTAGGACAAAAAAACTCTTAAAATTCTTAACTGGTGGTGCTGTAAGGGCACCTTTTGTTATTCAGTTCAATTTAATTACAGTTCAACAAGTGGCGCAGTGGGCGGTCATTCCATTTACCAGCCTTGCTCATAATCGGCCTTGTTCTGAATTCTGTTTCGGTTTTCGTATAAACTTTAATCGTTACTCAAAAATTCTGGAAGCGTATGATGGTAGTAAAAAACCCTTCACTGGGTTTGGTCTAGATGACTGCCTTTTTCTTTTTACTGCACTATGAAGTTTTCACCTTCTGATTAGGATTTGCAACTCCATATCTCGTAATCTTTTTGGAATTCCGCTTTGACGCAGTCACATCTTTGTACTCAAAATTACAAAAATGTCGTAAAATCATCATGTTCCCCTCATTTTGTGTTGTGTTTTTAACTTTGTCTTGAAAACTGTGAGAAATTTGACTAAGCAACGCAAGACAAAAACATAGGTTAGACTAAAATAAATAAACGGTTGGAACATACCAACTTTAGTCGATTGGTCCTTTATATATATAGTTACGGGCCCTTAAATTAAACTTTAACCATAACTCGTAAAATGTACATTTTTGGTAGCAACTAGCTGACACAGTCTAAATTTTCGATTGATTTATATTTCATTAATAAAATCAGGGAATCAAACCGAATCGAATTTTGGTTCAGGTTTCGGTTCTGGTACGTACCGAAACTGCCGTTTCGGTAAAAGGTTCTATTTTATTTCGGTATTCGGTTCCGGTACCTAGATTTTTATTTCGGTATACCGGTACGTACCGGTATGGACGGAAAAATTAACAGAAAAGCTATAGACATGTATGTGTACATAGATTATCAAATTTATTTGCCTTTTTGCCATACAAAATGCACAAGTTTATATTCATAAGACGATTAAAAAAAAAGAAAATGAATAAAACCTTAGTTAATAGAAAGGTAAATTAATGATTACTTCTTAGAAGCGTAATAGAGTTCAATGTATTTCCGTCCATCTGTTTTCTTAGCGGAGACCTGATGAACTTCACACCGGACAATAATTATTCTATGGAACAGCAAGAACAATTTTTGTTAATATTTATATGCAATTCTAAAAAATTTGTAAAATTTTCGGACCACAATGATGTACTTATCATTTTTATTTTGTATGCTCAAGAAAACCTTGATTAATGCCATTAAACTGCTTTGTGAAAATAATAAACTATTTTTATTTTCCTCTTTCTTTTCGTAAAAATTCATAAATCGAGTTCATCTCCACTTTCAGACAAAGTAATTTATTTCCTCATTTAGTTGAAAGTGAAAAGAAGTGGATAAAATTCTTGAATATATATATTTGTATAGATTACAATTGAGTCAAACTGCGTAAAAATCCCCCAAAACTAACTGCTCGCCTTGCAGTCTAGGTACAAAGCTTAGGTTCTTTTCGGTTCTAAAAATATCGGTTCTCGGATACCGGTATACAAAAAATTTTAAATGTCGGTTTCGGTACCGGTTCCGGGTTCTAATCGGTTCTTTTCGGTATACGGATCCGGTTCCGGTTCCGGTTTGATTCCATGGTAGGATGCTGTAATTTTTTTGATTTGCTGCAAAGAAATGTTTCGTAGGCCAAAGCTAAGATCAACAACCTTGCTAAAAATATATAAGCAAAATTCAAAATATTTATCAACTCCACAGCTGACAAAGCGGACGCTGTGCCGTCATTCTACGCGGCCGTAAGCTCATTCTGGGCACCGTTATATTAAAGTATGAAATATTATTATTACAATTTTTTGTATACATCACTTAAAAATATATCGATACTCGCCTATATCGGCTTAAAATATATCGTATCGGAATAACCCTTATCGTCCAACCAAAATATCGATATATTGATAATATATTGACAACCCTTGTCTCTTCGCTAGCAACATGTTTGAGTTCAAAAATGTGTCACAGTACTATTAAAAGGGAATCGGTTTGAATCGGAATGATTGAAAGTCGTACGCGAGGGTCAGAAGAGATGGAAAAAAGGAGAAGTTCGTGCTCAGCATAGCGATGAAGAAAAATTACAACGTGTATCTATGTTAGCTTCGTTAATGCAAATATATGTACGTCATTTGAACTGTTAGAGGCGCGATGAATTTCAAAAGGTCCTTCGAGCCGGATATTCTAGAAATTAATGTTTTGTTGAGGGTCGAAGAATCTTATGGGAAAACTTCTTGTTCCAGTTATGAAAACATGCTGAAATGGTTGACGCTAGCACGAACTTAAATCTCCTGGTTTTAGTTTCAGTGCCGATACAAACACTTATGTTCCTTTTTATGTTTTTATTAAATAAAATTCTAAAAGTTAGCTTAACATACGCTTAGACTTAGGTGGATCGTAAAAAACCCCTGCCTTCCCTCCATTCATATTAAGACAGACATTTAAAATTTCAGGGTGATACATCCCTTAGTTTTGTTTTGACAGCTAATCGTTGTTGACGTTTTTGACATCATGTTGCGTATGGAAAAAAACTATTTTCGTTCTTTGTCGCTCAATATTGAACAGATTAAAAACACATTGCTAGATTTGAGAACTTCTTTATTTTGTTGAACCGCAGGTTCAGGCTCAACAATTTTCTCAACTTTGGTTGGGATTTACAGTTTAAAAAAAGTCGGAATTCTGGGGTTAAACAGGTTCGCTTCATACTCGGTTTGTCACCTTGATAAAGATATGTTCACATCTCCCTCGGAGAGTTTCAAAAATATCAATATAAAAATTATACACAATATAGAATACGATAAGCCGAACATTTTTGCATTTACACAGCCCAACAGTGATTTTGGTGCAGGTCTATTTTTAACAGATTATGTTAATATAGACTTCACTAAACAAAACTGTTTCATTGGTTTTGTTCAATCAGCTCTTGTTTCCAAGATATCGCGGAAAAACCAAAAATTCGACTTTTTGGCACTCTAGGATTTATGGAGGCCACACTGGGCATAATTATCTGAATTTATGAACTAATTGCGATAAAGTACATATCAATGCATATTTTAAAAACCATAGCCGCTATATTAGTACAGTGGAAAGTGTCTAAATTGGCCTCTAGTAACAGACATTTTTCGATTTATAGCATTTTTAGCATTTTCTATAGCCCGTTAAAGCTAGCGCAGTTATTGAATTAATATTTTCGCCATCTGAGCCTATAGACAAACATATGATCTAATTTTGTGATTTTTATGGCGATTAAATCAATTTATTTGGCAAAGTTATAGCCTCTTAAACACAAAATTACATATTTAAATTTATGGGAGGAAAACTAGATTTGTTACTCAAATTTTTATAGGAACTGTGAAAAGGCTACTTGTTTCCAAATATAATTTATCATCTACATGTAAACATATAACAATTTATGCCGAACCAAGTAGCCCCTTTACAGTTCCTATACAGATTTAGAGTAACAATCTAGTTTTCCTCCCATAAATTTAAATATGTATTTTCGTCTTAAACACGCCATATCTTTGCCAAATAAACTTATCTAAATGCCATAAAAATCACAAAATTAGATCATATGTTTGGCTATATGCTCAGATGGCGAATGTATTAATCCAATTACCGCGCTTCCTTAAACGGGATGATTTATTTTGATAAAAATGCTATAAATCGAACAATTTCTCTCTTTAAAGGCCAAATTAGACACTTTCCGCTGGACTTCTATTGTCCCTATGATTTTTTTAATTTGCAATGATATGTCCTTTATCGTAAATAGCTCATAAACTCAGACATTTATGCCTAGTGTGGCCTCCATAAATCCTAGAGTGCCAAAAATTCAAGATTTTCGTTTTTTCGCTATATCTTGGAAACAAGAGCTGATGGAACGAAGCCGAAGCCAGTTTTGGAATCAGTAAACATAAACTTATCATATTTTTCAATCAACAGGGCTGCACCTCACAAAGATGGTCATTTTGTTGGCCTGTGTTATTTATATAAAATTGTGTTTTTGACGGTCTTGATATAAGTGAGCGGTATTTGAAGCCTTATCAGCAACTGTGCAGCCTGACATTTCTCTTCGACCCAATGCCACTCTTAATGATACCATATGACAACACTAAGGACTAGTCCGGATGTACCCAATTCCGGACTTAGCCTTTTGTCATTTTTGGTCTTGATCAGGGGTCGGCAATGTGAGCAAAGAAGTTCCCACTGGTAATTGAGAAAATATAATTATACATCAAATGTATAGTGAATCACCTACTGCTACACGGATAGAACGAAAATTTTTCAAATACGAGACAATGGAAACCGGATCTGTAAAGAAGAAATCTGGTACCCCAACACATTCGAAATCGAACAAGTCAAATCGTTTACATACTTGGGATTTACCGTCACATGTCTTTTAAAACTCATCTTCAGCTGAAACTTAGAGATGCTATAAAGGCTCTCAACTGTACATGGAATACGCTGCTGGGAAAACAAAATGTACTACCAAGTGTGAAATATAGAATGTTTATAGCCTCTGTCCGGTCAATCAAGCTATATGCTGCACAGGTTAGTGGTTTCCTTGAATATACGAAGTGGAGAAGCTTCTTCGATTTTTATTAGGTTACCTCTCAATACTCCGATATATGCTCTATTTGTGGAAACTGGCCTTTCGACTCTTTATACCCAAACGCTAGTATTACATTTTTCTTACATAAGAAAGTTGAGTCGAGCCCGCTGCTTTGAAACATGCATAATGCAAATTTGGATTTGACTCTTCCGAATACGTGGGAGACATCTCATCGAATAATATTTAAAGGAACTGTTCAAAAACCCCATTCTGATTTTATGCAGCAAGCTACGAGCAGCTCGACGAGGATACTAATTAGACCACAGGAAAACCACTATTTTTCAAGACAAAAACATGCAGAAATGCTGAACCTCCGTTCCCGCCCATATGGTAACAACACGGAAACCATCTGCATCCTCTGCATTTTAAACGCTAAAGAAGTCACATTTCACTTCATTGCAGTTTGTCCAATTTTACAGGAATTAAGTCAACAACGAACCATTGAAATTTTAAGCGGAGTAAATTGAAATATTCTTTTTAAATTCCTAGTAGAAGCATCAACATATAGAAATCGTTTAATGTCTAAAGATTATTAGTATATTCTTAAATCGAATATATAAAGAAATTGTATTACATATAGTTATCACAACAGCTGACGGCTTTAAGCCAAAGCTGACTTATGTATGTTATTTATTCAAATCTGTAACCCTACCTTAGTCACAGCCTCAGAACATGCGGGGAATCCGAGTGTAGTACGAGTGGGCGGCTATTGGGATTGTAGGTCAACAACTATTTACATTTTGAAACCAAATTATGTGAATAAAATAATCCATTACTACTGCTACATCAAATGGAGAGGTTAGGAAAATACGTTTGTGTTTGTGAGCACGAAAGACGCCAGTCGATTTACATGACTTTCTGTGATGAAGAGAGAGAAGGCAGAACATTTGTTTGTCTTTGCTTGTGTATTGTGTATTGTTCGCTTTTAACATTCACAACGCATTGGACTTTTGGCACTACAAACAGAAATAGTGCTGTCTCTCGGCTTCACCTTATTAATTCCTCAATGCATATGCTAGAAAGACTTAGTAAACAAATAGCGTCCCTCGAAAGAGGGCAGCTATAATGAGTACGTCACCTTGGGCTGGCCGGTCCTGCTATACATATCCAGAAACCGGGCAAAGAGCTTTTAAAAGTTTCTCTTCTATGCGTTAATTTGTGTTTATCGACCGTTGCCGACACACTAAGCCAGGGTTCCCCAAAAAGAGAGCGCTAAAAAGTGACTGTGTCTCTCTCTAACACACAATGAAGTAGGACATCGGCAAGCATTCGGCAAGTAAGTTCGTGCTCCCGGGGCTATCGCTGGGGAACTCTGCACTAAGCAGAGACAGAGAGGATACAAGTAGCTTTAAAGCTCGTTCTACGGGAACAAGATCAGGACAACAGTATTATGGTATCATCTGCCCACAATTTGTTGATAGTTCGATAAGAAGTCTGAAATTTGTTGGTCATTTGGTCAAATTGGTCTGTTACCGTTCCAAACTGTAGAGAATGTGATCAAAAATGAATTTGTCAAGCCCAGCATAAGGTGGACAGCTGACATAGAGTCAAATGTATTCCTCTAGAGAGACATGAAGAAAATTTTCAATGTCAGTTTGAGAAGCTGACATCATGCAATGCAATTAAAGCTCAAGTATATAGGCAGGTCCATATAAAGCAGAAATAAAATTGCATAAGCAAAAACTGTTTATACATCCGCAAATTGGGTCAGACAAAATAAAGGGGCGATCGGAGAAGTCAAAACAAAACAGTAGCCAATTATTATATTTATGATGAGTTCGTGTTGACTTCGATCAGGGTGAGCAATGCAGGCGCACAGCAGAGCTAGACTTGTATTTGAATATTGAAATTGAACATTTATATATCTGTATATATTGTGTATAAATATTAAACAGACAACACACACACACGAACTGCGAGTGTCAACCCAGAGGGAGACGAGCCAGCTACTTAGCTCTAGGGGTCTGGGTCTGGGCTGCTGATGCTGTCGCTGCTGTTTCCTCCACTCGAAGCTGGTCGCCTGTTATTTCAATTTCGAAACGATCGTTTATCACTTGATTTGCATGTCGGACGATCAATTTGAATTGATCAACTGAGAAATGCATTTGCCCGTTGCCAATTTGATAATGTCACACACTTGGCAAGCAGTCTTACTTACACTTTCCAATTTCCTTAAATTAATTTTGGCGAATTGTGTTTTTGAAAAAGGTTCGACTCGCGACTTTTAGCTACAACACGTTTTATGCGCGCTCGTTTTGCGTTGTGTTTGCAGCAAGTTTCACGTCTCGACTGAGAGGAGACTGCTGTGTGGATTTTTTATTTTCAGAGAGCAACCTCACAGCCGATCTCTTGAAGTTTGATGTGTTTGAGAAAAGTTCTGAAAAGCTTTCTCTCTGCCTGGGCAAAACAAAAACAAAAAACCTGTTATACTAATTGTTTTTGTTTATCAATGCCCATTGTTTGCCCTGCTCAAATGATATCAGCTAACCATTTATCTCGCTTCGCTCGCTCCGTTCTTCGCTTGACATCCGCGTTATCCCCATGGAGCTCTTGAGTTGCCTTTTTTGGCTTAGACCGTTAGTTAGTAGTTGGCTAGTTGAGCTTGGCTCAGGTTTTGGCCATTTTGCCTATAAATGGATAAATGTTTGCATTCAACTTATTGGCAGTTGGGTGAGAGAGTTTCTCATTTGTGGGCCACTTTCATATTTATTATTAAAAAACTGAATGCCTCTCCTTTGACTGGTCTATTGTATGCAAATTTTATATGCCGATCAGTAGGTCAGCATTAGGCTAAGCCAGAGATGGTGGCTAGACGGGATTAGTCCTAGATCCAAAATGAGGCCTCTTGCATTCTTTGGGATCTGTATCAGAGAGGGAAATTGAATCAGGTGTTTGTGCCTTCAACTCAGCGCTTCTATCTGTCAAGTTTGCTGTGCTACGAACTTTCCGGTGGGTATGAACGGAAATTTTAGTTTGGTTGAGTTCGACCGAGCCTACAGGCCTGTCGGAATTTCAGAAAATCTTTCTGACATCCTTATTTATATGGAGTTGAAACCTAGCGAAAGCGATTAAATGTCGAAAATTTACTTTAAAACCCACCAGCAATAGACAAGAATACTGCTCTCTAGAAAGGACTAATCCAGAAGTTAACCGAATCTGCTACAAGGTGGACATACAGCAGGATCGAAGCCTTCAGAAATCCTGACTCATATGCGTCGTCTAGCGTCTGGCCCTGGAAATGAAAGCCTAATTCATACTCTTTTTTAGAGGAAATGCCGTCATCAATACGTCCGTTGCTAACAGGCTCGATTCTCGACAGTTCTCGATTTCCACGGTGCAAGGTTTGTCGGATTTTCGAGGCTTACTTCAAGAATTTGTTGACAGTACAAAACCTGGCGTCACAATACAAACTTCGATGTTTGCCATTATATCGAAACCAACGGTAGTCCAGTTGAAGATCGTCCACTTCGCTTAGCAGGTGAGAAACTTCTGGCAGCCAAAGCAGAAATCAATTTTCTCATCGAATAAGAAATGTGGCGGCCATCCAATTAGCCCCAGAAATCATGCAATAAACCGAACCGGTAGTTTAAAAGCTGTGTGAACCACTGAAACGAGCCAGTCCCTACACTCAGAAAATTATTTTTTTATATTTAAAAAAATCAACCTAGAATCGAAATCGCCCTATTTAGAAAAAATTTCTATCTTTAAGAAAAATTTGTCTGAATTTTAGAAAAGTTGCCCTAAAAACGAATTTTTTAGAAAAAACTTTCTAAAATTTAGAAAACTGTATTTTTTTTTCTAAATTTTAGGGTCAATTTGCTTTATTGCCTTTTCTAATTTAAAGGGTAATTTCGCCTTTGATTTTAAAAATATTTGTCACAAAAAAAGAAAATTTTTCTAAGTCCGTCGACCTTTCTAAAAATGTTTGCGAAATTCCATTGCGCTATACTGCCGTTCGGTTTTAACGACGAAGCCGTCTATGTGATGACATTTGTTTAAACACACTAATGTCCATTCGCAATGCCTGAAGAATGTAGATATATTGCACTGATGTAGTATTCAGCAAGTTTTTGTTTTGTCTTGACATGCGTTACACCATGTAGTAATCAATTAAAGGATTGTCAAAAATAAAGGCAATGCTAAAAACGCCTCAATTAAAATAAAATACATTAAAAAGAGATCCATTTAATGATGGATCCCAGTCCATGACATTTTCTAATGTCTTATCCACTCGACCTCGACTCTTGCTTCTAATTGAGTGGCAAATGTAAGTACTTAAGCTCCAAATACACCCCACAAATTCTTAGGTATGATTTTTACTCAAGGTTTTGCCAAATAAACAAGTAAGAGTGTTGCGGTCGAGTGCCCCGACAACAAAATACCCTGTGCCAAGTAATGTGGTTCCTATAGCTTTGACTTCCATTTATTTTAAAATTTATTTCAATAGATGGGCAGACTTATGTACATATCTTTGGTGTTTTTGCTCGGATCTCATTGTGGTACACAGAATAGATGGATGTTGGGCCTCACTGAATATATATTAAGTCACTAGGTTAAAACTTAAAAATTGAAGCTCTTACAGATTTTCGCGGTTAGAAGAAGATGGAGGAGGAATTTGCCAAACCTGGAGCTAACTTTATCTGGGTTCGGGGTACACCTAAATACATGCAAAAATTTGTGGCTCTAACTCTTATAGTCTGTGAGATCCACGCGTTTATACAGAGAAAAAGACCGTTTTTCGCTGTTTAAGGATGGAAGAGGAGGAATTTTCGAAATCTGAAACAAACTCGATGTGGCTACAGTATACACCTATATACATGTCAAAAATTGTAGCTCTATCTATTACAGTCTCTGAGATCGACGCGTTCATACAGACGGACATGGCTAAATCGACTCGGCTGTTGATGCCGATCAAGAATATATATATTTTATGTGGTCGGAGATACTACCTTCTCCCTGTTACATACGTTTGCACAAATTCATGATTCCCTTTTTCCTATTTTTAATGGGAACAGGGTATAAAAAGAATGCTCCTAATGGGACTTGATTCCAGACCTCCACGTTTGCTAAGCGAGTGTCATGTCAACTTGATTAACTGTGTACATTATTAACTATGGTTATGTCGCTACGTTTTGCTTAAGGCTAATAGTCGAGTGGGCTAAGGCGTCGTCCGAGTGTTCAGTATTTGAGAGAGGTCCCGAGTTCAAGTCCCAGTAAAGTAAGTAAAAAACAAGTAAGATCGTTGCAGTCGAGTTGCCCGACTTCATAATACCCTGTACAATTGACAAACACACACATACACAAACAAACACACACGTACACATACACATAAACGCATTTAAAAACACGCACTCACACACACACACACACACGCACACGCGGGCGCTAGCTGCAAGCAATACGTAATACGCAAAGCGTGTGGGGAGGGGGGGGTGCAAAAATTGTTTCGTCAATAACTTCTGTGTTTTTGCAAATCTGAAACAAACTTGATCTGCGTACGGCCTATACCTATGTACATTAGAGTTGTGCCGATTTTTTTGAACTAGTTCAAATGAACTAGTCTTTAAAATGAACTAATGAACTAGGTCTTGGTTTTGAACTATAGTTCATATTTTGAACTATGTATTTCTCAATTTTTGAACTATAGTTCATATTTTGAACTATAGTTCATATTTTGAACTATAGTTCATTTGAACTATAGTTCATTTTTTAAACTATAGTTCAATTTTTTTTTAAGTTTTAGGGCGTTTACTCATTGTCTGATACATGAGATATGAAAATCTAGTAGGCCTGTATTTAATAATGATTTTCTATGAATTTAACAAGCTATTCACATTTAAAAAATTACAAATAGCAGGACTACGAGACTATCATTTCTCAAAGCCAAAGTATGAGATTTTCGAGCCAACCCAGCAGCAGGTGCTAAGTGTTGCCTCCTCCTCAGCACAGATTCTTCCACATGCTGTGGCCGCTTTGCTTCGCAATGTGTCCTTTACCCCAGAGTCCTGCAAAGTTTCATTGATCCGCAGGATAAGCAGCTCCAAAACATTTACCCTGGTGGCCATGGGCACCCACGACATTGACACATTACAGGGAGCCTTCAGCTGCGAGGATTTGGGAATCAAATTCAAACCGCATAACCAAACTCAGGAGATGACAGGTCTGCAGTTCATGGACTTATATGCCCAGCTTAAGCCACATCATTCGTGGCTCTTCCGTCTATCCAGTGACCTATGGTGATCATATCATATAGTTCAAATGAACTATAGTTCAAAAAATGAACTATAGTACAAAAAATGAACTAAATTTCAAAAAATGAACTATAGTTCAAAAAATGAACTATAGTTCGAATGAACTATAGTTCAATAAATGAACTATAGTTCAAATGAACTATAGTTCATGAAAAAATGAACTAATGGTCATTAAAATGAACTAAAATTTCCAACTCTAATGTACATGCAAAAATTTGTATCTCTATCTCTTAAAGTCTCTGAGATCTACGCGTTCATACAGACAGACGGACAGACGGACGGACGGACAGACGGACATGGCTAAATCGACTCGGCTGTTGATGCTGATCAAGAATATATATACTTTATAGGGTCGGAAATGCTTCCTTCTACCTGTTACATACATTTGCACAACTTCATGATCCCCTTTTACCCATTTTCAATTGTTAATTGTTAATGCGCTTATCTCTAAGTTAGTTATTTATGTATAGATATAGCTTAGAAAATAATGGGTTGGTGTGAGGAGGTGGTGGTGGTGATGGGGGAGGATGGGACAATCCCAAGATATCGAAGGGTTGGGGCGGGGTGAATCTAAAAACATAACCACACACGGGGGTTGGTTTGTGGTCGGTTCTACCCTACCTCCCTTTAAAACTTTTTTTTAAGTCTTTACTGTCATCTGCTTCCTCTTCATGCCAGCGTTGCCATAACCGCTTGGGAATTTTAACTCGACCTACCAGCTAAAATAGTCACAGTTTTTTTTAGAAAAATTGCCCTGAAATCTAGAACACAATTTTTTTTTTCTTTCTTCTGTCCTGGAAATCTCTAGAGATTTTCGTATAAACATTTTAACTTCGTACTACACCTTGACTACTTTATTGGAAAAGTCACTCATGTGTATCTTATGTGCTTTCAAAAGTGCTTGGCAGTAGTGCCGAGACAGTATAAGTTCGATGCTGCGCTGCTTCGCAAACAATGCTGCCGAGCAAACTGAAAATCTTCCCAGTGGCCACACACTTATACGGAATGAGAGTGTGTTTTGCCGACCCCTGCTTTAATCAGTCGTCTTCAAATCGCATTAAATCTAGTGAACGGGCATATATATTTGTGCCTTTTAACATGCCTCAGAGATTTCTTTTTATACCCGTTACTCGTAGAGTAAAAAGGGTATACTAAAGTCGTGCAAATGTATGTAACAGGCAGAAGGAATCATTTCCGACCATATAAAGTATATATATTCTTGATCAGCTTCAACAGCCGAGTCGAAATATGGGGTGATGAAGTCCAATTTTAGAAAAAAAAATTTTTTGTGAGTCTTCAAAATTTTTATTTTAGTGGTCTTATTTATTTAGTTATTTTTTAACAAAATGATATTAAGTTTATTTGAATCTACGAATTTGTCCTGTTTAATTCCAATTTTTAACCTCAATGGTTAAGATGATCAATCCCCCCCCTATCTACGCCACTGCGAAATAGACTTGTTCGTCTGTCCGTCCGTTCGTCTGTATGGACACCTAGATCTCAGAGATGCTAAAAGATAGAGGTTTGACATGTATGGGACAAATGCTTCTTTAATATGCACGCAGATCAAGTTTGTTTCAAATTTTGGCCACGCCCCCTCCCGCCCCCGCAATTTGGAAAAAACGTTATATCTCCTACAGTTTTGAAGATAGACGATTCGTACCTTCAAGAGATAGTTAGTAATTAGCAAAATTAATCGATTTGCCGAAGAAATGATAAAGACGGGATGAACGGTTTTGAAGTTATGAGCAAAAAAGTGAAACAAGCCCCCCGCTACCCCCCTCCCACCCAAAAAAAAAATGTTGCATACTTTTCGGATGGTCACCCTAAGGAACGCAGGAACACAGTTAAACATGTTTTTTCATGAGTAACGGGTATATCGAAGTAGGTTAGAGCCGACTTTAACTTACGCTCTCGTTTATTATTTAACCCGATTATTTAAAATGTTTTTTCAAATCCTGCTTACAGCATATCTTGGAATGTTGGTATTCAAGCTATACATACGCACAGCTTAGTAAAATATACAAATTTTGTTTTAAATAATTCAGTTTACTGCTTACCATGATATTGGGGCCGATTTCTCATCCTCCAGATAAACTTAGAGTTTACTCTGTCTTGCATTAATCAAATTGGAATCGAAATTCCTTAAAAGACGAACTCGCTGTAAGGATGTTCTTATTTGATATTTTGGGTACGGCATCAAATCGTTCCAAAAGTTCAAATAAATATGGTTCACAGAAAAAGGCAAATTCGTCAACCAGTCCCTGGTCTCAGAAATTTCTCACGAAACATTGCATAAAGTTGTTCGCCGTCCTTGCAACTAGAGTTAACTTTATAAGGAGGACTTGAATAATTGCACCGAATCCGAGCTGACAAGAAATTATTTTGTGGCACAAGAGCTGTTAGAACTCAGAGTTAAAAAAAAAATACGGACTACACTCGAGGCACACATAAAATCGAAGATATTCAATCATTTTTTCCCGAATGACGATCCTTGTCACTTTGTCAACAGCATAACGGACTTTTTCTCTGCTGAAAAGATTGAAAATCTACATTCGTGTCTATAGTATAAATAAATTCTAAATTTTAGAATTTTTGGAAAATCTGGTTTTAAAAATAAAGATTTAAAAAAACAATTGCTATGCGCATACAAAAAGTTTGTCAGTTTTAGGAAAATTTTAAATGTACTATTTTCATAACACTTTTGTATCAAAGAATAGCTGAAATGTCAACAATGGCAGAATGGAGTTTCATGCTTATTGTACACCTCAACAAAGCAACTGGCAAAACTAAAAATAAGTAATTTAACTAAATATCCGAGGGATTGATTTTGACAATTGTTGTTGCCCACAAGACTTTAAATAAGAAATATACGAAATATACAAAATCCACCAAACAAAAATAAATAATTAGTTGACGGCTCTTTCGTTGATACAGAACATGACGCGATCAAGCTTATGAAATTAGTTTAGGACAGCGATGGAGGAAATTCCAGTTCAGCAGGTGAAATAAACATCGTAATTTGCAGAATGAAAATGTTGCCTACCCAATGACAAAGATCACCTGAAATATTGCTGTATAAATCTGCATCCTTTGGTATTTCTGACTTTTTTACTTGGGAAAGAGACCGCTCCAGTTCATTGGATTAACCCGCAGTATAAAATGCTTTGATAAATATTGTATTTTAAGGTGTTCAATTTCAATCTGTAAATCTCTCTCCCTCCCGCACTCCGCTCTTGGCCAGGCTTACTTAATTGTTAAACAGAACAGAGTTTGTCCCTTACATTTCTATGTTTGAGTGTGTGTGTGTCGTAATGTCTCATAATCATAATAATCTACATATATATATTTTCGTCAAGCACAATAATCCATAATATTTGGCTGCATATTATGTTTTATTTGAAAATGTATAATATATATATATATATATATTACAGTTACAGTGAATAATTTAGTCAGGTATTGATAGAGAAATAAATTCCATAATGTGCAGCGTACAAAAAAAATAAATTATTGAAAAATAGAACCAATCAAATGTTATTGCCAGGTTAAATTTAAGTTCATTTGAGCGTGTTAAAATCTGTCTCATTCTGTAACTATGCTTAGTTGCTGCTGCTGAACCTTAACAAGAACTATGGGGAATTGCTGAAACTGGTGTGGGATTCTATTTGCTAGAACCAGATCCGCCGGCCGCGTCTTCCTTTTTCTTTTGCTTCTCGCGCATTACCTCAGCATCCCTGAAATTAAAGAAAAGGTTTAAAAGCGGCTTTCGATTTGGACCACAAACTTTACCTGGCCTTGCGCTGCTCCACGGTAAGATTATCTGTGCGTTTTCCTCGGGTTTGTTCGGCCAGTTTCTTTTGGTTCTTGGCTCGGGCCAAATCTCTTTGGTTACCACCTGAAAGAAGCATAAGGAAAAAGCTTAATGTCATTTAAGGTGATTTAGTGGCGCGGGCGCGTGCTTAGTGACCCAATCTCGAGCACGTTGAAATAACAAGGTGAGTAAAGAGGGAAAACCATTTTACCACGTTGCCTCACCCCGTTATTGCATCATGATCTCAAGTAGAGGTTAGAAATGTACATGCTCCTGCCATCATCGATTTTACCTCAAAGTATTCCAACTATATGTTTCAGTGTGGCGAGCATACTGCTACATACGTTGATACACATGTACAGAAGTATGCACTTATCTCTTATTAACATTTACTTGTGGAACAGGAGCTGCAGCACCCGGGCACCACCCGCTACAGCAGCAGCAGCCGCCGAAGTCTCATGTTCATCTCGCTTACTTACGTGTCATATTGATTTCTTTTGTTAACTTTTAGACAGTTTGGTATTTAGTATTTAATAATTTTACTTGAAATTTGTTTAAACGTATGTGTGTGTGTCTGTGTTTGTTATTAGTAAATGATTTGTAGTTTGGCCAGTGTGACCGCATACGTACAATGCAGTGTGACCGTAAGTGACCAGGGCTACGGGCAACAGTAACCTCCGATAGAGGGCGCTTTAATAGGGCGCACAATTCAAAATTCGACAATATTTAGTTAAATTACTTATTTTTAGTTTTGCCAGTTGCTTTGTTGAGGTGTACAATAAGCATGAAGCTCCATTCTGCCATTGTTGACATTTCAGCTATTCTTTGATACAAAAGTGTTATGAAAATAATACATTTAAAATTTTCCTAAAACTGACAAACTTTTTGTATGCGCATAGCAATTGTTTTTTTAATCTTTATTTTTAAAACCAGATTTTCCAAAAATTCTAAAATTTAGAATTTATTTATACTATAGACACGAATGTAGATTTTCAATCTTTTCAGCAGAGAAAAAGTCCGTTATGCTGTTGACGAGGTGACAAGGATCGTCATTCGGGAAAAAATGATTGAATATCTTCGATTTTATGTGTGCCTCGAGTGTAGTCCGTGTTTTTTCAACTCTGAGTTCTAACAGCTCTTGTGCCACAAAATAATTTCTTGTCAGCTCGGATTCGGTGCAATTATTCAAATCCTCCTTGTTGAATCTCAACTACTCCATAAGGGTAGTAAATGGTGGCACTGTAAAAATGTTCAATATGTTATTAACAGGCCTGTTCCGGTTTTCTCATAATTTTTCGATTTCAAATAGGAACAAAATCGAACGATTTTATTTTAGTTGTTCTGGTCTTCAAAAATTTTCCATTAAATTCGCAATTCGAATATTTTTTTTCCAAAAACGTTTCCTTTGATTACTTTTTTACCTGAATATGCTGCAAACATAAGAAAACAGGGAAAAGTAAAAAAGTTTATAATAAAGCCTTTTAAGAACAGGTTGAACTAAAAATGTGAGTTCGATTGGGCTGGCACAAAATAATGTTAAGCCAATATTTTGACACCTCTAAGTTAAAAATCGCATGTACTTTTCTCGGCTTCTAGAATTCAAATGAAGTAAATCTATCGAATTGTGAAAACAGGAAATCAATCTTCCCGTATTTTCCCCTAGCCGCAGATAACGCAACTAACACATTTATGGTTGCTTCTGGCATCCTCATTTATATTCATTATATTAGTGGTATTCCTGAAGGTGATTTGCTTTCGATTTGATTTCGCGAAACAGCTGATCACAGCTGCTCCATACAAAATGAGCAGTGTGCCCAGAAAATGTTAGGAAATTAAGGTCATACTTATTGATTTCGCGAAATCAGACTCGAAGCTGATTTCAATTTGCTTTCGTTTTAGTGTGACCGCTCTCATAGAAGAAATGGCTCCGCGCGCATGGTGTTTGTTTAAATTTTGTTGTGATTTAAATATAAAGAAAGTTGTAAGTTATTTTGCTTTCCATATTTTAGCAATTAAATGATAACTATTTATTGCATCTTAGACTGCATACGAGACTACTGAAAACAAGGCCCTCGGCCTTAAGTGGACAGAGTTATAAGTGCCAGAGTTCTTGGAGCTTGTGCTTGACGTGGTCAAAGGTGTTCAGGCTCACATATTTGCACAGCTCTCCTAGAAGGTTCGAGGTTACAAATTCTTCCACTATTTTATCCCACCTCTTCCTCTTTGGATCTGTCAAATGGCAGTCACTTTCTGTGGCCATAAATAAACAAATACAGAATTAATGGAATTCACCTTAGATAAGTTACAAACTTCTTAGAACCACAGATTCTGCCCACATACTATTGTTAAAGAAGATTAGAAAATTTAATTTTACAATTTCATTTGTCATTTTTTGCTTACCCGCGAATGTTTAAATTTGGCGCCAATTGAAAGCAAATCAAAATGAAATCAGGGTCGTTCCACCAAGTGCTTTGCTTTTGCTTTCACGAAAGCAAATCAAAAGCAAATCAACTTTTAGGAATACCACTATTATTTCATAATCTGCTTTTTATACCCTGTTCCCATTAAAAATGGGAAAAATAGAGGCAAGCTAACTTCGGCTCGACCGAAGTTTATATACCCTTGGAGCTTGATATGTGCCTGACAGTTTGTATGGCAGCTATACTATATAGTAGTCCGATTTCGAAAAATTTTGGTGAAATTATGTAAAATCATTGAAAACTTATAAATACGAGCGTTGGGAGCGATAACATTGAAAACAAAAAAGTTTTTCTCACTAAAGCTAAGGTCCCACAGGCAAATAATTTGCCCAAATTTTTATAAAAATTTGACGTAATAGACCAACTGAGGAAACTTTTCGGCTTATTTTGATTAAGTTGCTTACGTATGGAGCCATAGTTTTAGTTTTAGGTTATGTAAAATTTGTAATTATGGCAATTTTGCGAATTTTTAATGAAAATTTGGGCAAATTATTTGCCTGTGGGACCTTAGCTTAAGACTTTTTTTCAGACCTAACTTTTGTATGGCAGCTATACTATATAGTTGTCCGATTTTGACATGGCTTGGTGAAATTATGTGAAATCATTAAAAACTTATAAATACGAGCGTTGGGAGCGATAGCACTGAAAACAAAAAAGTTTTTCTCACTAAAACTAGTTTTTCAACCGATCGTTCCTATGGCAGCTATATGTTATAGTCATCCGATCCGGCCGGTTCCGACAAATGTGCAGCGTATTTGTACCAAAAGACTTCGTGCAAAGTTTGGTTAAGATAGCTTTAAAACTGACGGAGGAGATAGCATAGAAACAGACGGACAGACGGACGGACAGACGGACGGACGGACGGACAGACGGACATGGCTATATCAACTCAGCTCGTCATGCTGATCAAGAATATATATACTTTATGTGGTCGGAGATGCTTCCTTCTATGCGTTACAAACATCCGGACAATTTTAATATACCCTCTCCAAGGATATAAAAAGGGGATCATGAAGTTGAGCAAATGTATGTAACAGGGAGAAGGAAGCACCTCCGACCCCATAAAGTATATATATTCTTGATCAGCATCAACAGCCGAGTCGATTTAGCCATGTCCGTCTGTCCGTCCGTCCGTCTGTCCGTCTGTCTGTCTGTATGAACGCGTCGATCTCAGAGACTGTAATAGATAGAGCCACAAATTTTGGCATGTATATAGGTGTATACTGTACGCACATCGAGTTTGTTTCAGATTTCGAAAAATCCTCCTCCTCCATCTTTAAGGGGGGACATCTTAGTAGCTCAAAAAAAAAAGTGGATTTTCAGAATTTTTTTTTGGCCAAATGGAAGGTCCAATCGAAAATTTGTAAATGAGGTATTATAGTGTGATACATTTACTCGAAATGGTTTTCGGGTTTTTTGTATCAAAAACAAAATGGCGGTCGTGTATCATTTCTCCGTAGACCTTATTTTTCCGTGGCCGGACACATAACTCAAGCAAATCTTAACCGATCGATCTGAAATTTTAAGAGTAAATCGGAAATACCTATGGCTATCGATCCACGTAGGATTTTTTCGATATTTTGATTTTTGGCGAAATGAAAAATAAAATGCGTTTAAAAAAAAAAAAAATTCTTAAAAAATTAAAAAAAAAAAAAGTAAGCCAAATATCGAAAAAATCCTACGTGGATCGATAGCCATAGGTATTTCCGATTTACTCTTAAAATTTCAGATCGATCGGTTAAGATTTGCTTGAGTTATGTGTCCGGCCAGCTGAAAAATAGGGTCAACGGAGAAATGATACACGACCGCCATTTTGTTTTTGATACAAAAAACCCGAAAACAATTTCGAGTAAATGTATCACACTATAATACCTCATTTACAAATTTTCGATTGGCCCTTCCATTTGGCCAAAAAAAATTCTGAAAGTCCACTTTTTTTATTTTTGAGCTACTTAGATGTCCCCCCTTAAACAGCGAAAATCTGTCTTTTTATCTGTATAAACGCGTAGATCTCACAGACTATAAAAGGTAGAACCTCAAATATTTGCATGTATGTAGGTGTATACCGTACCCAGATCGAGATTGTTTCAGATTTGGAAAATTCCTCCTCCTCCATCATTAAAAAGCGAAAATCTGTCATTTTATCTGTATAAACGCGTAAATCTCACAGACTATAAGAGGTATAGCCTCAAATTTTTGCATGTATTTAGGTGTACACCGAACCCAGATAAAGTTTGCTCCAGGTTTGGCAAATTCCTCCTCCATCTTCTTCTAACCACGAAAAACTGTCCGAGCTACAATTTTTAAGTTTGAACCTAGTGACTTAATATATATTCAGTGAGGCCCAACATCTATCTATTCTGTGTACCACAATGAGATCCGAGCAAAAACACCGAAGATATGTACATAAGTGCGCCTGCCCATTTATTGAAATAAATTTAAAAATAAATGGAATTCGAAGCTATAGGAACCACATTACTTGGAACAGGGTATTTTGCTGTCGGGGCACTCGACCGCAACACTCTTTCTTGTTTTTATTGATGATTTTAAACTCTCATCAATTTTCGTAAACAAATTACATCTGGCATTTATTGGCGTTTTTGGCATTTTTCGGCTATCTCAGCACACTAATTGGTTTTTAGGTTCCACACGCGCAATAATTGACTTTTTTGTGCGCCCAAACAGTTTGAAGTACTCCGAACAAACCAACACTAATGCGCTCTTAATTGTTATACTTAAAAATGGCTCGGCATTTTGGTTTTTTTTTTAGTTTTTTAGCCTAGCTGACAAATATACGGTTAAAATTGTTTTCTAAAAAATTCTCAAATGTTTAAGCCTCTCTAATGTACCGCCGCTAAAATAATCAACCACTTTTCTGACTTACGAATTTAAAACTATTTTAATTTTACAATTAGTTCATTTTAACTACTTATTCTTGGTTATTGCCAAAACGTTGCTCCAAATCCTTAAAAATTTCCTTGGAATTTCTAGATTCATACTCTCGAACGATTAACCAAGGCTCCAAGGAACTAAGCAATATATATTTGCTGTGAGCGCACTGAAATCATGAATTTTGGTCGTTAGATAAGTTTTTTTGTGGTTGAAATTCTACATCACCACCCGAGGATAGTTTCCTGCCCAAAGACCCATGGCTTCTAAATATGAGCGGAGGAGTATGCGCCAGATCCAATAGTTATCCGAATCGTTAAGTTTTAGAATTTCCGGGCTTGTAATGTTGCACAGTTCCGATTTGCTAGAGGAATCGCCCATATTAAGTCAAATTGCGTAAATTTAGAATTGAGTGTGAGGAAAATTTTAATATGTATTACAATATCATTTTATAGGTTTAAAGACAGAAATTTCAGTTCATCAGTGTTCAATGAATGTATTTGTATACAAATACATATATAGTAGGGTGTCCCAAAAAAAACAAATTTTTGGGGCACCGGCATTTTCTGAAAGCTTGTAGCGTAAAGTAATTTTGAGATTTTTTTCAGATTTTTAGAAAGACGTTTAGAGGTCGCACAAATCGAATTTTCCCCCAAAAATCGGGTTTTCCGTATTGTTTTCCAATTTTACTTATAACTTGGTCAACATCCACGCTTTCTTAGTTTTCAAATCAACATTTTATGGAGAATTGCCCAAATTTTACTTTCATGAGCATAAACCATAAGTTTTGGCTTTGCTCTAACTTTTTGTGGCACTACTTATTACATTTTTTAGTAAATTTTTCATGCATTTTACAAAGAACGCATTATAACTTTTAAATTTTCTATGAGAATTGAAAAAAACTAGTGAAGCAGTTTAAAAGATAGTTTAATTTTTAAGAAACTGAATTTTAAAAGTTGAAATTTGCTTTTACCGTTCCAGAGTTATACTCTTTTAAAGCATTATATAGCTCATTGGGAACGCAATATAAAAAATTCACTTCAATCGTACAATCGGTCAGAAGAAGGTAAGCCTTACTTCTTGAATATCTTTAAAAATTAAAATCAATTTTTATGAAGGTATAATTGGGTTTTGCATGCCCCTAAGAGATGGTACTCGACGGCCAAAATACCGCGAGTACAATTCTTAAACTCTCCCTTAAATAAATTCCTACAGGGAGTAAGCCAGATCTAAAAAAATACAGATGTGCGTTTTCAGTTCTGCCATCGAAGACCTAGTCTTTTACTAGAAATTGCCTAAGAACAACATTGACCATTTGCGCTAAACCCAGCTTCACTAAAATCAAGTAATAAATGAGTAAAGTGCTTCATAAGCAGCAGAAAAACAGGCCATATCATTTGAATACTTTAGTTCAGGACATCTTGGCGTACCACGGTTGGCCCACCAAAGACAATTCTTATTACAATTTTACTTTTTTTTTGGAAGCAATGACAAATTTTACTCATAAGATTAATTGTATAATTTTTCGGAAGCTTGTAATACCCAAACGGTAAATGTTGTTTGAAATGAATTGCTGATACACAATTTCATTTAAAACGCGAAGCAAGGCTTCCGTGGTGAATCTGAAAACTCAGTTGGAAAAAAAACATCACGATTCAAAGTTTGAAGCAAATCCGTTGCAAACCAGGCAAAAAGCACACAATATTATTAGTTTCATGCAATGGGTACACAGCTTTAAAAGAGTATAACTCTGTTATTTAGTATATGGTACCTAAACAAACAAATGCAAAGCTAAAATCAACTGTTTTTGCTCATAAAAGTAAAATTTGGAAATTTTTCTTCAAAATTTTGATTTGAAAACGAAGAAAATCGTGCTTATTAACCAAGATATAATTAAAATTGGAAAACAATACGGAAAACCCGATTTTTGGGGAAAAATTCGATTTGTGCGACCACTAAACGTCTTTCGAAAAATCTGAAAAAAATCTCAAAAATACTTTACTCCATTAGCTTTCAGAAAATGCCGGTGCACCCGTGAAAATAAAAAAAAAATTTTTTTTGGGACACCCTAATATATAGGGGTCATGCCATGTGAACTCGGCCACCAATAATTTTGTTATTTCTCAAATAAATTGACTATCCTTACCACATAATCCAAATTAAATGACATTCAAACCATTAACAGTTCGCGAGATAAAGAACAAAAAACAAAAATCGTAAAACAATAACATCATGTACTCCATCAAAAAAAATTAAGCAAAGTTCACGAGTACATTCTTTTTCACCAATTTCTCAAAGTGGGCCCACCGATTTTCGATTGAACTATTTTTATACTCTGTACCAAAGGTACATAGAGTATATTAACTTTGTGCAAAAGTATGTAACAGGGAGAAGGAATCATTTCCGACCATATAATATTTTTTTTATTGGTTAAAAATATGGTAAAAGCACTCGTTTCAGTAGTGTTCAATATTGATTCATTTTCTTTTATTTAAAGCATTCATTTTGTTTGTAGTGTATTAAATATTTAAACTAAAAATCGGTTTACCTTAAACAAGAATAACTTTTTTTCAAAAACAGAGAACTGCATCTCGCATAAAAAACATTCAAATATACCAATGTGGACGCCAGCTGTGACAGTTTTAACAAGCAAATTTGCGTACAAATGTAACGTCCGCAACGCAGGATTAGCCCATATGGAAATACAAGCAAAAACATATTTATGTACCAGTACATTTAATGGTAATCACGATACAAATATGCACAATAAAAAAAATGCATAAATAGCCGACAATTCGACCAAAGAAAACAAATTCCCAGAAATCAGAATCAGTTTTAGTTACATTTACCGTTGATGAGCTGTATTAAAGCCAAGCATCTCCATGGATTTTACGTACGCTTTTATATTTGTTGAGTTTC
Source organism: Lordiphosa clarofinis (assembly GCA_018904275.1). NCBI lineage: Eukaryota > Metazoa > Arthropoda > Insecta > Diptera > Drosophilidae > Lordiphosa > Lordiphosa clarofinis. The sequence continues at coordinate 128,281 of JAEIGQ010000133.1, forward strand.
CACTGGTCCTTAAAACTGTATTACACAGTTTGGCCTGCGATTTCTGTGCATCAACTTTAATAAAATAACTTTTAAATACTTTACATGTCCAGAGCACAAGAATCAGTTGTTCGCAACAGTGTGACTGAAGTCTAAAACAAAAACGAGAGCGCAAGTTAAAGTCGGCTTTAACCGACTTCGATATACCCGTTGAAAAAACAGGTTTAACAGTGTTCCTGCGTTCCTTAGGGTGAACATCTGCAAAGTATGCAACACTTTTTTAACTCTGCTATTTTTCACATTTTTGCTCATAACCTGAGAACCGCTCATCTGATCTTTATAATTCGGTAAATCGATTTATATTGCTAATTACAAACTATCTCTAGAAGGTACGAGTCATTTATCTTCAAAACTGTAGGAGATATCATCATGACTTTTTACATCATCATGACTTTTTAGAAAGTCTGTTGGACATGTCGTTTTTTCAAATTAACGCAGTACCAAACAATTTAAATAAATTGTTGGATCTCGTTTTTGTCTGTGACAGCGCGAATGTTGTTGTCTCTAGGACTGCCCCTCTTTCACTGCCCGAAGATATTTACCATTCTACTCTTGAAATCTCCATTTCAGTTATCGGACCTACCTCTTCGACTGTTATGATTTCTAATAAGCCTCGTCGTTGTTTTCGTAAAGGAAAATTTACGTTATTAAATCAACTTATTTGTGCAACAGACTGGACTCCTTTGTACGATGCGGTTGATTTAGACTTAGCTTCTACCTTTTTCTATGAATCTATTAATTCTCTCTTAGATATTTGTATTCCTAATAGCGTTGCTTCTCCCGCGTCAGTTAATCCTCCTTGGTTCTGTCCTAGACTTTCTAATTTAAACGAGAAAGGCAAGGCTAACTTCGTCCGTGCCGAAGTTTTTATACACTTGAAAACGATTGTCTGAACGGTTAGCGACTTCGACCAAACTTTGCAGATTAGCTTAAAATCATTTAATATTACCCATGACCGTGATTGAGAGCGGTAATTTTGAGAAAAAACCAGTTTTTCTCATTAAAACTCATTTTTCGACCGATCATTTTTATGGCAGCTACAAGAAGTAGTCATCCGATCTAGTTGGTTCCGACATATTAGCAGCGTGCAGACAAAAGAAGACCCTGTGCAAAAATTTCAGCTCCATAGCTTCAAAACTGAGGGACTAGTTCGCGTAGAAACAGACAGACGGACAGACGTAGATGATTCCTTCTATGCGTTGCAAACTACTGGGCAAAATTATAATACACTTTTCAAGTGTATAAAAATATTAAGTCTAGATGCTTTAAAAAGTATAAAAGAACTGGTTCTGCGGTTGACTTTTCTAAATACTCAATTGCAAAATCGAACTTTACACTTTTTAATTCTGAGTGCTATAGGAAATATCTTGTGCGATGCAAAATTCAATTCGCAGAGGACCCTAAGCAATTCTACAGCTTTGTAAATTCTAAACGTAGGTCTTCTTCTTTACCTTCTTCTTTTTTTCTGGGCGACCAGCCTAACGATGACTCCACAGCCTTTGACCTGTTCGCCGACTTCTTTCAATCTACTTACTCCTCTACGCGCTTTACTAATGCTTCTTATCCTTATAACATTTATTCTTCTAACTCTATAACTGCTCCCTCGATTTCCGAAAGCTCTTTACTTTCTCATTTAAAATCATTAAAACCTTCATACTCCCCTGGGCCTGACAACATTCCTAGTTGTGTACTCAAAGAGTGTTGTATTTCTTTGTGCATTCCATTGCTTAAACTTTTTAATCTATCGTTAGTATCTGGTATTTTTCCAAATCTTTGGAAGGAATCCTATATTATTCCTCTTCGTAAAAAAGGTGGGAAGTCTGATATATCCAATTATAGGGGCATAGCTAAACTATCCGCTATTCCAAAATTATTTGAACAGATTATAACCTCTTACCTACAGCACTATTGTAAATCGATTTTATCACCTTTCCAGCATGGACTTACAAAGCGTCGGTCAACTGCGACCAATTTACTTGAATTTACCTCAATGGTACACGATGGTTTCCTTTTACAAAAACATACTGATGTCATCTACACCGACTTCAGTAAAGCATTTGATTCTGTGAACCATGATCTTCTTCTCGTTAAACTTGATCGATTAGGATTTCCATCCCCTTTTCTACTTTGGATTTCGTCGTATTTAAAAGATAGAACTCAAAAAGTTCTGCTACGCTCTAATACGTCAAAGCCTGTCTTTGTCACTTCAGGTGTGCCACAAGGCAGTCACCTCGGCCCATTGTTTTTTACTCTATTTATTAATGATCTCCCCACAATAATATCGAATTCTCGGATACTTATGTACGCCGATGATGTAAAACTTATTTTATCTTTCAACGACCCGATGCACTCCATCAGATTGCAAGATGACTTAAACTCCTTGCAGTCCTGGTGTCTGATTAATCAATTACATCTTAATTGCTCCAAGTGCATGTTCATGACTTTCCATCGTTGCAAGCCTTCGCTGGCTACCTATACGATTGGAAATGAACCCTTGGAACGAATTTCTACAGTCATTGATCTTGGAATTTTTATTGACCCAAAATTGAGTTTCAATCCTCATATCTCCTCTATTGTTAATAGAGCAAATGGTGTACTCGGATTCATTAAACGTTGGTCGAAGGAGTTTAATGATCCATATACCACAAAGCTTTTATACACTGCTCTAGTCCGTCCTGTACTTGAATACTGCTCGTCCGTCTGGTCTCCGCAGTATAAAAAGCATATAGATTGTATTGAATCAGTTCAGAAGCAATTCTTGCTTTTCGCCCTACGTGGCTTAAATTGGGACCTTAACCTTCGTCTGCCATCATACTCTAACAGACTCTTGCTTATTGACCTTCCTTCGTTAGCTAACCGTAGAACAGTATTAGGTGTTTCTTTTCTTTATAAACTAATTATCGGTGATGTAGATTCATCTGAACTTTTAGGTCTTAGGTCTTAGGTAACTTCTCCGTTCCTTCTAGGCCAACCAGAAACTATTTTCCATTAGTATTGCCTAGATGCACAACTGATTATGCAAAGCACAATCGATTTCGAGTCTTATGTCAAAATAATAACGATCTCTATCACCTGCTCTCAACAGATCTCTCTCTCTTCTCTCTAAAAACATATCTCTATAATTATCTTAGGGGAAATCTCTGACCACTCCTGGCTGTGAGTAGGGGCATAGCTTGCCGGACTGGCTAAAAATCTTCCCCCACCGGGACAGAGATTTCTAGTTATTTTATTTTAAGTACAGCTCATAAATGTTGTATTTTTAATTAGTTTTAAATTTCACTTTTAGTTAGTATTTTTTTTATTCTTTTTTTTTATTGTTTTCTCCTAAATTTTTTTCTCTTTATATCTGATTTATTTTAGTTTTGTTATTATTTTTTTCCTTTGCCTCTATTCTGGTTTTGTTTTTTTCCTCTTCTATATCTCTATATCATTAAAGTTTTTGGTAGCTCTAATAACGTCTCTGACTACAGTTGGCTGTGAATCGGGGCATAGCTGGTCGGACGGGCAAATAAAACTCCCCCATCGAGTCGGAGTCGTTATTAGTTATTTTGTAATTTTGTTAGTTTTTCTTTGTTAGGCTTTCTTACTCAATAAGGCTTTTTTATAACGTATGTGTAATTGAGTTGACAGCCTTTTTTTGTCGACTAAATAAATAAATAAATATAACATTTTTTCCGAATTGCCAGGGCGGGAGGGGGCGAGGCTAAAATTTGAAACAAACTTGATCTGCGTGCAGATAAAAGAAGCATTTGTCCCATACATGTCAAACCTCTATCTCTCACCATCTTTGAGATCTAGGTGTCCATACAGACAGACGTAAGGACGGACAGAGGGACGGACGGACAGACGGGCATGGCTTAATCGACTTGTCTGTTAATGCTGATTAAGAATATATATTATATATATTTATGGAGTCAGAAATGATTCCTTCTCCCTGTTACATACATGATCCCCTTTTACCAATTTTCAATGGGTATAAAAAGTGGAAGTGACGGTCATTTTATATAAATTTAGTTTAGTTTAGTTGTGCACTACAATGATTGTTGAGAATTTTTAAACCTGATCGATAGATGGCGCCCCTACTATGACCATTTGGCAACCGTGTTGCCAATTAAACTCTAATTTGATTTATTGTATTGTTTAATAACACATCCACTAAGTTTAATTAAAGAACGCTGTTCCGAGGCTGGCGGTCGCCAAAAAAATTAAACTAGAGATAAGGTTAAAGTATTCGATAGATAAGTGTGACCAGAGCTGCCACAGATAAGTGTGACAGCCATGTAGCTATGCCACGTTTAAATTTTTAGCTTAAAACACAGATTACGTATAATGAATGAGTGTCACAGAGTGGCGGAGTGATAAGTGTAATTGAGTTACAGATGTAAGATACATAACGAGAAAGGCAAGGCTAACTTCGTCCGTGCCGAAGTTTTTATACACTTGAAATCGCTTGTCTCAACGGTTAGCGACTTCGACCAAAACTTCGCAGATCAGCTTAAAAACATTTAATATTACCCATGACCGTGATTGAGAGCGGTAATATTGAGAAAAAAACAGTTTTTCTCATTAAAATCCATTTTTCGACCGATCATTTGTATGGCAGCTACAAGAAGTAGCCATCCGATCCGGTCGGTTCCGACATATTAGCAGCGTGCAGACAAAAGAAGACTCTGTGCAAAATTTCAGCTCGCTAGCTTCAAAACTGAGGGACTAGTTCGCGTAGAAACAGACAGACGGACAGACGGACGGACGGACAGACGGACAGACGGACGGACAAAGCTTAATCGACTCAGCTCGTCACGCTGATCAAGAACATATATACTTTTGCTCGGAGAGATCCTCAGCGTTGCAAACTTCTGGGCAAAATTATAATACACTTTTCAAGTGTATAAAAAGGCGGCAGTATCGAGCATCGATAGCTGTTAGTGAAGATTGAACTAGTTAGATGAACTGGATCTGTTATTGTATCGCCACTACAATTTGGAAATCAGAGTTTCAAAATTTATATCATTATCATTGACAACGATGTAAAGAACTTACCATTTTGTTCCCTTAGCGAACTAAGCCGGTCGCGCTTCACATAGCTGCTACGGCCTTGCCTAAAGTTAATAGGATGCTATGATCCCACCTTCTTTCCCATAAACATCCCGCCCACTACTCCAACCAGGATGAGTACGACCCGATAGCTGGACTGGTCGCAAAACAAAAACTTAATATCCCACATGCCTGTCACGGCTAACATCCAAAACACACATACTCAAATAGATGGGACTTTCCAGACATTACCCGCCCTACCATAGGCTGACTTTCATAACATCGGACAACCCATGAAAACACAGCAATGATATTCACCGCCATTACCCCTTGACAACTTACACTAACATGAGTTTTTTTTACAAGCCAATCGATGAACACATAGTTTTTCTAAGAATTTCTAACACCTAAAGCCATAATAATTTCCTAACCAGGGCGGATTTTCCAAATACAAGGAAAACACATATAGATATATATAAAGGGGACTAATAAAACAAACCAAGGGATTAAAGTCAATCGGATGAAAAACTTAAAAACTAAATTTCCCTACTGCCTTTTCTTTGTTTGGTTTTCCGACTTTTCCGGGGGCTACCATTTTGGCCAATTTCTTTTTCAAAATGCGGATCCTCTGGGGGCCGCTGCCAAATTTATGGTTTAAAGATCCTCTCTCCTTGGACAGTATTACTGGACAATACGCCGAGATTGGAATCTTAAAATTAATTAACACAAAATTGTCTGCAGACAAATATATAGCAAGACAAGACAATGACAATAACCAGGCAATGACTTTTCAAAATTTCTCTTCCTTCTTCTTCCTCTGGGGTACAATTCGCCCAGGACGGTAACAATTTAAATCTCGAGCCGCTCACTCCCTGAACCTTCGGAACTGGTGAACCAGCACGACTCAGCAAACCACTCGTGCGCACCCCTGGTTCCAATCTCGTTTATCGGCGCAGTGATTTCGATTAATATTGAGATCAAAACAAAACAAATGAATCTGGCGTGTGGTCTCAATACTAGCACATAACAAGGACTGATTTTCTTCCGTCGCGACTGTACCTCAAAGCGTGCGCGCCGCGCACCGACTGGATTCGGTAGAGGGCATTCCCAGCTAACGAACGATCGGCTGGTCAACGATCTCCGAGCACCTGGAGAGTAAAGACAGACATTTTCACGCGACGTGTTTCTGTGAGTGGTGCAAGCCGTAAATGAAACGAAATGAGCAAATCCAAAGTGAAAACGATGCTCATTGTCTATTTAGACATCAAAGGCATCGTCCACCATGTATTTGATTCTCCTGGACAAACCGTCAACGCCAAGTTTTACGTGGAAGTGCTCAAGACTCGTCGCTGCTACTGCATAACCTTTCTTGATTTTTGAAATCATCATAAAAAAATCTATCTGATTTATACAACTGCAATTTTAAATTTATTTACAAATATTTCTGTTAGACTTAAATGCCTTACTCGTTGCTCAAATATCGTTTGTTAGTGGAATCATCCTAAATATGACAATAGAGGGATTTTTGGTATTTACACCGCATTGGTTTGGATAGCCTCAGTGCAAGATCTGCAGCAGAACTGGAAATAGTACTTATTATCACAGTAATTTCCAGACACAATCAGCCTGCAGTTGGCGAAGAAAGGATTGTCAATGCAGTCGGGTGACACGAGTATGACAGCTGAAAGACATTTAAAGAAAAGAATTGGCAAATTAAAACAGCTTGATGGTAAATAAGAAACTGGGACTTTTCCCACTTCAAGTTGGAGTTGCCACCAGATAGTTTGAGTTACAGCGAATTCGTGTAAAGGAATGAACATATCAAGAACTGGCTAGGGCCTAAAGCAAAATAAATCAAGTAAGAGCGCTGTACTCGAGTGGCCCGACTCCAAAATACCCTGTACACTTGAGACATAATACACACATACACACACATATGGTCTCTGAGGTCTCAGACCTACGGATAGATGGACATAGCCATATCGACTCTGCTGTTTATGCTTATCATGAATATGTATACATTATGGTCGAATATGTTTCCTTCTCCCTGTTACATACATTCGCACAACTTCATAAAAAATAACAACGGATCACGCGTTTGGTGCCAAAAATAGACACCAATAGCCAACCTAAATAAAATGTTTCTTATGAAAAATTGATAATGGAGGAAGTAGTCGGCTACTGCTCGGCCTTGTTATCTCCGCTGATGGAAAAAGGTCCCAGAACTCATGTCATTATACCCTGTACTCATAAAATATGAGTAAAAGGGGATCATGCAGTTGTGCAAAAGTATGTAACAGCCAGAAGGAAGCACCTCCGACCCCATAAAGTAATAATATATATATATATGACCGTCTGTCTGTCTGTCTGTAATTGATGGACTCACATCGAGTTTGTTTCAGACTTGGAAATTTTCACCACTTCTCTCCGTATAAACGCATTGATCTCACAGACTATAAGAAGTAGAGCCACAATTTTTTGTATGTATGTCGGTGTATACCGTACCCAGATCAAGTTTGCTCCTTATTTGGCAAATTCCTCCTCCTTCTTCAAAGCCATAGGAACCACATTACTTGGTACGGGGTATTTTGCTGTCGGGGCTCTCGACAGCAACACTCTTACTTATTTTATTTGCAATTTTTGTTCATTTTAGAGCGAAGTGCTTGGTTGAAAATTTATACACTTATTTCGATTTCCTGACTTGTTACAACTATTTGTTAGCTTTTGTTTTTTAACATGTACGACTTCTCCTGTGACTCTACTTATCATCAACCAACTTTTTAGCCATCACAAACGAAAACTCAGGCAAGTTAAATAACAGCACTATGTAGAAAATCTTACCCTTTAGACACACAAATGCCAGTATGAATCCCAAAAGGAGAAAGTTTATATAAGATGCCATATCTGCATAAGAATTAGTTGCAAAAATTTTAAAATTTATTTTAAGAAATTGTTCTTTTCGACTTGCTTGCTCGCGATTGCGCACATCACTGAGTTGATTGATAGAAGCACTTTAATTGTTATCAATGAAATTGGGAATTTGTATACTACAAGGGGTGTCCAAGCGATTGTACCCGCAGCGCATTCGTTGTTGTTTTACGTAACGGGAGAGGAGTGCATTTAGTAATCACTAATGCCTTATGGGTACACGTGGAGCAACCACAAGTGGCGGAGATAGATTAAGGTGATCAATTCCCCCCATTGAGTTTAAAAATCGGAATTACTGGAAACGAAATCGTTGATGAACACAGCCGAAAATCTTTACAAGAAATAATTTAAAAACAAGTGAGAAAGTCGGTCAAGCCCGACTATAACATACTCTTTACCTCATATCGTACATCATTTGACGGTAGGAAAGTTTTGTTCGCGGGCCAGGGCGGTCTTTTTGGAAGAGATATAGTTTGTAGTATGCAAAGGCACGTCTGCTCGGAAGTTTGGCAGTTAATATTTTGCAATATAAGCGTCGGGCTGGGATATTCAGATTTTTTGACATTATGTTCTGAACTGTTCCAAACGTGTACTCACCCCAATATGAACGAACATTTGGGCAGCGAAAAACTGACATAAAAAATAAAATGCCAATAAATTTTCGAATTTCAAAATTGGTTGTGAAAAAGAAGTATTGACATCTTTTTGGGCAGCATTCAAATTTGTTTGCTGGGTAATACGCTCAATGATACTATAATTTAAAAAGCATCAAAACACTTGAATGGCCTATCAAGCTTTTTAAGAACTCCGAGGTCAGGCTCAGTAAAGGAATTCGCTCATTTACCCATGACTAAGTTCTTTTGGCGCCACAACATCTTGTTGAAAAACGGTGATTTTGGATCGACCCTAACAGATCCTACAAAGTCGGCTATTGTGCTGGCTTCAGAATGAACATAATCAAGCTCAGAAGGCGCTTTGCATTTGCGTTTCTGTGCTTGAGATGAGTTTGATGCAATCGAAGTTGAGGATGACAACGATTTCGCCAACAAAGTAGGACTTCCGCTTGAAGTTACACAGATCTCTGAAGCCAACATAGAATCCGACATTTTGACCGCTCTTTCAATCGCTTCTTGATCTTCCCCATTGGCAGGAAACGCTGCCTTTCAGACATCATCAGTCAAATCGTCTTTCAGTTCTTCTTCGTTCGTATCAATGTCAATCAAAGCTTAGGCATTTGTCGTCGTTCCATGTGTACTGAAGCAATTATATTGACTTAAATATGTCTTTAGTTTTTCCACTTTCAAACTTACCTTATAATTTTTTTTCCCGAATTGTCCCAAGACCGCGTCTAGACGGGATTCCGTATAAAGGCAACGAAAACTTTTTTTGGTTTGCGCCTTGAGACTATCAGCAACACGGCAATAATTCTGTTTCCAGCGGCGAACTTTTGAAAATATTAAAGTTATGCCCATAAAACTGATAAGCTCCAACTTTCACACTTTTGATCGAAACTTACGATTTTTTTTACAAATCTTTTTCAAAACAAGAGTGTTGCGGTCGAGTTCCCGACAGCAAAATACCCTGTCCCAAGTAGGGTTGTCGGTATTTCTCAAAATATCAATATCGATAATATCAAAAATCAAAACTTTCAATATCGATATTTGATATATCGGGTCCAAAAAACATCGGATATGTTGATATATCGTTTTTTCTAAGACTTAAGAAATCTAAAAAGTTTTTGAAGAACGTCCTCACTGCCAAATGGGATAACTTTAAGACTTAAATGATATAATTTTATGAAACTAGATTATAGTTTTGGGGGGTTCGATTTAAATAAAATTTCGCCAAAAACCCATGGGTCTTAAATGAATTCCTAGCAGGCGCAAATTGATCTCAAATATTAAAGATATTTAAGGATTTTTTATTTCGAACAGGACTGAAAACAATTTTAACTTATTCTACTTAGGAATCGTACTTCTGCGAAGAAAATAAGGTATATGTAAAGAAAATCTTAGAAAGAAACCATGGGTCTACGATATATTTCTTGTCCTCGCATAACGTCCTCACATTTAAGATTTTGTCTTTTCCAACTGGACTGAAAACCCATTTTTCAATATTCTACTTAGAAAACGCACTTCAACGAAAAAATATCATAAAATAAAGAAAAATCTATTGCGAAATACCGTCCTGGATTAAGATGAATGGAGCAATTCACTTCAGACTATGGTTTCTAGGCGAAGTTTTCCGAAGATTTAATTTTTACTAAACGTTTTGTGCAGAACAAAATCGACTTGTTTTGCGCCTGTAAGAACCATACTACTTTTTCCGATATATCGTTTATAAATAATCGATAATCGCCTATATCGTTACAAAAATATCATATCGGAATAACCCATATCGTCCAACAAAAATATCGATATATCGATAAATTATTGACAACCCTAGTCCCAAGTGATGTGGTTCCTGTAGCTTTGAATTCCATTTATTTTAAAATTTATTTCAATAAATGGGCAGGCGCACTTATGTACATATCTTCGGTGTTGATCCACGCGTTTATACAGAGAAAAAGACCGTTTTTCGCTGTTTAAAGATGAAGGAGGAGGAATTTTCGAAATCTGAAAAAAACTCGATGTGGGTACAATATTCACCTACATACATGCCAAAACTTGTGGCTCCATCAATCTCTGAGATCGACGCGTTCATACAGACAGACAGACGGACATGGCTAAACCGACTCGGCTGTTGATTAGGGTTGTCGATATTTCTCAAAATATCAATATCGATAATATCAAAAATCCAAATTTTCAATATCGATATTTGATATATCGTCTCCAAAAAACATCGATATATCGATATTATCGTTATTTTCTAAAGCTTAAGAAAACTGAACGTCTTCACCATAAAACTGCTAGTGACGATTTCTAGAGACCTTTATATCTAATCTTTTCAACAGTTTCCAATAGTTTTATGAAACGACACTGTACATTTTTCAAAGTACATTAATAGTGAGAGTTTCTTTTTTTTTATACCCTTGGAGAGGGTATATTAAAATTGTCCGGATGTTTGTAACGCAGAGAAGGAAGCATCTCCGACCACATAAAGTATATATAATTTCTTGATCAGCATGATGAGCTGAGTTGGTATAGCCATGTCCGTCTGTCCGTCCGTCCGTCTGTTTCTATGCTATCTCCTCCGTCAGTTTTAAAGCTATCGTAACCAAACTTTGCACGGTCTTTTAGTACAATTACGCTGTACATTTGTCGGAACCGGCCGGATCGGATGACTATAGCATATAGCTGCCATAGAAACGATCGGTCGAAAAACTAGTTTTAGTGAGAAAAACTTTTTTGTTTTCAGTGCTATCGCTCCCAACGCTCGTATTTATAAGTTTTTAATGATTTCACATAATTTTACCAAGGCTTGTCGAAATCGGACAACTATATAGTATAGCTGCCATACAAAAGTTAGGGAAGTCTTGGAAGTATCCACGCGCATTATAATTCAAGTCGCAACAAGTATAGCTGCCATACATACTGTCAGGGTATATAAACTTCGGTCGAGCCGAAGTTAGCTGCCCTCTATTTTTTTAAATTAAAAGCGTTTACTCAAAAGAGATACTTTAGTTCAAAATGTTCAAAAATTTTCTGATGTTACAAAAGATTAAACTAGTTTTATTCATGAGAAGAATTGTGACGAACTAAATGTGTATCTTATCTGAGTGTAGGCTTTAAAGACTTAAAGATTATGCTTGGAAAAAATATCAAGTGATATGAAAAATTCATCCGCACCAGCTCCCAATATGCTATTGGGTTCATGACGACATCTTCAATATATTCTAGCACTGACACCTAATATTGCAGCGTATTGCTGCATCTATACGTGTATGATTAGTTCTTAAATGCGACTAAAAGTTGTAAGTATTATCAGATGTTTTTTTAGGATAGCCAAATAATTTGCACGTATTTAATTCCATAGTAACTTTTTCGTATATCGTTTATAAAAATATCGATAATCGGCATACAAAATATCATATCGGAATAACCCTTATCGTCCAACAAAAATTTCGATATATCGATAAAATAATGACAACCCTACTGTTGATGCGTCAATCCCGCCCCGGATCATCTAATAAAGCTTCTCAAACTTTGTAATTTAGATCGGAGTTAAACAGTAGGTTCCTTTTTCTTGTGCGAAATATTATAAGCATGCACGCCAAGAGATTGGCTTGGACCTCTGGCAATAACATTCCGTACTTAAAACCATATTTAAAATATTGCACGTCTAATCCAAAAAGTCAATATCTTCCGTACTCACCTCTCCTGAAATCGTCCACCAATCAAACAAAATCATGTATCATTTTTTCTTGTATTGTTTTTACTGTGATTAATCAAATAACATTAACATTTAAATGCGTGGAAGATGCTTCTCATACTGAAATTATATTTAATGGGGGAATGGGGGCATTATGTGGGTGAGGAATACAATCTACAGCTAGACTATCTTTGCAGGCACGGTTCACAGGTGCCGGGCTTAACGAACGATGGATGGCACTCCGGGCATTTGGGATTCTCGCCGAACCATTTGTTTGAGCTACCGCTAGTGGCGCCGTTGCGACGATGTTGCTCGGGTATCTTTAGCTGAAATGAGTTGTACACATCTCCAGACCCACTGGATGGTGAACCATAACCAGTGCGTCCGATGGTCTCCAGTGGAAAGGCATATTCGGGTATGAGCAGCTGTTTGCGCAGTTGTATAATATCCGTTGAGCTGGCGACCACATCGGAGCGGCGTTCCGCCACTTGGGACTTGGGCACTTCATGGGATTTGATGGAACGAGCGCTGGGCAAACGTCGGCTGCTGACTATATCATTTAGCCGAGTATTGACCACACTGTATTCTCCCTTCGTCTCTGGATATTCACGTCCATCTACTCCGATGGGAGGATCCATTTTTGGGGGCTCTAAACCATGGGAGGGTACTTTCCACTCGTAGTAAATGGGCGGACCTTGAGTGGTGGCAATGTCGTGGGGAACAAAGTCAACAAATGGTGGAAGCAGATCATTGAAAGGCAATTGGGTCTTCTGTTGTGCCGGTGGAGCTGAAGTGCTTGTGGTGACCGGGCGAAAACTTTGAGCTGGCGCCGGAGTTCGGTTCTCATTTCTGGGCGGAACTCTTGCTGTGCTGGCGGCTGTGGTTGTAGCGGGAGTGACAAAGGAGAATGGTACTCCGGCCAAAGTGGTGGGTCGATTTAGAGGACGTGGGGTGGTGCTGCTGCTCCCTCTTCTACCCGCATTTGAACTAAATGGTGCCGCTGTGGAGGTACGCAAAGTACCCGCACCTGGCGGCACTTCATCTAGATTGTAAATGGGATATACAAAAGGCGGTTCATAGATTTTGGAAGGTGGCTTAATGAATTTGGTCAGCTTGGTGGTGGTGTTCTTAGTGGCTGCAAGTGGCAGCTCGGCGGAATTGAAGTCAGCCGAAGTGTTATAACGGGTGCTATGGCTAGTGCCCAGATCATCTGTATCCAGGTCAACGGTTTTGCGCGTCAGCAAGGCTTCGGTACGTTGTGTGGGTCTCCGAGTGGTGGTGGTAGTGGTGGTGGTCGTAGAGGTGGTTGAGATTTTGATATTAGTTATGGGTTTGGGTTTAAGTGTACTGCTGGGCAGTGGCTCTATTTGTGGCTCATAGGCGGGCGGCAGAATGGTGCGACTGGGCGGAGGTAGGCGCCAACGTGTTTGCGTTGACTGAGATTCCAGTTTACCGGGCACCTTGAACGAGTCGTCGTATATTTGATTCTGACTGGGTGTCAATTGCTGAAAGGAAAAGAGAGTTCAGAGATGAGTTCAAACAGTCGACCCAAAAGTCAATCAAAATTGCAGCCAGGGATGCAAACTGACTTAAAACCGAATCGGTGTCCTTTCGAAAATAACAATATGGTTCAATTTATCGACTCCGAGTAATATAAGGAAAGACTGTGTGGTTGTTTGAATGTGAATATGTAATACAAGTTCGCCGACGGAAATATGTGGTTATCTTCGAAACAGTGATCGTTGTACGGACATACCATTTGCTATTCCAAAATGTTGTAATTAATATCTTTTGATTTGTGTTGATTACCTTGAATTGTTACCCTCCACTGACCTCGAGCCACCCAAATGCAAAACTTTGACAAATACAGGGCGCTAAAAACCCATATAATTATTAGTTTTAGAATCTAACTTCGAATTTTATACGCCAACTATATAACATAATTGCATTCAATGTGGTTGAGTCCATGCAACTTATTATCAGATTCATTATAAATTTTACGCCTGAGAAGAGGCATTTCAAGCTAATCTGCGCACAGTGTAAGATTTTGCCAATCTAGGAGGACATAAATAAAAAAAATAGAGGCAAGCTAACTTCGGCTGGACCGAAGTTTAAATACCCTTGGAGCTTGATATGTGGCTGACAGTTTGTATGGCAGCTATACTATATAGTTGTCCGATTTCGACAAGCCTTGGTGAAATTATGTGAAATCATTAAAAACTTATTAATACGAGCGTTGGGAACGATAGCACTAAAAACAAAAAAGTTTTTCTCACTAAAACTAGTTTTTCAACCGATCGTTCCTATGGCAGCTATATGCTATAGTCATCCGATCCGGCCGGTTCCGACGAATGTGCAGCGTATTTACACCAAAAGACTTCGTGCAAAGTTTTGTTAAGATAGCTTTAAAACTGACGGAGGAGATAGCATAGAAACAGACGGACAGACGGACGGACGGACGGACAGACGGACAGACGGACATGGCTATATCAACTCAGCTCGTCATGCTGATCAAGAATATATATACTTTATGTGGTCGGAGATGCTTCCTGCTAAAAAACCAGGGATGCAAACCACTTGGAAATAAGGACTGGTTTGGTTCAGTGGTTCACACTGTTTTTGAACCGCCGGTTCGGTTCATCGCATGGTTTTTTGGGCTTACTGAACCGTGGTTACGGTTCGGTTCGGTTCGGTTCGGTTTGCTCTTTTTATACCCTTGGAGAGGGTATATTAAAATTGTCCGGATGTTTGTAACGCATAGAAGGAAGCATCTCCGACCACATAAAGTATATAAATTCTTGATCAGCATGACGAGCTGAGTTGATATAGCTATGTCCGTCTGTCCGTCCGTCTGTCCGTCCGTCTGTCCGTCTGTTTCTATGCTATCTCCTCCGTCAGTTTTAAAGCTATCTTAACAAAACTTTGCACGAAGTCTTTTGGTATAAATACGCTGCACATTTGTCGGAACCGGCCGGATCGGATGACTATAGCATATAGCTGCCATAGGAACGATCGGTTGAAAAACTAGTTTTAGTGAGAAAAACTTTTTTGTTTTCAATGTTATCGCTCCCAACGCTCGTATTTATAAGTTTTTAGTGATTTCACATAATTTCACCAAGCCATGTCGAATTCGGACAACTATATAGTATAGCTGCCATAGAAAAGTTAGGTCTGAAAAAAAGTCTTAGTGAGAAAAACTTTTTTGTTTCCAATGTTATAGCTCCCAACGCCCGTATTTATAAGTTTTTAATGATTTTACATCATTTCACCAAAATTTTTCGAAATCGGACCACTATATAGTATAGCTGCCATACAAACTGTCAGGCACATATCAAGCTCCAAGGGTATATAATCTTCGGTCAAACCGAAGTTAGCTTGCTTTTATTTTTTCATATAAATAACTAAAGAACAAGTATTCGGCTTATTCATTAACAAAGACTTAGGTTTTTAGTTAATCGGGTTTGTACAAAATTTCGACAGCAATTTCCGTATCAACGTTCTCTTTCGCTTTGAAATCCTAGAACTTTACATATCAAGTGACGAAAAATTCTTTGGTAAAACTCCAATGTGGAAAATGTTCATTCTACTGACACTTGTGTGGGTGAAACTGCAAACACTATTCAAGATATGCTTAAGTTGATTTTTCTGATAAATATTCCGACATTTAATAATCTTTAGGTAAACGCTAACAATCGATATTTTACTTTTTCATGGAATTGAATCCCTGTTATTGAGTTGTTTGGCAAGTATTACCAACTCGTCAACTCGTCACTTATCGAGTTAACATTAAATGAGATTTAGCTACCTCTTTTCCTTCTTCTGATAGCAAGTTTGATTCCTGGAGTCTAAGAAATCCAATTCAAAAACAGGCCGAGCTCTTTTTTGCAAGAAGTTGACAATTACTGAGCTATGTCATCCTCCCTTTTTTTCAACATGAATTTTGCAGGCCTGCCAGCCATAGAAATACTCATTTTCTATTTCAAGCCAATCTCAACTGAAGATAAAAAGTTAACGTTTGAGTTTTAAGTAAGTTGACCCTCCACGGATAATTCAATCAAGACTTAGCTTATTACAATTTTGGGCCCTTAGCAAATTTAATAAGGTTGATGTTCTTAGCTTTTTTTCAACAACTCTGCTTTTCCAAGTATTTTCGCAATATTTAAGAGCTAATTGTCTAATATCTGCCAGTATCTCAATACCTAGCTGAAGTGAACCGAACCGAACCATTTTATTTTTTCTGTTTTTGGTTCGGTTCAGCATTTATGAAAATACACCGGTTCGGTTTACGGTTCGGTTCACGAGCGAAAAAAGCGGTTCGGTTCGGTTCAAAACCGGTTCGGTTCAAAACCGGTTCGGTTCAGAACCGGTTTGCATCCCTGTAAAAAACAGAATTGGAAAATCTCTTTGCGTTTTCACATAAGATTTTTTTTAAAAAAGGTCAAAAAAAAAACAGCCTTGACATGAGGAATACCCCCTTAAGTTATAAATTTGAACAGGATATCTTAAAAAGTGAGAAAGTCAGTCAAACCCGACTAAGACAAACTCTGTACCTGGAGTTGGAGCTGAATTGCAGTGCTGCTGCTGTGTCTCTCAATTTCTGTTTCTTCTCTTTTTTTTCTCTCTCTTTCCCTCCCTTTTTATTTTTTATTTTTTTTTTTTTTTTTTTTTGATGGTGGGGGAGGGGGGGGGGGGGGGTGCTTGGTTTAATTTGTTGCTCATAACTTGAGAACCGCAAATCGATTCATTTTGCTAATTACTAACTTATCTCTAAAAGTACGAATCGTCTATCTTCAAAACTGTAGAAGATAGAACGTTTTTTCCAAATTGCGAGGGCGGGAGGGACAGTGGCAAGAATTTGAAAATAAACATGATCAAACCTCTATCTCTTACCATCTTCTAAAAGACAGCCGGCCTTTCTTTATTTACCCGCTCGTGTTTTTAAAAAAAAAAAAAATATATTTTATTTCGCGGGGAGTTTATCCTTCCCCCTCCTACTAATTTTTTTTTTTCTGTTTACCTTTTTTTTTCACACAAAGGAGAGAAAACGTGTTCAGAAAATAAGTTGCCGACAACTTAAAATGAGAACAGAACGTTCTCAAAATTTTTGAGAACAAATGTTCTAAATGTTCTTGGAATGAGTAAAGTTGTTCTCAAACGAATAATATTTACTTTAAACAACAACAACACCGGTTTTCAGCAGAGAGATACACAGAGGGAGACAGTGAGTTGGTTCTCTTTTTGCTCTCTCTCTCTCTTGTCTGCTCAGCGAAGCATACGTAGCCCTCTTGACGTGCATCTACAAAACTGTTCAATGGCTGAATTGTCAAGTCCGTCATTCCATACATTGAGTGCAAATCCCAGTCAAGCCCGAACAAATTTTTCTGTGTTTTTCTGGAAACTTAAATGAAACGAGTCAGGTGAAGTGGGTCGTTGAAGCGATGTTTCTGATTCCTATGGCACAATGGGTGGGTGGAGAAGCAGCCGCGCCCATATCCAGAGTAGCCTTTGCCTCTCTTCACTTCCAATCAAAAGAGGGTATGTCCCCGTTCCCTATTCCACCCAAATGTGAGAAATCCGCCCACACCTGGTCCCAAGTGCAATCAAATTTTTTTCCAGGTGAGTTTAAAATGTTCTTGAAAACGGAACAATATAAAT
Organism: Lordiphosa clarofinis; assembly: GCA_018904275.1. NCBI lineage: Eukaryota > Metazoa > Arthropoda > Insecta > Diptera > Drosophilidae > Lordiphosa > Lordiphosa clarofinis. The sequence continues at coordinate 146,248 of JAEIGQ010000133.1, forward strand.
TCAAATCTTGTTCTCAAAAATGGAACAATGTCAACTCAATTTGAGCTTTTGCGTTCTCAATAAATTGTTCTCGAAGTGAGAACATTTCACTACATGTGAGAAAACCCGTTCATGCATACTTTTTGATAACGTTTGTGCTCGTTTTGAGTCCAATGTTCTCGGTTTTTTCCCTCTGTGTACGAGTAATGGGTACAAATATGGCTAAATTGTCAAAATTCAGCAACTTTACGGAAAAATATGATGAAACCGTTTGCGTATGAATTACAAGTTACCTGCAATCATGGCTTTTCAGCCAAGCTTTCATCAAATTTTGGGAGAATTATTTTTGCTCGAACTTTAAGTAGCTATTTGCGTTGTTAGTTTGCTATATTAAGCAACAGCGCAGAACACACAACCACACATATTGCTGGTTGGGAATACAGACTGATTCGTTACAGAGTCATTTTTACAAACTTTTATTGTCAACGGCGATAAAAAAACTTTGAAAATACCAAGTGTCTTCCAGTTTTGTTATGATTGTGTGTACTCACCTTGTACTGACTTCTAAAAGACTCGCCAGAATAGTCGGGGGCATAGGGTCGATCCAGTAGATCTGGTCTTGGAGTACGCAGACTGTTCTCCTCATCATTGACAAAGGGTTTATCCCGCTGACCTGTAAACGAGAGAAGATTAATGCACAACCCCTTTGACTCCGATTACGAAACCAATTACCAATTAATAGATTCGCTGCATAGTTACTTTCCGCCTTGGAACAATTGACCATATACCAATGATCGCAGATGAGCATGCGCTGTTGAAAGAGTGTGGTATTCGGGCACGTATAACTGAACTGACGTCCCAGGCCATCGCACATGTGATAGACCTGACAGCCAGTCTCCACATCTGCATAGTAGCCGGCGGGTCGTCCGGCACAAGAAAATGAAGTCTTTTGCATGGGTGGACGTGTGGCAGCCACTGGCTTGTTGGCATGTTGTCCCTAGACAGACGGACAAAGATAACGATTAGACTGATCAATATCGGTGAGTACATCGTGAGGTGATGAATTGAAGTGATGTCATAACTTGGCACATGTCGGGCTGTGCTTTTGCAAGAGAGCTGTGTGAAATGTCAACTGATTGTTTTTCTGTTTTGTTTTGTTTCGTTTTTTCTTCTCTTATTTGTTGTGTTTAATTATATAGAAAAAGTCTGCGCTTTTGTCAGTTGCAAATTATAGCCCAATGACTTATCGAAATCTGCCACCGGCTGGAGCTGAGAGTACGTGTGAACATGTGAGGAGAAGGCTTCCGCGCTGCCGTTGGAGTCCGTGAAAAATGTGGAAAATATTTTCCCAGCAAACAATCGAATAATCCCAAGTGCTCGAAGTGTGCATCTGCGGCCCTTTAGGTTGCGTCTTGGCCAAGCGTTATGTAATAGGCCAACTGGGCAGCGAAGACTTGTCGCATTTTGAAAGTTCTCTGGGACAACTAAAATTTTATATGAAGACATAAATCTCATTTGGATTTTGCTATATGGACTTCTGTATTTGGTCATACGATGAGCGTTCATTAAAAATACTGTGGGCTTAAATTGCTTGACTTTGGACTTTTATGGCTGGTGGAAAATGCTTACAAGCAATCAATGAAATCCACAAAAAAGAAAGGCCATCTCCTAAATAAGCTCATAAACAATTATTGAGCAAAATCGTTAAATCTTTATTTGTGTGCAACAATTTGTATAATCGTTTGTAACTGGGTCATTCGTTCTAAACTCAGAATTAACTTGGTTCTTAAATAAGTTTAGGTCGGTTTGTAATAAATATGCAAATTATATGTAAATTTTTGGCAAGCTGTTACCAGTAGGTGTAGTTCGGCTTGATTCGCTTTAAGGCAATTACTCCCCAACTGTCTCGATATGGAAAAATAGTGAAAGCGAGGGTATTGTGGAGAGTATTACATCCTCTGTTCGCCTCTCCGTATGAAAGCACAGATCTCATAGATGGTGAGAGCTAAAGGTTCGAAATGTAAGATGACTTCGAAGGCAAGTGCCTTTCCTTTATTTTGAACACAAAGGCACCACACTTAAAAGTTATCAGTTATATAACTGGTGCAAAGAACATTACAGTCGGTCTTGACAAATAAATAAAAACTAGAGTTAACCCACCAAATCCAAATCTATTTCAAAATAAGTAGCTTTTCGGTTTGCTTGAATTGAAGTTCATTTTTATAGACAACATTTTGACTTTTCCTTAAATCTGTAAATCAAAAGTATGCAGAGGAAAAAACTGAGAACATTGCACAAATGTTTCCAAAAACAGTGCAGGAGCGGTTTTTACCATTTGTAGTACAATTATTCTCATTTTAAGGTCAATATTTTTGTGATTGGCGTGTTAGCACATTGATCTATCGCACATATCTAGTGAGCTTTTATTATGCTCCTTTCAAGCACTTTTATAAAATTTGTGAATACAATTTTTAATAGTTTTGTTCGAACTTCCCCTCTGTGTACGGAATTCACAATTCAAAAGTTTAACTATGCACATGAGAGCACATGAGTTTTTTTCACTAGCTTCATATTCGACCGATCGTTCCCATTGCAGCTATATCCTGTAGTCATCCGACAAAGCAAATAGATCAATTATGCTCGAATAGCTCAAGGGGTTCAATGAATACACTGAGAGAAAAATCATGAATTTCGTACTTAAATAAAGAATTTTCAGTTTCAAAACTTCAATAAGCCACAAAATTATTGGTTTAAGTACGAAATTTCTTGATTCAAGATTGTTTTTAAAAATCCTCAAATTCTTGATTTCAAGAACGTTTTGGATATGCTAAGCACGAGTCGAGATTTTTTAAAGAAATTTTAGAGCTCAAAATAAGCACAACTAGAGAAAAATAGAGACACTCTTGAATCAAGAGCATTCGATCTCAAAAGTACGGTAAGAGTGTTGTTTAAAGACAAGACCGACCTGACCGAGCGACGCGTGGTGTTTGTCTACGCTGATTGAATTTGAGGTAGCCACATAGATAACATTTTTATACACTTTACCAAAGGTATGGAACAGGGAGAAGGAACCATTTCCGACCCTATAAGGTATATGTGTTTTTGATCAGCATCAACAGCCGAGTCGATATATCCAAGTCCGTCTGTCAGACTGTCCGTCCGTCCGTATGAACAAACAGATCTCAGAGATGGTAAGAGATATAGGTTTTACATGTATGGGACACTTGCTTCTTATACTTGCAGGCAGATCAAGTTTATTTCGAATTTTTGGCACGCGCCTCCCGCCCCCGCAATTTAAAAAAAGTCATATCTCCCACAGTTTTGTAGATAGAGGGTTCGTACCTTCTACAGATAGTTAATAATTAAATTTGCTGAAGAAATGATAAAGATCGGATGAGCGGTTCTCAAGTTAGGAGCAAACAATAACCCAACACCCCTCCCACTCCCCCCACCGCCACACACTACCAAAACTTATTTCATTCAAAGTCAAAGAGAGAGAGAGTGAGAGCACAGAGATGAAGAGAGCCAAAGAGAAACTTAGAGATGAGAGCAGCAGCAGCACTGCATTCAGCTCCAACTCCAGGTACAGAGTATGTCATAGTCGGGCTTGACCGACTTTCTCACTTGTTTTACTTACTGTACTGGGACTTGAACTCGGGACCTCCAAAACTGAACACACGGACAACGGCGCGTGAGCTCACTCGACTATTTGGCATCAGCGAAACGTCTCGTCTAAATCATATTTAAGAATATACGCTGTCTGTATTTGTACGCATCTAACAACGAAAAACTGTGCTCGCGCTTTCTCTCTCTCTCTTAGTCAGAACAAAATTAAAAAAGAATTTATCTCAATTCCAAAAGCAAAATTATTGAAATTCTTTTATTGAGTTTCAGTGATCAATTTTGATTTGAACATCGAAATGATCCTATTTAAAATTTTTTTCCTAATTCAATAATTTAATTTCTATCATTGAATTTATAACGGTAAATTTCGAATTTAAGAACGATTTGTACTCAAAGTAAGAATTTCCAAAAGCGAATCGTTCTTACAAAATTCAAGACCGAAACAGGAAAAAATCAGCTTTTTTTAAGACCGAATCGTTCTGTTTTGAGTGTAGATGAGCAAATATAAACAAAATTAATTTTCTTCAAATTAATGGAAAGAACTGGAGCATAATTATGAAATTGCATTGGACTTCGTACGATTTCGCAGATTTAGTGAAGACTTTAATCCGTTAAAATGGCGGATAACCCATAGAGACCAGTTTAATTTTCTGTACAAAGCTAGCTGCAAAATGTTGTCCAGGGAGAAAAAGGTCCGCATTACATTGAGAGATGATATAGAGAAAAATAATATTTTTAAACGATAATTTATAAAAATAACAATACATGTTTAATTATACTTGTGTAAGTTTTTATTAAATCATAAATTTGGTAACGGTCTGTTCGACGCCTTCCGCAAACCCGACGGATTACGCCTCTTACACCGTCTACGTGTCTTGTTTGTCGCCAGCTTAATATCGAAAAGATTTTTGTGGACCTGCAATCGATGTAAAATCGATGTAGAGACATCTGCTGGTGTAACGATTGACACGAGAGCAAACTGGGGGATTGGAAATTTGAACTGACTAACTTGAACTAAAAAAATAGAGGCAAGCTAACTTCGGCTCGACTGAAGTTTATATACCCTTGGAGCTTGATATGTGTTTGACAGTTTGTATGGCAGCTATACTATATAGTGGTCCGATTTCGAAAAATCTTGTTGAAATTATGTAAAATCATTGAAAACTTATGAATACGGGCGTTGGGAGCGATAACATTAAAAAACCAAAAAGTTTTTCTCACTAAGACTTTTTTCAGACCTAACTTTTGTATGGCAGCTATACTATATAGTTGTCCGATTTTGACAAGGCTTGGTGAAATTATGTGAAATCATTAAAAACTTATAAATACGAGCGATGGAAGCGATAGCACTAAAAACAAAAAAGTTTTTCTTACTAAAACTAGTTTTTCAACCGATCGTTCCTATGGCAGCTTTATGCTATAGTCATCCGATCCGGCCGGTTCCGACAAATGTGCAGCGTATTTATACCAAAAGACTTCGTGCAGGGTTTTGTTAAGATAGCTTTAAAACTGACGGAGGAGATAGCATAGAAACAGACGGACAGACGGACGGACGGACAGACGGACGGACGGACAGACGGACATAGCTATATCAACTCAGCTCGTCATGCTGATCAAGAATATATATACTTTATGTGGTCGGAGATGCTTCCTTCTGTGCGTTACAAACATCCGGACAATTTTAATATACCCTCTCCAAGGGTATAAAAATTTTTGACTTGAATAACTTGAACCTTCTTTTTAAAACATGAATCAAAGGGCCCCTTGACCAAACCAATTTTAGTGTAAGTATTCTGATATAATTGGCCCCAACTTTTCCATTCAATTTCTCAATATTTACCATTTCTTTTATGGCATGGACTTCACACCAATTTTGAAAAGAAATTATTAGAAAATATGGAGTACTTAAAAAGCTTTGTGTATTCGTGTTCACAGAGCGGGTTCAGAAGTTCGCTGAATTATGTTTTTTGCTAATTCAGAAAGCATTGGATTAAACTTAAGCATTGAATTTATGTTTGAAACTTAAAAAAAATGTAAAAGTAAAAAGTGCCCGTCCGACTGATACCTGTAGTCTAAGACCAGCTGATACAACAAATGCAACATTTTTAAGTTCCTTACAATTATTGTTTTAAGTTTAAAATTTTGAGAAACTCTTTGAATTCCGTCTGATATAAATGAAATGTTCACCAATTTAATATATGCAACTTTTTCATTGTTTTCTGGCTCCTTTGCTAAATTTTCCTGCGACTATTATTAAGATCTGATGGACAAATTCGACATTAATTTGAGTCACAATGCACTGAGCGAATGCACTTGAACGAAATACTTTCCAGTGCCATCTCCCCCTTTGACTTTTTATGTCGAATTAAGAAGTCTTAACTAATGATTTTACTTTAAAATTGTAATTATAAATTGACTTATTAAACTGCCCTCGTTTGTAGTCTACCCACATACACCCTCAAACTCATCATCGTTGTCGCTTCCCAAGCACTTTTTTTTTAGTGTTTTATTTTCGTTTTTAAGCAACGACGGAAAATGTTGTAATTTTTTGCGCTCTTTACGCTTTGTTTCATTTTTAATTTATTCTATGTGTGTGCATCCATCTACTCCATTCACACACATGCCGCAGTCTCGGCAAAGGTCTTTAAGTATATTAAAAAAAACAAAAGACTTTTGGCTGACCAAGTGACCTTTTTCCACTGACACTTTTGCAGAAATGGAACAAACACCAAACCGAAACTCAAACTGGGTTGGCTGATTGTTTTAACTGTTTGCATATAAGAAATGGAAAATGGAAGTGGATGATGAGGATGAAGTTATGTAATGGTTAAATGGGCAGAAAGCCGTTCAGTGTGTGATTTGTGTTAGACATAATGTGCCTTAAATTGAGGGAAGTACTTTACATGGAATTTGTACAGAAGAAACAAGCAACAATAAGTGAAATTTGGAGGCCAAGTTTCATTTTGTGTATTTTAATAGAGGAACTACAAGAGGTTTCTAAAACTTAGCTAAAAACTGATCGTTTCTAAAAAAATCGCGGCTCAGTTACATACCGTCATAACTCAAAAAGCAAAATTTTTAATTTTCTCTCTCCAAATAAGAAGAACATTTTATAGCAGCGATTGTAACGCCTGACCCGCAGGGACCGAACACAATACGCTACTCACACCGACACGAGCCAAATGCATGTCGCAGTTGGTTAGATGGTAAGGTCCCACGGCACGAAGCGAATGCATACCGAGGCTTGTGCCACGAAAGCAAACAGCTCTTCAGTGCTGGTCAGCAGTCGATGAAGTAGGTCAACGAGATCAGGGACTCGCTAAATGAAAATAAATGAGCATTTTGAATGGAGTTACCCAGCCATAGCTCTGGGGGTCGAACACATTCGGCAATTGTGTGCAGAGAGAGACAGTCATATTTTCCGTCCTCTCTTGTGGGGAAACCCCACTTTACTATATTGACTCGATACTATTCTCGTTGAGTTAAATCCATTGAGTTCTCTATCGATTACAGAGAAAAAAACCTCTATAAGAAATCTAATCTACAATGACAACAAAAATACAAATAGGTTACAAAAAATTGTATGAGCTAAGAAAGCCTATCAAAGGAGTTCTAATGATATTACAAAATAAACTAATAACGACTTCGACAAGGTGGGGGAATTTTATTTGCCCTTCCGGCCAGCAGTGCCCCGATTTACCGCCAAGTGTAGTTAGAGACGTTATTAAAGCTAGCGAAAAATGTAATAATGTGAAGGAAAAATATATAAAACTAAAAAATAAAATAAGGATAGCGATAGATAGAAAAAACAGAAAAAAAAAAAAAACAAAAGAAAAACTATCTTAAAGTAAACGAAAACGAAAAAAAATAATTATACAGTTTATAACTTAAAATTAAATTTAAATAACAGGAAAATCTCTGACCCGGTGGGGGAAGATTTTTTAGCCAACCGGCAAGCTGTGGCTCTACTCACCCAGAGGTAGTCAGAGATTTCCCCGAAGAAATTTATAGAGAAACGTTTTTAGAGAGAAGAGAGGGAGAAGGAAAGAAGAAGTTAAGGCGATCTAAAAGTTCGGTGAAGTTTACTTCACCAATAATACTAGTTGGCAAAAATAAAAAAAACAAATGACCCATTTCAACTGAAGGAAGGAAAATCAATTTAAAAATTTTTTAATGGCTCTGTTTTTGAAAGAATGAGAATGCAATAATGTCAAACTCAGCTGAAGCACTATTTAGGAATAAGGTAGAAAGTTTGGATAACAGACCCCTAACATTCTGATAAGCTATATGAGGACTGGCGGACGGAACTAGTTTATGAAGCCCTATTAGAGTTAAATTCTACATTTGAGGATGTACTAAAAGAAGGTAAGCTAACAGGCATTGGCCTAACTCGATTTCTTGGCCTAAACTCACAAACAATCATATCTGGCAGCCAAAATTCTGGGTCACATATGCTTGGATGCTTCAGGAAGTAACATCACTAGGTTGGGCAAAATTAAACTTTGTATTCGAAACACTTGTAGAGGATTTGCTCGCAATGTAAGCGGCAATTTTCTCGCAAGTAGTGCTGAGAAGGAATAGTAATATTAGCAAAGGGTTTAACAAGTTCAAAAGGCGAAATTATTTAAAATATATAACCAGCAACTTGATTCAGGGCGGGAGGCAAAGAAGTTAAATGAAGAATAGTTCCTGGTAAAGCAGAAATGGAAATTGTTGGAGATAAGTCAAAACATTGAGGTGAGACTGGATTATAAATTACACAAGTTTACAAAAAAGGCCAACTTTTGGACCAGAGAAGTTAGCAACCGTTCTTTATGTATTTTTGGCCGCTGAACTCAGATAAATTGTCCGTTTTCTCCGAGCACGTCAGGCTTACGAGATATTTGCATAAACGAGGTATCTTTACATTTGTTGGTCCTGTGGCCACATTAAGTGTCCTATTGCAACCAAATTCGTTTTAATGTGAGCTGCATTGAATGACGTTACAGAAAAACCAAACACGAAATTTTGATTTTGCTGATAAGGTAAAAATTTTTGGATTGTAATATTAAAAATGTAGTTATAATGTATTACTTAAGATCCAGAACACAAAAATGTATATTTCCTTATCTATATTCTAAGCGTTGCCGGATTACTTCTTTAGTACCACAAGGTAGTCACTTAGGTCCATTGAGAGTGACTGTGAATCATTCTTGAGTGCGCCGATGATGTAAGCTATGTTTAAAACATCATGATTTGGTTTGACTTGGGTGTATTACAATCTTGATGTTAACATAGTCTCTTAAACCTTAACTGTTCTAAGGGTAAGCTTATGACATTTTAATAATAATTATAATAATAATAATACTTGTAAATTCAAGGGGTAATTCTTTATCATCAACTAAAAATTAACTCTCATGTAATTGCTACTTTTAATAAGGCCAGGAGTGTTCTTGGGTTTATTAAGTGCTCGCCGAAAGAATTTAATGATAACCATACGTCGACTGTCCACTTCTCTTGTCCGTCCGATTCTTGAGTACGGATCATGTGTGTGGACTCCGCAATAGTCGGGAACAGGAATACTAACTGATTGCTCTTCGTGGCCTAAACTGGAATTACCATCGTTCTCTAGTAGACTTCTTCTTCTTCTTATTAACCTTCCCTACCTAATTAACGGTTAAGTTAAGCCGTTAAGTTAAGTTATACATAGACTAATTAGTGGAGAAAACGACTCATCCAAAATTACCTCAACGTTCCTATTTTACTGACAGTTATTTTATCCCCTTGTCACTGCCTTGCATGATCCGTTTCGTATCCTCTGTGCCGATTACAATAAAATCTAACTTTTCTACTTCTGTGTTCGGCTAAAATTCTCTGGCAAAGTCTTAGGTGAACATCTTGTAATATTTCTATATATAAAAACTGTGAACAGCCTGCCTTAGATTGTGCCATCATTAGCATTAACCGCACATGCATTTACAATATTTATACAATTAATTATTGCAATCTCTATCGAAAGCTAATAAGCACCTTAACAATCATTTTATATAAGTAATTCACAATCATTTGCATTTGCATGCTCACGTTCAGTGTAAACATTCAATTAACTTCATCTTTCACCTTCTCCGGGGGTGGGGGAAGGTTAAACATATCTTTAAGGGGTCCCCGAAGTCAATGTCAAACTTACCTCACTGGCCAAAAATAGCGTTGAACAGAACAAAGCCAGGGCCAAAAGTCGTAAATACTTTGTATTCGAGTGTGTGATTGGCATTTTGCTGATTTGTTGCCGTTGTCGACGTCTTCTTCGTTCAGTGAAAATCAGAGTTGGTCTTTTGTGCGTCTGCTGTTTTTTTTTGTGGCTTACAGCTGAAAGTTATAAATAAACAAAAAATCATATTGGTTATTGTCTCTTTCATAGTTACAATTGATGGAAAGTGAGCGCTAATTGCCTTATACAATACGAGCATCATAATATCCCTAGGCTGCATTGTTGCCAATCGTTTGCGTAACTTGCTACCTCCCAATTATTTACTTTAGTTACAAACTTTCCCAAAAAAAAGCAGTAAAAAAACAACAAAATATTGTTAAGCCAATTTTCTGCAGCTTTAAGTTTGTTTAATATTCAACTCATTATTGATTGTTATTTGAGAAACATTAACTGTTAGTTAGTCAGTTAGCGGTTAACGCATTTGAGATGAGGCTGCCACTGCCTTGACCTCCTCCGCCTACAATTCAATTGCAATCTGGCAGCTTCGCACATTAAACTGAACTGTGTTGCAAATGCAGTTTGATTGGCCTGACAATCAAAATATTTTCATAATTGAAAAAAAAACTGCACAGTTCTTCTTTTTGCAATTTAAATCAATTTATATCAAATTACCCTTTTTGATAGCTTTCTGGATTTGCGTTTTGATAAATTCTCTACTGAATTTTGTAGTTATTTTATATATAAAATGGTCATTAGTCTGCAATCAAATATTACAAAACTATAAACTGTAAAAAACAGTCATTAAATCATATAATTATTTATCTAAATTTTTGATTATGCTTTAGTATGCATATCATATGTAACCTTTTACGCTGTATCTTTATATTTGAACAGAATTACTTATGTTTCCATTTTTTTATACTTCCTTTTTTGCTTAAATTTCATATGCTGAGCGTTAACAGGTTAAATTAGATCGTTGAGCGATTTTGTACGCTTTACTTTCTTCTTTCCACAAGGAGCTGCAAAAAAAATCTCGAGAGCAACTTCACGCCAAGTCGATTTCCAAGCATTAAGGGCGTCACTGAAGTCATACTCCCTGGAATAGCCTTGAGAGCCGCGGTGCATGCTGCTTGGATCCCCTCTGTCTTCTCAAAATGTCTCAAAAAAAGTCCGGGGGCCACATCTGGGCTGTAGGGCGGCTTCACACACCACAGATTTTAGTAAATTTAACATTAATTAATCGAATACTTAGTCAAGGGTCTGAGCTTAAGACTTTGCGCACACGAATCACATTGTCGGACAACAATTTTGAGTAAAATTTTGAGTTGTCACAATCAATGTTCTCATTGTCAGGATGGAGTTAACATTACTCAAAAAAGAGAGGCGTTTCAAAGTGTGCTTCTATATTAGATTTCCTTTTACCTGACTCTCCAGGTGCTCGGAGACAACTGACCATCTCGTTTGTTAGCTATGAACGCCCTCTACCGAATCCACTCAGTGCGCGCACGCTCCGAAGCAAGGTATACTAAACAAGGTAGGCTCACTCGCTCTCTCAAAACTCATTATATTTGTGTCAAAGAGAGCGAGAGAGTAATATATTCCAATACACAGCCTAATAAGCTACTAAGTAAAAAACAAAAAATTCGTCCGCGGAGATGATTTGCTTACAACAGTTGTTTACTGACTGAAATTTAACAAGTTGTCAAGAGAGCGAGAGACTGTCGCGGCGAAAGAAAATCAGTCCTATTACTTTCCGGACAAACCCTGTATGCAAACCCCTGCTTCATACCAACGAGCAACGATGCATAGCTCACCAGGAATGGAGCTAGTATACAAGCTGAGTGCTCTAGCGGAAGAATCGCTGCACAGAGAAAAAAAAAATCAAAAACTGCACGGAAATGTAGAACTTCTACACGTTTCGACCGGGTTTTTCAACCCACTATTTTTGTGTAGCTTTTCTTCACGCCGAGTGTGGCTTGCTGAATTCTAAACGCCACGTGCAGCTTTTCTACACGCCGCGTTCAGTTTTTTCATTTCACAATGCGACGTGCAAAAAAGCTACACAAAAGTAATGGGTTGAAAATCCCGGTCGAAAAGTGTAGATATCCTACATTTTCGTGTAGCTTTTTAATTTTTTTTTTTAACAAATTTATATTTTTATACACTTGAAAAGTGTATTATAATTTTGCCCAGAAGATTGCAACGCATAGAAGGAATCATCTCCGACCACATAAAGTATATATATTCTTGATCAGCATGACAAGCTGAGTCGATTAAGCTTTGTCCGTCCCTCTAGTCCCTCAGTTTTGAAGCTAGCGAGCTGAAACTTTGCACAGAGTCTTCTTTTGTCTGCACGCTGCTAATATGTCAAAACCGACCGGATCGGACAACTACTTCTTGTAGCTGCCATAAAGATGATCGGTCGAAAAATGGATTTTAATGAAAAAAACTGGTTATTTTTTCCCAATATTACCGCTCTCAATCGCGGTCATGAATAATAATATTAAATGTTTTTAAGCTGATCTGCGAAGTTTGGTCGAAGTCGCTAACCGTTGAGACAAGCGTTTTCAAGTGTATTCAAACTTCGGCACAGAAGAAGTTAGTTTTGCCTTTCTCGTTTTACTTACTCTGGTAGATTTTAAGTCCCGGCCCCTTGGACTAAAACACGATTGGAAATATGGCTTAGACGTCACCGCCACGTCACAGGCAAGGCACCTAAGACATTACTTGTATTGAACCTGCTAAACCTGCAATCCAATATTTGCTTGCTTGTAATTCTCAAGTTCTAACAACGCAATCGCTATTTATATACAGGCAACAGAAATTTGCGCACAATTCGTGTAGATTTTTAACACGCAACGTTAAGATTTTTTAAATCCAATCGTTCATTAAGAAATCCCACACCAGTTTGCTAAACGAAAAATATAAGAATTCAGTACTGATGTAGAGCTACGTTTTTCGTTTAGAATTTCCGCGCGTGTAGCATTTCAATATCCAAACGTCAATGTAGAAAACCTAAACGTCCGTGTGGTAATCAGATTGCTGCATGAAAAATGTAGAATTATTATGGGAAACAAGCTGACTTTCAAATGTCGTGTAGCCTTTGCTTTTGCCCACGTAGCATTTAACTTTTCTACATTTGCATTCAGATTTTTAATTCCTACACTTCGCGTGTAGCTTTTCCGCACGTCCCGTGTGGCTTTTTGAATTCTACACGCAGCAAAGTGCAGAGCGGGGTTCGGAAAATGAAGCATATTAGCATGGACGTTAAAGATGGTGTGTCGGAGCTAAGTGAGCTTAAGTGAAAGTGTTGAATACACCAGTCACGTCAAATCCAAAGAAAAGCGTTACCAGTCTGGCTGTGCAAGACTAAAAAAAAAAGGAGAAATGTAAGGAAGCTAATGATGGATTCCAGACTGTGTCCCACAAAGAGGGCAAATCAAAACAATCTTACAAGAATGCGATTGAAGCCGGCACTAAGAAGAAACAAGAAGCCAAGAAGGGTACAAACAAATCCAAGAGATCAAGGACATGACTTGGACATGACCCCCATGTTTGACTTTGGATTATAAAATTACTTACACTTAATAGAAAAAAGTAGCCGATTTCACATTCTCTAGACAGCTCCATTTTTGACAAATTTTTGGTACATTTTTTGTAAAAGACCGTACAACGGAACAATCCGTCGAAAAAGCAGTTTTCCATGCTTTCACATAATTATATTAAGTTTTATAAAATTCAGACAACTATACAGTATAGTATAGCTGCCATACAAAAGATAGTTCTGGAAAAAAGTTTTAGTAAGAAAAATAGAGGCAAGCTAACTTCGGCTCGACCGAAGTTTATATACCCTTGGAGCTTGATATGTGCCTGACAGTTTGTATGGCAGCTATACTATATAGTGGTCCGATTTCGACAAATCTTGTTGAAATTATGCAAAATCATTGAAAACTTATAAAAGCTATTACAAAGCTGTTAAACTTTGATCTAAAATCAATATTGCCAAAGTTGGTCCTTTAGTACTCATAATTATCTGTGCATCATTCAGTTCATTAAGTTCATTTTCTTTCAGAATGGATTTCAGAAGGAAATCAGGGCGCACACATGAAAGTCGGTCAAGCCCGGCTAGACCAAACTCTGTACCCCTAGAATCCACAGAAAATAGCGAAAAAGGCATAGTGTGAAGTGCTGCCCTTTGCTGCGGAGGCTAGTGCTACCCATCATATATCTCGGTTGTAGTTTACACGATCTTTATCATTTCATCGGCAAATCGGTAAATAATTTTGATTATTAATTATGGGTAAAGCGTACTTACTAAGTATACGTCTATCTACAAAACTGAGGGAGATAAGACGTTATTTCCTAATTGCAAGGGCGGTAGGGGCCGTGGCAAAAATTGAAAATGAACTGGATCTACCATCTCTGAGATTTTTCTGTTCATACTGGTCAAAAATAATTCCTTCTCCCTATTATATACTTCTGCACAAATTTTATATAATTTGTGCTCCTTTGGTTCTAAGTTAACGAATTTAAGCCAATCTAAAACGGTCTAAGCTCCATCTCAATGTATGTATTTGTATTACTTACTGTGATAGCTTGGATTGCCAACAACCATCTCAATATTCACCTAATTTCGAGCCACTTAAAAAATTGATGGTACAATATATCTCATCGCAACTCTGATTAGTAAATCTCCAATCAAATTGAAGTGGATTCAACTCGTAAACTTTTGCTAACGAGAGCATTTGTCTCAATGCTAACCGCAACATTTGCGGCCGTCAAGTGCGTGAGGCAATGAAACAACCGCAGCAGAAGTAGAAGAAGCCACATTTTCAGCCTCAGCCTCCAACAGCATCCACAACAAGTTGGCATCTAGTTTGGTTTTAGTGGTTTTTCCTTTTGTCTTGACCTTTTTGACAAACGAAAATATTTTGCTGGTTGATCCTCTCAACCTGAACTCGTGATGCTTGGTTTCGTTTTTCTATTTTTACTTGTGTTTTGGTTTTTTTGTGCCTTGTGGCCACAAAGCCTATTTGACATTTTTGCCAGCAATTTCCACTGAAAGAGCATGCCGAATTTAACTCGAAGATGCAATAAAAGCAACAACAATACCAGCAACGGCAACAATTATGCCAATTAGCTGGCATTACAGGTTGATTACGCTAAGTAAGTATCCAAGCATCCGAGCATCCAATAGCAGGGCCATAGTTGGCATTTTTCTTAATTGTTTTCCCCCACAAAGAGAGAGAGAGATAGACCCAAATGCAGAGGAAGTTATTAAGTTGCAATGTTTATGGCTCACCTTCGATTCGTATCTGAAACTGACTAAGCAAATTGCCGCTTTACTTGTGGGGGAGGAGGAGGAGTGCAAGCAAATATATTCCATATGGTCGACAAGATTTGTTCACACATCGAATACGACGATCTTGGCAAAGATCAAATGTCAAAATCAGATGAGGTGCATCCAGATGCAGTTTTATGTGCTCTCTCACTCTCTATTTTTAAAACAAAGTCAAGATCACACGCGCCAAATTGGTTCGAATCACGATGCAGCGGGATCTGTTGACGCCTCATAAATTATGCAATATTTCAATTATGCTTGTGGCATGCCATTTACACTTAATACTTATTAACTTCACAGTCCTTCTCTTCAAACGGCGCGCGTCGAATTTTCGGTAAATTATATTTTTTTCTATTTGGCAATTTCCTAGTTTTATAGCCGCAACGACAACCGCGCCGAACGAACGCGCGCAGAGAACTGATGCCTCTGAATGCACCCAACTTGGTTTAAAATTCACATTAGGCCGTGCCGCTGGCTGAGACCGCCCGCTTAAGCGCTAGACCAGAGTACAAAAGAAGCGCCAACCCGAGACGCTGGATCGTCGCGATGCGTCGCGTCATCAACAGCGAGATACAGTGGTGGTGATAGCGGCATTTGCTTGAAAATTAACTAAATTTACTCTTAATTAATAATTTCTGGAATTGATATTCAATTTTTTTTTTTATTTCACAGCAACGAAGGAAATCGTAATTAATCAAGAAATTGTGGAACTGTTATTCAAAGTTTCTTTTATTTCACAACCATTACAACTAAAAAGCACTCCCGACTACGATTTTCGTATAATCGCAATTGTTACTTGCAGTTACGATTATTTCGTAGGCTCTTCGAAATTTATGTACCCTTACTTTAATAACTTTAGTAAGATTTTTAAGAAAAATTCTGATTTTTAGGCACTTTAGTACTTATGGAGTTCACACTCGGCATAAATGCATCTTCAAAAAAATCAAAACCGCAAAGGAAGTTTTGCAGAAAGAGTCGTAATTGGCTTTTAAAATCAGACTTATCTCGATTTTTGCAATATTTCAAAATAAATCTGGGAATGGGTCTGGCATCCCTGATCTGTCAAGCTTTATCAGATCAGTTAAGCGTGTAGGAGAGAAGAGAGAGAGGCCAATCGGCCGTTAAGCATAGTTAGTCTGCATTTACACGGAGAAGCAAAAACTTAAAACTAAACGTTAACTTAAAATATTTGCAGAGTTGTTCAAGCTATCGGGACATAAAGTTGGGTATGCCCATAATTTGAGTCCTACTACCACTATGCCGACTTTGGTCAGATCGGGCTACTATAGCATATATCTGATCTACACGAACGATTACAGCATCGTATGATTTCAGGTACAAGTAGGATTTTACGATGTCACGATGTGTGTAATTACGTAAAAGTTTTACAGTGCCGATTTCTTATCTTCTTCGTGTTATTGTAGAGTTGTAAAAAATTATTCCCTACACCACATTCGTACTAACAAACAGTTACTTAAAACAAAAACAATACCGCAATAAAATAAATGTGAAATAAACAAGAAGGAGTGTTGCGGTCGAGTGCCCCGATAGCAAAATACCTCGTCCCAAGTAATGTGGTTCCTATAGCTTTGAATTCCTTTAACTTTGAAACTCTCTTTCTCTCTTTCCCTCTCTCTCTCTAAGATTGTGCGGTGTTGGTTGTGGAAGGGTGGGAGGGGCTGGTGGAAGGGTGGTTTACTTATTTGCTCATAACTTGAGAACCGCTCATCCGATCTTTATCATTTCTTTGGCAAATCAATTAATTTTGCTAATTGCTAACTATCTCTAAAAAGAACGAATCGTCTATCTTTAAAACTGTAGGAGATATAACGTTTTTTCAAAATTGCGGGGGCGGGAGGCGGCGTGGCAAAAATTTAAAATAAACTTGATCTGCCTGCAAGTATAAGAAGCATTTGTCCCATACATGTCAAACCTCTGTGTCTTACCATCTCTGTGATCTGTTTGTTCATACGGACGGACGGACGGACAGACAGAAGGACGGACAGACGTATCGATTTGCCGAAAAATGATAAAGATCGGATGATCGGTTCTCAAGTTATGAGCAAATAAGTAAACTACCCTCCCCCCACCCCCTCCCACCCTTTCGTAACTAGCACCGCACAATCCTAGAGAGAGAGAGAGAGAGAAAGAGAGAGGGAGACTTAGAGATGAGCGCAGCACCACCATTGCATTCATCTTCTACTCCAGGTACAGAGTATATTATAGTCGGGCTTGACCGACTTTCTCGCTTGTTTAATTTTAAGTGCCTCAAGACGTTCTCTAGCGAGGATCACGACCCAGCGGCACAAATGCCCATCGATGTGCTCTTAATCCCTTTGAAGACTGCCAGCCTTAAAGTATCGGTTACTACTCTGTATACAATTACGTAAGCTTGGCCGATTCTTTGGCATACTGTATTCAAAGCTGAATACTATGTAATCGGAAAAGTGGGCGTATAACAGAATCAAAATAAAAAATTCTATGATAAAAAAAAATGTTATATGAGATGAGGGCGGGCATTGAACACGGGACCTCGAACACTGAAACACATAAACGACGGCACGTTAGCTCACTTGACTGTTAGGCATATGGGGGAAAGCGTCCACAAAATTATAATTAAGAGTGTGAGCAGTTGGCACTTTGACGAAAGACTAGCTTTTTATACTCTGTACCGAAGGTACATAGAGTATATTAAGTTTGTGCAAAAGTATGTAACAGGGAGAAGGAATCATTTCCGACTATATAAAGTATATATATTTGATCGCTCAACAGCCGAGTCGTATAGTGTCCGTCTGTTGTCCGTCTGTCCGTCTGTCTGTCCGTCTGTCCGTCCGTCCGTATGAAACAGATCCAGAGATGGTAAGAGATAGAGGTTTGACATGTATGGGACAAATGTTTCTTATAACTCAGGCAGATCAGTTTATTTTCATTCCACGCCCCCCCCCCCCTCGGAAAACGTTATATCTCCTACAGTTTTGAATATAGACGTTTTGTACCTTCTGAGATAGTTAGTAATTAGCAAAATGTATCGATTTGCCGAAGAAAGATAAAGATCGGATCACGGATCTGAGCGGAGATCGGATCAATCTCAATTATGAGCAAAGTACTTCTCCCTCGCCCCACCCCCTCCCACCAATGCACAACTAACACCACACAATCTTAAGACAGAAGAGTGGAGAGAGAAACTTTGAGATGAACGCACCACCAGCATTGCATTCAGCTTCTACCCAGGTACAGAGTATCTTATAGTCGGGCTTGACCGACCCTCTCACTTGTTCCAAATGCTGATTGACACAAACATTACACAACTGTTATATACACACTAATACACTGCTGTGTATTCGAAACGTAGCAAGAAATTCCCATTACGTGGACACATACTGCGATGCATGTTGTGGACCAGCCTCATTCACCTTTGCGCCGCTAGGAAAGTTGCGCACACTTGTGGTAGTACATCACGTTATTTTGAAAGCTGTAAGTTGATTTTAAGATTCTATATACAGTAATTTGATAAACACATTTTAAATTCAAGCGGTTGACAAATCAGTGCGACCCTACAATTTTGCCACCATTTTGGGTATTTTTTAGTGTATTTTAAGATATTGTGGTCATACTATAGCTTACAATCCACTTAACATAAATAAGTGACATAAATTTTCTTCAATTTTATTTCCAGTCAACGTTTACTTTTAAGTTTTAGAATAAACGTTGCAAAATAAGTTATTTTTAAGTTTTAAAATAAGCGTTGACAAATAACACTTAATAAAACTTTAAAATAAGTGTTATATAAAACCTATAAAATAACAGTTAAATTTTTTTTTATATTTTATTACTTATGAATATCACTTTATGTCCTCATTGCAGAGTGCTTAAAAAGACTTGAACAATGGTACATTTTTCGTTTTCGTAGCACCGAGACTTTTTTGGTTAAAATTTAATATCAAAACAGTTATTTTCGGTGCCTGGTTATTTTTACAATTTTTATATAAAAATTAGTAATTAATTGATAAAAACAAACTTTTATGCAAAAATTAAAAATTAATTGTAATGTATGATCGTTTCTTTGATCTGTGGGTTAATATGTTTATATTCTTGTGTTTGAAGGGCTAATAAGATCAAGTTTATTTTAAATTTTTGCCACGCCTCTCCCGCCCCCGCAATTTGGAAAAAAGGTATATCTCCCACAGTTTAGTAGATAGATGATTTGTACCTTCTAGTGATAGTCATTAGTAGGTAATATGTATCGAATTGCCGCAATGATCGGATGAGCGGTTCTCAAGTTATGAGCAAAAAATAATAAAAAAGAACCCCTACCCTTGACCATCTTTCTCACTTGTTGAGTATTTAAGTCAGTTTACTCACGAAGAACACTAAGGTTGTTGTTAAGCACACAGACTAAGGCTCGCAACCATCAAGTATCGGGATTATTCATCTCTTTCTTGTGGTTGTGGGTGTCTGACTGCCAATTTTTCTCAAATGTTTCAAGTTTGCACTACGGTAACAGGGCTGTGGGAATCTCTTATCTAAGACGCCAAATCTATGGGTAATCCGCATTCCAGTGCAAGTTAGCATCGATTAGCCGAGATATTACATTTAAAAACTACCAAACCTTGCCCACTGTGCGGCAGCATCTTCTAGTACATCAGCTAGCCGAAGCCACACTTTGCTTCGTACAATTGTCGAACTGTGGCCGCCGAACTATGAGCAAGCCAGTGGCAGAGTTCCTAGTCTCAGCAGTCAGCAAAGCGTTAACATTGCAGCTTCATTTTCATTTTGGCTTTTCATTTTCAACTATTTGCCGTGTACGTTATTATTAGCGTTTGGTATGCCACCGTTTAGGGGAACCCTTCACTTAATGCGGCGCGGTGTTTATTTGTCTAATTTATTGGAACGTTAGCACAGTGGCGGCTAAATAGAGCAATCGAGGAGAGGCCCGAGCAGATCTCTGTGGCAGATTAGGCGGCGCATTGCGAATTACGAAAGCAACTTCTTCATCATCGTCATCATCTCGTCTTTGGCGGCGTTGGCGTCATCATCACATTTCTGTGGGTTTTGTAAGACGGAGATTTCCATTTTCAATTCATGGCGTTTTATTTACTTACCTGTGCAGCGGCCCTTTTGGTCGTGAGGGGCAAAAACTGAGAACTGCAATGGGTCGGTCGCTTGGTCGGTCGGTCGGTCGGTCGAGTGTTGCCTCATTGAGTTTCTAGGTTTTCATATTCGTCGTGAGGAAGTAACTAACCAAAAACAGAGTCATTCAATGGAATAAATGCTTGAGCGTTTCTTTTTCTCAAAAAAAGAAAAAACACACATAACTAACATGAAATTTTGTTAGGTTGGGCTTAAAGGGAAAGGATAGATTGCGGGATAGAAATGTTAAATATTTGGTTCTTCCTGAGTAGATGCCGGGACTTCAACTTGAACTGGGACTTGGGGAGCCGAAGCCTTCTGTTGCATAGCCAGCGAATGCATCTGGAAATCAGCCAAAATGCGACTTTCGGGTATATCGGTCTCCACGCGACTACCCACAATTTCGATATCCGTATCCTTGTTGTCAAAGAAAATGTCTATGATGATGCGTACGCCTAGGATTGATAAGAGATACAGTTATAGATGTTTACAAAATGAGTACATATTTCAAGGTATTTTCTTACCCTGATCAGTGCGCCTAATGGTGGTCTTGCTTTGATAGGACTTCTCCATAGATTCACCAGATCCCGCTGGATTTGCGTCCTCCAGTGACTGACGCAAGGAGGTCTGGTTTTCACTCGTGGAGATGCGAAAATTACCCGTGCCGGTGTTGAAGCGTCTGTAAAAAAGTAGAGCAGTCAGTAATAAAGATGGGAGCGGCAAGTGTTCTTATAATATCGTGCGTGCCCGCCTTAAGCTTACCCAGCACGAGAAAACACGAAATAAATTGAAAACTTAATACTCCAATAGCATTCGACCCAAAATCGACAAAATTCATATACAATTTGGGTCGATTTTGGTTCGTCCCTTTCTTTCTTCGCCGCCTTTCCCGAGAACCACCCTGGAGGAGGCTTCCAAATACACTTATCTATAACTATGGTTAATATTTGTTTTGATGTGAAACATCTTTAATTTCGGTACGGACGATTTTAGAAGGAGTAAAATTTGATTTGAGCGTCACGTGACACTGACGCCAACCATTGTTGCTGTGTTTGCTTTGTGCAGTGGCTCGGCACACACACACCAGACGGTGGGTAGAGTGATGGCAGAGGGAAGATTGGGGAGGGGGGGCGGAGAGAGATGCAGAGAAGAGTTTAAGAGCACACACCCACACCCAACATTTCATTTACAGTTCTTTGCCTATGGCTCAGCCAAAAATCAAAACTACCACAACAACAACGAGATAACAATATAGAGCGTACTCCCACAACTTTTGCTGTAAACGCGAGAGTGAGCGCTACTAAGTACTAAAAAGACAGGGCTCTGAGAGCAGCATCAAACCGTTTTAGATGTATCATGGTTTTCTTCTTCTGACAAACTGCCATTGCTGATTTGTTTACCAAGGTGAGAGCTTCTTTTTTATGTGAAAAATCTTTAATTTCGGTACGGACGATTTTAGTAGGAATAAAATTTGATTTCAGCGTCACGTGACGCTGACGTCGTTCATATTTTGTGCTGTTGTTTTGCGGAGTTTACCGACAAACACACACACAAACACAAGAGAATGGTCTGAGGGGAAAGCGAAGAGGTAGGAAAGATGCTGAAGAGGGGCAACTGGGTGGGTTCTGGGAAAGATCTGGGTTAGATCTTGGTGGGATCTTAGTGGGATCTGGTGGTATTTGAGAGGGGTTTGGGTGGAGTCTTATATGGGCGAGATCTGGGTGGTAGCGGGGTGAGATCTGGGTGGGATCTGGGTAGGATTTGACTGGGATCTAGCTGGAATCTGGGTAGGATCTGGGTGGGACCAGGGTGGGATCTTGGTGGGATCTGGGTGGGATCCGAGCGGGATCTGGGTGGATTGGGCGGTATCAGGAAGGGATCTGGATGGGATCTGGAAGGATCTGGAAGGGATCTGGAATGGATCTGGGTGGGATCTGGAAGGGATCTGGGCGAGATCTGGGTGGGATCTGGAAGGGACCTGGAAGGGATCTGGGTGGGATTGCGGCGGGATCTAGGTGGGATCTGGGTGGAATCTGCAAGGGATCTGGGAGGGATCTGGGTGGGATATGGAAGGGATCTGGTGGGATCTGGTAGGGATCTGGTAGGGATCTGGAAGGACTATGGGTGGGAACTGCGAGGGTTCTGAGTGAGATCGGGGTGGGATCTGGGTAGTATCTGGGTGAGATTTCGTTGGGATTTGGGTAGAGTCTGGATGGGAATTGGGTGGGATGTGGGTGGAAACTGGTTGGGTTCTGGGCGGGATCTTGGTTGGATCTGGGTAAGACCTTTGTGTGATCTAGATGGATTTTGGGTGGAATCTGTGTGGGATTTGTGTGGTACATGGGTAGTATCCGGGAGAGATCTGGGTGGGATCTGGGAGGGAAATGATTGGGATCTTGGATTATTCCTTGGTGGAATCTTAGCAGAATAAACTTCCTGAAACACTGCAGCAAGTGAACTTGTTTCTGGTATTTCTACTCGCCGTTAATTTTCTTCTTTCGAAAGAGTGCCCTTGCTCCATATACCATTGAGAGAGCTTGTGATTTGAACATAAGCTCTTAAGCTAAGCATCCTGTTTCACATCAAAGACTCGTGAGTGCTAGCGACACTCTTTTCTTTTTATACCCGTTACTCGTAGAGTAAAAAGGGTATACTAAAGTCGTGCAAATGTATGTAACAGGCAGAAGGAATCATTTCCGACCATATAAAGTATATATATTCTTGATCAGCATCAACAGCCGAGTCGATATAGACATGTCCGTCTGTCCGTCCGTCTGTATGAACACCTAGATCTCAGAGATGGTAAGAGACAGAGGTTTGATATGTATAGGACAAATGCTTCTTTTATCTGCACGCAGATCACGTTTGTTTCAAATTTTGGCCACGCCCCCTTCCGCCACCGCAAATTGGAAAAAACGTTATATCTCCTTTAGTTTTGAAGATAGACGATTCGTACCTTCTAAAGATAGTTAGTTATTAGCGAAATGAATCGATTTGCCAAAGAAGTAATAAAGATCGGATGAACGGTTCTCAAGTTATGATCAAAAAGTGAACCAAGCCTCCCCGCTATCCACCCTAAAAAATGTTGCATACTTTTCGGATGGTCAACCTAAGGAACGCAGGAGCACTGTTAAACATGTTATTACATGGGTAACGGGTATATCGAAGTCGGTTAGAGCCGACTTTAACTCACGCTCTCGTTTATGGTGAGAAGGGGGTGGAGGGGCTTGGTTCACTTTTTTGCTCATAACTTGAGAACCGTTTATTCGACCTTTATCATTTTTTCGGCAAATCGATTCATTTCGCTAATAACTAACTATCTTTAGAAGGTACGAATCGTCTATCTTCAAAACTGTAGGAGATATGTTTTTTCCAAATTGAGGGGGCGGGAGGGGCGTGGCCAAAATTTGAAACATACGTGATCTGCGTGCAGATAAAAGAAGCATTTGTGCCATACATGTCAAACCTCTGTCTCTTACCATCTCTGAGATCTAGGTGTTCATACAGACAGACGGACGGACGGACAGACGGACATGTCTATATCGACTCGGCTGTTGATGCTGATCAAGAATATATATACTTTATATGGTCGGAAATGATTCCTTCTGCCTGTTACATACATTTGCACGACTTTAGTATACCTTTTTTACTCTAGAAGTAACGGGTATAAAAATTCGGGCAAGTTATTTGCCTGTGGGACCTTATTCTTAGACTAAGGGTTCAGACCTTCAGTGTTGTCTATTTTAAAATATTTCTTTTATTTATAAACAGTTGTCATTGATTTGTGTCAAAAATTGTACTCAATAGACCTTAACCTGGCCACGTTTTAATAAAGTTTCCCTTCGAACTCCAATATTTAATCACGATTGCCCGGTCAGCCCGAAGTCCCTCGTGCTTTTCCCACAGACTAGAGCTCAAGATATTATCGCGTGAGTTGTTGTGTACAGAAAGCATATAAATAGGCTGAAGATATATCCTCTTCATTTAACTGGTCCTGTTCTAATAGAAGATCGCTCCTAACCTTTAAAATTAAAAACAAGTGCCATTTTTTCCGAATGCAACAAAATCCTGATATCACACTTTAAGAAAAATGCCTATCTCCAATATTCGCGTTAGTTTTAGCATACACTCACCCTCCATTCACAGCTTGTTTGGTCTGCTCATCCATGTTCGGCATGTTACAGCAAATGCTCTCACAATACTCCTGTTCCGTTTCTATTTCCGTTTTAGATGATAATTTGCTATCACCAAAATATATGGACTTGGCTCGAGCCAATTCTTGATTCTTTTCCGTGGCAAAGTTATACAAGTTGATCATGTCACGCACACGTATGGGCGTCTCTTCCAGCACTTTACCTGGCAATGGTGAATCCAAAAAGACTTCCCCACCACCGCCACTCTGTGTCGAGGTCTGCGATTTGTTGCTAAAGTTGTCCTCTTCGTTCATGATCTGCGCTGGGTTGTTGTTGTGTTGCTTGTTCATTGTATGCTTGACCAAAGTTTCTATTTTAATTGTAGTATAAACTTAAAAGGGAGTAAGAATTAGGATCCAAACAGATTGAGTTGTAAATTCTTTTTAAATTCTTTTCAACATTAGCTCTGCTAGCACGAAACTTGAAACTGACAGTGTTTTCAAAACTCCAAAGACCTTTGTTACTCGCATTGAGGTCTTCAATTCGTAATAACAAAATGTAAATGTAATTCATATTTGAATTATTGACCTTCGAATTGGTTTTTGGTGGCTTAGTTATTAGTGAAATTCGAGCCACGCATGGAATGCCAATGAATTTTGGAATTGTCTTAGTGTAGATTCACTGGAGTGGCAGCTGGATGTAGAAACGGAGTGTGAGTAAATATGATTTGAAAAATGGGTGAGCAATGATGACTTGCTGCTGATGATCAGGCCATATCATCATCATCAGCAGCAGCCACAGCTACCTACATTTGACACACCATCACATCTGTGTCCAAAAAGCCGTCTTTAAGGTCAACTTATGGCCAGGCAGTTAGTTGAAGACAGATTTTGGCCAGCATTTGCAATGGGTTGAAGCAATTGATACAATCAAAGTTAGTCACTTTTTTTAATGGGGGTTTTGCAGATGGTTTTAAATAAAAATGGGATCATTAGGATGATTTGTGATATACACAAAGAGGTAATGTCAGGATCTAACGTACATCTACTACACTCAGAAAAAGTCGTCTATTAGTAAGTTAGTTTTCCATTCAATTTTTATATTCTTGCAGACTGAGCAATTTTGCACAGATATTATGAATTCTCTTACGGGCCTTTTGGGAAGAGAAAAAAAGTGACAGCAATGATGTGCAATCAGGAGCGTGTAAAAGCCAATTTTTGATCTTCCACAGTTCACGCAGATTCCTTATTGACCGTTTTTTTCCTTTCGCATTAGCTCTTGGTGCACCACACTACTGCCACATCTTTGGTTAATATTAAATGGCACGAGGCAATCGATATGTTTTGGTCTTCATCGATTTCTTTGACAGGAATTTGACGATTGGCCATTACTACTTGCTTAAACCAATGTTTTCCTCTGACATCTTCTCGTCCTTTTGAGGACAATTTTTACCACAATTAATCATAGCATAGCATGCGTCAGCGCACATAATTTGGGTTTTTACAGTCAATTTGATGCAGATTCATTGATCTATTTTTTTGGAATAGATGGCAAAAACTAGGTATACATTTTAAATGGCTGGCTTTGCCAGCACGAGTGAGGGACATAAGTACTACTTATTAAATAGACCGCGTAAAAAAAAATGTGCAATACTTTTTGAACATTTTGCACGGTTACCCATCAAATTTTCATTCAAAGGGCAGCCTGGGAAAACTGCCCCAGCAGAATCTTGAATATTTTGAATCAGGGATGGTAGCTATTATGTAGGAGGGTATGTATGCCAAATTTCAAGTAAATAGATCTATTGGTTGACGAGTAATCTGCAGAAATGCTAAAACATAAATATCAATATATCTGGTCTTACATCACGTTTTACCATGAACTGTTGATTGAATATTGAATAGATTTAACGCAGTTATCCGTTATAAAATTCCGAAATTTTTATTCTTATTCCTTTGGTCCAAACACGGTGGTCAAAATTTTCCAAATTTAAAATGACCACTTTCCAGTTTTGACAATACCACGGAACTTTTACAGTTGATGTATCCTTAAACCATTATTATTAAAAACAAGTGAGAAAGTCGGTCAAGCCCGACTATAACATACTCTGTACCTGGAGTATGAGCTGAATACAGTGCTCCTGCTGTGTCTCACTCTATCTCTGTCTCTTGCTCTCTCTCTCTCTCTCTCTCTCTAAGATTATGCGGTGTTGGTTGTGAATGGATGGGACGGGTGGTGGCGGGAAGAGCTGGGATCACTTTTTTGCTCATAACTTGAGAACCGCTCGTCCGTTCTTTATCATTTCTTCAGCAATCGATACATTTCGACAATTACTAACTATCTCTAGAAGGTACAAACCATCTATCTACAAAACTGTAGAGATATGACGTTTTTTCAAAATTGCGGGGGCGGGAGGGGGCGTGGCAAAAAATAATCTTGATCTGCCTGCAAGTATAAGAAGCATTTGTCCCATACATGTCAAACCTCTATCTCTCGCCATCTTTGAGATCTGTTTGTTCATACGGACGGACGGACAGACAGACGGACATGGCTATATCGACTCGGCTGTTGTACCCAGCATATTTGCGCATACATTTTAATTTGTTTGTTTTTAGTCTTCTAGTTATAGCTTCGCAAACGTGGAGCTAAATAGAAAATACGGCATATTTTACTACTCCGAAAGGAAAATGATCTCATGCTGCCAATAAAATTCGCGTGACCCGTTCCTCCCCGCGTGTTTCGTTTCGCTGCTGTCGTGCGCCCGGTCCGGGTTTCGTCGTACGTGTGTCGACCGTCGCCGTCTCGGCCGGCTGGTCTAACGTTAATTAGCTTGTTCAAGTCTTTGGGTCCCCACGCTTGACGCTCCGTTTTGCCCCATCGCACGACCCGTTTTTAGGGTGACGGCGATGTCCCGACCGTAGCGCAACGGTCGTGGTCGATACCCCGCGTCCTGCGGCGAGTTCCTTTTGGTGGGATTGGCGGAATCACCTGACTGCTCCTATATATGTACCACCGTACCACTTTTTGTTGGAGTTGTAGTCGGAGTTGGCCCAGATCCTTGAAATTGTTTCGAGTTTTGGATTTTATGGGGTCGGAAATGATTCCTTCTCCCTGTTACATACTTTTGCACAAACTTAATATACTCTATGTACCTTCGGTACAGAGTATAAAAACTCAGATTTTAAAGATAAAAATAATAAAAAACATCAAAATATACATATTTTGGTATTTAATGTTGTTTTAATCTTCATCACTATCTTCGTTGGTAATGGTACATTCACCAGTTGTTTTCAATATATTAATCAGCATCTCTACGGGCTTGATGATCCTATGTTAAGTAACTAGCCATGAAAAAGCAAATTCTCAAACTTTGCCATTCGGATTCGGCGTTAAACTGTAGGTCCCTTTCTCTTGTGCGAAAAATTAAAAAAAAAGCACACACGCCAAGAGATTGAGAGAAGCTTGGCTTGGCCCCGAGGAGCTGTATAGCCAATTTTACATTACAAAAGAACTATCTCTGAGATTTACTTCAAGTCTTGAACTGTAGCTGGCTTATCGACGAAGTCTTTTGACTTCACATAATTCCACAGATATAGGCAGTCGGTTGGCAGGTCCAGAACGTGAAGTAAGCTGCTTACCGAAACGATTTCTCAATAAAGCCATTGTTTCGCGGGCTGTGTGTATCGTAGCACCGTCTTGCTGAAACCAAATGTCACCGACATCAAGAGCTTTAATTTCAGGTAACAAAAAGTTATTTATCCTGGTGCGGTAAAGCTCGCTATTGACAGTTATGCTCATTTTTTAAAAATACGGACCAATGATTCCAGCAGCCCATAAGCCGAACAGTGCATTTTTGTGGAGGTAACAGTAGTTCGTGACAAATGTGAAACATGTGCGCGGAAACAGCGGATAGATGTTGTTGCGGTGCATATTTATATATGTCGAACACTCCTTAACTAAAATAAAATGACAAAATGTCACCAGTCACGCGTAATATATAAAACAAGAATATTGAAAAAACGAGAAAGGCAAAGCTAACTTTGTCTGTGCCGAAGTTTTGATACACCTGATAAAGTATGTCTCAACGGTCAAACTTCGCAGATCATAACATACTAATTAGAAATAATAATGTGATTCCGGAACTTATAAATATATATTCGTGAGATAGGTTATCTGCATAAAATGTACAATGTTCATTGTACATATGTATTCGGTTTATGGTTGACCTTTCTGTGGAAATGCGCATATGCTTTTCGTCCAATATTAACTTTACTCCAGCTCCACCACATCGAAACGAATGGAACCCAATTTCGGATTTCTTTTTTTGGACATTAATGCCAGCCCGAGCCCACCTACAAGTTTTCGAGCTTATCACAAAGCCGTCAATGAAGTCATCCAAAAGCCCTCAACGCGAGGCTATATCCCAGCCTCCCTCCGAACTCAAACACTCCACTCTCAACTATGCACGATCATTGAGGCCAGCTGGGCAGATGCCTCGACGTTATAAGTCGCAGAATAGTTTTTGACAATACCACTGAAGAGGAAGTGCTGTGGTAACCCAGCAATTACTGCGCTGCGGTCAGCTGCCATATGCAACAAAATATCATCTCCAGAATTTGTTCTCAGCCGAGACCAAGACGAAAGTAATATTGTTGTATGAAAATCATGTTAAACCTTTTGTTCATGAGTTATACGAGCAGCAGGGGTAAATAATAGCTTTCCCTAATTTTAAATTATTCATCCTCGATCCTTAACTTAGTGAGCTAAATTGTGCAGCGTATTCCCCTTGATAAAAAAAAGAACTTTGCTCAGGACCTGACATACCCTCTTTGAATTTTTTTAAAATATTCCTTGACCTTGAGCTGGCTAAACAAACTTTGACTAATATTCCTTAAGTGTCTTAACATTTAGTTTACTTAAATTTCGATTCTTATATATAGCACGATTTTTGCATTTTGCTCTAAAATTGTTTTAAGCAATTAGCGGGCAATGTCAATGGGTTCAATAATGCTTAGTCAAGAAGGTGTGGGACCTACCACACACTTACAAATGTACATGGAATGACTATGAAGAGAATGAGAACTATGTAGAGAAGAGGTGTGTCATCATCATCCAATGAAGGCCACACTGCAGTAACAATAACAAAACAATGTGGCTGCCATTTATGCTCTCTCGTTCTCTCTCGCTCTCTCTATCGTTGTGTCTATCTCCAACTCACATGTTTAATTGCCAAATTGGTGCAATTCGACATAATTCATCTTGATAGCCAGAGTCGCCACATGGCGCATATATACAAGGTCCACGGCCAGCAAACAATGTGGATTCGCACGTTTCTTAAAACACTCCACGATGCTAAGCTCCAAATGAAATCACACAGATCACACAGATCGCCACGGAGTGGATACTACTGCGTAAACTCATAATTGATAACAGTAAGTAATATGTAAATGATTGCCACACTGCGGTGCTAAGTCGCTGGGTAAACACCTTTGCCCAACCTGAGCACGAATCTCTGGCATCCGGTCACATAGCGAGCGACTTCAAGTGCTACAAATTTTGTCAAATCCAAACATAATGTTGACCCAAGGTCACCAAGTGACTGATGATGATCGTGGCGCTTTTGCGTCCGGCGTGCGGTCAACTTGCCATATCATTGACCTTAAGTGACGAACATGAAGAGGCAATGAATAAGCCAAGATTATCACCTTTGGTAACATTTTATTGCACTTACCCGGCCTAAACATCATAACAAAAAGTGAAGTTCAATTGCCGAGATGCTCCAGCTTCGGCATCAGACGCCCCTGGCGCAATGTACAACACGATTATTAAAGGTCACAGCCAACGGACAACGGAAAACGTTAAGTAAATCAAAGCAAAGAAACGGCGCACTCTTGTTAATTGTTATATATATTTTCTATTTCAGTTGCCATTAGAAAATGTGAATTGATGGAAACAAAAGATGCGTTCAAATCGAATGATTTAAGACACGAACTGGGCACAATGGGCTAGACATAATGTTGGTTGCTAACAAGCAATGTGTAAATGTACCGGTAAATGTACACCATACGCAGATCAAGATTGGTTTAAATTAAATTATTTGAATTTGTTTGTCCATCATTTGATAGTTGTCTGTCTAATCCACAGCAGTGGCGTACCGTGTAGTTATGCCGCCCGGGGCGGAAGTCGACTTTGCCGCCCCCCTTCCCCCTTGAATAGTCCTAAACTTTAACCTTTTTTCTATAATTACAATTAAGTTTTTCTAATTCTTTCCATCAAAAATTTCTCTGTAACATAAAGGGACGTACGCTGGATTTTGATTAGGAATGACGAAAGCCTTAATTGTGAGGGAAGTATTATTTCGCAAAAGTTGCTATCATTATTGGAAAAAATTCTTGGGGATGTATAATAAAGGTGCGCCGCAAAATTTTTCGCAAAATCCGCGGAAACGTATTTTACATATCTTCTTAACCAAAATTTAAATACAAATTGACTTCGATGGGCCGAAAAAAAATTGTTTTGAGGTCGAACATGGTTTTCTAGTTTGATGGCAAATGCGTTTCGAAATTAGTTTTTTACTCCAAAAAAACGTTCCTTGTAGGGAGGGTGCCTGTAGAGGTTTTTACTGGAGGCTGATTTAATTGGACGAGTTGGACTACGTTTTTTGGAAACAAAACTCAATGGCAGTATAGAATTGTAAGCTCCAAAAATTCGGAAAATATCGCGATATAGATGGACGCGAACTATGATGAATTAATGTGAAAATATTAATTCTTGTTATAATGCACTTTGGATATAATTATTCTTTTATAATTAACACTATACATTGTTTTTTTTTAGTCCATGTAACAAACTATTAAAGAACTCATTCTGTATTTAAAATTGAAAAAATTCGATTTTGCTCATTGGAATGAAATTTTTGGACTTCAGTATGGAAATTGTGGTTATTTTTTTTGATAAAAACAATTTTTTTTTAATAATTGTTCAGTTGACACAACCTTTGTTTCATAAGAACTTTTCAAGGCATACTACAAATCTGCACCCTCCTGCATACTCCCTTGAGAACATAATCAATATAGCAGCATGTTTGACTCTGTCTATGGTAGACCTCTGCTCTTTAATCCCTTAATACTGATTCGTAAGCTTTCAAAAATGTATTCAATAAATATTTCTTATATTACTAGATCTTGAAGTGCAGAATCTTGCAACGTTCTCCATATTGAAATGACAGCAAAGTCTAAATCACTTTCAGAAATACCACTATTTCTTAATTTAAGAGAATAATCAACATATATTTTGTAATTATTTACCGCCCCTGAAATTTGCTGCCCCTAAAATTTGCCGCCCCAAAAACTTCCCGCCCCTGAAACTCACAGCCCTCAAAAATTGCCGCCCCCCTCGGAACGCCACTGATCCACAGCCTTACTTGATTCGAAATCTATAACCCTTTAAGCTTCCATAGCGGTCCTGAACCCCAACACTAATTTTAAATCATTTTTAAAGCGAAGCTCTTTTACGGACGTCTTACTGGGGGGCTAAAACTCGACAAATTTGGTCTTTGCGACAGATTCATTTGGGTAAGCCTTGTCTTTGCATTTTGTAAATATTTGCAAAGTCAAACACTTTTACCATTTGCCGGAGCAGCAGGTGAATTGACTGTTTAAGGGTGTCTGAGTGGGAGGGTGGGAAGAGGGGTTGACAGTGAGTTGACACAGCCTTAACAGTGACTCAACAGTGTCTTGTCGAAATATTCTACTAGCAAATATCCTGGGTAATAAATCTTACCCCACCGGGTCAGAGATTTTCCTCTTATTTAAATTTAGTTTTAAGTTATACTACAACTATGTTTTATTTTTTGTTATTTTTTTTTATCGCTATCCTTAATTGATGTTTTAATTTATTATATTATTATTTTGTTAAAAATTTTGTTTTCCACTGTTCCCACAAAACTTTTTCCCTGTTCTCGATCTCCATATTATTAAACTTTTTGCTAGCTCTTATAACGTCTCTGACTACACTTGTCTGTAAATCGGGGCATAGCTGGCCGGACAGGCAAATAAAGTCCCCCCACCGTGTCGGAGTCGTTATTGGTTTATTTTGTTTCACTAGAATCTCTTTGATAGGCTTTCTTCTAGCTCATACAATTTTATGTAAAGTATTTGAATTTTTGTTGTCAGCACTTTTTTTGTCGACTTTTAATTAATAATTAAACTCGACCTTGTTGCCTAGTGTTGTGTACACAAACCCGATAGGTCTGTTCAGATCGAAGAACTGTAGGGCTAGG
This sequence comes from Lordiphosa clarofinis, assembly GCA_018904275.1. Taxonomy (NCBI): domain Eukaryota; kingdom Metazoa; phylum Arthropoda; class Insecta; order Diptera; family Drosophilidae; genus Lordiphosa; species Lordiphosa clarofinis. The sequence continues at coordinate 178,923 of JAEIGQ010000133.1, forward strand.
TTTTAGTCGTCTGAGTCGTCTTAACTACTTAGGCAAAAAATAACCGTACACTGAGGAAAAAATGATCTAAAATTTTAATCTTTATACTTTGACTTAAGCATTTTTGCCATTCATTAGTTTTTAATATGTTTACGCTAAAAAAAATAATAAAATAGACAAGAAATTCTTGGCTGCAGGCAATAAGTCCCCAATGAAATAAGTCCCCAAACGATAAAATGAAATAAGTCCCCAAATTTGGGGAGTTATTTCATAATGAAATAATACCCCAATTTAAATTATGAAATAAGGCCCCACTGAAATGAAATAAGGCCCCAAAAAAAATGAAATAAGGCCCCAAATTTGGGGTGTTATTTCATAATGAAATAATACCCCATTTTGAAAAATGAAATAACACCCCAATTTTTCAATTCAATTTTTTGTGTTCATTTTATTGCTTTATTCAATTTATTCAATAAAATAAAAACTATTGGAAATACCTAATATAAAATTTTAAAATATATTCTTATTTGGATTTTTAGTGAAACAAACTACGTATAACATTAAATAATAATGAAAATTTTTTACACAAAAATCGCGCGATCTCGTCTGCGGCGCTAAGATTTTTTAAAATAGACAATATAATTACCCCGTCAAAATACAGCATTTTTTGTTCTTTGACGTAGAACAAACTTCCAGTTCGCCGTAATGCAACAATTTTTTCGCACTTCATAATTTTATCTCGCACTTGAACGTCTGCTTTACACAATGCAAGTCACTAAACTGATCAACAAACTCAAAAGGTTATCACTTGTAAAACGGTACTTTTGCACATCTGTACAAAAATGCATCAAATACTAAGTCAGAAAACGCAAGCAGATAAGAAAATTAACCGTTATTGGAATTTTTTCCATATATCAGCAAAAATAAGAGAAATGAAATAAGACCCCAAAAAATTCATATTAAAAATTGGGGTATTATTTCCGTGAAATGAAATAAGACCGCAAACCTAATTTTTGGGGCCTTATTTCATTTCATTTATTCTTTTGGGGACTTATTTCATTTTGAAATTTTATTTAGGAAATAAAGCCCCAAAAAATGAAATAACACCCCAAATTTGAGAAAAAATCGTTGTTTTTGTTTTCCATATAAATTTTTGGGGCCTTATTTCATTTTTTTTTTGGGGCCTTATTTCATTGGGGCCTTATTTCGCAGCGCCGAAATTCTTATTTAAAATTGTTTCTGTTAAATTTGCAAGTTTAAGCCCTCTAAAGGTCATGTTATGTTCAAACAATATGTTAGAGTGCAGAATTGCATTCAAGCTGGGCTTCTTCTCCTTATTTATATGCATTTGGACAGAATGGGTGTCACTTTTACATCTTAACAAAAACCTAAGAAATAAAATTAAATATGTTCATAAAAATGTATTAACTATTCCTGTTCAAGTCATTTGTTGATTCCCCACAACCTTTAAAGCGTATTCACAATTCATTGTGTTGAGTTCCTATTTCCCATAGGGTTTCACATGTTCTGAAATGTCAAAAAAAAAGGTAGCTCATATGACCATTGTTTTGTTATCCATTATTATTTTATTTTACTTGTTGTTGCTAAACTTAACCTTCAAACGGCAATGGAGCAGGAGGGTGCAAGTGTAGCACAGCGCCAGAGGGCATCCCAAGCCCCAAGTGCGCTCGCCTCTTCAACAATGAAGCCATCAAACCAAACTACACAAATATTTTCAATGTGAATTCCTACGAAATATTTGGTTCAATGGTTTAAGCAACGCATCGCACATAGGAAATTGGTGTGAGTGATTAATTGGTTTTTGGCCCAATTGGTTTGGAGGCAACAAGAGTGCGAGTGCGCGTATTGTCTGTAGAATAACAACATTTAATATTGAGCGTAAACAACTTTAGCCCACATATGATTTGCCTGTTGTGTGTCTGGGTGCGTTTCATTGAATTTGGATGATTAAACCTTTTGTATGCCAAATCTACAATCTGCGACGAGTGTTTTCTTTTATCTTGTGCTGCTGCTGCGGTGCCGTTTAGGCCCCTGAAAGAAGAGGGTACTGAAATTTGTGTGTGTGTGAGTCTATGATTATGATTGTTAGGTGTCAATCAAAGTGTTTTGTGTGTTTATTGTCGTTGTCAATTAATGCAGCAAAGCCTCCAATTAAGCTGCAACTTGTGGCTGGGGGTCTGCGGTTTTGAATTGCCCGTGAACAGCTGAGTGTAGAAGCCAACTCTGAGTTGAGAAAGCTGTCGCTAATTATTGTTTACTTGCGGGTTTCAAATATGTCTCTTTAAGCATTGAATTATATTTAGGTATTTTGCAGTAAAAAAATTGAATTTGTATTAACCGGTTTCCACTATCCAATAAACCCAACATTTTGCATACTGCATACTTTTTAGCGGATGTGACTGCAGTGTTAAAAATGAGCGGCATACTTTTAGGAGGAACTTATAGTTCGTTACAAATTAAAACTTCCACGACGAAATGGAATGTTTTTAATATAAACTTTCTACACAGAAAAAAAAAGAAGAAGTTTGGTAAATTCAACATTTTTCATTGGTAAGTGCACAAATTTCCTTCTTTGATGTTCGCCCTAAAGTTCTTCCATTTAATGGACTTTTGATTTTCGTTAATTTGTGCGGGGGCTGCCACTTATCTGCTGGTTGCCTCAATTACTTTGTTATTCCGAAAAACAACGAATTAATCAAACTTATATTTATTACATGAAGAACTTTCACTTACTCTGGGGGAATGCGAATTCGGTTCCAGACCAGCTGCTGTTGCTGATAGGCAATCGAAAAGCGGCAAAGTCCAGGCTCTGGAAAGGGGTTTCCTCATGAAATTTTGACGTTCGCATTGGTCGTTCTTCTGGTTTCACTGAAGCTTCGCGTAACTCACTCAAATTAGCCTTCCGTGCGATGCCGGTGGTTTACCAGGGTCGGGGAACAAAGTTCACACAATTTTTCTGTTATTGCTTTAATTAAATCCATCGTCTTCGTCTCAGGCCAGCAAAACCACCACGCCAACGCCGCCTTGTTCTTAAAGTGTGATTTTTGTTTTCCGTAAGCAGCTAGGCATTAAAATTAAAGAATGCCAATTCGTAATGGCATTGAAATGAAATAATTTCAATATATTTATTATATTCAATCCAAAATGATCGTGGGTCGCAGCTGGAAGCACTTTGACCCAGCATAGTGGGTGAATTCATAAAGTAGTGGTCAACGGATTGTAGGCAGTCTGGCCCGGCACGATTTTGACTAAATTTGTTCCTATCTCTTAACCACCAGACCCACTCTGGTCAACTCCAAATAGTTTTTTGTCTCCTTTCTGTTGGAGAAACCATAGTCCACACCTCTGCAAGGGTAAACAAAATTTACACAAAAGGAGCCTGAATTATTTCTGCTTCTTCTTGATATTGTATATTTTAAACCAGAGGTGCACAAGGTCAAATTGCCGTATCCCCTGGGATAAGAAGTAATAATTCTGCCAGCGTCGCAGCCGACACACGCATAGAAAGAGAGAATACGTGTGCTCTATAAATAGCACGCACACACATATGTGTGTTTGTATGTAGCCTATATTTGACATAACGACGTTTACTTCGTGTTGCTCTGCTACGCACACCAGCGCAAATCATGATAATGTGAGTTTGTGCACCACTGTTTTAAACGAACACAAATATCTCATTTAGTTGTCTTAAAAGCTATCAACTAAACACTTCACCAACATATAGTCGACTCGAATATCTGAGAAATTATTGTGGAAGTTTGCGTTAAGTAAGATCTAGCAGTTTGTGGACATAACTACTGCTGACATTTGATTCTCAATAAAAATCAAAAAACAATGTTGTCTATTTTTACTTACCCCGATTACTTATCAATCTCCCCACACAACTTCAGCACACATTTCTAACATTTAAAACCGGCAAGATTTGACAATTTTTTCAAATATATTGACTTGGATATTCAGAATATAGAAAAATATTGAGATGTTTGATTAAGCAATTAATTCTAGTAATACTTTTCATTGGGTTCGCTTAATATATAAATAACAAAATTAATGTTAAACATTTTTCAAGTGATTGTTTTAGTGACCTTTTGATTGAAAATCATAGAACTTTTTAAAACAGGTTCTAGGTCATTTAAGTTAGGATTTTGTCCATAACTTGTCTGAAACAAGACACGCACAACACCACAAAGGAGGCTGGTTGACAGTATAGCGCTATTTCATGAATACCAATTCAATCTTCAGCGCGGTTTTTTGGCTGTCGAGTACCATCTCTTAGGAACGCGCAATAGCCTATTATAACGTCATAAACACCGATTTTAACAAAAATCTACCGTGCGCTTTTAAAGATAGTCAAGAATGAAGGGGTAACCCCTTCTGGAGGTACCTTAACCGTTTTCGCGAATTAAGTGAGTTTTATGTATTGCATTCCCAATAACCTTGTCCACATTTGCTGAATTTTGGAGAATTTTATCTTAAGCCATTAAAAACTAAGCTAAAACTGTTGTCTTTGTGTGTCGCAAGTACTAAAGTACCCATTAATCGCGAACCGAGGCTTTATTTGAAAAACTGGGTATGAGTTGATGCTTACAAAGGTGTCTTTTATCATAATTTATGGGTCTTATGTCATGCTTTTAAAAAATTTTGGATTTTGTCAAACTGTGTAATAATAGGCAACACTGCACATGAGTTATATACAAAAACTTTAGCCGCCATTCGCGCCCGTTAATACTCGACTTTTTGATCTATTGTTTTTTTACGCTTATTATACATGAAGTGGTGGCCTTTTTTACTTCCTCTTTCTTTCTTCGTCTTGATCCTTCTCTTACGCTTTTATTATACTTTTCTATCCTTTTCCCTCTCTTTTTTCCACGGAGGAATCGCTCGAGTGATCGATATATACTTTTAGGTCGAATATTCCTCTCTCTGTCACTTTTGCAACTTAAAACTCAACCTCGACAGAGTAAAAAAGTATCAGATAGGCAAAGCAGATAACGACGAGGTACGACGCTCGACTGCGCTGTTTCAGATTCGCCGGACGGCTCTCATGTTCTATAGTAGGGAGTGAGGAACGACTTTGGGAACGGCCGCGTCTCGGCGCCCGGGTTTATTGATTTTGGGTAAATTTAATCTGTAATATAATTTTAAAAATCACAAAAAAAAAAATAAAAAAGAATAAAAAAGGCGGGGGCCCGCGGCGGAGGCCGGGCCCTCACGTCCCCTCGTCTTCCGCCACCCAGCAACACCAAAAAACCCCCGCGGAGATTTTCAGAGCATGACCTTAAAAATTTCATACACATGGGGTCCAACCTAGTATACATAAGAACATGTCTACACACATGTGTATAGTTTGCTTATCCACTTTGTTTGGATTAACGTTTAACATTTTCTAATAAGTAACCGCTTCGTGCCGGTGTACCGAAATATTAATCTAGCTGCCCGTATGGAACTGAACACCTAAATAAAAAAGAATCAAAACAGAACTTTTTACCGAAGCGGTAGTTTCGGTACGTACCAGAACTGAAATTCGAGTCGGTTTGATACCCTGGTAAAAATCGTGGTTTTTCTGGTATGTGTATTAATTTCAAAACTTGAAAACGAACTTCATAATCATGTTGCGATTTTATTACCATAGAGAACTCTCAGCTGAACATTACGCATATTCATTTGATTAGAGGTAAAGTTGATTTAGATTATTACTATCATAATCCTCTTTTATATTTTTTCGTGATTTTATAAACCTTCAGTCACGTGAAGACGGTTTGAAATATACAGCATTATATTCAAGCAAGCGAACTTTAACTGACCCACCTTAGGGTCAGTAGCATACAAATTTTAAATATTTTGCTTTTACTCTGCCACCACGCGTACTTCGTTTATCAATAGGCATATTACGACACATTGGCCGTATGTACTTGCGTTCTTTGTTCAGTATGCTACGAAGCATTTACCGTGCTTGCCCATGTATGGCACTTGGTTGAGTTCATTATATTTTTGTATGTCGAACTCTCGGAATCTTGTTCGCGACTTTGGAAACTCTGCGCTTTAACTGTATTCTTTTCTACTAAAAACGTATTATTTTGCTTAGGTTGCCATTAGGGACACTGAGTGATCTAAGTAGACGGTGTGTTTTCCAATCTACTCATTCAATCAATTCGTTTTGAAAACTCATTCATTCACACAGTTAAATTAACTATAATCACCTTCAATGTGACTGAATGTATTAAAAGTACATACAGGTGACTTCTTAAGTACTCATTGATGCTAAAAGTTCGTGTGCACTTTTTCAAACGCTCCGAGAATCATCGCTTAAATCTGTTTCATAGCTTTAAAAAAGAACAAAGTTTGAAACGTGTCTCTATTATGAGAGATGTTGGTTTCTAAGTGACATATAAACGAATATAATTGTGACATAGGAAAACCCTGTAGTTAGAGCGAGACGAACATAGTCGGAAGCAAATTGTGCAATTCTTCTTTAATGGCTTTAAAATGTAAAATGTAAAATTGGCTATACAGCTCCAAAGGGGCCAAGCCAGCTTTTCTAAATCTCTTGGCGTATGTGCTTTAAATTTTTCGCACAAGAGAAAGGGACCTACTGTTTAACGCCGAATCCGAACGGCAAAGTTTGAGAACTTGATTTTTCATGGCTAGTTACTTCACAGCTGGCGCCAATAGCTGGTGAAGTGACCGTTGTTACCAGTATAGTATAAACGCCCCGCTAGCACGGAAGCCACACCCGCGGGTATGTCGTTCACGCGGAGATTTGCTAACGACAACTCCGCGGGGTCGTGAACGGCGGAGATGTCGTTTTGAAGCGCACCCGCGCGCGGCCGGGGAGCGAACGACACCGGGAGTCGAGCGCAATCTCCGGGAGTATGTCGTTTAAGCGTCTCTCCGCGCGGGGTATGTCGGAACGAGGCGACAGTGGGGAAGGCCTAACGCGCCCAGCGGGCGTGTAGCGTGCCATCTTTTAGAGGATTAAGTATTAAAAAACAGTTAAAAGTTCGATAGTGAAACTTTTTTGAGAATTAAAAATTTTAAATGGTTTTTACGAACGCATACGTTCTTCAATTCACGAATTACGCAGTCCGTTTTCGGAAATCGGTTAATCTACTTTTTAGATTTGAGAAAATTATAAAAAAACAAAATTCTACATTCACAATCGTTATTCCTTAAGCTACTTCACTTGACTCCTCTTCACTTAGTAGTTTCTAAAGATCTATCTGTTTTGGTAATGTATTTTTTCCTGTCCTTGAAATGCCTCGACTAGAGGACGAGGAAGAACATTCTATTCAGAACATCGAGGTGCACTTTTCCCGACTGCATTTTTTCGAAAATGTTCTCTGTAAGCTGATCTTGTTTTGTTCTTCCTGCCTCCCGTTATGGGAAATTTCCGTGCCTGATAAAAAATTATGCAAAAGTACCAGGGTACAATTTACAATGCCTAAAGTCTCAGACTTTTAATATCAAGTTGATAAACACTTATATAGGGCTTGCAATCGTGTCTATCTTAGTTATCTCTGAGTCATTCTGCGTTTTGAAAAACCCTGCAGTGTTAGTAGTTGTAGTTTTCGGACCTTTTTCAAAATTAAAATTTTTGTATGAAATTTTTTATACTATGACTGAATACTACTTGCATCGCACATAAGTTTCTATTCATGAAAACGGGACATACTTATGCCTTTTATGATTCCTTAAAATCGAGTTCGAATGACTTAGGTGTTGTGGGAGACCAACTACTATTTTCTTTTTGAAAAATTGATCTCTTTTATTGCTTTAACTTTCTTCAATATATAAAAAAAATAATTGGCGCGGGCCACGCCCCCGCGATCACACCCCGTTTAACATCTCCTCGACGCCGGTGTCGTTTTAACTGCGGGATCGTTACAACGACTACCTCCCGCGCCAGCAGTCCGACAATCCCGCCAAACCAATATTCTAGCGCATGCCGAATAAAACAAAAATTTAAGGGGCGGAATCGAATCCACGACCTCCCGCCCAGCAGTCCAGCACACTAACCGCTGGGCCACAGACAGCCTTTAAAATTTGGACCAACACTTCATCGGTTCCTATATTGCTCCCTGTTTCCCCAACAATAAAGTTGCATTTAGTAAATGTTTGGATTATTTTCTAGATTTATTTCGTTCTGATTGTTTGGATAGGCGCTTTTACATGCACTTGGTTGGTAATAAATTTAAAATAAATGTTGACTTCTTTTTCTTTTAGTTTTTTCTTTTTTGATACTCGAGATACAATTGTCGATCTAGTATTAGGCCTTTTTAATTTTGGTTTACTTACTGAATAAATAGTAATACAAGTAACTATTATTGCCTTGGCTCACGGCTGTCAAAATTGCAAGAAATGTACAATTGGAATATCATAATTTGTATAGTTAATTAATAAATTTATTAGTTAATGTTTGTTTTTTGTTTTATGCGGGCGACTAGAAATTGAAGAAAATGTTTTGTTAAATATTACACACATACACTGGAATTACGGGTAGTACTTAGTAATAGTAGTTGTCATAGTACGGGCGTAGTAATCATCTAGGGGAGGGGGGTCGATCAATTACAAGCTAAACCAATAGGAATCATGAAAATTACTTGTAAACCTTACACTTAAATAGTTTAAAATTAATTTAAATATTATGAATACAAGCTTCTGATATTTATCTTACAAATTAGGCTTACACTTGTGTGTGTGTATGTGTTGGTTGTGTGAGTGTGTGTATGTGTGGGAGAAATGTAACTAAAATTTGGCTCAACAAACCGTCGTTATACAAGTATAAATCTTTGGTTTAAAAAAAACTATCAGGCCTGCTTTAGTTATCACTTCCGTAAAGGTTTGACGGAATTGAAAAATCACTTTATAGTTTGTTTTTTGAGGAAGATTACAATATAAAACCTTCAGTTTAAATCGCTCTCGACGGTGATCGTGGCTATTTCTCAGCGGTAAGAAAGGCAAACTATTTTCAGAAATTTTTTTGACTTCCCAAAATAGCTATCATTTTCCTCAAAATACTTAAAAAATTGTTATAGAATGGAAAAAAAAGGTTAAATAAAAAATTATAGGAAAGTTTTTTCATATCAAGGTGGAATGAACTGTTAACAAGCGACATTTTCAGCATACATAAAATGAATTCCTTTCTAGCTCAACAACTTGCGAATAAATGAAAAAATTAATTGAAAAAGTTTCTCTAAAACCGAAAGGAATTAAAAGAATCTTTGAAAAGTAAAATATCACCTTAGCGCGTTTTGAAAGTTCGAGGTTATAAAGCTTTGTTTTCTAATAATTATTATCTTTAAGAGAGGGAGAGAGCTTAAAGCTTTTGAGTTTTGAAAATTGAATCCACACTCACTTTTTCACTTTCTCAAAAGTTTTGCGATTTTAAACCGGTTATTGGTCTCCAAACTTTTTGCGAAAGTGAAATTGAAGCATGGCTGATAATAAATTCGCATTTCTTTCGCGAAAGTGTAAACCAAATCCAGGCCCGTACAACTGATACTGCATAATGCTTTAGTGTTTTGTGTTCGATCAGCGGAAGTTTGTTTATGGTTACGGTTAAATTTGGGATACGGCAAACCCCGAGTTAAAATTATCACAGTAAAATAAATAGAATTCTTTTGTTTTTTTTTTGTGGTTTGCTCGAACATCATCTGAGGTGTGTTGTGTGTGAGTGTGTTTTTCTCGGGAAGGGTTGGTGTCTGGAATGTTACAGCAGGTGAGTTTATATAGTTTCTCTTCGGTTTGATGGAAGATACGATAGTCATAGTCCACATTTTGGCAAAACTGTTGCACTCGCTCCTTCCACAGTTCCTTCTACTGGTTCAGCAATGTGTTGGTAACCTCCGAGAAGGAGAGCAGCGGACTGCCATCAACGTAGGGGCCAGCACTGGGTGCCGGGGCGTAGGCCAGGGCTGTGTGCGCCGTTATGTTGGCCGGATAGAGCAGATGCTGGTGGTGGGGGGCATGTGATTGCTGTTGGTAGTGTGCGTGAGACGATTGCTTCTGCTTTCGACCCTCCTCGGAACATATCACCAGCGGAGTGGAGGAGACTATTGCCAACTGTTGATAGGATTCGCCTGAGGCACCATTAAGTAGACTGCTCACTCCCGGCAGCACAGTGGGTGGAGGTTGCTGCTGCTGCTGTTGCTGTTGTTGTTGATGGAGCGTGATGATCTGAGGGAGTAGCATTACGGTTAGTAGTCAGGCGGGAGCTTTAGTTGTGTGTGTGTGTGTGTGTGTATAGTGAGTGGGGTGAGTTAAGGGTGCGCTCTACTACGTGCTTCTAGCCTAGCCTAGCCTGGTGGCCGTGGTGCAAGTGATGGGCCTGGGCCTGGGCTGACGGATGGTGTGGGTGCGCATGATGATAGGTGAAGTACTGCGAATACTGCGTGTAGGAGGCGGGCGTCCATACCTCGCTGCCGTGAGCGCCCTCATGATGATGATGGTGGTGATGATGATGTGAGTGCGGATGCGTATGTGGATGGGCATGTGGCTGCTGTTGCTGCGGCTGCTGCTGTAGCTGGTGGCAACTAGGCGGGTGCTGCTCGGTGCCCGTGCTTATGGAATTGCTCGTTACATTGGCGCCCACTCCACGGGCCGGCTGCTGCTGCTGTGGCGAAGTGGTGTGCGAGGAGGCCGAGTAGAGTCCCGAGTCATCATGTTGCAGCTGGTAGCTCTCCGGTGTACTGGCACTGGCCGATTTCCCGGGCAGCTCCTTGTTGCCATTCCATTTGGCAGCTGTGGCGGCGGGCTCCTGCTCCTGTTGACTGGCATAGCCCAGTCCATTGGAGAGCGGTGTGTTCCGGTGTTGCGGGGAACCGCCCGTTGGACGCTGCAGACTATTCAGTGGCACCCCACTGGAGTGTGTGGTACCCCACATGAGCACCGTTTGACGTTCATAGGGGTCCTGGCCAGCAACGGGAACTCCCGCAGATGCCGGTAGCTCCACTTTGGGCGTGACATTGCCGGCGCCATTGGGCGTGGCTCCAGCCACTGGGGATGGACCATCCGAGGAGCAGGAAATTACCTCCATGACTTGAGGCGACGATTTGGGCGTTTTGAGGGGTATTTGCTGGGGGAACGGATGCAGAGATTAGCTGATACTCTCTTGTCTTCTCGTGTCTGCCTACTTACCTGCGGTGTGGATGTGGGACTGCCGTAGCCACTGCTGTAGCCGCTGTAGTACTTGCCCGTCTCCTCCTTGGATGAGGCAATGGCATATCCATCGTAGGACAGAAACCCATTGGCCACATAAGCCGAGGCGGGTGCTCCCGAGTGGGGGTAGTCCGTGTAGTAGCCACCCACTGCACCCTGCAGCCTATACTGATGGAAGAGATTCTCGCTGACGGGGTAGAAAGCATTGGCCGGCATGGAACTGCAGCTGCCCATATACAGATTGTCCGCGGCACTGGCGTAGGGTGAGGTTGTATACATGGGATTCAGATTGGAGTAGGCAGCGGCCACTGCCACGGCGGGATCGGGCAGGTACTCAACCACAGCTGGCGCTGGCGATCCCACCTGGCCACCCAGTGGAGACGTCTGTTGTCCACCCTGCTGCTGTTGCTGCTGCTGCTGTTGTTGCTGCTGAAGTTTGCGTTTACTGCGGCAGGTGGAGAGGAAGTCCCTTAACTGGGTCTTGTAGCGTCGATTTGGACGCGTTGGCGTCACCGGCGGCGGCAGGGCGTGGGCAGTGGGCGAGGCACTGGGCGGTACCACCAGCTGATCGGCCTCCGAAAAGTAGGTAGAAGCCAGTCCCGTATCCAAGTAACTCACTTTAAAGTCCATCGTACGCTTGCCCAACAGATCGTGTCCCTCCTCATCCATGAGTTGGCGATGTGTGCAAATGACAAAGTCCGGCTTGGAGTTCTTGTACACCAGACGAGAGCTGGTCTGCAGCCATTGCCATTCGCCATCCTTCTTCTGATAGCGATAGGCTATCATGCCCGAGGCGCCCGTTTTGAGTACTAAAATATGAGAGGAGGATTAGCCTTACTTTGATTGCATAGACTTTTCCTTCCACAACTTACGCTCCTGATGTGCGCTAGCCACATAGGCCAGATCATCATAGTGCACCAGATCATAGCCACCCATATTGACCAGCTCGGCATCTGCATAGCCCAGTATATGCTTCCCCCTCTGATCCATTGATACAAGGGAGAAATCCAATTTGTGCTTGGACTTGAACATATTTTCTTTGTGTGGTATCTCCAGCAGGCTGGGCGGTCCAAAGGGTGTACAATACGCGAACAGAGCCAGGGGTGGCTCCTCTGTCTTGCGATTCTGGCCATGCAAAATCTTGATGCGTCCGCGTATGTCCAGGCGCAGGAAACCGCTGGTATTGTCCAGCAGACAACGAAAACGCACCGTAAAACTACGCTCCAAATATAAAGCCTTGTCCGGCGCTAAAGTCTCCGAGAGTTGCATGCTAGACATGTCAGCGGGCAGAAAACTGTTCCACAACAGTTGACGTTGCAGCTCTTCACGATCCTCCGAGTGCACCAGCTCGTACACGGACTGATGCACTATATCCGACTGGCGGCAGGAAAACGAAAGAAATAGATAGGAAAGGGCTTATGAGTTCACATTTTTATACCATATACTCATTAAAAATAAGTAAAAGGGGATCATGAAGTTGTGCAAATGTATGAAACAGCCAGACGGAAGCACCTCCGAGCCCATAAAGTATATATATTCATGATCAGCCTTGTCCGGCGCAAGCCGATTTAGCTATGTCCGTCTGTCTGTCTGTATGAACGCGTTGATCTCAGAGACTGGCCATGTATGTAGGCGAGTACCGTACCCAGATCAAGTTTGCTCCAGATTTGGCAAATTCCTCCTCCATCTCTTCTAACCGCGACAAACTGTCAGAGCTACAATTTCTAAGTTTGAACCTAGTGATATATATATATTCCTATATATTCAGTTGGGCTTAATATCTATCTACTCTGTATACCACAATAAGATCCGAGCAAAAACACCAAAGACATGGAAGTGCGCCTCCCCAATTATTGAAATAAATTTTAAAATAAAAGGGATTCAAAGCTATAGGAACCACATTACTTGGTAGAGGGTATTTTGCTGTCGGGGCACTTGACCGCAACACTCTTACTTGTTTATTTATTGGTTTGGAATCTAAACTAAATTCTTTCATCGAAACTTGCCGAGTTCAGCTTCGAATCTTTGGACGGTACTTACCCTGCAGTTCTAAGCCTCAGCATTGAATTTATCAGCACTGAACTTAGGCCTGGGAAGTTTAAATTGTTTGAATTCATAACTGAATTCAGTACCACCCATGAAACCCATACCGAAAGGAAGCGAAGGTCACAACCCTGCTGTTCTACGCCTCAGTACTGAATTCTGCTTCAATTCATGACTGATTCAGTACTGTTTTCAGGTCTAACCATGAAACTAACCCATGAGTTCAGTACTGAAATTATGCCTGAAAGATGAGAAGGTCATGACGTAAATTCATGCCTGAAATGCATCTAAAAGCAGCCATGATTTCAGTACCTATCCTTCCATATCAGGGCTGCTTCAGCAATGATGCAATACTGAGTCGTACTGAAGGGATGGTCTCAGCCCATTTTCATTTAAAATTATACTTTAAAAATACCTTAATGGTAGTTTGCGGCTATTGATTATGATCAAACCTAATCGAAAGCATGTTTTTTGAAGAGAAGAATATTGATAGCTTGGCAAAGCAGCCTTGAGAACTCTGCTTTGGTTTCGTAGGACCCTTTTAGATACCTGAATTTTTATGCTGTATACTTAAGTTTTTGATCCATAACCAAAGCACGATTAAATGAGACAAATTTTAACTCAGTGTGTATTTCCTACCCCTCCCACTTATAAAGTTTAATTTTTGTTGACACCTCACGCGAGATTCTTCAAACGAACACCGCTTGCAAATCATTGAATTTAATTATCGAAATTCGTGCTCTGTGAAAAATGTGTTTTCTTTTTATCGAAAAATTATCTTTAGAGACAAAGCTCATTTTTGACTCAATGGAAGTCAACAGACAGAATTGCCAATGTTGGTCTTAAGATCAAAGAAAGGCAGTTAATTAGCTTCCCAATGCACCCTGATAAATGCACTGTTTGGTGCGGTTTGTGGGACGATGGCATCATTGAACCGTACATTAAACTTAATAGAGCAAAGTACCGTGCGAAGATTACCGACTTTTTGGAAAAATTTGACTTGGTTGACATATGGTTTCAACCAAACGGTGCCACATGGACCAATTCACTTTAATAAGCAATGACCTATCTTTTCTACGGCATCTATACTATATAGTGGTCCAATTTCGACAAATCTTTATAAAATTATGTGAAATCATTGAAAACTTATAAATACTAGGGTTGGGAGGGTGACACGTCTATAAAACACACAGTCATTTCACCCAACAACACAATTCAACAATCCGTCAATTCAACACAAAACAAAGTCTTTACAAAACAACATCAACACACGTCAATAGAACAATAAGTCATTTCACCCAACACAACAATTCAACACACGTTAATTGAACACAAAACAATTTCAACACGTCAATTCAACACAAAACAAAATAATTAATTTATTATTAAATTTAAATTTGGTTTGAATTGAATTGACGAAGTGTTAAATTGTTGTGTTGGGTGAAATGACATAGACGTGTGTTGACTTTTTTTTTGTGAAGACTGTTTTGACGTGAGTTGAATCGCGCGATTTTTTACAAAAAATGTTTGCCTGCGGCGCAATTTACCCACAATCGCAACCTTCATCCCCCCGCCGATTTAATAAACCAATTCCCGGTATAATCAACACATAAATTTCAAAAAGTCAATTAAACATACGTCATTTCAACACATTACAAATTAAACACAAACAAATTCATACAGGGAAAGAAGGGTGACACAAGCGGCAGGCAAAAATTTTACGATATTTACAACGTCTGCATTCGGATGAAATTTATTCAAGTTGTGAACAAAAGAATGTTATCTCTGGTGCTTTAAATGTGCATACACTTTCGGAGGATATTAAAGTCAGGTTCGACTGACATTGCCACTTGCAGGATTGAAAATATAATTTTTTATACCCGTTACTCGTAGAGTAAAAAGGGTATACTAAAGTCGTGCAAATGTATGTAACAGGCAGAAGGAATCATTTCCGACCATATAAAGTATATATATTCTTGATCAGCATCAACAGCCGAGTCAATATAGACATGTCCGTCTGTCCGTCCGTCCGTCTGTCCGTCTGTCTGTATGAACACCTAGATCTCAGAGATGGTAAGAGATAGTGGTTTGACATGTATGGGACAAATGCTTCTTTTATCTGCACGCAAATTTGTTTCAAATTTTGGCCACGCCCCCTCCCGCCCCCGCAATTTGGAAAAAACGTTATATCTCCTACAGTTTTGAAGATAGACGATTCGTACCTTCTAGAGATAGTTAGTAATTAGCAAAATGAATCGATAAAGATCGGATGAACGGTTCTCAAGTTATGAGCAAAAAAGTGAACCAAGGCCCCCCATCTACCCCCCTCCCACCATAAAAAAATGTTGCATACTTTTAGGATGGTCACCCTAAGGAACGCAGGAACACTGTTAAACATGTTTTTTCATGAGTAACGGGTATATCGAAGTCGGTTAGAACCGACTTTAACTTACGCTCTCGTTTAAATTGTTTTTTTTTTCCAGTGTTGAAATTGTACTATGTTGAAATTTGCCGATGTTCAATTGCTTTGTGTTGAAACTGATTATGTTGAAATTGTATATGTGTTATAATTGTGCTGTGTTGAATTGACGTTTGTTGAATTGACGTGTGTTGAATTGACGTGTTGAAATTGCTTTGTGTTGAATAGACGTGGAACCGTTGGGAGCGATAGCATTGAAAACAAAAAAGCTTATCTTACTAAGACTTCTTTTCAGACCTATCATACCTAAGCCATACAAAAGCTTCTATATAGTTGTCCGATTTCAACAAATCTTGGTGAAATTATGTGAAATCATTGTAAATGTAAATGTTGGCTATACAGCTCCTAAAACGGGGCCAAGCCAAGCTTCTCACGATCTCTTGGCGTGTGTGCTTTAAATTTTTCGCACAAGAGAAAGGGACCTACAGTTTAACGCCGGATCCGAACGGCAAAGTTTGAGAATTTGCTTTTTCATGTGAAATCACTAAAAACTTATTAATTCGAGCGTTGGGAACGATAGGATTAAAAACAAAAAAGTTTTTCTCATTAAAACTAGTTTTTCAACCGATCATTCCTATGGCAGCTATATGCTATAGTAATCCGATCCAGACGGTTCCGACATATGTGCAGCGTATTTGTACCAAAAGACTTCGTGTAAAGTTTTGTTAAGACAGCTTTAAAACTGACGGAGGAGATAGCATAGAAACAGACGGACGGACTGACGGACATGGCTATATCAACTCAGCTCCTCATGCTGATCAAGAATATATATACTTTATGTGGTCGGAGATGCTTCCTTCTGCGCGTTACAAACATCCGGACAATTTTATATACCCTCTCCAAGGGTATTAAAATTAATACAATAAAGTATTAACCTGATACACGTTAGTATCAATTTGAAATCCTCGAAATATCATGTTAATACTTTCGAAGATTTTAATTTGATACTTGGAGTATTAAAGAGAATTAGATTCTCAATAGTTTCAAATTGATGTCAAATGTGCTGTCCTCACTACAACTTCATTTTGCTTTTTCCCATTTTGGCCAAAATGCTCATTTTCCCCAATATAATTGTGTCACTTTAATGACAACTTTTTATACCCGTTACTCGTAAAGTAAAAAGGGTATACTAAAGTCGTGCAAATGTATGTAACAGGCAGAAGGAATCATTTCCGACCATATAAAGTATATATATTCTTGATCAGCATCAACAGCCGAGTCGATATAGACATGTCCGTCTGTCCGTCTGACCGTCTGTCCGTCCGTCTGTATGAACACCTAGATCTCAGAGATGGTAAGAGATAGAGGTTTGACATGTATGGGACAAATGCTTCTTTTATCTGCACGCAGATCAAGTTTATTTCAAATTTTGGCCACGCCCCCTCCAATTTGGAAAAAACGTTATATCTCCTACAGTTTTGAAGATAGACGGTTCGTACCTTCTAGAATCAATTTGCCGAAGAAAAGACAAAGATCGGATGAACGGTTCTCAAGTTATGAGCAAAAAAGTGAACCAAGCACCCAACCCTCTCCCACCCTAAAAAATGTTGCATACAAATCCAAGGTTACGATTATCAATAAGATACGTACCAAGAACTCGCAAAACTGTACAATGAGTTTAAATTATACCAAAGATTTGATGGTTGGCAATTGAAGACGAGTAAATACAAATTCGCACATCAGTTCTGATTGACTTAAAGACAAGTAAGTAAGAGGTGATGGTCGAACGGACCAAAAAATCTCGAAATTTACAAATTTTTGTAATGAGTTTAGATTATTATAAAAACGGGTAAATAGATGGATAGTGAAGATCGAAATGTCCAAAGATCGCGAATATTGCTAGAATAAAGAGGCGTAGAAACGCATGCCGGGTACCAGCTGGTATGGCAAACAATATATAATTATGTACAAAATAAACAATGGCACAATTGTTTGGGGTACGATTTTTTCCGAAGCTAAGACTCGCTACTAAAAGGTGATTTTTGTCCACAAAACCCACTTAAGGTAAAATTGCTCATTTTAAAGCACAAAATACCATAATCCAGACTTTCTGGACCATTTCCCTAAACATCTATAATCTAAACCACACCTTCTATTAATCTCTCTCAGTTCATTATGTATTCGAAATAAAATCTTTAAGCATCAGTTTCCGTTTCCAATTTAGATCGAGTTGTGCGGAATCTCAACTTTTGTATTGTCGCTTCCAAAAACAGACTGTACTATTTGGTTTTAACTTTAAAATCCTATTTATCTTTATTAGATCCTCTTGATGGCAAAAAGATTCGCCACAGGGAACTTATGGACATTTCTTTCATTCCCAAAAAAATCTTAACAATGGACGAGGGGCACAATTCGAATAAAGTTAACCCTGCTTAGTTCTTCAGAATGTGTTCTGGAGTCTGCTTAGTCTTACCTATTCGTAGGTTTCAGAGATGTTTCCTCTACTTCACTGCTCCTGCTTTGATGCGTAAACTTCATCTTTGCTTGTCAAAAATGAAGTAGCTTATCTCGACATCAACAGTTATTTTTTCCGAAATACGTGTTAAGTCTTTTGATGCACTATCTGGGGTCAGTCAACCCTTTTTCATGTGGTCTCCCTTTTCTGTTTGGGATGTTATTGATTTTTGCTTTGTTTGCTTTGCTTTGGCGCTTCTTTTCGCTTCTTCTGGGCAGCTCTGCTGCTCTTTTGGGGCGTATAAATCAAAATGTGCGCAAATTGAAAATGCGCCCCATGTTGGCCACAAATTGAGACATAAATTCTGCACGCGCCAGGAGCAGGGACAGAGACAGAGGCAACAAAAAAAAACAACTTTCCTTTCTTTCCCAATGATTTGGCCCCAAATCCGCGATAGCTCTGCTTTTAATTGAGCTGCCAAACGGGGCGTGTCAAGTGCCGCTTTACACATTTACAACTAAATTAAAAAAAAACCAAAGCCAAAGCCTCCAATGGGCACATGAGCACTTGAGCAGAGCTTCGCGTAGAAAGCTAAGTGCAATTTCAATTTCCATTCGACAAGCGCCAATACCATAAAGTAGGCAGCGGATGCAGTGGAAGTTGCGGAGGGGGTAGGGACAGGGAGTTAGGCCCAAAACATGTAGCCATCAGCTGGCAAGGCCACGCCCCCAAGGCCAGGTAAACTCTTACGCAATCCTCTACACTGGCTGATCTGATTTTAATTTATGATCCTCGCCACAATTTTTTCAGTTTTTAGCCAGCTTCCGCTACTGACTTGACCCAAAAAATACCAGGCAATTAAAATCAATCAAAATAGAGAGAGAGAGAGAGGGAGAGAAAGAGAGAGCCATTCATTCACTTACCTGATGAAAACCCAAATAGCTCTCGATGCTGTGCGTGGCAAAGAAGACCTCGCCTTCGCATGTCAGTATCATTAGAAATCCATTTAGGGCCTAGAAAAGAAGGGAAAGAATGAAATTAAATCGACAGAGAAAAAAACTATGAATTAAATGTGAGTAGCCGGTATCAAAAATCGATGAGTTTGAGGTTCGTCAAATGTATGAATGGTAAATGTGATCCATCAAGCCACGGCACAGTGGAACACAAATCTTTTTTTTATGTATATGTAAACTTTGGAATTGTTTAAATAACCGCCAAATGTACAAATATATAAGAGTCCGACATGTTCCTATTTTTTGTGTATACACCACTGCTCTACGGCAGCGACGTCGACACACCGACAGCAAACGAACTTATACTGCTCTCTTTTGCAACAACAAAGAAGTGCTAAATAAGCGCGCCCTCGAGTGGCACACACACGCAACGCAAAAATGAGCATGTGCGTTTTACCGGCCCCTGATATATATCGATAAGTTTCAGCGTTAAGTTAGAGACGATGGTTACACTGTTGTATATACATAGATGACGCGACCGAGAATAAAGGGCGGTACTAGACAGACGTGAGGAGACAAGAGACACGGACGAACAAATACAGACATTATAAAGAAAATGAAAAAATAAACCAGTATTGACAATGTAAGTAGTATATTGGAGTCGAAATGTTGAAGACCGCTAGGCTCAAACTGTGGATGTATTGCTGGGAAGAGGCTGTTAAATCCTGTTGAGATCAAGGCGAATCTTTTTGTCAGGTTGTCTTTAAGGGGCACCAGAAACCCGCATTGACAATACAAATAGTAACCGTGTGTATAGTGCGTAAGTAAAAGCCCTAAGCCCGAGAAATACATCCGTTTACACATTTGAAGATTAGTCTTCATAACTTCCAAATATTTATAAACTAAAAGCAAGCCAAAGTTGAAAAATGTTCAAACAATCAACTTTGTGGCCCAGTGTTTGCGTCGGCCACATTGGCTTCTATGAATGAACCTTGGCGCTAACTTGCGGCTAAAGCGTAATCAGCGCTTAAGCGGCTCATTTCATACGAAGCACAGTCAAAGTCGCCGGGCCAGTGGATTCAACCAGGAAATGGTACGCAATTAAATCAATGAGAGAAGACTTCAGGTCGGGACTTTTCGGGTTCTGTTTTTCGTTTGTAATTGCAGGTTTCATTCCATTGACGAAGATGAAGTTTGTAATTATCTAAACGAAAAAAAACCCTCAAAAATACAACAAAACCCAAATAAAACCTGTCGCCTCAAAAACTAAATTTCGTGAATATTTTCGCCATTTCTTTGTACGACTATATTCGGCGCAATATTGTTTTAGATTGCCTTTAAAGTTGATTTTATTAGCTGTTAATGGACGGCACGCATGCGATTTTGTTCAACTGGAACCGAAGCTCCAAACTCCCCAAACTCAACAAACTGGCACATCGGTTAACAATTCGACGTGTGAAATTGAGACCGAAGACAAATTTCCTGGTGCTCCATTAGGGCCTAGTGCGGTGAGTCCGTAATTAATAAAGCCAGAGCAACACCAGCAAACATGCTCGTAATTAATACGGGCGTATTTAAATATCAATTTGCGTATGAATGTGGCTCTCCTTTCCAGCGGGAGAAAAATGCGCGCGATTGCTGCTAATTACAGAGCAGAGGAGCTGTGCAGTGCAGCAGGACTGCAGGCTCCGCCTCGACTGAGTTGGCATTAGCCGACATAAACGCTAAGTGGCGTCATCATTTAAAACGCATCAACAGCCGGCAAAGGATATGGATATGAATGTATACACATATGAGCCGGGATTGTCATCAGGCCTGGAACGGGCTGCGGGCTGCAGAGCAGCGCATCAATAATCGTCATAAAGATCTTTCAACCGGTAGCGACAGGCCCACGTATCAGAGTGAGCGAGAAAGAGTTTGTAAAACGGATGCACAGTGGTCGGGCATGAAATAAAATTTGTGTGAATTTGTAACTGTCTGGCAAGTATTGAAACGAGATAGTTAAGATAAGTTGGGTTGGCGTCTAAGTGCGATATATTTGACACACTCAGGAGCGGTGGGAACCACATGCTCTAAACTTTCAAGGAGCGCCTTTCATATAATTTTCGAAAAAGTCCCACCAATCCTGATGTCTTGATAACCTTAGGTTTCTAGCGGCTGAAGCCTGGAATGTCGGCAGTTCGGGCAGCATTTGTCTATAGTGAGTATCCAAAATCTATTTTACAGAGTTTACATTTTTAAAATTTTTTCACAAAGCAGAATATTCAATGGACCCAATAGCAAACCAACAGAAAACAATCTGGCTAAGTTAACTTCGTTGTAACCCTGCAAATGATAGTTTTGAAATATCAGAGTTAAGGAACTTTTTTACTTTCAACCTATTATGATCCAAATGCGCTGCACATTTGTGGGAACCGGCCGGATCGAATGACTGTAGCATATGGTTTCCATAGGAACGATCGGTCGGAAAACTAGTTTTAGTGAAGCCTCGTATTTATAAGTTTTCGATGCACTCACATGATTTCATTAAGTTTTATTAAAATCGAACAACTAAGAACAAAAGTCTTAGCAAGAAAAACTTTTTTGTTCTCAATGCTATTGCTCCCAATCTCATATTTATAAGTTTTCAATGATTTTACATTATTTCACTAAGATTTGTCGAAATCGGACACCTCTATGGTGGAGCTGCCATACAAAAGATGGGTTTGAAAAAAAACTTTCTAAGAGAAAATTGTTTGTTTTTAGTGCTATCGCTCTCACACACAATTCTGATAACTATGATTCAAATCGGATTACTATAGCATATAGCTGTCATAGGAACGTAAGGCCGAAAAAGTAGTTCTAGTGAGAAAAACAGTTTTGTTTTCAATGGTACCGTCTTTATACGTTCCAGATATAAATATTATATTTTAATTTGTTTGAAAGCATACAAAATTAACAATCATCGAGATTATGATCTATAAAGATTTTCTTACGAAGACCTTTCTTCCTACCCATGGTCTCTTTCAGGGAATCAAACCGAATAGTATTTCGGTTTCGGTTCTGGTACATACCAAAACTTATGTTTCGGTAAAAGTTCTGTTTTGGTTCTAATATTGTTTCGGTATCCAGATTTATATTTCGGTATACCGGTATGAACCGTTAAAATATAAAGAAAGATTGGTCACCGGTTTTGCATCCATCCATTTTTTTAGCGATAAGATTCGCTGTATATCACAGCTCAGAGCCAGGAGCCGAGTGTAGTGAGGTGAGAGCGAGAGCTGGATCTCGAGAGCTGCGAGCAAAGAGCTCTTCCGAACCCTGGTTTCATCTTTAAAATTTTGACAACGTTTTTCAGGGAAAGATATGATGTTTGATGCCATTAAACGTTCTGGGGAAAATATCGCTCTATTTTAATTGTCCGGTCCTGAACCGAACCCGTAGTACCATTTCGGTTTGGGTATTTGGCTCAATCGAACAGGACCTTTTAAATTTTGTACCTCCCGAACCTGCCCCCGAACCGGACCTCTTCTGCTTAAAAAAAGGTTCAGCACAAAGAAAATATCTTCGTTGAAAAATTATTTTACAGGGCTAAAATGATAATTTCAAAATTATATCTAAGCTGCATATTGCGACTTCGGGAAGGAATAAAAGAGAAGTTGTTAAATGGCATATCAAATCCGTTTATTGATTTGCATAGTAGGAGCGGCACGCTCTACATTTTAAAGTCCAGGCACATACGGTAGAGAACTATGAAATGATTAATATAATGAACGAAGTCCATTCGGATATCGATAATCGTTTTTAATAGCTTCGTTAGCTAAAAGTAACTTCGATAAGTTATGCTGCCTTCACACTGTTCGACACATGACCCATGACATTCTAGTAGGCAAGCATTTCCCCATGAAATTCTATAAATTTGACAGCTATTCAAATTTAAAACAGAACAAAAAGCTGGACTACTAGACTATCATGTGTCATGTGTAGAACAGTGTGAAGGCAGCCTAAGGGAATCGGTTTGAGAAACGAACCTAATAAAAATTTTGTGACTAGGGCCCTAATCATAAGTTTCAAACAACTTGTAGCACTAGGAAGTAAGTAAGTAATAATAAACAAAATAATCATTTCCATGGGGGTTGAGTCCCCGTACGGAACCTTCTTCAGAATTTTTGATGTTTACAGCCTTGCTCAGAGCTGCTTTTTTTTCATTTGACGAGAACTGGATAAAACAAGTACTTTTTTGTTCAAAGATTATCATGACATTATAATGAGGATCTAAGAATAAAATCTGAAAAATTCCCAAAAAGACTATTTTGGCGGTTTTATTTATCACTATATAAAAGATTTGCTAAGCCAGATTCTTTTTTTGAAAGCGTACGATCTAACCACATTACGCAAAAGTCCCCCAAACTAAGTGCCAGCTGTGCAGTATTCTTGTTGCTCAGAACCGAATTTGTACCGGTACAACGTTTAGGTTCCTTTTGGGCTTTTCGGTTCCAAGAATATCGGTTTTAGGATACCGGTATACAAAAATCTTAAAATATCGGTTCCGGTTCTGGTTCTGAGTTTTAATCGGTTCTTTTCCGTTTAAGGTTCCGGTTCCGGTTTGATTCCCTTGTTCCTATAGCAGCTATAGGATATAGTCGCCTGATCCGTTTAGTTTGGAAGTTTTAGCAGTAAGCAGTATAAAGAAGACTCTGTGTTTGATAGCTCTAAGACTATTTCGAGTAGAAACAGGCAGACGGAAGGATCGGTTCAGCTCGTCGCCGTGATCAAGAACATATAAATAGTAGTGGGGTCGGAAATGAATATTTCTAAGCGTTGCAAAAGTCTGGGCACAATTATAATACCCTTTGCAAGGGTATAACAAATAAGAAAGTAGGTCTACAGTAAAATACTCAGTTCCTGCAAAAGAGTAGGTTCATATGGTTCATCCGATTGTAATCAATCCTTTGGCGGATCAATAAGTTCTGATTTATTTGTCTTAGAGGTACAAACCATCTATCTTCAAAACTGTAGGATATATGATGTGACAAACAATGAAAATAAACTAGATCTGCCTGCAAGAATTAGTCTATGATCGCCACTTTTATCGACTATGTTGTAGATGCTGCTTAAGAATATGTATACTTTGTAGGTTTGGAGTTTTTTTATTTTCTGTGTTACATACATTTGAAAAATATAGTATCTGCAGTGTGCCTTTAGTACAAAAGGGGGATAAGTTGCCCTATGCCCCCCTTGGTTTAAATGAGTTGCAAATTTCCTTTCTATTCATCTTCCCACTGCCTATCCATCTGATGAAATGAATTCCTGAATTTTGGCGAGCATCAACATTTTGCAGATAGCTTCCTAAATCAGCGGTGGGCACGAAATTTGAGTTTGGGAGCAGCTCAACAACAACTACAGAAAAAACAATCCTCGATCGCACAAAATGCTCCTGTTGCACACTTTGTGTGTGCATCTGGCAGGCGCCGTGCTCTGACTCGCATGGACATTGTTGTTGCTAACACATCGAAGTAAGTTAATTTCGACGCAATTTATTATGGGACACATTGACGCCAATGTTCTAGCTTTTTATACTTTCCTAGTGAGATTAAAGTCATATTTAAGCCTTTCAAGCAAGTATTTTAAAACTGATGCTGTAATGGGTGCCGACTTTCACACTAATTCTATGGATATCTCTATCCAAAATATTTTAAGTGACGATATTGTACTTCGATGGCTATTATAAGACTCTAACGCACTATATCGACCAGATAAAAACAATTCGCTTTTAGTACTTTCGATTTCTATACCCTGTAACCATTGAAATGGGTAAATGGGGATCATGATGTTGTGCAAATGTAAGTTACAGCCAGAAAGAAGGACCTCCGACCCCTAACGTACATATTCTTAATCAGCATCAACAGCCGAGTCGATTTAGCCATGTTCGTCCATCCGTTTGTCTGTCTGTATAATCGCGTCGATCTCTGAGAAATGAAAAATTCCCCCTCTTGTCTCTTTTTAACCGCGAAAAACTGCCCGAGCCACAGTTTTTAAGTATAAACCTAGAGACTTGATATATATGAAGTTAGGCCCAATATCTACCTATTCTGTAAACCCTAATAAGATCCGAACACCACATTTATTCAAAGAATTATTAAAATAAAAAGCAGGTAAATTTAAAATGACGAGAAGCATGTCAAGCTGCACGCAAATATATCGAAAAAGTTAGATCAATAATAACTTGGAAAATCAAGGCCATAGGAAACACATTAGTTGGTTAGCGGTTTGCACTCGGGGCACTCGACTGCAACACCTTTACTTCTTTATAGTGTAATTTTTTGATCATCAGACTCGGGTTCGGAACAGGTTCAGGTTCAAATATTTTTCGACTGACAGCTGATAGATTCGGTGCTAAAATTTTTATACTCGTTACTCGTAGAGTAAAAAGGGTATACTAAAGTCGTGCAAATGTATGTAACAGGCAGAAGGAATCATTTCCGACCATATAAAGTATATATATTCTTGATCAGCATCAACAACCGAGTCGATATAGACATGTCCGTCTGTCCGTCCGTCCGTCTGTCTGTATGAACACCTAGATCTCAGAGATGGTAAGAGATAGAGGTTTGACATGTATGAGACAGCTGCTTCTTATACTTGCAGGCAGATCAAGTTTATTTCAAATTTTGGCCACGCCCCCTCCCGCCCCCGCAAATCGGAAAAAACGTTATATCTCCCACAGTTTTAAAAATTGACGATTCCTTCTAGAGATAGTTAGTAATTAGTAAAACGAATAAATTTGAAGAAGAAATGATAAGGATCGGATGAGCGGTTCTCAAGTTATGAGCAGAAATGTGAAAAATAGCCGAGTTCAAAAAGTGTTGCATACTTTTCAGATGTTCACCCCTAAGGAACGCAGGAATACTGTTAAACATGTTTTTTCATGAGTAACGGGTATATCGTTTTTTTTTTAAACTGAACCCCTTCAATTAAAGCAAGGCTTCGGTACGGGACTTATTGCTAATTTTCAACGCGGTTAGATTCCCAGTCACCATAACACAAGCCGGGAATGATGCTGTTTCAAAACGTGCTTGATTGGAACATGCAAATAAAGACATTGAATTTTCAAAGTGAAGCAAGGAAGAAAAAACACTGACACGACTTTGGGTGAAACTTTTTGGATTGTTGGAAAAGTTTTTCTATAAATTCGATCTTGTGCTTGAAATTGAGTTTGATACTTTCTTCTAAGTTTAAAAAAAACCAGCAATTGGCACGAACACGCGGCGTAAATCAAGGGCGTAGCCAGTTTTCAATAAAAGGGGGATAAGTTTCTTCCTCGGTTTCCAATTCCCTCCATAGTTGACACAATCAACTGACTATGACACTTGGCCTTGCAGCTAAGTTAAGCTAGTTAAAAGTGCCAAAGGGACATAATTCCTGAGATCAGTCGAGTTCACCGACACAGTCAAAAGAGACCACGAGTGTTTGCAAAAACGCAATAGAAAAGTGGAAGCGGATAGGAAAAGTGGAGCAAAAGAGAGTAATATTGAAAAAGCTTCCTAGAAATGTGGTGATTACCCACTAAATAAAACCATTAGGCATGCTCTCAATTTCACTTCCACGGCAACTTTTCAAAAGTGGAATTGATACGTGTTCTCACTACATCAAATCGAAAAAGTTTTTCGTTGTGAAAAGTAATGCTTGTTGGTCCGTGGAATGAAAAGTAATTGCCAAAATTGACAGAATAAGCAATTACGTTACATATTTACTTTTAAAAAAGTAGTGGAATAGCGAACATGCCTGCATATTTCGATACCACGGAATATAAAGTATAGAGTTCGAGTTGTTCTCTCTTTTTGACAACTTCTGCTTAAGATCAGGGTTGCTCTCTTGGCACGAGCCGCTGATTTAGATCAGGGCTTGTAAAGGGCAGCGTGTCCTATAGGTGGGAGAGTAATGGTGTTTGGAAAAAAAACATCACAAACCACCTCTGACCTACTTGTACGTTTACAGGCCAGCGACTGTAAAGCTGTTTGCTCTCTTGGCACAAGCCACATTGGCTCGGCATGCGTTAGGCTCCCTAGGATCTGGCGTGCCCATCGCTGCTCACCATAAATATTTTCAACTCCATTTAATTGAAATTTTTTAACAATTCGTTTTTGCTCCACTGTGCGAATAAAATGCATTTTTGCTGTTCTTATTTTATGGCTGGCGGCGCTTCTTTTCTTCCTCCATCTTCATAAGAAAGAAAGATTTCTCCACACAGTCTAATTGTTTTCGCTCCCTCGCTCACTCTCCCTCCCTCTCTTTCTCTCTCTTTCGCCCCCCATCACCAGGTGGGCTACAGTTTTTACAAGGAGCCGGCGTCGACATCGTCGGCTGGCGGCGTCTTCTAATGCGATTTTAATAATACACGCCCGTCATTGGTTGTTGGAGAGGGGCGGGGGAGAAGATACTTTCGAGTATCTCAAGCAGCTTGCATTTCAGTTTTTTTTCCAGATTTGATAAGTTGGCAGCGATTATTTTACCATTTCCTAGAGAGAGATGACTCTTCTACTAGTTGGGCCAATTTGGCCTCATGCGTCTACATAATTGCTTAATAAAGCCCGCTGGGGTGGGTCGTGATGATTATAATCTCAAGTCCAAAGTAGAGTTTAATTAATTTAAACAGCCTGGGCCAAAAATATACAGCCCAAAGTGTGTCGCCAGTGAAAAGTGATGGTGCTGGAGCAAGCGAGATGGCGCTATATGCGCCTGCGTGACAAAACGCCATTTTCTAATGATAATATGTGACCCATAACACCACAACAGCAGGGCTAAAACTTCATGAGCAATTGAAACCGGGCAACAGGTAACAAATACCCGAGGTATTAAAACTAAATATGCACACCTATCCCGACACCCGCCACCCCTCCCTCCCCATTCCCTGTGGCAGACTGTCTAAAAATATGCACGGAAATGCACAATTGTGCAGCCCTCAAGTCGGCAATTAGCTGCAGGTCTCCCGGAAAGGGCCACAACAACAACAAAAACTTTTTGGCTTGCATTCAAAATTTTTGCATTCTGCCCACCCTGCGTATACGTAATGCAGTTGGACACGAAACTGCAATATGCAGGGGACTTTGACATTGAAATGTGAAGTAAGACCGAAAAAAAACAAAAAAAAGGTGGCCAAGTTTATGTTGCAACATTGCGTGTGTCTGTCTCTCCGTCCCCCCTCCCACCCTCTCTCTCGCGCTCTCGCTTTCCCATTGGGTGAGCTATGTGCACATTAAATTAAACTGTCATGACTGTGACAAGTGCATATGTTGGCGCCTTGAACTGCACTGGACACTGGACTGGTGGAAAAAACATGCACAATGCCCACAATTTAATTTAGCAAAAACATGCAATTTTCATTCTTGAATTGAAGTTTTTGCTCCAGTTTTTTTTTGGTAGCCAGCTGCTTGAAATTAATGACAAAATATTAGGCTAACACATGTTAGCCGGGTTTCAATTACGTTAATCAATTTGGACACTTACTAATTGCATACCATTTCCCCCCACCCCAGCTGAGCTGTGTGTGCGGGGAGGGGGTGGGAATCGATGTTGCGTGCCTGGCTAACCGGGCTTTGATTGATTATGTCCACACAATGAAGCCATCAAACTCAACCAATTGCTATAGACAAGATGGACTTACCTGCAGGAACATATCACCATCCAGCAGGCCGTGCTCAAAGGCTCCCAGCTCTCGTGTTCGATAGCCATCGTGTGCGTGTATGTGTGGCAGGACGCCATTCTCCTCCTTATCCTTATGCATAACAACTGCGAAAATACCAAAAAGAACGAGAGGGACACTTAAATTTGTATAAACTTCATTAACCATAAATAGTTGATGCTCCATTTGGCTCATAAATAACTCGTCCAATTGTTTTTTGCCATAGTAACTTCATAAAAATCCAATACATCAAATAAATATTTACAGCCTGGGAAGGCACTAAAAATTGTTTATGGTGTCATTGTAATATTTTACGAGTCCATCCCCTTCCCAACTTCAAGCGCCTGGCACTGGCTCCCAGTATTATGACATTATTCGGGGGTGGGTGGCCGCCATATTTTTTCCTTCCCTCTTTATAATAAATTTGTCACAAAAATTGATTTATGTGCGATAAACGATAACAGAAAATGGAAGTTCATATATATAAAAGTATTTGTATTCTCAAACGAAAGCCGAGGAGAAAAATATGTATAAAATATGCCCGGCAACTGCTGCTGTCATAAATTATGATTTTTATCAGAGCCGCAAATGGAAAATGTATAAAAAAAAATAAACCTAATTTACGCATGGCAAGCCTTAAGGAACACACACAAGGGCCACCCCTAACAAAAAAAGTATATATACTATATATATATATATACTAGAACTTGGCTTCAATTTCAAAGCCTTTTTCATTCAATTAGCAGCTACCCAAAAAAAAACAAAGCCGAATTGTCAAGCGTTTGCCTTTGGGCGTAACTTAGATACTCTTCTTAAGATACTCAGCGCAGAGCTAAAAGCTGACTATTGATTTTGGTATTAACGATTTTGTACCTAAAGCCTTTTACTCAGATTGTCAAAAAGCCTTTGAAAGGGATTCTATTTTAGATGAAGTCAAATTTTTGTTGCTCTAAGCAGTGTTTAAAAAACTCAGTCGAAGCAGCACCACCTGTTCGCTTCTCGAAATCGACGGCAAACGAAGCGCGACAGATGTCTCTCCATTTCCACCTATTTTTCACACTTAAGTCGAGCCAATTGAAGGGTTTACGGACCCAAGGGCCCACGAACACATGCAGCTGAAAGATGAACTGATGGCAGAACTTTGGTCCAAGCTTTAAGCGCACACTATGCGCCTAATTGAACATTTTAATTCAAGTTCAGCTTTGTTTGAATGAACAAGCATGCTTGTTTAACTCAGCTCGCTGAAGTATTTAGTTACGGAGTAATCACCTTTGAATCCGAATTGCTATTATAAATAAGAATGTATGTACAATTGTTAACGCGTAATCAGAAACATATTTTTCACCCGCAATCTCGGGTTTCCTTAAAAAAATAAGGCTCACTAGGCTAGAAGGAAGCATCTCCATAAAGTATAAATATGGTATTAAGTATATATATTCTTGATCAGCATGACGAGCTGAGTTGATTTAGCAATGTCCGTCTGTCATCCGTCTGTCCGTCTGTTTCTATGCTATCTCCTCCGTCAGTTTTAAAGTTTTCTTAACCAAACTTTGCACGAAGTCTTTTGGTACAAATACGCTGCACATTTCTCGGAACCGGCCGAATCGGATGACTATAGCATATAGCTGCCATAGGAACGATCGGTTGAAAAACTAGTTTAAGTGAGAAAAACTTTTTTGTTTTCGATGCTATCGCTCCCAATATATAAGTTTTTAATGATTTCACATAATTTCACCAAGCCTTGTCAAAATCGGACAACTATATAGTATAACTGCCATAAAAAAGTTAGGTCTGAAAAAAAGTCTTAGTGAGAAAAACTTTTTTGTTTTCAATGCTATCGCTCCCAACGCTCGTATTTATAAGTTTTCAATGATTTTACATAATTTCAACAAGATTTGTCGAAATCGGACCACTTTATAGTATAGCTGCCATACAAACTGTCAGGCATATATCAAGCTCCAAGGGTATATAAACTTCGGTCGAGCCGAAGTTAGCTTGCTTCCTTCTGTGCGTTACAAACATCCGGACAATTTTAATATACCCTCTCTAAGGGTATAAAAATCAAAAATTGAAAATATTGTATGTGCCTTTGGTATACAAGACACTTGCAGACATTGCTGAAGAGACAGATGCGCATACTAATTCCCCCAGGTCATTGCTTAAGTCGAGTTCACACAGGTAACTAATTTGGCCAAATTGAGATTAAAACAGCCTTGATTAATAATTAAAATATATTTAAAGCTTTAATAATGGTTTCATAGGAAATTAATTTGACCAAGTAAGGCTGAAAAGTTCCTTTATTTGGCCTATATAGCCAAATTTATCCAAATTATTTGCCTGTGTCAACTCAGCTATAGTCCTATTACTTAATCTCCAATCACAGTAACAAGTGTTTCCGAAAACATGGCTTTATTTTCCAAATTGGCGCGCAATAGACATATCAACAAACTAGCGAGTGCAGAGGGGCTGCTTACTTACTTTTAGTGCCCTTACAGACCTGCCGGTGGGACCGTAGCGCAAATGCCCAAATTTAAAATAAAATCAATCTACAAGAGACATCCGATAGTAGAAAATCCACCTAGTTGCAAAATCTAGGTGGATTTCGATTTGAGCAAACACAGGAACATGAGAAAACGGCCCTGTGTACGTTTTTGCGGTGCAGCTGTTATTTGCAGTGCTTTGTTGTTGTTGTGTTTGGGTAATTTTGTGTGCTCTGTTCAAGATCAAGTCAATTCGACTAAAACCTGTATTTGATTAACTTTAAAAGCTGAGATTGCTGCGATATATGAGGTTTATATGAGGTTTAATAAATTAATTAAATTTTTTATTTATGTTTTATTTTATGTAAAGTATAGGCTTTTAATACTAAAATAACAAAACAAAATAGACAAAAATTTAAACACAAATAAAAATTTGTAATTTATCTGGCGACCTTTCTAATGTTTAATTAGTGAGTTTAGCAGGCTCTAGGTCCGAAAAAACACAACTTCCGTCCGTCCGTCCATCCGTCCGTCCGTCCGTCTGTATGAACACCTAGATCTCAGAGTTGGTAAGAGATAGAGGTTTGACATGTATGGGACAAATGCTTCTTTTATCTGCACGCAGATCAAGTTTATTTCAAATTTTGGCCACGCCCCCTCCCTCCCCCGCAATTTGGGAAAAACATTATATATTCTACAGTTTTGAAGATAGACGGTTCGTACCTTTTAGAGATAGTTAGTAATAAGCAAAATAAATTTGCCGAAGAAATGATAAAGATCGGATGAACGGTGCTCAAGTTAAAAATGTTGCATACTTTTTTGATGGTCATCCTAGGGAACGCAGGAACACTGTTAGGCATGTTTCTCATGAGTAACGGGTATATCGAAGTCGGTTAGAGCCCACTTTGACTTACGCTCTCGTTGAATACTGTTCTTGTTTATGGGGCCCACAGTAAAACGAGCAGCAATCGCTTATCGAGTCTGTCATAGATTGGATTGATAGATTCTCAATCGCTCCTTATATCTATAGACTTTACTGTACCCTCAAAGTTCACCCGCACATTCCGGCCACTACGTTTGTCACTCAGCAGGTCCAACTATGCCCTTCATGAACATTTTCGTGTCTTAGGCTGCCTTCACACTGTTCGACACATGACCCATGATATCAAGTAGCCCCACATTTCGCCATGAAATTCTATGAATTTGACAAGCTACTCAAATTTAAAACAGAACAAAAAGCACGACTACTAGACTATTATGTGTTTTTCCTTTAAAAAATCATTCAATTTATGAACACCTTGATGTATCTGGTTAGATAACCTAAGTCTATTACTCTATGCATCTATGCATTACCATTACCAATTGTAGTAAGTTAGCAGATCAATGTTAACCAAGTAAAGAAATAAAATTTCCGACACTTCATCGTTAGACTTGCTCAAAATATCCTTTCTTTTTTTTTTTTTTAAATATCTTTCATATGCGTCCTTAACAGTGGCGTACGCAGGGGGGTGTTTTGGGGGTTAAACCCCCCCCCCCCCTGAGATTTACAAATGCATTGGTGAGAATTCACTTTTCACTTTTTTGACGGGTTTTGGCCTAAAGCCAACAGACTTGGTCCAACCCCTTTGTAAAGCAATCAAAAATAACATCTTCTTTGGGAGATCGACTAGTAACATTTTTCCATTTGGAATGCAAAGTAGGAATGGGGGAAAAACGAATTTAATTCACTTGGGACAAAGCAATCGGTTTCAGCTGCTCAGACAATTCCGAGTTTTGTTATTTCTGATCTAATAACCGCAGGTATATTTGGCATTTCTATACAGAGTTTTTAAATTCGACTGCAAAATACTGAAGTTTACACGAAAATCGAGTCGAAATTCGGAACAGGAACGAATGTTTAAGAATTCATCGAAATAAAACAATGACAATTTCGATTTATTGACATATTTTATTAATTGCAATGCTTTGTGATAAACAGTATTCTTTGTTTTGACGTCGGTACAATGAATGAATAAGGCTGATGGTTTGCCTACTCGTCTATCATAAAATGTTCCGACATAGAATGACACAAAATATAATGAAATAGGCACACATTTTTGGCCTAAATTTAAAAAATTTTAGTCTAATTTTTAATTTTTGAGAAACCTATTTAAAGAAAAAAAATTTAAAAAAACGACACATACTCTGGCTATCATTTAATAAAAACCTCATGCAATTTGGTGCACGCGTTGCGGAGATATCCCCTTACACACACATTGTTTTCTACAAATTTAGAGAATAGATAGATAAAAAACGAGAGCGTAAGTTAAAGTCGGCTCTAACCGACTTCGATATACCCGTTACTCATGAAAAAACATTTTTAACAGTTTTCCTGCGTTCCTTAGGGTGACCATCCGATAAGTATGCAACATTTTGTTTATGGTGGGAGGGGGGGTAGCGGGGGAGCTTGGTTTACTTTTTTGCTCATAGCTTGAGAACCGTTCATCCGATCTATATCATTTCTTTGGCAAATCGATTCATTTGGCTAAGTACTATTTACTATCTGTAGAAGGCAGGAGTCGTCTATCTTCAAAACTGTAGGAGATATAACGTTTTTTCCAAATTGCGGGGGCGGGAGGGGGCGTGGCCAAAATTTGAAACAAACTTGATCTGCGTGCAGATAAAAGAAGCATTTGTCCCATACATGTCAAACCTCTATCTCTTACCATCTCTGAGATCTAGGTGTTCATACAGACAGACGGACGGACGGACGGGCAGACGGACATGTCTATATAGACTCGGCTGTTGATGCTGATCAGGAATATATATACTTTATATGGTCGGAAATGATTCCTTCTGCCTGTTACATACATTTGCACGACTTTAGTATACCCTTTTTACTCTACGAGTAACGGGTATAATTAAATATAATTGTACCATCCAAATAAGGTAATTATTAAGCCTGCAATTTTACATTGCGCTCAAACATAGTATATAGTCATATATAGTCAATATTTTAGAACTTATGTAAATATCACAATATATTGACCAATATATTTCAAGCCGATGCTACTTCAATAAGATTTTAAGAGCAGATTACTTTCTCCAAAAATTCAAAGTAAGGGCTATATTCGCTTATTATCATCCAAGTTTTGCAGTACAATTTAGACTTTTAGTTTTCATATGGTGTTAAACAATGAGATCGATGTAAAACAAGGTAATTTTAGGGGTAACGATTTGTATGCATTTCTTCTGCTTCCATCATATCGAAGTACCTCTTGTTCTTTCTCTGCTTGGCTCTTACAAAAAGCAATTCCTAAATATGTAGATGTACACCGAAAGCATTAGTGATCTCTTTTGCTATTTTAACAAGATTAAAGCGCGATGTTCTAAATAAATTGACCATAGTCGAAAACTGTGCTGGCTGTTTAAATTGAGTAGAATGAAATTAGCAGCAAAACTTTTCTAATCTTTTTAATTTCTCTTTTTTTATTATTTTAATGCCTAACACCTCCCAAAGTCTAATAATACAAATACCAGAATCTAGATTTTAAAAAAATTTGAAAATTTTTTCTTCACATATAATTATAATAATACAATAAACTTTGGTAATACAAATACCTAGAGATCTAGGATTTTAAAAAAAAATTTGAAAATTTTTTCTTCCGAAGCGAGTAATAATTATAATAATACCCGATATGTTTTCCTTCTGTTGATTTAAATATTGTTTGTGGGCAAATAATCAAGTCTAGACTCGAGAAAAACGACTGCCAGAGTTCTAGGTCAATCGGAATAAAATTTATACAGTTTTAATCGCATAATGATTGTTAATATAATAATACTATTAACAGGTTAGAGTGTTGCAGTCGAGTGCCCCGACAGCACAATACCCTGTAACAAGTTATGTGGTTCCTATAGCTTTGAATTCCCTTTATTTTAAAATTTATTTGAATAAATGGGTAGGCGCCCTTCAAATCTTCGGTGTTTTGCTCGGATCTTTTTGTGGTATATATTTTAAGTCACTAGGTTCAAGCTTAAAAATTGTAACTCTGACAGTTTTTTGCGGTTAGAAGAAGAAGGAGGAGGACTTTGCCAAATCTAGAGCAAACTTAATCTGAGTATACACCTACATACATTCCAATTGTGGCTCCATCTATTACAGTCTCTGAGATGGACGCGTTCATACAGACAGACAGACATGGCTAATTCGACTCGGCTGTTGATGCTGATCAAGAATATATATACTCTATGGGGTAGGAGGTGCTTCCTTCTGGCTGTTACATACACTTGCACAACTTCATGATCCCCTTTTTCCCATTTTTAATGGGAACAGGGTATAAAAAGAGTAGGAATGTTCTAAAATCAAGAACTATTCTTGCTTTCAGTAAGAAAAAACATACAAGAAGAGCGCGCTCTGAATTCAAGTACAAAATATCTTATGTGGAATATAAAATTGACGTACAATGCAACACCTAAAATTGTGCAACTTAAAATACGAATTAATTTAAAACGAATCTGTTTTTAAAATTCCCTTCCGGTGTTAGCGCATTACTAATCAGGTTAGATTTCTGACTTGCAGTAATTCCATCTTGGTAAATTTCTTTGGATCTTTAAAAGCTCGAAGTTTTATAAGCTTTAATCAAGAACATTTTCAACCTATTTTAAGAACTTTTTTTTGGCGTTGCCTTTAGAATTTTTTAAACTTGAATAAGAGTAAATCGGGTTGTACTTAAGATTTGAGACTTAATTTTTGTTTGATACATTTTTGTATTTTTTGAGTAGTTTTAAAAAACACATTTCCCAAGCTGCGAAAAGTCGCTTATCTTGTATCTCAACAAGTTCTCTAGTGGCCCCACTTCCAATTAACATCAAATACCACGATAATTCTACCTCCGAACACCATATATACCCCCGATTTCTAAGGGTATTAACAAATTCCAGTTAGTGGTAGCTGGACACCTTGTCGCCTTGGTGTAATCTCAGCTTTGCTGGGGCTTTTTATCAAATTAACCAAAGTGCTTTGTGGTGGCCGTAGCCGAAAGCCAGATTGTTCATTTTAGCGAAAGTGCGATAAAACAAACAGTTGTCGGCCAAAGGAAAGGACTAACCCCAATAGGGCACCAAACAAATTGCATCATATGCGTGTGCGTGTGATCCTGGCCAACTACTTTTTGGCTCAGGTCACGAAATAATTATTCATAATTTAATTAGGCTCAGTTTACATTTTGCGTTGTAAGTAGTTAAAATATGTAGGAATATTTTATTTTATTTTTTTGTTGTTTATGCTTTCACGTGCATAAACTCATTTAATTAATTTCTGTTCCCATTTCGAGCCACTTTTATTGCACACACATAAAAACCAAGGAAAAAGTCTGGACCAACCCTCGTCACAGGGCAAGAAAGAAACCACCACCGAAATGAGGCGACGAGGCGACGGTGGATGAACTTGGTAAATCTCGCTCCGTGCCGGAAAGACGCAAAATCTCTGCCCAAAGGGGGCGGGACATTACCAAATGGGCTACGGGGAAAAGCGT
This sequence comes from Lordiphosa clarofinis, assembly GCA_018904275.1. Classification (NCBI taxonomy): domain Eukaryota; kingdom Metazoa; phylum Arthropoda; class Insecta; order Diptera; family Drosophilidae; genus Lordiphosa; species Lordiphosa clarofinis. Next base: position 215,604 of record JAEIGQ010000133.1, read on the forward strand.
GTGCGCAGACAACAAGAAGAAGAGGAAGATACTGCGCCATAATCACACTGCAGCCCCACCACCACCACCATCAGCGACCAACCAAAAGCGAAAGAAGAATGGCGTCAATTATGCTAGGGGCACGGCACGGCACGGCATGGCGCAAACAATAAATAAAGTTTAAATTTTCTGACATTTTGGCAAATATTTTTCGTGCCGACATAAGCAAATATGTCATGGAAATGTCAAAAAATTGATTGAAAAAACTGACAGCCCAGCTGTCGGTATTGACAGCGCCCGGGAGGATCCCGTTTTAAAGTCAAACGTTTTAGGGTCTTTAAACTGAACCAGGCCCTAGACATTGTACCTGTTTCGCTCGCCCCACTATTCTATTCAGCCACTTATGGCCATTGCATGCGAACCTACGTAAGTCACGCAATGTTTTGTCTGATACAATTCCTAAAAACAGCTGAGCATTGGCCGGCGTGACAATGCGACGCCTCCAACAACCAGGTAGGCAGGTGCATTGCCTGACTGATTGCATGTCCGCCTGCCCCGATGTCTACCCCAACTCTCACCGAAAAAAACTGGAGCAACGCACGAAAATGGCCCACCAACGCTTTTTGTATGTTTATAGGTTAAGAACTCTAAGCCTTGGCCCCCTCCCACACACACACATGCACTTGCAAGGAGATTGGCCAATAATTGACCTTGCTCTTACACCACTTCCCATCTCATGTGTCCAATTTAATATGCTTACAATTTCCACATGGAAATTACATTCGGGCTTTTGTGTCATCTCGTCGCTTCCCACGACGACAACCAGATGACAAAAACCAGTTGGAACCCCACTGCCAGCCCCAGAGCCAGGCCAGCAAATGGCAACATGATTTGCTGGCAAATCTATGACTAAAATACGACGTAATGAAAAACTAAAGAAAAAAGGCAGGTTTTAATCATGTGTGGGAACTCTGGTTGCCAAAGCAGGGGGCTTCAGCTCGAGTTTCCGAAAATGTTGAACAAGTTTCTGACTGGAGGGAATATTTTGATAAACATTTCGATTTGTTGACCATTCTTGACAAACCACTGAACTATTTCGGCTGTTCAAGTAGGCTCGGACAAATGGAAACTAAAACGTGAATAGTAATTGATATAGAGTTATATAGAGCTATAAATAGTTATACAGAGCTAATAAATCGTAACCCTGACGTGCTGGGTGAAAACGGAGAATTGATTTCAATTCAGCGACTAGAAATAAATCTGAAAAATTCCTATCTTTCCTGTGGCATAAGTTGGCCTTTTTTGTGATCCCGCGTTATCAGACAAATCTATCACGTTCTTATTTTTAGAAAAGTTTTTTCTTAATCTTTTTATACCCTTGGAGAGGGTATATTAAAATTGTCCGGATGTTTGTAACGCACAGAAGGAAGCTTCTCCGACCACATAAAGTAAATATATTCTTGATCAGCATGACAAGCTGAGTTGATATAGCCATGTCCGTCTGTCCGTCCGTCTGTCCGTCCGTCCGTCTGTCCGTCTGTTTCTATGCTATCTCCTCCGTCAGTTTTAACCAAACTTTGCACGAAGTCTTTTGGTACAAATACGCTGCACATTTGTCGGAACCGGCCGGATCGGATGACTATAGCATATAGCTGCCATAGGAACGATCGGTTGAAAAACTAGTTTTAGTGAGAAAAACTTTTTTGTTTTCAATGCTATCGCTCCCAACGCTCGTATTTATAAGTTTTCCATGATTTTACATAATTTCAACAAGATTTGTCGAAATCGGATCACTATATAGTATAGCTGCCATACAAACTGTCAGGCATATAACAAGCTCCAAGGGTATATAAACTTCGGTCGAGCCGAAGTTAGCTTGCCTCTATTTTTTATGTATATTTTTCGAAGTTCTAGAAAACTTTTTCTGTTTATACGAACATTTTTTCAAATACTTATTTCCTTAATTTCACGCCACATATTTTTTTGAGTGTGTATTTAGATATATTGGAAAATGGCAAAGTTAACAATTATGTGTGGCATCTAGAAAAAATTTTATAACTTTTGAACCGCACCCATTTTTGAGTTTTATTTCCTCTGGTTCAGGTTCAGGTTCGGGCGGAGTGGTTCGTCTCCAAACCGGTTTGCAGGCCTCATTTCTGCAGACATACGACCGGACGGACAGACGAACATGACTATGTCGACTCGGCTGCTGCTTCTAATCAAGAAGAGATAAAGTAACAATGGTTGGAAATGATTCCTTCTGCCTGATTCCTTCTGTTCCAATTTTGAGACTTTTTCGGAATTTTGCAAGGTAAGTGTACGGGAAAATATAAATAAAATACCGCTTGCCGAAGCTTGTGCCAAAAGAGCAAAAAGTTTTTCAGTCGCTGGCCAGCGGTCGATGAAGTAGGTCACGTCAACACACTCTCACTTTTTGCCCTAGCTCTTCTGGACAAACGCTGCTCTAGAATCGGTAAAAAGTTGTAAAGTAAAAACATTTCCAAACTCAAAACAAAAGGAACGGATCATCTAACTACAAAACTGTGGGAGATATTAAGGTTTTCAAAATTGTGGGGGAGTGGCAAAAATATAAAATTAACGTGAAGTGCCTGCAAGTATACGAATCATTTGTCCCATACACATTAAACCTGTACCTCTTACCATATATGAGATCTGTTTTTGGTTATAGGGACGGACGCACGGACAGACCGACATGGCTATAAAATTTGGAAGTGATTCCTGTTACATACTTTTGCACAAACTTAATATACTCTATGTACCTTCGGTACAAACACAGAGGAAAGCTAACTTCGGCTTGGTTTATATACCCCTGCAGTTTGTAAAATTTATATATTTAAAGGTATTAAATTATTTTCATTCCAAAATATAATTTTAGGGTTAAACAATATTAGCTGAGTTATTTCGTAAGCTTAGGAATAGGTGCCGCCACTATATTGACAATTGTGGCCGATCAATCCCTTCAGACTATAGCCTGCCATCTATCAATAATAGGCGTGTGCCTTCACTGACCGTCCGACATTTCCCGCAAATTCCGACATTGTCACATTGAATTAGTTGTGCTAATACATTATTACATTAATATTACTATTAAATAAAATTAGTTACATAGAAAACTAATCCATTTGCTAGCCAGCTTGTTATATGGCAGCTAAACGATTTATTCTCCCGATTTTGATCAATTTCGCTGAAATTGTGTCGATCAATCGAACCCGTGGCACCTACACTCAGAAAATTATTTTTCTATATTTAAGAAAATCTCCCTAAAATCGAAATTGCCCCGAAATTCTATAGTATACTAGCAAATAGCCCGTCACGCTTCGCGGCGCCTTCAACGGTATAGAACAAACGCACACCCACTTACCACCCACTTCAGGCCCACTTCGCACCTACATTCCACCCACATCCCACCCACTTGCCACAAACTTCCCGCCCTCTTCCCGCCCTCTTCCCGTCCACTTCCCGCCCATATCCCACCACTTCCCATTTATATCCCACCCACTTCCCATTTCCATCCCACCGACTTCCCACCCACTTCCCGCCCACATCCCACCCACATCCCACCCACTTCCCGCCCACTTCCCACCTACATCCCACCCACATTCAACCCACTTCCCATTTCCATCCCACCCACTTCCTACCTACATCCCAACCACATCACTTTACATCCACTTACCACCCACTTCCAAAACATCTTTCCACCCACATCCCATTTACATCCCACCCACATCCCTCCCAAATCCCTTCCACTTTCCGCCCACTTCGCACCTACATCCCATTTTCCTCGTGGGTGGCTTTTCCGACATTGAAAAATCACATTTCAAATTATTTCGTATTTTGTCCTTACAAACCGAATTTCAAGCCAATCGGATGAAAAATAGTTTTTTTCATGCAGAACTTTCCGGCAATTTGTCGACCGTCAGGTCAAATTTTCCAACTTCGGAATATAACATTTTAAACTATTTCGTATTCTATACTTACAAACCGAGTTTCAAGCCAATCGTATGATAAATACTTTTTTGGATTCAGAATTTTCCGGCCAATTACCTTGTGTGCGGATTTTCCAAAATCGGGAAAACACGCGTCTAATTATTTCGCGTACTATGCTTACAACTTATGTTTTGTTATGTGTAATTTTGAAAATGAGTTTGACGCTAATCGCTGGCAACTAAAGTTTCGCCTATACAACCTTGACCACCCACTTTCCACCCATGCAGTTGTTGCCGATTTTTTATTTAAATCTTTGAAAATGAGTTTGAATTTGATCGGATGAAAAACAAAAAAGTTTCATACAACAGTTTTCCGCGAATTTTCCACATTTGCCGACAGAATTTTTCAAAATCCGTTCTTAGTACTCACTTTCAGCATATGATAAAACTACTGTGAAAATCTCATCTTCCTATCTTTTATGGTTTAGGCTGTGCGACGGTCACCAGTCAGTCAGTCAGTCAGTCAATTAGTCAGGTAGAACTTTTTTATATATATAGACTAGCAAATAACCCGTCGCGCTTCGCTGCGCCTTCAACAGTATAGAACCAACGCACACTCACTTCAAGTCCACATCCCACCCACATCCCACCCACTTCCCGCCCACATTCCTCCCACTTCCCACCCTCTTCCCGCCCTCTTCCTGTCCACTTCCCGCCCACATCCCGCCCACTTCCCTCCAATTTCCCGCCCACTTACCGCCCACATCCCACCCACATCTCACCCACATCCCAACTTGCCGCCACATACCACACACTTTACATCCACTTACCACCCAGTTTCCACCCACTTCTAAAACAACTTACCACCCACATCCCATTCACTTCCCAACCACTTCCCAGTGGGCATCCCGGCGGTATTTCCAACATCGGAAAATAAAAACAAAAATTATTTCGTATTTTGTCCTTACAAACCGAGTTTCAAGCCAATAGGATGAAAAATACAATTTTTCATGCAGAATTTTCCGGGAATTTTCCGACCGTTGGGTCAAATTTTCCAACTTCGGAAAATTACATTTCAATTCATTTCACCTACTTTCCTTTCAAACCGAATTTCAAGCCAATAGGATGAAAAATAGTTGTTTTCATGCAGAATTTTCCCGCCATTTTCCTCGTGGGCGGATTTTCCAAAATCGGGAAAACACGTGTCGAATTATTTCGCGTACTAAGCTTACAAATCAAGTTTCAAGTCAATCGGATGAAAAATGGCATTTTTCCCATACAAACTTTTCCGACGCTTTTCCGACTTTTCCGGGTGGAATTTTCCAAAACCCCGTCTTAGTAAGCACTTTCACCACCAACAGAAACTCCTGTGAAAATTTCAGCCCTCTATCTCTTACCGTTTGGGCTGTGCGATGATTGCCAATCAGTCAGTCAGTCAGTCAGTCAGTCAGTCAGTGAATCAGGACACTCTCTTTTATAGATATAGAGATAAATAAAAATTTTCAGAATTTTCGATTAGTTGCCCTAAAAATAAAGGTGCAGCGTATTAATAATAAAAGTTTGATTAAGATAGTTGTAAAACTGACGGAGGAGATAACATAGAAACAGACGGAAATAACTATATCAACATTATCATGCTTAAGAATATATGTACATATATACCACATGTGGCCGGAGAAACTGCCTTCTATGCGTTATAACCGGCATCGAACATAAATTTTAAACATTTAAAGAAAAATGTAAGAAGAGAGGAGGGATTCGACCGACCATACCACCATCCCATTCCGTCCAAAACCCTTTTTACTAAGCAGTGGTTAGATTTTGTTACCATTGAAAAACGTATTTAACTTTACCTTGTCTGTGACAAGCTCAGGGCCTTGAAGACTGAACAAACGGAAGTCGGCATCTTGGCTCACACGACTCTCAGGCACGCGCGAGAGATGGCGACCAATTCATAGTTAAGAGTGCAGCCACTCTTTTGCCTTTGCTCTCAGCTTGTTCGCTTTCTCATTCGGTTGCTCAGTACGATTTGTAGCTAAGACAATCCGTTTCGGATTCATTCAGGCAGACTCGTACTTTAAATTCTAATCATACTTTCGCATTTTTTAGTCTGTGCGCTTTTCTTAGTTCAAGCACGAGAGAATGGGAACCACAATTTAAAATCAAACCCGTTGGAGAAATTTTATAAGAGTGATTGTATAACAGTAGCAGAAGAAACTGCTTTAAAGCGCGTATACAACTGGAACATTTGTCTATTAAAGCCAACTAAATTTGCACCTTGGCTAAATGCTTCAGCTAACATATTTAGATTGATTTTTGATTACTGAATTTAATGGCAATTCCAAGAAAATAGACTAATTTGACCAGTATGTAATTTTATGACCAAATGCTGGGGTAAACAGCCAAAGGAATGGCGTGCTGCCGAGAAAGGAGAAGCAAACTATCAATACCGAATGGCAAACTAATGCTCTTTGGCAGTTAATTACGCAACTCATCAATTAAGCGGGAGGGAGGCAGGCGCTTGAGGTGAGTGCGCACACCCTGGGATACCAGGATCAACATTAAAAATGTACAAATTGCGCGTCTTAACAATTATTGCCTGACCAATAAGGTGGCCAGCAATTATGGCCAGCTACCCCCACTGCTCTTCCCGCCCGACACAAGACAATGGGCCATTAGTAGCGCGCTTTAATTATTTAGTTTCAAGCAAAAACCGAAAGAGAGCAAAAAACAAAAAAAAAGGTAGATGTAGTAGGAAGGGGCGATTACATAGGACGAGTACATAGGGCGAACTCTGCTTTTGGGTATAGAGAAAATAACTTTTGTTCGTTTGCTGTGCTCGGGCGCCAAGTTTTGCGCAAGTCAGGGTCAACAACTGGGCCCTAGGATGCACAGCAACCCCCCAGAGAGAGATACATACATACAGAAAAAAGGATACAGAGGCCAATGTTTGGCTTCCACAATTCAATTCTAATCGTCTTGAGTGCTTCCTGTCGCTGTCGCTAATCCACACAAAACGACACACGTCGCCCGGGCACTAAACCCGTATTCCCAGGGTCCGCATGCCCACACACTAATTGTAAATTAAATGATCCCGATAATATCCGAAAAACATCTAGACAAACAAATGAAAACCAAAATGAAAACAAAACTTTGACCCCGCGTGTCCTGCGGGCCACACGCCGCAACGGTTCTGGTCCATTAACTCGTCGTCCAGCGGCGGGTACGCGTGTCGTCGGTGGATGTCAAAGGAAACTAATGTTTATATTGACTTTTCACAACAAATGCAGCGACACGTGTCTCACGGGGACTGCTCCTTTTACCTATAGTTTTCGCAATTAACGCTGAACTTCGTTTGACCGCTAATTGTCAAAATATTTACTCAAGTACGAGTGCCGGGTGGGGCGGGGGAGGGGGTGGTGGGCGATACTTTTCTTTTTGCGCACTTAAACTTAATTAATGCCAATTAAATTCCTCTTTTGTCGTTAAAAAACAAAAGCCTGCAGAAAGTGCCATTGAACTGGCACTTCATAAGAATGAAGCCATCAAAACACTTTGAGTTTGTTTAATTTTGACCAATATTTGTGCGCACATTTGCCCAGAGAGAGAGAGAGGACCACCTTAATCCGTCAACATTACTAATTTCGCCACGTGCGTGTGTCTAGTCCTGCGCCCTCCATTCCGGCGTTGAAATTACTTTTGAATCATTTATGAGTCATGTTTTCTGAGGGGAGCATAATCGATTTGGCTCACCTTCTGTTGTCCCGTGGTACTCACCTTGAAAATAACTTTTGGTTCTTAAATAACTAACGGACAGCCTTAATATGCTCAGTCGATCCAATTTGCTCAGAATATTCTGCTCGAAGGGCAGCAGCGAGGCAAGCAGATCCAGCTCGGCGTTGAGGCGCTCACGATGCCGCTTTGATGGATTGCTCTTTGTGACGCCATCCTTGGGCGGCGGTTTTAGGCTGCAATGAAAAACCGAAACAGAACGAAACGAAAGTGAAAATTAAAAACACAATTTTCATGCCTCGAGTCGAGTAGGTGGAGGTGGAGGGGTTGGTGGGGGTTGGAGGTAAAGTCAAAATATGGCACAATGGAACGAGTCGAGCCGAGAGCAGCTGACGCTTGAACTTGGGAAAAGGTCAAAATTATTAATTGCGCTTATCAGTTACCCAGGAATAGACACTCTTAGTAGAATTCCACCCTCACCTGGCGAAACACTCAGTCATGGTGGTGGTACCGAACCGACGGAATGGTACGTAAATCGATTAGACAGACTCACTTGATTTGTTAATTACCATAAATAAGTTTGGTAAAAGAGATCCTCCGCAGCGACCCTAATCTCTCGTTTCAAAGCCTGCAAGCCTCTAAAAATTTCGCAATATCCCTACTAAGCCAGGTCCAATTCCGCAAGTCACGCATTCGTTGCTTTACGTAAAGGTATAGCAGGCGCGTATGGAGCTTCCTGCAAGCCTTATGGCAGAGTTCCCGCCATAGCCCCTGAGGGCCAAACGCATTCGGCAATTCATACGTCTTTCTCAATTAATATTCTGTCCTCTCTTCAAGCAACAACAAATTCATATGAGCTCTCTTCTATCTTTATTACGATCGAAGGTCGAATTCCAGGTATACAAGGTCACTTCGAAAGTATATTTTCGCTGTAACACTGTGTATTCCAAAAATTCTACTTTAATTGTAAATGAACGCGACAGAGCCTTAAAGGTTTGAAAAAAATTACTCTTACGACACGTTAATTAATTACAAATGTTTACAACATTTCAATTGGTGTCATCTTTTGAACTAACACAGAGTAGAAGACATTTCTTATTTTTCATTCGAGTAGATTTTAAATAAAATCAACGCCGACTATTTATAAATGAAAAAAAAATGATATAAGGCAACACTGCTTATGATTAGACCCCGGATTTTATGTTTTTCTTTATTACTGCACGATCAAAACCCAAATTTTGCATTTAGTCATGAAATAAAATCACGAATCGAATAAAAACGACATATCGGAAATATGCATTTTTTTTATGCAAAAATACGTCGAAAAATATGTTAAATATGTCGAAATCATATAAAATATGTCAGAAACATACAGTACTACATTCTGGAATTATGCCTTCAATTAAATCAATATAATTGTTTGGATGATTGCAGAAAAACTATCTAGACAATATTGCATTCTATACGTGTCCACGCCATCTCCCTCAAAGCGAGTTTAAGTGGAAAACTGAACTAAAGTATGACAAATATTTATAGATTTTAATGTTATTTGTAATTTTGCTTACAATATGTTACCATAATCTTTTCTAGGTTTTCTACTGTTAAGCCATGGCGCTTGTGGCTGAAAAACTTCTCTCAACATCGCAGGACGTCAGCGGAGCAAAATAAATTCTGCAAATACACCATCAATTATGTAGGACCCTTTGACACTGTTAATTGTTTCGTTGACCTTTTTAATAGTTTTGAAATCTGGGCTCTTTTTCAAAACTTGTTCCAGCTTAGTGCGCAACTCCGTTCCCATACAATTTGGAACCCTGTTCCGAATGGGCGTCTTTCAGTAATTCCATTCCACTCTGAAGTGAATTCGATGAGCTTGAGAGCTTCTGAATTATTATTGGCACGGCTTAAAAAGTAATTTTTGACAGATAGCAGATCCGATTGGAGTGAGCTTTTTTTAAGAAGCTCTTGCACATTTCCAATGACCCTGGCATCTCCTGGATCTAATATATTAACAACCTAAATTTTTTTAGAATGGTCAAAAACAATTAAAAACGAGAAAGGCAAGGCTAACTTCGTCCGTGCCGAAGTTTTTATACACTTGAAATCGCTTGTCTCAACGGTTAGCGACTTCGACCAAACTTCGCAGATCAGCTTAAAAACATTTAATATTACCCATGACCGTGATTGAGAGCGGTAATATTGAGAAAAAAACAGGTTTTCTCATTAAAACCCATTTTTCGACCGATCATTTGTATGGCAGCTACAAGAAGTAGTCAGACAAAAGAAGAATCTGTGCAAAATTTCAGCACGATAGCTTCAAAACTGAGGGACTAGTTCGCGTAGAAACAGACAGACGGACAGACGGACGGACAAAGCTTAATCGACTTAGCTCGTCATGCTGATCAAGAATATATATACTTTATGTGGTCGGAGATGATTCCTTCTATGCGTTGCAAACTTCTGGGCAAAATTATAATACACTTTTCAAGTGTATAATAATAAATAAAGACAACAGTCTCTTACTTTTTTAATGCCTTAAAATTTTGTAGCATGAAAGCATGCAGCTTCAATCAAGTTGCCCCATCTGGTTATAATTGGCTCCAGTGGTAGTTCAATATTTAAAATTTCCTTGTATAATATAAATTAAATTGTCCACAATAGTGAGGCGACTTCAAAAATATTTATTTAAATATTTATTTTGGAAGCATGCTTTGATAATATGTCGGAAAATATGTCGGTCAATTTCTGAATATGCAAATTATGTGAAATATGCATAAATAACCTAGGTCCAATCTTATTATTTTTTTATGAATATAAATTTCTGTGCAATCAGAACTAATTTCGGTCCACCCGTTCAAAATATGATTTTGCATAAAATCCGTAGACCCCGGATACATTTGATACATTTTTATACAAAAACTTTAGATACTTAGGTGCTTAACAAATGCTATGGCATGGTCTATGGTTACCTACGGATTTGACTTGATCGGGCTACAAATAGTAAGAAAAGTCATACCTTAAAAAAGTTTTAACTTTATTGACTCTAATTTGAAATTTGAATTATTTTTTAATGAAATCGCGGAATAGTTAAAATTACGCAAGATACAGAGATCAGTCGAATAATGCAGACAAAAAGTGCAATCCATTTAAGCTTAGCTTGTTAGTCGAATCTTACAATAAGAAATCCATAAAATTTCAATAATGTAAGAAGGATTTTGTTCATCTAGACATTGTTATTTACCCTCTTCTCGGCTTTAAACAAGTCTGTGCTTCTCTTACTGCCTTGGGATGGGGCACACTTCCCACTCATCGCACCCGTTACTAGTGGCTGGTGAAGGCGATGGTTGCGCAAAAGCAATATGCTTTGTTGTTGAAAATTCAAATATACTTGAATACAAATTTCACATTATATTCTAAAGTAAACTTTAGCATTATCATTTCTCATTTTGGGTACAACATTTGCCCCTCTCTATGAAAATTTCCGCGAATCAAATCATAAATACAAAACAAATTAGAACTCAGCTGCAATCTGGGGGGAACACTCCAATTAAATGCCATAAAAGACGCTTAACCCAACCCAAACCAAACCAAATCGCATTGTAAATCTCAAAGCTGGATGGAGGAAGGGAGGGAGCTTTAAGAAGGGTTGGGCCAATAAAACTCATAAATGCATTTATGATGGACGCGGTCGGTTGTCTGCGGGCCAAAGCTTGCCGCTAATTCATCATTATCTTGGCCGTAAGCGGATAAGTCGAGCAAATGGACATTTGTGGCAGATTTCTTGCATTTCCTCGCTCGCTCTTTCTCCCTCTCTCTATCTCTCTCACTGTTACTATCTCTTTCTTGATGGCAATGTGTTATTTTTAATCATATTTTGTCTCATCATTTTCATTGACATTATTACAAAGTTAATTGCGCGTAATTAAATATAATTACTTTTGTAATTTATGAGCCGACCCCTTCCATGGTCAGAGGCCCCTTATACCTCCCGCTCCCTAGCCCTAGCTTGACGGAGGTTTTTGTCACTGTTAAAAAATTTGTCGTTTTTCCATTGTTTGCGAAGTGTTTTTTGTTATGGAAACTTTTTGTGCTTGGCTGCACACTCACACGACACACGGGACAGGACCGTTTGGCAGGACATAGTTGGCGTTAAGTTAATTGGCTGGAGGATGTTTTTTGCTGCTGCTTCCCTGGTAATTGTCACTGGCATGTCCGTTTGATGTCAGGACCCGGACTACATGCTAGCTGGATAATCCCAATCCCCCAAGCTTCATCATCATCATCAACGTGCCTCAAAGGTGTTTGCAACTGAACGGAATGCAAAACTGTCGCCAGTTGAAGAACAAAAAACAACAACAAAAAAACATGATTCATTCCACAGAATGGCAAATAAACTTTAATTTGCAGAATTTTGAGCAAATTATTAGTGTCTGTGGCGAGCGCGAAGGCATGGGCAGGGGATAAACGACAATTGGAGTGGGGGAGCCAGAGCCGATCTAATGATGATTATAAGTATTGAATGATAATGATGATGAAACCGTTAGACGCATAGGAATGCAAAGCCCACTTTGCTTTTTTCAAGGGCTGCAAATTACGAGGACGAATACCAAATTGGGGCCTCCGAAATTGAGGGCATTGCGGTGTATAGTTTATGCTTTTGTATTTCGTTTTGGCCCCAGAATAAAATGTATAATTTTCTTATTATCTAGAGAAGAAGCAACGGTAACGAAACTAAACTGGCTAAGAAAATGTGAAGACGAAGTGGGACGAGAGAAATAAAATGAATTCCATAAACAACTTTCCAAAAAAAGTAAAGAAAGAAGGAACTGGAGCTAGTCGTGGTGGGCTGAGAATAGGTGGCTCAACCTTTTGTCTGGGGCCATAAAAACGCCACAATGGGACTGAGAAACAGCCAGAGAGGATGGGGGAGAAGGAGTAGCCCAGAGAACAAAGGATAACTGCATGGTGTGTGTGTGTGTGTGTGAGCTCCCTAAAAAAGTTCAGCCCCAAAGCCATTTTTATTACACTCAGAGAAAATTTGAAGGTCTTATAATCCATTAATCTATAAATTTCTGCTTAAACCACAGCCAACATTTTGGGGCAAATTATTAAATCAGTTTTTATTGTGCATAAGGTTCGGTCTTCGTCGGAGATGATTCCTTCTATGCGTTGCAAACTTCCGGGCAAAATTATAATACACTTTTCAAGTGATCATCACCATCTATCTATTTTCCTGTGTGCGATTGATTCCGGAAACGTACGATTACGAGTAAAAAAAATCGTTGTGTGAGTAAAATGATTGATGATGATCTTTTTGTCTGTGTTAGGCTTCCTTCACACTGTTTGAAACATGATCCATGATATCTAGGCCCGCATTTCCCCATAATATTCTATGAATTTGACAAACTGTTTAAATTTAAAACAGAACAAAAAGCAGGACTACTAGACTATCATGTCTGATGTTTCGAACAATGTGAAGGCAGCCTTACTTTTTGACACGATCATGGCCTCGTACGAGTATAAACACCAGTTTACTATGTTTGATACGAAAAAAAATTAGGAATAAAATTATTATTTTCGATTATAGCAAATACGATGCATTCGTTGTTGATTTCCGCATACATAGTACACACTAAAGATTATTTAAGTGGTCCCGTAGCATAGCCCCTAGGGGGCAAACACACTTGGCAGTTCAAGCCGAATGCTTGCCGAAGTCATGCACCACTAAGTGTCAGATAGAGACAGTCACATTTCCACATAAACATCATATTTTCAAGTCTCATTAATAAGCATCTAAAATTTACAATATTTTACAAGATTAACTCGAAAGTAAAAGAATGTTTCTTTCTGGGCTAAATCCAAAGCGCGCTTTTCTTGAGTCTTGAAGTAAGTGAGCGATATTATACTAAGGAAAAAGCGACTGAAGAAACATTTTTAAACCACTCCCTTGAAATATGCTGATGGAGTATGTTATAAAAGTCAGTGACCAGTTTGCCGTAATTATTTCAAATTATAATTGAAAAATTATTAAATGTATCGACGAAAACTATTTGGTATTGGACTGACGGTTCGGTTTGAGTCCCAGTTAAAGATGGTGGATCTATACATTTTTCTTTTTTTTTTCGTTTAATGTAAACACGAAAGAAAGTCGTTGAAGCCTGACTGAAATATACACTGTACCTGCTGTAGCAGTGCTGCAAACTTGCTTTTTGTCATAACTTGACTATCGATCATCCGATCTTTATGATTCCTTTGGCGAATCGATAAATAATCTTTATAACTAAATATGTTTGGAAGGTAAGGAGGATATTCGCGCATTTTTTTTTAAATTGTGGAGGCGGGAGGGGGCGTGTCAAAAATTGTACAATAAAGTTTATTTGCCTGCAAATATAAGAAGTATTAGTCGCATACATGTCAAACCTCTATCTTTTAACATATCTACGCTCATAAGGACAAACAGACGAACATGGCTGTATCGACTCTGCAGTTGATGCTATTTCAGAATATACGTATTTTATAGGGTCGTTTTTTTGTTCAGTGAATTGTCTTATGAGCTGTTCAGTATCTAGTTTAGTAAATTGTTTAGTGTGACCTAATCAGTGACTGTTCAGCTGTTATTGGCTTTGTGTTTCTGTTTGTTGTCACTTGTAAGACTCTGTCTTGTGCAACCATCTGGTGTGAGACAACCCATATTTGGAAAGAACAATAATTTATCAGCTCGAGAGGTCGAACTTAAGCTCTGACTCTCAAGTAACAGCCTATCAAAAACAAAAGGTTCACTACAATAGTAGCTCGTGTGTGGCATGTTAATCATTTACCATTTTACGAGGACTAGTAAAAAGACTCATTATATTTTTATGATTTAATTACTTTTATATATTAAATTCTCTATGTTCTTTGTTAACTCTCAGTCGGTGTTGGCATGACTTCTTGCACTGATGATAGACATATAGATGTTTTTGTCACCGCTGACTAAGGGCAGGACAGAAAGAGAAGAAAAGGAAGGTGGACTCCACCTCTTCGTCGTGCCGGCATCTTTTGCACTAAAGATGAAGCCAGAGCACTGCTATACAGTCTACTAAGTATGCAGGCGTCTGCCAAGCGCTGCTGTTGCGTTTACGTGGAAGAGACTGGAAGACACTATAGTGATTAGAGAGTCCAAATCAATGATTGATGCTGAGTTCCTAGAAATACACACTTTCTTCCACTCGGTTTGCGAGCATTAAGCCATCTGTGTGGATTTTTTAATATTTATCGGATCTAAGATCATTTTACAACTGTGGGCAAAATCACGGGAAGTTGTTTATAAATCACGAAATCTTTATTTATTCTTGCAAATTTATTTCATCTCCCTTAAAGCTTTAGAAGGGTCTCGGACTATCAATCAACGATTTCGGAGCACCAACTCTTGTTGGCTTACCGAAGGCTTCCTGCAACATTTTCAGCGTTTCGGCGGCAAAAATTTCATTCCGAACACAAATTTTCATGAAACTGAGTTGTGGAATAGTTTCAGACATAAACACCAAAAATTTACTTTTAGTTGTTTACAAAAGGACGCGTATCCTAAGCACTAATGTATATTTTGACGTGTAATTTTGGACAGTGTGGCCAACTTGAAAATAAAAGCATTTGTATACTGCAAATATAAGGATATTACCAAAAAAAATTAGTTCCTAGAAGCGAAATCTCATTCAAACTATTTTTTATGGCGGATACTACTTGTGGGTCCCGCATCTTATATCAAAATCCGCCAGAAACTGCATTAAAGCAATGGAGCAGAAATATGAAGCGATAAACATTCCAAAAAGAAAATTAGTTTCACCACGTTTCTTTGCTTCCTTCCGCATCGTCACCATGTTTTCGGTATTACACTGTACACAGAAAAAAAACGTAGAGATATTTTCAATCTTTTAAATCTTGGAGTAAGCCCGGCCCAAGTTTGAAATTTCAATCTCGATTTTCAGGATATTCTACACAATTCAATCTTTTAAGGATTGGTCCATTCCTTCCGAGCTTGTATCATTCCAAATGTGCTTACTACAATCCCTTTCGAGATCACATGCCCATAAATTAGAGAGCGAGAGCGAAGAAATATAAGTAGCCTTTCAGACACGCTGAAACAACCAATGGGTATGGTGGTGTGCGATGAGATGCCGTTCCATTCCTGATCGGTGCGAGTGGTCGTGTGTTTGAGTCCCAGTGGAGCCAAAAATTTTTATATTTATTTCTTTGTTTTTCAGAAATCTAAATTAACCGAAATCGATGTAAGTGGTCTTTGAAGTGTATGAGGATGTCCTATGGCAGATGGAGGAAAAGAAGAATAGTAATCTATCCTGAGATCAAATCAATCTTACATATCGAGCTTAAGTTAATCTAGAATAGGCATAAAATGATCCAGATTTGGGATTAAATTGTGCTCGAATTTTTTGCATAATTCAATCTTTTATAGGATTACCCCGGGATATATGTAATACTTCTTAGGATTAAAATTATTATTATTATTATTATTTTATTATTATTATTATTATTATTATTATTATTATTATTATTATTATTATTATTATTTCCCGCCTTCCACCCCCTCACGTACCGCGCGAGGTGAGGTCATTTACCCATTACGACGGCAGTTCAACTGCAAGTCTCAGGGTTCTTAATATTGATTTATTACAAATTTAACTATTATTTAAGAATTTTCTCACTATATTGCACGTTTTTAGGATGGCAGATTTTTGCATAGTGTGGTGTATATGATAACTTATACTAAATTCTTTGAGGTTTGGTATCACAGATTTATGTAGTATTCCAGTAGCGGATATTATTATTGGTATTGTTTTTACGCACTTTTGTTGTTATTATTATTATTATTATTATTATTATTATTATTATTATTATTATTATTATTATTATTATTATTATTATTATTATTATTATTATTATTATTATTATTATTATTATTATTATTATTATTATTATTATTATTATTATTATCCCGCCTTCCACCCCCTCACGTACCGCGCGAGGTGAGGTCATTTACCCATTACGACGGCAGTTCAACTGCAAGTCTCAGGGTTCTTAATATTGCTTTATTACAAATTTAACTATTATTTAAGAATTTTCTCACTATATTGCACGTTTTTAGGATGGCAGCTTTTTGCATAGTGTGGTGTATATGATAACTTATACTAAGTTCTTTGAGGTTTGGTATCACAGATTTATGTAGTATTCCAGTAGCGGATATTATTATTGGTATTGTTTTTACGCACTTTTGTTTCCATATTCGTCTCAGTTCTTCTGTAAGTAGACTATATTTGCTGATTTTTTCTATGTATTTTTTGTGAATATTGTTGTCATTGGGCACGCTAATTTCTATAAGATATGTGGTTTTTTCTGTTTTATTTAATAGGGTTATATCTGGTCGGTTGTTAATTATAGTTTTGTCAGTGTTTATGGTTATATCCCAGTATAGTTTGTGGGTCTCGTTTTCGAGTATGTTTATCGGTTCATATTTGTAGTAAGGTGTTTTTTCTGTTAACAGTTTGAGATTAATTGCTAGCTCTTGGTGGACTATTTTGGCTATGTTATTGTGTCTCTCGGTGTATTCTGTTCCTGCAATAACTTGGCATCCGGATGTTATATGTTCTACTGTTTCTGCTTGTTGAAGGCACTTTCTACATTTGTCGTTCGATATATTCGGGTCTTTCACTATATACTTCAGATAGTTTCTGGTGGCTATTACGTGGTCCTGTATTGCAAGGGCAAATCCTTCGGTTTCGGCATGAAGGTCTCCTGTTTTAAGCCATGTATATGAGTTTGGTTTGTCGATGTTGTCGTCGCGCATAATGTATGGGTGTTTTCCATGTAACGATTTTTCTCTCCATAAATCCTTATTTACTTGAGTATTGTTTGGTGGACTAGTGTAGCGAAGTTCTTGTAAGTTTAACGGGGTGTAATTTCTATCAGATTTGGCTATGGATTGGTGCAGGTTTGATGGATGGCTGTGGAAATAATTTCTTAGATTGGTTATCTGGTTACTATATAAATCATGGATGTCAATCATTCCTCTTCCGCCCTCCTGGCGAGGAATTGTTATTCTTTGGATGCATGAGTTTGGATGTAGTTTTCTGTGTATCGTCAGTAATTTTCTTGTTATTATTTCAATGTTGTTGAGATCTGTGTTTGACCACTTAATAATTCCAAATGAGTAGGTTAAGATTGGTATGGCAAATGTGTTGATGGCTTTAAAAAGATTTTTGGAATTGAGGTATGTTTTGGTTAGTAGCTTTATTCTGTGTCGATAGAGTTGGGTTAGTTCTTTCTTGACTTGGGTGTGATCGATTTTAGTACTCTGTTGGAATCCGAGATATTTGTAAGTTTCATTTGCACTCATGTTGCCCAAAGTTTCACCGTTAAGGACTATGTCGTTCGGTGTTTCCTTCCATTTCCCTCTATCAATATGTTGGGCTTTGCACTTACTTATGCCAAATTCCATTTGAATATCTGATGTGAATTGCTCTGTAAATTGAAGTAAATTTTTTAGCTGAGTCTCTGTTCCTGCATACAGTTTTATGTCATCCATATAGAGTAGGTGATTTATTTTGTGAATGGTAGTTGAGTCTTGTTTTATGTTGAAACCGTAAGGTATACTGTTTAGTGTGTTGGATAGTGGGTTAAGACTAAGACAAAACCAAAGAGCACTAAGAGAGTCCCCTTGGAAGATTCCTCTGTTTATTTTGATTTCGTCTGTCTGTATATTTGCTGTTGGTGTAGTTAGATTAATTGTAGTTTTCCATTTCTGCATTAGGTGTTCAAGAAAGTTTCTGATTTTTTCATGGATTTTATATATTTCCAGAACTTTCAGAAGCCAACTATGTGGTACGGAATCAAATGCTTTCTTGTAGTCTATATAACAGTAGTGTAGGTTTCTATTTTTTATGATGGTTTGTTTTGTTATAACTGCATCTATTATTAATTGTTCCTTGCAGCCTTGGCTGTGCTTTTTACATCCTTTTTGTTCGTTGGTAATGATATTTTGCTGTGATAGGTGATTGTCTATTTTTTCTTTAATGGTGGCTGTAATTATTTTATAGAGGGTTGATAGACATGTGATTGGCCTATAGTTGGCTGGATTTGATGTTTGATTGTTTTTTGGTTTGATATACGTCTTGCCGATAGTAATGAAGTCTGGTATTTTTGTTGGGTCTTCGATTATTTCGTTGATTAGTTTTGTGATGTATGGGTGTGTGGTTGTAAGTTTTTTGTACCAAAAGTTATGTATATTGTCTAGTCCTGGGCACTTCCAATTATGCGTTTTCTTTATTATTTCTGTGGTTTCTTCTAGTGTTATAATGCATTCTGCTTGCGTTTGTAGATGGGTCTGGTTGTGTTCTTCCTGTTCTATCCATTTTGCTCTTGGGTTGTGTTGGAGGGGGTTACTCCAGATATCTTTCCAGTAATTAGTGATATCTGATTCCGTGGGTGGTACTGATTGTTCTATTGTATTTTCTGACGTAAGTTTCCTGTAGAATGTTCTCTCGCTGTTTAAGAATGTTTTGTTATCTATTCTTCTTTGATGTGATTCTTTATATCTTTTTAGTCTTGCTGCGTATACCTTAAGTTTTTGTTTTTTAATGTCTGCTATTTCTTCTATAGGTTTCTTGTATTGATCTTGGAGTTTGGATATGTGTTTAATTATGTTTCTTGTTTTGTTACCTTGTATGTATTGCGTAAGTCTTCCTAGGTGCTTTCGGAGGGCATTTATCCTATTTTCTATTCTGATCATCCATTTAGGTTTCGAATTTTTGGTGTACGTCACATTTAGCTGCCTTTCTGGGTCCTGTTTGTTAAGTGTTAACGTTGTGTAGGCTATGGAAAAGACAGTTAGGTGTAAGTCTTGAAGGTTTGTTTCTTCATTGAGAAGGGTGGGAAGTATTTCCTTGTTTATGGTGTTTATTGTTGCTAGGATGTTTTTGTTTATTTTAAGTTTGGGTATGAATGGGCGTTTGTTTGGATCTATTCCATTCCATCTGATAATGGTTGTTATTATTTCTGCACGAATTTGTTCTAATGTTATATTTTCTGCCGTACGGTATTCAAATATAGTGCTACTCGGTTGAATTTCTATGTTCCTGCTATTGTTTGACTGGTTGCGTTCTGTGTTTGTAACATTTGTTGTTGACTGAGTTCTGCTAGTTTCAGATGAATTGTATTCTGTTATACGGGATTCATTATTTGTTATGTTCAGCTCTAGAGCTATATCTGATTTAATGTTTTGTAGCTGTATGGCTGTTAATCTATTGTTTGTTAGGATGGCTCGTTTCTGGTCTGCTATTCGTTGTTGGGTGAGATTGTTGTATTGTGGGTATTTTTCGATAAACAGCTTATGGAATTCTTCTCTGTATCCTATTTTTATAGTGTCTAGTTTGGTGGCTTTGTAGTAACAGCGCATAAGATTAGTGTTCATTTCGGTTGTCCATTTCATGCGTTGTCGGGGTAGGCCAGCCCTTGTGGTT
Source organism: Lordiphosa clarofinis (assembly GCA_018904275.1). Taxonomy (NCBI): domain Eukaryota; kingdom Metazoa; phylum Arthropoda; class Insecta; order Diptera; family Drosophilidae; genus Lordiphosa; species Lordiphosa clarofinis. The sequence goes on from JAEIGQ010000133.1 coordinate 235,771, forward strand.
AACGGTATGTCCGTTAAAACATTTTGAGCTGTTTGTAAACTATTACTTTGGTTGGCATCATGATCGGGCTGTGTGTTCCCGCGTCGTACCCGATCGTACCGACGCTCGTCCGAGGCTTGGCTTCTTAAGACAGGAACCATTTTACTCGTCAGCGGGTGGTTAGCCTCTAACTGACGGTTGACTGGGGACCGCGGGGTTGTCAAACCCGTCATCTCTAACAGAGATGCCCCTGCGGGGTTATTATTATTATTATTATTATTATTATTATTATTATTATTATTATTATTATTATTATTATTATTATTATTATTATTATTATTATTATTATTATTATTATTATTATTATTATGTCCCAAGTATGAGGGTCAGGAACCAGTCTGTATGGCAAAGCGCTGACAGGCTTCAACATGGCGATGCCCAGCGTGATCCATGCAGGCGGGTTCCAAGCAGCTCACCGCCTCCACGTGGCGACCCTGGGCACTGGTACCAATGTCACCCGACATAGTACTTGCTAAGGTGAGAAGGCGAATCTGCTGATGACTAAGGCATTCTAACACTTCAGTACCCAGATTGAACCCCTGGCGAAATGGCTGTTGGGCTAATGTTGCAGACACCTCCGTCCTATTAAAACGTGGCGAGTCTTCAAGTACGTTCAATTCACACCATTGTTAAGTCAGTGATACAGGTGCAGTTGAGATGACTCCTGCTTAGTGTCCGTCCTGGCTCTGAACACGAGGTCTCATAAAGTCTTGTGTCAACCCTCGCATGAACCTCACTGCTTGCATAGGGACCCATGGGGACTTTTAGGACAACTGTATATATGTGAGGAGATAGCGGCTTGAAGTTTGGACCCATATAGCATGAACACTAATGAACCACAAAAAAATCAAGAGAGAGACGCTTTTAAAACAAGCAGTCGTATGATGAGATCGCCGTTACAAAAAACGGACAAAAATAAAGAGATGGCTCCGAACCCCACGGTTCAGGAAACCCCGAAGGAAGCGCAAGCAGCTGAAACTTGGCCACCACCCAGCGCAGCCTCTTTACCCGTGGCGGCCACACCCGTAGATATGCAAACCCCAGCTTCACTACAAGGTGCAACGATTATGCATAGCTCACCACGACAGGAGCTAATATATAAGATGAGAGCTCTAGAGGAAGAATCGCTGGCAAAGTGCAGAACGGTGCTTCGGAAAATGAAGCATGCCATGCTAAAGCAGAGAAATATTAGCATGGACGTTAAAGATGGTGCGTCGGAGCTAAGTGAGCTCTTTGATGTAATCGGGAACTATAGAAAGAGTTGGAAAACCGCCGAGAAGGAGAAAACTCTGGAATTGAATAAGCTGCCAAGCAAAAAACCAGAAAGAGAAATAAGTGATACACCAGTCACGTCAAATCCAAAGAGAACCGCTAGCAGTCCGGCTATGCAAGACTCAAAAAAGAAGGTGAAGAGTAAGGAACCTAATGAGGGATTCCAGACTGTGTCCCGCAAAAGAGGCAAATCTAAACAATCAAGCGAAAATGCGATTGAAGCCTTCACCAAGAGGAAACAAGGAGCCGAGAAGGGTATAAAGAAACTCGCTAGATCAAGGACACGAAGCCGCCCAGACGCTGTATTAGTTAAGCCAGCAGAAGGCAAGAGCTACGCAGATGTTCTAAGAGACCTCCGGAAAAACGTAAAGCCAGACGAAGCTGATAGCGCCATCCGTTCGGTCAGGAAAACCAAATCAGGGGATATGTTACTGGAGTTGGCGTTGGGGAGCGTAATCCAAAAGCTCTATAATACCATCAAAGACATCCTCAAGGAGAGAGCGTCAGTCAAGGTGCTTAAGCCAACAACTAAGCTAGAAATACGGGACTTGCAATAAGAACAGCGTTAGGTGATCCTAGTCAGGACATCCAAGACCGACTGACAGATGTAAACGGCTCAAAGCAAAAGCCAGCTTTTGTTATTCTGCCTACTGAAGACGCAGCAAAGATTCTGAGGATCAAAGAATTCAGATAGGATGGACGCGCTGCCGAGTAAAACGGAGCAACCACAACAAACGGTGGTTTTTTGGGTTTTGGCGTTGGTCACTTACAGATGGACTGTAATGGACCGGACCGAAAGAACCTATGCATTAGGTGCGGAGATAGCGGCCACAAAATGAAAAGCTGCACGAAACCACCAAGGTGCTGTATATGCGCTCATGAGAAGTACAAAGAAGTAAATCACTTCCCAGGTACGAGTAACTGCGCTGCCAGTAAAAGGAAGGACAAAATATGAAGTTTCTCCAAGCCAATTTACACAGAAGCAGAACAGCGGATGCTCTTCTCTCACAAATAGTCCTGGAGGAGCAAGCAGATTTGGTAATAGTGAGCGAGCAGTATAAGCGAAAGGAAAATGGCGTCTGGCTGGAAGACGACAACGGCGCTGAGGATAATTAGTGCATACCGAACGGTGTCAGGAGCTGCAGCTCAGCTCATCGCGGGAGTAATTCCAATCGACCTACTAGCCAGAGAACGCAGAAAAATCTACACGATGCGACAAGCTGGAGATATAACAGCACAAATTAGAGATACCTGCAGTGGCAAAACAGATGGGCAGTCGAGAGAACTGGAAGGTGGACCGCCAGGCTTTTGCCCGACGTGAAAGAATGGGTCCAAAGAAAGCACGGAGATGTGGATTACTACGTAACACAAATGCTAACGGGACACGGATATTTTAGCACCTATCTGCATAAAATGGGGAAAAGAACGGAGTCTAGCTGCGTATATGGCGTAGAACATACAATTTTCCACTGTGAACGATTTGCCTCTGAACGTCAAAGACTATGGCAAGTAACTGGATGCATCACACCAGAGAATATTGCTGCCAAAATGACCAGTAGAGAAGAGAACTGGACAGAAGTAGCCAACTTTATTGGCAAAATCCCGCGCCTGAAGAAAAAAGACTTGGATGGAAGGACTCATTAGGGGGGTCTAGACGCAGACGAAAGATTGGAGCGCATAGCGCGTAAATGGGCCCACTTCGAAGTAATGCGAAAGCTTTTCCGAAGTGGATTAAGGCTCGACATGAGGGGGGGTTTTTAGTGGGTGGGAGTCCCACATCCCCTACTGCGACGGCAGACTAGGAAATGCATAAGGCATTTTCCCCTCCTCACCCCAAAAAAAAAAAAAAAAAAAAATTATATTATTATTATTTTATTTTATTATTATTATTATTATTATTATTATTATTATTATTATTATTATTATTATTATTATTATTATTATTAAGTCGGATCAACTCAATCTTATTTCAGATCAGGTCAATCGCTTGGGATTGATTTGTCCCATATGGATTGATTTTTTTTTTTGAGTGTATGGTCTTTGATTGTTTTGGAAATTTTAGGAAAAGTAAAATTTTAAAATGATACAAGACCCAACATATCAAATGACTGGAGGAATGAAGCTGTTTAAAAAGATCAAAAATTATTCAACGACTAACAATATCAATTTGATACCTCTTGTCTGATTGAAACTTAAGCTGTTAGTTAAAAGTAAATGCTATGGAAGACACTTTCCCAGACGACGTGCTGAAGTAAAATTAACAGTGATTTTATTAATTAAAATTAATTAAAATTAAAATTACAGTGAATTCTGTTTAAGCATCATCCGAGTGGACACGAGGCATGCAGATTTAGAAAACAATGTCCACACCTGACAATTTAATCTCATAGGGGTAAATACCATACATTTAGTAAAAAAAATTTTAAATGGACTTACATCCTTTAAGGGCCTAGCCAAGGTTTCTCTCAATCTCAATCAAGGAGAAACGGACCTATAGTTTTACGCCGCATCCGAACGTCAAAGTTTGAGAAGCTTTTTTATAAAATAAAGTAATAAGTTTTTCAAATATTAGTTCTAATTTTCATGGCAGTTTGTAGAGAACTAAATTTAAACTATAAATTTGATAAGAAAATATATTGAGAGAAGCTTGGTTTTGCCCCGTTGGAGGAGCTGTATAGCCAATTTTACATTTGCATTTTACTTGGCCAAAAGTGGAATCAAGTGAAGGGCCTGCCTAATGGATCAAGGCAAGAAAAAAGTAGTAAGTAAGAGTTTTATGCTCAATAGTTTCAAATTGAAGACAAAATAGGGTAATTTTCATGAATTCTTTTTTTTTAATTGCTCGAACGCAACTTTGAACTTTCCCAATTTCTCACTGGAAGTGCTTCAACAACATCAACATCTAGTCATTGAGTGAAACTAGAATTGAGTGTGGAAAGATAAGGACCGCTAAGGCCAAATAGAACAGCTTAGGGACTATTTTAATCACCCAATTTGCTCTTTAGTCAAGGCCTCCAGTATCCATTATTATTTTTAAAGATACAAAAATAAAATTCTTTGCTTAAAAGAATTTTCAATAAGATGATAAGATTATCTGTGAAGTGAAGACTTATTTTGCTTTTCAAGTGAATTTAAAGTGTAAAAATTAGTTTTGTTGAAAAATTTGAAACAAAAACAAATTCGCCTAAGTTAGTTTCTACTCCTGCCTCTTCCAAAGAGTAAAGCAACAAGACTTTCGTACACTTTGCCCTACACTTAGATATTTGGTAGCTTTGAGATTTTCAACTTTCCCAGCTATTTGGCCAAAAGTGGGATCAAGCTCAAGGCCAAGTATACACCTCAACAAACCAACTACCAAAATAAAAATCATCTCACTAGACAAAGGTCTTTGGGGTCAAAAGTTTTGTGAGTCATTTTTGGAATTTTTGTTTTGGCAATTCCTTTGTTGAGGTGTATACTAAGCATAATGTATGAAGGCAAGATAAAGTATACGGTATTCGTTATTCATGATTTTATTTCAATTTTCTGGCAATTCTCTTAACTATTTAATGTAAAATTTTTCTGGGTGTAGTCTCCCCAGCGACGATGGCGTCCTCGTCGTCGTCATTTCATTTTAGTTCCCTGCATTATTTTTGCCATTTTCGTTGCTTCTCCATTTTGTTGTTTTTTTTTTTCTCATTTCTTTTTTCCATTTTCCCAGAGACCATTATGAAATGAATTGCTTTTAAAGAAATTACAATGCGACGGGGCTTGGTTTGGGGGATTGACACAAATTGCAAGGCCCTTTGGAGAGGCAGCAGTTGCGGATTTCTTTTTCGGGCCGCCCTGCCACGCCCTTGAAAGCAGTGCGACACCGCCAAATCCCGACGCACTAACGCCCCGCCTCTGGTTGTGGGCAACACGTGCTCTGGATGCATTCTATCACCTGAAGGGTTAGCCGGCATTGTCATTGTTGTCTGTCTTGATGTGTTTATAAACAAATGACACGCAATCCTTTGGGGGGCACGTGAGTTCATCTATGTATGTCTCGCCTTCGGTTGCATGCAAAAAACACACGTTACGCATACGCAACGTGGCTTCGTGTTGGCCTCTCTGTGCGGTTGATCTTTGCATGCTCAATTTGGCGCCAAAATCGCAGCGAGCCGTTAGCCACACCATGTCAGACACCCATTCACATTCATTCATCAGCATATGCTTACGCTCTCCCTGTCTCGCTCACACGCTCTATCATCTATCTCTGTTACACTTTCAGCGGCCTAAGCGGCGTATGCGTGCTGAGTGCTGCCAGTGCAGCGCGTCTTCGTCTGGCACCACAAAACGCAAAGTGGCGTGTCTCCATGTCCAAAAAAAATAAGGAAAAAATTGAGCAGCGTAGGCGTCAAAACGCAACAATTACAACAACAACAACTTCAACAGCCACACAGCCACTTTAACTGCATGGCATAATTTTGGTTTTTGTTTTGGTTTTTTCTATTTTTTGCAACTAATTTGATTTTGCATGTGTTTTGGCCATTGGAAATTAAGTTGTGTAGGTCAATCATGAACTAGTTCCATTGAACTAATAGTTATGCATGCGTTTTTCTGGTAATATAAGTAAAAAAGCAATTCTTAGCCATCAGAAATAAGGGAAAGTACCATATCCAGACGGCTGATGGCAGGACAGGAAACCAGACATAACTAACAAAGTCAGCTGCAGGAGTTGTAAAATCGCAGCTGCGACTTCAGAGTGGCTACTTAAACTGGACAGCCTTCATACCCAAAACAAGCGTCTGACTACGCCTGAAGCTCAACTAGAGGGAAGAGAGCCTCACCTGCATGCGTCATATTGGGCAGTTCGCACTGACTGCAACTTCTAAAACAATCCACAAAAGTCGAAGCTGCGAAAATAAAAAATAGGCTGCAACAACAAACTGTCCTTAGGCCAATAAATTGTCCATGGAAGGTCCAGATTCTTACTGCTCCAAAGGTTCCAAAAACGTATCACCAGGGTCCCAACAGGGCTCTACACTGTCCACTGCAGACTGAATACTGTGAGAAGAAGGAGGAGTCCTCTGATATTGCTCACTTACGTAAAGACTGCCATAACTCAAAAGAAAGGAAATATCGTGTTAAAAATTCTCAATGAATTTAACCTAGCGAAAATAATTTCTTTACAACATCTTCTTCGAGTCATTAAAGAAAGTTGAAAATATGATCCTTATCGTCTGCAGGACAACTGAAATTGTTGTTGAAACTAAAAAATTAACCTGTAAGCATATATAAACAATTTCTTATCTAACTCGGAGAGTTTATGAGATATCAGATTGTCAAATTAGGAAATATTTCACAATATAATAAGATCACGAAATAGCAATTATTTCTGCAACAACAACTCTAAAGTAGTGAAAATAAAAAAAATTAAAATCGTTTTTTCATTTTGTTTAAAATAAATACTTAGGGCATAATCTCTATAAATATAAAAGAGAGTGTCCTGATTCACTGATTCATTGGCTGATTCACTGACTGATTGGCAATCATCGCACAGCCTAAACGGTACGAGATAGAGGGCTGTAATTTGGGCAGAAGTTTCTGAGAGTGGTGAAAGTGCGTACTTAGACGGGGGGTATTGAAAAATTCCACCCGGAAAGGTCGGAAAAGCGTCGGAAAAGTTTGTATGGGAAAAATGTTATTTTTCATTCGATCGACTTGAAATTCGGTTCGTAAGAATAGTACGCGAAATAATTCGACACTTGTTTTCCCGATTTCGGAAAATCCGCCTACGAGGAAAATGGCCGGAAAATTCTGAACGCAAAAAACTATTTTTCATCCGATTAGCTTGAAACTCTGTTTGATAGAATAAAATAAGAAATAGTTTTAAATGTGATTTTTCAATGTCGGAAAATCCGCCCCCAGGCGTAAAAATTCCCGGAAAATTCTACATGCAAAATAACTATTTTTCATCCGATAGACTTTGTAAGGTCAAAATGAGAATGCATTATTGTTTTTATTTTCCGATGTTGGAAATACCGCCGGGATGCCCACTGGGAAGTGGTTTGGATGTGAGTGGGATGTGGGTGGTAAGTTGTTTTGGAAGTGGGTGGTAAGTGGATGTAAAGTGGGTGAAAATGGCGGAAAGTGGGAGGGATGTGGGTGGGATGTGTGAGGGATTTGGGTGGGTCACTGAGTTGCTTCCGAATATCTGATATGTGGCTTTTTTCAAAAGGTTCAAAATTAAATATTGTCTGCAGGAAGCGGCGGGGGAGGTTTAGTAATATTAATATTTCGATACCTTGTGCAGATATTAGCTTTATGTATGCAATCGGGCTACTTTAAAAAAATATAACAATTATTAACGACTACACTCATAAAAATCTAGAACGAATAATTTGAGTACGAACGCTCTTGAAAAAAAATCTAGTCGCACTTGAATATTCAAGAATTTCGCTCTTGGAATCGAGACAAATTCATTCTCAATGTGGTTCTATAGGCAAGGGGAGTGAGGAAACGCAAACTTTGAGAGAATAACGTTGGCCGCGCTCTTTCAAAGAGAGACAGCGCATGCGCGGTTTGTTATTGTCATTTGAACGTGGCCCGCCGATAATTATGTTAAAGTTGAACATTAAGATTGGGCAAAAGTAAGTGATTAAACGTCTGTGTAATATAATAAAAATGTTTAAAACACCACATTAAAAAATAAAATGAAAAAAATAAAAAAAAGAAGGAAAAAATAATGTTGCTACTTGATCCACGGTCGAGCTGTTGCGGCTGGCCAAATACCAACCGCGCTGGTTCATAAATATGCTTTCGCCGCTGCTTGTAGCTTATCGAGAATAGTCGAGTCGGTTAAGCTGCTCGTCCAACTGTGTATGTTTCAGTCTTCGAGGTACCGAGTTCAAGTCCCAGTAAAATAAAAAATTTTTATCTGTCATGTGACTAACTCAAAAAGTGGGTGGGGTGGCTGATGGTGGTGAGTGGCGAGCAGCGCGGAACAAACAACACCACGTCGGTCGGACGGGTTGTCCCGGGGTCTCGGTAATGCCTCTCACACCCAAACCCCCACCCACCCCCTTTAATTATTATTTTAAGTCTTTTATTTTGAGAATTATTCGTATTTGGATCAAGTACTGAAACTCTTGAGTCAAGAATGTCTGGATCAAAAATTTACTCTTGGATCAAGAATTTTCACTTTTATCCTACTTTTGAGAACGAATGCTCTTGATTCAAGAGTGAAATTCTCTATTTTTTCTCTGAGTGTAGCGAAAATGCATCCCGAACAATCATCATCAATGCAGCACTGTCGCTAACAACTGTGGATGTTTTATCGAAGATGGTCGGCTCGCTTAAAACGGAACGCAACGATTCAGCTATGATTTTACTAGAGTGGTCGGTCATTAAGCATTTTGATTGTGGTCTCAAGTAATACCCGATTTGTTCTTAAAATAAGTAAAAAATATTCGTTTTGAAGTCTAAAAAATTCAAAAATCAATCCCCATACATTCTTGAAACGTAATAAGAGTTCGTAAATGAGGGACACATTGTTTTTGGTTAAAGCACACTGGGACTAAAGAGAAAAATTTATTCTTAGAAATTTATGGTAATTGTGAAAGCAAAAGCTGTCAAATGGTCCTTAACCGAGTTACTCAGATCAAATTGGTTAGTGTTTTTTTGGGGTCTTTCAAACCGGACCATAGAGAAATAGATGGATCATATTTTGATAATGTTTTTCTTTTTTAGACTAAGGTCGGATTTCTGTTCTCCCATATAGCTGCTATGTGTCAGATAGTCGTCGATTTTACACTGTTATTTGTTAGTTTATGTGACAAATAGCTCTATGTAGAAGATGTGAAATCGGCCCTTAGGCTGCCTTCACACTGTTCGACACATGAGATATGATATTCTAGAAGTCCTGCTTTTTAAGGTAGTGCAGGTTTACTAGATATCTTGGGTCATGTTACGAAAAGTTTGAAGGCAGCCTTAGACTGTCTTAATAAAAGTCCGACCAAGAAGGTAAACAAAATTATAAACGACTAAACTTTCGTCTTGGATAATTTTTGGGGGACTTTCAGTTTTAGTGGTAAATCCAAAACTTTAGTTTCTCTACTTTTTAAAAGGATAGTGGGAAATCAGAAATAATTTTTATAATTATGCCATGAATAAATGATAAATGATTAATGCCAATGCCAAATGCGCATCATTAGCGCACAGTAGCCTTCCCAGCGAAGAGGCCGCGCCCACCAACATACAAACCTATACATACACATACACATACATATATACGTTTAGTCGGCCGAAAGCCAGGGTGGAATCCGGACACATTTCCCCCATTCCTTGACTTCGCTACGGCGTTCGCAGCTGTCAAAAGGTTTTCAAAGTTTCTGGTCGCCCCCGACTGACTACATATGTTTGTATATGTAACAGTGTGTGCGCGCCAGCGGGTGTGTGTGTGTTTGTGTCAGTAGTAGATACATTTAGAGGCAAAGCGCACACATAAAAAATTTCACTGCCGGAGCGAGCCAGCGTTGGGCTCAACTCGAGCCCAAGATTCCGCTGCGCGAATCGCAAAAATGTTTAATCGATAAAATAAATGAGTTGCCTTTGCCTTTGCCACTGGGCCACAGCTCTTGTTGCCTGGCATAGTTGACGTTATTCTTGTGCAAAACTTTCGACTATTCATAAAACTACTGGGCCCGTATACCATATTTATGTACTCCCCTCAAAAATGTATCCAGCTATCCGCTAGATACAAAAATTGACAACGGCGGCGGCGTCCTCTTTAGTCTCTCGCGATAACATTTATCACTTCATTACGCAGCCGAGCAACCATGTTGCAGTGTCACTTGAATGTTTCCTTTAAAATTGTTTCTTGCACAATTAATATGCAAATGAAGCCAGTTGGCCTGGCATCTTAATGCCGGCATCCCGAATTCCCAAATATGCAAATAATGCGTTAACAACTTAATTCCGAAGACCAAGTGAGTCGCCTCCTACCCACTGACGATTAGCGCGGGCCGTGAACCTGAAGCCGGAGCCTGTGACTGTTTTTGTTTTTTATTTTTGCGCCTGCTCTTGTTATCTTGACAAAAGTTGGCCGATCGTTTTGTAGTCACTCGGCTACTGCGATTCTTTTTGGAGGTTGACAAAATTAATGAGTTTTTGGGTTATGCGGCGAGCTGTGACTCCTCTGGCGACTCCTTGGGCCGGTGGCGTAAATTTATGCGTGAATTTGGCGCAGATCCATTAAGTGGTCCATAGATTAAGAGCAAGTGTTGTGTGTGTGGACTCTTTTAAGTGGCCAACCTCAACGGTAGCCAATTTTAATTTCATGTTTCTTTTCGCTCTTGACAGCTTCTTTTAACTCTGGCGCTTAACTTGGATTGTTTTGACATTTTGCCGGCCTTTTGTTGACATTTTATTCAACAAAAATGCAAATTCAATTAATTGTGACATTTTCACAGAAATGCCAAAGTGACAGGCAATGAAAGATGCCAGATATTTCGGATCGAATGGGAAAGGGTAAACCCAACTTCTTTTTTTTTCACCAAATTTTAAAATTTATTTCATTTCCGTTATGGGAAAGCCTGAACTGATTTGTAAGTGGTTTTCACCTTTGAACTACTTTTAACTGGTTTGGAACTGATTCTAAAAAAATATTTCTCCTTGACACTGGACTTAAACCGGAAAAATATCAAACTCTATATTACCAATCTACATAAAAAATTTAAAAGCCAAATTCAATCTTAGCAATCTCTCAAAAATACATTTGATCTTGTCTAAATTGGTTCGGTTGGATGGTTGGTCGGGTGGTAAATTTCTAACTCCATAATACCAAAAATTTATATATATAATAGATGATGCATGTGAATCAAAAATCGATTGTTTTTGGGAGCTGACTTTAGATACCAATTTTCGCTTCTTGCTGCCTTTATGAGGATACATATGTAGAAATTTAGCTATACGTTTTATAAATTAGCTACACGGCTGAGAGCAAAGATTTATAGATATTAAAGATGTCGCAAGTGACGCAAAATAAATAAATATCGAAATTTTTTGGTTTCGGGTTCACGGAGCGGGCTCAGAAGGGGTTCAAAAATAATTTTGTTTTCGCTGACTCAAAAAAAATGTATGTCAACTGGAAAAACCTTAATTATATCATACATATTTGGAAGTTCTGAGTCTTGATATTTGGAATATAATATTTGAACAAGGGATGTTTTAAATCAAAAAATAGCCACATTCCATATTAAAATATAACAATGTGTATCTTATAAGAAAAATCTTAACATCGTATATGGGTTTTCTGTAACGTCATTCAATTCAGCTAACATTAAAACAAAATCGTTAGAAAATGTCACGTGACCCACAACTGTCCTCTCCTTACACACGTTTATGCAAATATACCGTAGCCCTTACGTGCTATTATATTTATTATATTTTTTGAAAAGTTTTTTCTTAATCTTTTCTTTTTCGAAGTTCTAGAAAACTTTTTCTGTTTTAACCATGGTAAATTTAAAACGAGAAGGCCAAGCTAACTTCGCCATTGCAGAAGTTTGTATACCCTTGCAAATGTTTTAATACATCAGAGTTTAAGAACGCCAGAGTTAAAACTAACAATTTTACTAAATAAAACCCATTTGTCCACCGATAGTTTCTTTGGCAGCTATAAGACATAGTCATCCGGTCCGGTCGGTTCGGACATATTAGCAGTGTGCAGTAAAAAGCAGACTCTGTGCAAAGTTTCAGCTCGAAAGCTTTAAAACTGGGAGTCTTGTTTGCGTTTAAACAGACGGACGGACAATATATCATATCATGAATATATATATAGTTTATAGGGTCGGAAATTAAATTTTTTTTGTTTTTGTATATTTGGGGGAAATATTATAATATTTTTTTTAAAAGGGGGGGGTTTTTAATTTTTTTCAAATTTTTTTTTTTTTTGGTGTATTTGGAAATTGGAAAGGTTAAATTTTTTTTTTTTATAAAAAATGTTTTTTTTTTTTTCCGAACGCAAATTTTTCCCTTTTTTTTTTTTGTTGGTTGTCCCCCCAAAAAACCCCGTTGTCCTCCTCGGGGGGGGACATGTGATAAATCACTGAATAAAAAGAAATGAGTCCTAAAAACCTGTGCATTTTGTTATTGTAGATTTTGAAAATTTCTGTCCTAATCCGTTATTTGCGAACTCGCCTGCGGCTCTCCGAGCGGAATGTGTGAGCCATTTAAAGATTAATGTGAAATACAATGTTAACCCGTTCACTACAAACTCATATATCATGGTAAACAACAACTTCGCAAAAGATTGACTAATTGTACATTTTTCAAAACATTTCAATGCTCTTAGGCTATGTGCTATCTAGATATAAGTTGCAAAATGTTCCCGTTTTTGATTCCGATCAAATAGTGCTGAATTGGAATTGTTAAATGTAAACCCTTTTAAAAACCGAATCTGCTTTTCTGCTTTTTAGGTGGGGTTCCCGACACACAAATTTTTGCCAGCGGAAATTGTTTGATAATTTCACGAGCCGCTCAGAAAATGTAGTGTGACCAGGAAACAGCAAAAAATTCAGCTGTTGCTTATTTAAGAAATTGGCGGGCTAATTCAAATAAAATTAAAGAGTTAAGATTATTGATAAAGGAAGTCACTGGGAGAAATTCAAAGGTCATAGACAATGCCATGGTCAATTTCATGGATGCATCTTTTGTGTGGCTGAAGGTATAAGCAGTGTCCCTTGTTATTGCATTGGCCTGCGTGAGCAGAACTTATCCCCTAAGACATACTGCTATAGCGACAACCTAAAACGCATCGGACGATTAGAATTAGCACATTAAGCCACAGCCAGATCAATGCATATTAGTTGAATACCTAAATGTAGCCACAGGAGCGGCTGGAGCAACGGAAACTATCACAGTAAGCCGGAGAAAACACTGCTACAATGGGCTATGGAGACTGCTAAGGTTCAGTGCTGCTTGGCCGTGGGCTGTGGAGGCTACGGAGGTTTGGACTCGTTTGGTGTGCACACATTGGGCGAATGGCATACCAACCACATCAACGGGAGAGCATACCGAAAAAGATTCTCAGCCACAAGTGATGCAGCGGCCGGAGCTGCCCGTATCAAAACGCTTTTTATTGGCCAGATTCCATAAAAATTGTAGCGACACTTTGATCAGCTCCACACGTTTGTCCACCTCGGAGCTAATGGTAGCTTTGTTTTTTAGTCTTCTTTGCTTTAACTTTTTTCATTGCGTGCTCAATTTTCGTAGGTACCTCTGACAATTATCAAACAAGTTTCATAATTTCACGACCCCCTTCGACAATTTATCAGCTGTTTTCAAGAAAACGAGTTGGCAGGTCCATGTTAATTATCGAAACGAATTTCGCGTGTCTCGATACTCGCTCAGGAAATGCGCTCTGACAATTTTCGCGAGCGGATTTCCTGAGCTATGTAATTAGATGGGCTCCGCAAAAATTTCGAGTGTCTCGATACCCAGCTTTAACTACAAAATCTTATTTACCTTAACTCGACCCTTTTGATGACAAATTCGCCCCAATTCTTTAATCGTCTCTTAGAAATCAGAGCTCTTATCAATTCCGATCAATCGAATTCGGAAACGGGAACTGGCCTGATAATCTATCTGAAACAAACTGTCGGAACAAATATCAAGGGGCCCTTTGCAAATGCTGGTGTTGAAATTTCAGAGTTTTAGAACTCAAACACTAAATTCAAAATTGTTTCTTATTTCCGACAGATCGTCATCCAAACTCTACCAAATTTTGAGAACCTGTTTAAGTATATACCAGAGATTAAAACCGAAACGAAAAACGGTTAGGGTTACGTGTATTGTTTTGGCCGATCGCTATTTTCCGGATATGGATTACGGTTATTAATGACTTAAGCCCCATACGGACATCAGAAGTAGCGAGAAGTTTCATATAAAAATTGAGGGAAGAAGAAGCAGAAGTTACAACTTCGCCTCTTGAACTTTTTGCATGTACGGAGGTGCGAAGTTGAAAGTTACACATAACAGACAATGTTGCACTTAGCAGCACATTTGTGGATACTATGTAAGATGGCTGTGAGCCTTATTGTGCTTTGACCAGCTGAAGCAGCATTGAGAATGCACCATGTTAAGCCACTCTGCTTCTACCTGCATCGATCAGCTGGACTGCTTTTAGCTAAAGTGATTTAATAAGAAAATAAAAAATAGAACATGGGAGAAAAACAAAAGCGAAAGAATCGTTTGAAAGTGTTTTTGCATGACAAAAAAATGTTTTTAATTTTGTCGGTGAAAGAGCGAGCTGTCATTTTTTATCTTTTCCATCCCAAGCATTCGGACTTTAATTTTTTGAACAAGGTTTGGGCCGAGCTTCTACAAAAAATCAACTTGGCATCAAAACAAAATACAAATGATCGAGCAGTGTCACCAACCGGCAATTAAATTAAAAATATCAAAAACATATTTTTTGGCGTAATTTTTCTTAAGTTTGGCCACACTACTCTTACGTTCCACGCCGACGAAACATAGGGGGAAGTTAGCTAAATTTCATACTTCGGATGTCCGTATGGGCCTTTAACAATGACTGAACTGTGACTTAACAGTGACTTAACACTGACTAAACAGTGACTTCACAGTGCCTTGACAGTGCCTTAACAGTGACTAAATAGTGACTTGACGCGACTTATAAGTGACTTAACAGTGGCTAAACAGTGACTTAACAGTGACTTTTCAGTGTCTTGACAGCGACTTGACAGTGACTTCAGGACTTTAAAATCGTTTTCCTCAAAATTGGGTTTTTAAAGTCGGTGAGCACGATTTCTAAAACGGCTAACCCGATCGGTTTGAAATATTAACACAAACTTCTCAGATATATTTCTCAGGTATTGATCAAAGGAATACGATTTTTAAAATAATGGATGGCATCCATTAATGTTTTTAATAAAAACCTGAACGGTTTCCCCATTAAAAACGAAAACAAACCGCAATATTATGAGTATTTCTCGCCTTGGCACTGCTAGAACGATCACTGAACAGCGCGTCGTTCCGAAACTTCAGGAGATCGATTGCAAGAGCACACCAGATCAATACTTTTACAAATCATTAGCGCCATTCTAAACTTAAATGTTGCTATTTAATGAATCAATACGTTTGTTTTTTATAAAACAAAATACTTTTTCACAATTTATTTTTAACAACACCTCTTTTTTTTACCTTCTTACTGCGTATTACCCCTTAATAGGCATTAAGTTTAAGGGAAAAATGTTCTTGTATTGGTGAGCAAAAGAGAGACTACAGCAGGGCCATAGCCACCAGTGGCCGAAGTCACTCGTGTGGGAATGAGTACATTTTGCTTTCTGTATCGGCTGAAGACTTGCGTGCTCACCAACACAAGCACATTTTTCTGTCCTCTCCATTTGGCCGGCCTTGGACTACAGGCCGATTTACTTGCTTGTCAGTGCTTAACTCTCGCCTTTTCAGTTCGCTTATTCACTATTGTTTAAAGAAAGTGGTTGAGGCCGATTAACTCTCAACTAAAAGAGAGAAAATAATTATATTACACCTCACAAAAAAATCCACGGGTTGGGTGCCTCAGCAGCTGACACTTAACAATAAGCGCAGCCGAGTGACCACTTCAAAGAAGAGTAACGACATGTTCAAGGCTACAGTTCTTTCTTGTTTGGTACTTATTAAGCTGCCCTCGTATTCGAGTCCTTAAACTATCGAAAACGAATAGAAAAGGAATCACCTCACGCTCAATGCGATAGTGACACCCATTAAAAACTACATTGAAATAAAATTTAGGTTAAGCCTTCAGCCAAAAGATTCCCAACTAAAATGTAAAAGAGGAGAGCTTTTCTACTAGCTAAAATATCCTTTTAGCCCGAGTTTGCCCCGTAACAAAGGGAATGAAATGTATCACCTGCCTGGGCCCAGACAGAGTGACACCCCCTTCCTCTTAATCAGCCCCGCCGTCAAGCGCTCCACTTCAGCGCACACTCAAAGGGCAGTGCGTCCTGGTTCCTGGTTTTTGGTCCTGACTGCACCTTGGGGTGGATTTTTATGGAACGCTTTCGGTTAATTTGAAATTCTTTTGTTTTGCTTTGACCTGGGCCGAAAAAACAAAACTAGGCGCGTTCCCTGGTTGCAGGTGGTCAATTTTTATTTGGTGGCTTATGGATTAGTGGCTTACTTCATGGGTGGGGTCAGTCGGGTTGAGGGGTCACTGACACTCCTGCTATAAATGACGATGATGTAGGCTGATCCTGATCCCTGGCCCAGACAGCTAACGGCTTACATTTCCTACTGACCTTAAGAGCTTACTTAAAATGTAAGGCCTAAGCGTTTTAACACCTAACGACATGGCCAATACCAGTCGACAGCCCAGAAATGGCAAAAGCAACAACAAACTTGCGCAAATGGCGAAAGAGAGAGAGAAACATTTAATGGCTGGTCCCATTCCTTTCCCGCTCCCAACACCCACCCCCCCAGAGCTGGGGCATATGGAGCAGCAAGCACTATTTAGGCTTCGATACGCTGCATTACGCAATGGTGTTAATTACCAACACACGGACAAATGCCCGTACATACAGATACGGATACAGCGATACCAAGACAAAACTCATGGATAGAGAGATAATCGCTGAAGCAAGCGAAGCAAACCCAAAGACGCTAGCCTGGCTAATAGGCGTCCTCAATAGGGAATCGTCCATAAAGTGGTAGCTAAGCAATGGAGGGGGGTGGGAGGTGACATATGTATTTCATTTCGGACTTCATCTAAACGAGATACCATCGTTCGTTTTTGTAATTAACCAGAGGACCCGCGACATATACATAAAATTCGGTGCCATACCCTTAACCCCATGTGAACTGTCGATCTGCAGGGCGCAGGCGCAACTAATGAGCCAGCTACCCTCCACCACCATGGGCCAACTGTTGTCTACTACTGCTAGGTCCTTTGGTCATTTCGTTTGACCAACATTAAACTGAATGAATTGCTCTGCTCTCGGTTGTAGGTTGTGTAAATTTATGGTGCTATATGACTGAGCCCCTGACCATATGGCCATCCACACAAATTGTTATATTCAATTTATGCCCCGAAGCAGTGAAAACATATGTTGGCAGTGGGTCTGCGGTCTGGCCAAAGTTCTGTGATCTTGTTTTAAATAGCGAAAGCAAGAAGGGATAAGGAAATGTGGGAAACAGAAGGTAATTCATCATAATTGCATACACCGAATGGAGTGGGGAGAAAAGGCAATCAAATAGGGAGAGAAATTAACTTTGCACTGAAAGATTCAATTATAAATATCTTTTTCTGATGACGAAGCTTTCAATTAGCCAGATAAATTTTGTATGCAGGGACTATTTTACTTTCTTTTGCAAGTGATATTCCCTGTACTGTTGTACTCAGGGTGGTATCCAACAGCTCGTTCTAGAGTTAGAGATTTCCATCATCTATGTTGTCCCAGAACAGATTACAACATTTTTTGGCAACTTGTATCTCTCATCGCTTTAAGGGACGCTGCTGACATCTAGGATGCTACCAAGTCTCTTCTCTCTTCTTCAAGTTGAACCGAAACAAAATAACCGGATCCATTTTGGTTTTTAAAATATTACGAGACAACAAATATTTGTAATATTTCATAATCTAATTCACCAAGTCCGTTTCATCGCTAAGGAAAGTGTACAACTATAGCAAATCCCTTATACTTGCATACATTCTAGGTTTCAACAGCAGCATCAGAGATGTCAGTAGAATTTAGTCAATGAGAGTAGTCAAGTCAATCAACGAGCTTTTGAGCGCTCTGCCTGCACTTGCTGACTTTTCGATTGCATCTTATTAAAGCTTCTTCCACTTCAAAGCATAATAAGTCTTAAAATACAAAATGAACCAGAATGGAAATGGAAAAACCGACTTCGATATACCCGTTACTCATGAAAAAACATGTTCAACAGTGTTCCTGCGTTCCTTAGGGTAACCATCCGAAAAGTATGCAACATTTTGCGGGGGCGGGAGGGGGCGTGGCCAAAATTCGAAATAAACTTGATCTGCGTGCAGATAAAAGAAGCATTTGTCCCATACATGTCAAACCTCTATCTCTTACCATCTCTGAGATCTAGGTGTTCATACAGACGGACGGACGGACGGACGGACGGACGGACAGACGGACATGGCTATATCGACTCGGCTGTTGATGCTGATCAAGAATATATATACTTTATATGGTCGGAGATGATTCCTTCTGCCTGTTACATACATTTGCACGACTTTAGTATACCCTTTTTACTCTACGAGTAACGGGTATAAAAACGTCAGAATATGCTTTCTGTGAAATAAAGAATATGCGACAAGTCGCTCTACCAATAAGGTCACATGGGCGCGTTGCGATGAGATATATTCCCTGTTAAACCCTTCTAGGAATAGTCCACACTTAAAATTTGCAATATCGTCCTCGTAGGCCACCACCCCCCCGTTTCCATAAGTCGAAGTAGTTGCTTTACTGTTAGGATCCATAGTAGCGGAGAGAGAACACCTCCAGGCGCATAAAACCTCGATCTGCTGGTTTGCAATTGGTCGATGAACCTGATCAAAAGCATATTCGCTGCCACATCT
This sequence comes from Lordiphosa clarofinis, assembly GCA_018904275.1. NCBI lineage: Eukaryota > Metazoa > Arthropoda > Insecta > Diptera > Drosophilidae > Lordiphosa > Lordiphosa clarofinis. The sequence goes on from JAEIGQ010000133.1 coordinate 254,663, forward strand.
GCCAAGGCAGAGGTGATTACACTACGTTGGACGTTATAAAAAGCTCCCTCTATGTCGACGAATGTGCAGGTCGTTTCAGACGACCTTCCTTTACTGCAAACATGTTGTGCGTACTAAATGAGAGGAGTTTAGTAACTCTAAGGATATAAGGAGGAACTATGATAAGCTGATTTCATTTATTATACTAAGATTAAATCATATGTAATTTTCTATTGAATAACCGTAACAGAAGGCGATATTTATTCGGTTTTGTTCCCTGATTAAAGGAATGTAAAAAGTCGTTTTACGTGGGGCGTGTCGGCAACTGGTACTACTCATGTCAATAGTTAAAAAATGGTAATACCAAAATAAGGTTTGAAAGTTTTAGGTATAAACGTCTTACAACGTTTTGATGTACTAGCGCTATTTGTGTTGTTTAGAGTGAGTTAAAAAAACCTATTTGGCTTCAAAATGAAAATTTCAAGAGAAGCGTGATACGAATCATGGGTATACAGCAGGATTCCCCAAGAAGAGAGCGCTAAAACGTGACTGCGTCTCTCTCTAACACACAATGAAATATGACTTCGGCAAGTAAGTTCGTGCACCCGGGGCTATCGCTGAGGAACTCTGATATACTGGGTTTGTCCGGAAAGTAATAGGACTGATTTTCTTCAACCGCGACTGTACTTTGGAGCGTGTGTGTACCGACTGGATTCGGTAAGTCGACCGTGTGGGTGAGTTTCTTCGGCCCATTGGGTCAAGTAGCCACTGTTCCGCTTGAGCAACGTAGGACGATCAATTCTGAGTGGTACACGACCATTTTTTTGATGAAAGTTTCGGAGAAATTCGCAGAGCCAACCGCCGAAGACGAATCATGCTCCATCATGATAATGCGAGCTTTCACACTTCACGGCACACAAGCGACTTTTTGACCAGTCAAATCGTCGAATTGATGGGTCATCCGCCGTACAGCCTGATTGCTAAATCAATGATTTCTTTTTGTTTCCAAATATCAAAAATAAACCTCGTGGTGAGCGTTTTTGTACCGCGTACGAAGCTGTTGATGCATTTAAGATCCTTGTTTTTAAGGTGCCACAATCGGAGTGCAAAAAGTGATTCGAATATTTGTTTAAACGTATGCGAAAGTACATAAATTTTTAAAGCTAGTTTTAAGTCTTACAAAATCTGCTATTTCTCCAAATCTCTTTATCTAAATTATTTTCCTGTTTGTACATAGCTTTTAAGAATATTCTTGATATATCTCGATCTCTGGTCTCTCAAAGGAGGCCTCTTGAATAATTCCAATTCAAAAATGACTCGGTTTGGTTCAATAATTTAAAAGGACGCAAAAATTGGCTTTAAATCTTCTATCAAATTTGATCCAGATCGACCCAATTGTGAACATTTAGACCCTAGTCTATCCATGCTAAGACTCACCACCAATTCACAATTGTTTTCTTGTATCTTCTGTTTTCAACTTTTTAGCAAGTTGCAACTCAATCAGAGTGCATAAAACAAAACGAGCGCTTGAACTTTAAACACATTTTCAAAGGCCTCCCCAATAACAACAGCCCTGGCTAATTACAGTTCCTCCAACAACAGAAACAGCACTGGCACAAGGATGGCAAAAGGGATACCACCAGCTGCCGCAATCAATAACAAACTCACACTCATACAACTGCATAAACAACGAGCTGATAATCAATAATGCAAAAGCAGGACTCATATATCCATAACAACCAACAAGTGGAACCTCAGGAAACCACGAGTACAAGTCGAAGTAAAGTGGAGGTCTCCAATTAGAAAGAGCAAATGTTTGAATTTCAATTGGAATCAAAGGATTAAATATGTATGAACGCAGCTGTCTGTTCTGGTCTGTACCAACGCGTCACTTACGAGCGCAATTAACATTTTCGAAAAAATAACATTTTGATCATTTCATTAAAAACATTAAGCTCTATGATGGAAGGGTGCCTCTCACTGCTCGAGAACCCTATGGCCCGACCTGCCACTTATAATTGCAGGTGTGCATTGCAGGACAGGGGAGTTAGGTGCAGGCAAGGTGACAATTTCGCGTCAGTCGAGCGAGTCTGCAGTCAGGGTTGAAGTACAGCAGAAACGCTGTTTTTCGCCAGCCGCAGTGGAAGGGTAATTGTTTTTTTTTTCTGAAGTTACTACACAAAATTATGCACAGCTCTTGTGCCTGGCGCTGGGCCTGTCGATGGATGATGGAACAAATTAATAACTTTTTGTTTTTTTTGAAACTACTAAAAGGGATGAGCTAGTGATTGTGTTGGTGGAGGATGACAACGAAACAGAAGTCGAAGAGGCTTTACTACAACAATTAAGATTTTGCGTTCACTTTATTTTACTTTATTGCGCAGCAGAGTCGCAGTGCAAGTATGTGGTAGTTTCTTGCTTTTTTAAAGGAATAACCGACCGGTCGTCACGGGTACAAAGGGCCATTGCGTGCTCATCGCTTTTTTAAGTTAGGAACTAATCAAATTTTTCTAATCCAAGAGTTTAAATTTACTTTAAACCAAATCAACCATTTGTACTCAACCAGATCTTGAAGCACTAAAACATTCAGAAACAAAATATCTTGGGCGAATTTTTTGTGATTTACAGTACAGTCAGAAAATTACTTTTCTATATTTAGGAAAAGTCAGTCACGGAATAAATTCTCCCTAAAATTTAGAAATAAGATTTAGATTAAGAAATGTTTTCTGAATTTCAGTACAATTTCCATTGAAAGAAATTTTTAGAAAAATATGTCCTAAACATAGAAATTATTTCTAAGTTTTAGGGCGATTTCAACACTTGACTGAGTTTTCTTAAATTCAAAAAAAAAAATTTCCGAGTGTCTTCTAAACCTGAACTTCTTTCTAAACCTTTTAACAACGAAACGAATACCTCCATTGAAGAGCTTCTGTTTGCGGGCTCGAAACAAACTTAACCAATTGTTAATGGTACAAAATTGAATGTTTGAAGATTTTGAGATCTGTACGTCGTTCTAGAACTTTCATCGTATATTTGGATCGCTTCGAGGTCAAAATACTTTTCTGTCAAAAATTGCAAAAATTTGCCAAAATTAGTTTTACCTATGTGAAGTAGTAGCAGGTTTTTTTTTAAGTATTACCGACTTTCTGAACCAGCACCATGGAACTGTAGCAAGAAAGCTGCGGGTTCGAAACAATCGTGAACACTTTTCGAAATATTTTACCAATAGGCCACAACTGTCAACATGGACCGAGTTGCTCTGCTAAATGCACCCATTTATAATATAACTCTTTCTAATTGGTAGATTTTTAAATGTGGCAAAACGATAAAAGAAATTGTTAATTAAAGTTCTTGGTATTTTAAAATTATCTTTGGGTGGGTCACCCTACTCGATCAGCATTGTTTGTTTAAAAAAATAAATTGACAACTTCCCCCATTTTACCAAAAGATATGGAAACGGTTTTGATATGATAGTCAAAGCGATGCTAGTTTAAGATTCTCGTTTTTATTTACCTTCGGTTGAATGCTGATAATTAGACATTACATGAAGTTCGACGTGACATTGAGTGGCGTCAACGTTAGTTCAACTGTTAAAGCGCAGCATTATTTCTGAGCTGCGAGCATGAAAAATATTAGGTGTGGCGAAATCGTGACTTCTTCTTCTTTTTTCCTTATTTATTGTATGAAACTTATGTTTACTTCACATGTTTGTCAAGTTATTTAGTTTGAAATAAAACTAAGCTAACTAGTAAATAAATAATCCAGAAACTAGATCAGAGAAGGGCACTTTTGATTGTTTCGGTTATTTCCGAGCTTGAGTAAGGATTAAGGATTGCCTATCAACTGGTCAAGACTCTGGAGTAACCTATTGCTTAAGCCAAGGGCCAACACTTCCCTGAACGTGACACGAGTTTCCCTCACTCGACCATCTCCATTTAAGCCCAGACTAAAGGCTAAGGCCAAGCTGATCAGTTGCTCATGATTATGGGAGCAATTACTCGCATAGCAGCTGTAAGTAACCTGGCAGGGCGTGGCACTTGCTATTCTCTTTGCATATTTACAGGCGTTGCGCATAATTATGCGTGTGTAAGAACATTTTTTTAGTATTATTTAAAAAGCCGTAGTTACAGTGCACACAAAATTATCAGAAATTATATATGCACTTTTTAGGGCCGCAGAGAGAGAGGACTTCATTTGAAGACCACACCTGAGGCTACCACTACTAAAGGGCCGGCCAATCATCTGCATCTTTATGGGGGGCTACTGTAATTTCACGCAGCTCTGCCGACATGCATAATGCTAATAATTTCCTCCACGCTTGGACCAAAGTCAAATGGCGTAAACAAATCGAAGTTTGTCATCAAACCTCGAGAGGATCATTAATAATCGAGCAGTGAATTCCGGTAGCTCCCGGCCACAGATAACAATGGCAGCAACAGTTTTACCCGATTAATAGAGCCAACAAATCGCTCATCAGCGGGAGGCGCCGCCGCCATCTGGGTGCCCCAAGCAAAAGGTGGTAAGTGGCAAGTGCAGGCAATCGCCTCCACTCACGCGCATTGATTGAAATCTTTCAGTAATAATAGCCCCATGGTACAAGTCGCACACATTTTTCGCGACTCCCGCCGTGTGTTTCGTCTCCTTCAAAATCGAACTCACCTTTTGCCATTACGTCGCCTGCGCTTCGTCGCGTAGACGGTGCCCAGCTGGCTCATTGCAAGGGCGGAGTTCGTTATGGTCGCCGTTGTGAATGATTTTTGTTCGACAAAGGCGCACTTGGGTTGTTGTGGTTGTGGTTGTTGTTGGAGTGGAAGTTCTTTATTTTGTTTCTTTTTTTATTTGTAATTGGTTTTTATTTATTGATTTGGTTTGCTTTTAGCTCACAGCAGAAGCTGAGAGATCTCTCCGGAGTTCCTGCTGTGGCTGCGGGAGAACGATGTTATGGAGGTAAAGCCACGCGCGTTTTTTATATGGTTGTTGTTGTTGTTGCTGTTGATTTTTAATTATTATCGCGCTTACATTTTGTTTGCTTTTTCATTGTTGTTTATTGCACTTTTTTTTTTGGTTGTTATGTCGTATGCATAAGAGCTGCTTGGGAGAGAGAAGGGTTTTGTGATTTAGGATTGTAAAATGTGGGTGGAACATGTTGTAAAATGCTGGGAATAATGTGCAAGCCCAGTTTGTGTGGGCGAATCAGGAATTTGCAAAATCAGTCAAAAGTTATGTAGGAAATTTTCTGTCAACTTTTCAATTTTTCGCAAAATTCTAGCTCTTGCAAAGAACTTTATGGTAAAAAAAAAACAAGAAGAAAGTTTGTATGTGCTTTGTGTCAGCCAAAGTACCGAAATGGGTGAAGTGCTGCCCAGATTCAAATGGTTTGATATGCTGAGAAACCAGAACTTTCTGGATCGGTAAATAATGCTGATTGTTATGTTGTAATCGAAAGATTTACACACGGATTACTATTTACAATGTCTCTAAGGGGTTAATCTGTTCACGGCTTGTCGGTACGGGGTTTTCTTTCTGTCTTTCCATTTATTTAGAGCGTCTGTCTTCGTTCATCTACTACTATCCACACCGTTGTTCTCTCCGTCTCGTCATCAATTCTCTATTTAGTGTGACCAACATGTAATTTCTTAACACTAAAATATTAATACACTTATACATATTTACATCATGGCCACCTTCAAACAATTCCAAAGACTTTAAGTACGAAATATACGGGCATAAAAAGATTGACTACGAATAATTGGTGGGACTATAATTAAGTGATGAACATTTCAATTTAACATTTTAATGCACAGTTTCTGAATAGATGAAGTATAAAGTCAAAAAACTTTATGTCAAGCAATAATCCTAACGGCAACAATAGGATTCAATAATAAGTTATCAAAGTTAATCGGTAAAATGGTTATATCAGTTGCTTTTTTCATGCTACAAGTTTGCGCTTTTAACTATCTTTGAGTTGACGTAATCGATTTCAGATAAAATATTAAGATTTCATAATTTGTAAACTTCTATCTCTTACAAATCGCTTACTATTAACATTTCAAAATTAATGGGGTTATTTAGGAGATAATTGCGATGGGCGACGGCAACCTTTACTTTACTTGCCACTTTACCACTTTAATGCACTAATACAGTTTTTGTTAGTTTAAATATTCGTTTATATTTAGAAAGTGCTTAGAGAAACGTTCTCCCATTTCAAATCCAATCCCAATCTCTACAACTGAATAGATCCACAACAAACCAAATATTTTTGAATTAGAATAAATTGTCTACTAAGAAACTAATAAATAAAAGCATCTATGATTCTGTACAATGTTTATCTTCCGATGAAACTGAATCTTTCACTAAGTAACAAGAAAATTTAGAAAATGTGACAAATATCAAGAATCACTCTTGCGAACCGATGCTACTATGGGCTAAGTAGGGAGTTTAAGAGCAAAGACCTTAAAGCGAAGAACAAAACTAGCCCTTTAAAAGTCGCTTATCATCCCGGTCCTGCAATATGGCGCAGAAGCATGGACAATGACAGCAGCGGATAAAGCGGCGATTGGGGTGTTTCATCGAAAAATTCTTCGGAGGATTTATGGACCTTTAAAAGTCGGCGATGATTTCCGCATTCGAAAAAACGACGAACTGTATGAGCTCTATGGGGACACCAGTCTGGTCAAGCGCATAAAGCAGCAAAGGCTGCGCTGGCTAGGACATGTCGCCAGAATGAAGGAAGAAGTTCCAGCAAAAAAGCGTATAAATCGAAGGCGGATGACTAAGGAGGCAAGAAGGGAAGACCACCACTAAGATCGGAAGACCAGGTGCGGGAAGACATTGCCTAGCTAGGTGTGACCAACTGGTGGCAGCTCGCACAGAACAGAAGCGAATGGAGAGCGTTAATCGCAGAGGCCCAGACCGTCGAACGGTTGTAATGGCCATTAAAGAAGAAGAAAAAGACAAATATCAAACCGGTTAACGACTTTATTGATGTTTTCTCGGAATTTAAAAATGGTTAAAAATTTTTTTATGTTTTAAAGCTTTGGAAAAACTATCTTTGTAAAGAACTTAAAAATATTATATTTCTTCTATTAGCTCTTCCTAAGGCACAAGTATTCAGCCAAATAATTAAAGCTTACTAAAACAAACTAATATTATGTAGAAAAGTACAAGACTCTTAACTTCCATTAGTGCGCGCGTACATTTGCAACTGAAAGATAAACATGCTTGATTGATTCCGCAATGGGTAATTCGAACATCATTACTCATTTTAGTTAATATTTATAAATATGTATTTACAGAAGCTGAATAAAGAAGAAAATGAGCTAGATTTTCTGCATATCGTATAATGATTCGCCGCGGCCAGGACAATGTCATTCTGCGATGCCTTCAGCTGTGCCAGCAATTCATTTTCGACATGTACGCGAAGGTAGAGAGTAAACGACTGCGATTCCTACGACACAATCAACAAAAACTGCGTGCGGAGTAGTACATCCAACAGAAGTATTCACCAAAATATTTACTGGAAAAAATGTATATGGCAAAACAACGTTTTCCGTTAACAACTTTTAAGACTTACATCTTAGTTGGAATAGTCCAAAACAAAAGCGCCCCCAGCCTAAGCAGGCGAAGCACCAGTGTTGTTGGAAAACATGCAGCCATAGGTTTCTAACCGCTTTTAAAAAAATAAATATTCTTGAAATGTATACAATATATTTTAGGCGTTGTTATTTAATTTCTTTATCAATAAAAACAATTTTATGTTGCATACACTGAGAAAAAAAGGATAGTTTAGATGATTCTCAGAATATTTTCGGTATCCATTTGGACTGGATAGTTAACTATCCTTTTCTTGGATCCGTTGGATATTTTCGAAGTCGATTTTTTTCGCTTAAAAATTATGTATCAGAAATAAAAAATTCATTGATCTTTATTCTTCATCCAAAGGAGCTGAAAAATGTGAAATGGATATTTAAAAAAAATGAATCCTTATGTGGATATTCGAATATCCATTCTACGGGGATGTTTTTCTTCTCTGTGTGGTAATTTCCCGGTGTTTTAAGTATTGCGCAATCGAAATCAATCAGAGGATAATAAACTCACAGATTTACTAAATATTTAAGAAGATGAGAAGATCAAGTTGGCCATAGAAAAATCTGGAAACTGTTAATGGTAGATCAAAACAGCTTTACAGCTTTTTCGGCCCATATAAGTTTGTTGTCTGAGAAATCATCGCGATTTTGAAGCCACCACAAAACCAACCACAATCAGAAATTTTTTTAGAAACATTGTATTGGAGTCAGCACTGCCAGCGTTAAGGTTCATAAAAATTAAACTTTTGCAAAGAGTGCGCAAAAGTATACATACACTGAGAAAAAAAATTCAATCTAAAATCTAGATTGAAAATTTTTTTTCGAGAATCTTTTAATTTTGTAATAGCAAGATAAAAAAACCTTGAAATGAGATTCAAAATCTTAAAAACAAGATTTATCATCTCGAAATGTATCAACCGTCCTACAGTTTTAAGTAAAGCTTTAGTTAAAAACCTTTATGATATATATAAATAAATTTATTTTGTTAAAAAAAAAATTTAAAAAAAAATGAAAAAAAACAACTCGGCTCTACTGGGACTCGAACCACAACCTACTCGTTCCAATAAAGCTTTTGACTTCCTCTTTACCGTCTCTGCTATTGAAGGAATTTTTTTCGCGCGACCAGTTGCAGTGTAAGAACTCAGCTGGTATTGTCTTGCTGAGTTCTTAAACAACGATTAGTGACGATCCAACAATGAGGCTGAACAGCCGAGATGGCTGAGTGCCGATGCAGTGTGGTCAATCACCCCGAGGTACTCAGTTCAAGTCCCAGTACCAGCGAATTATTAATTAACATTTATATAAGTTTTTCAGAAACAACAAATTGTTAATAACTAAATCAAACACAACAAAAAAAAAAACAAAACATAAAAATAATAACAGCTTAATATAATTTTTTTCGTTTTTTCTTTTCATATTTAAAAATGAGATTGTTTCATCTTAAAGTCGAGTATAAACAATGTTTATCCAAGATTGATGGATTAAGATTAAAATTGAGAAAATTGAGCATATAATACTGAGTTAAGATTATCTGGTCTTAGTCGAATTTTGACACCGTTTCTCTTTGATTCAAGATTATAATCTTAATTTTAGATTGATTTTTTTCTCAGTGTAGACACGATATTTTTGTGGTTTCAACCGCAAAAAGTAAGGTTTATAAAATACATTCGTTTTGATATTGTATGCTCAAAAGAAAAATTAATGTAAATTCATGAATAAGTTTTCACAATAAGATTTTGAATGAAATAAAATGCAAATAGTCACATTTAACGACCTTTAAGTCTTAGCCGGCTCGAGGTCATGTTAATTACATAACTTTACCTTAAAGGAGGCTGGTCGACTATACATTTGTTTTAATAACCTCTCGGTTCAAACTTCGGTAGTTTTTCAGCAAACAGCATTTCTACGACTACTTGGGTCAAGTCAGAATTTTTGAAATGCAACATTAAAGAAAATTTTTTATATAGCATAGTCTATAAAGCCGACCACTTGGGAATAAAATTTGTACCGAAGTTATGTTTCAATGGTTATATATCGGTTATTGCTAAAAAATCTAAGGGTATTATTGGCCTTATCAACAGATGGTCTGAGGAATTTAATGACTCTTGTCACCAAACGATTATCCGTTTTTTTTGGTCAGACCTATTCTTGAGTATGGATCATGTGTCACTACTATGTACTGCAATCTGTAGAAAACCAGTTTTTACTTTTCGCCCATCGTGGCTTAAATTCTGATTCCAATTGCATCTATCACCATAAGAGCACAGTCTTCGCTTATTAGAGTTTTCATCCCTGAATCGCAGAATCTAGCTATTTGCGCCTTTACAGGGTACAGGGTAACCCATTGAAAATGGGTAAAAGGGCATCATGAAGTTGTGCAAATGTATGTAACATGCAGAAGGAAACATTTCCGACCCTGTAAAGTAGTTAAATTCTTGATCGGCAAGCCGATTTCGGATACGAACCCTTTCGTATCCTGTTGTTACCATGTGTTCTTTAATAAACTCTCACTTGTAAGATGAAAGGAATATTGTCAAAACTCAATTCTTAACTGACTGAACTTTTTATACCCTTGCAAAGGGTATTAGAATTTTGCCCAGAAGTTTGCAACGCATAGAAATATTCATTTCCGACCCTATAAACTATATATATTCTTGATCAGGGCGACGAGCTGAGTCGATTGTCCGTCCGTCTGTCTGTCCGTCTGTCTGTCTGTCTGTTTCTACGCAAACTAGTCTCTCAGTTTTAAAGCTATCGGGCTGAAACTTTGCACAGAGTCTTCTTTTTACTGCACACTGATAATATGTCGGAACCGACCGGATCGGATGACTATATCTTATAGCTGCCATAGGAACTATAGGTCGAAAAGTGGGTTTTTGTAAGAAAACTTTTTTGTTTTTAGTGTAAATGCCTTCCGCTACGACAATTATTAGTTTTATACGCTTTTACACAGATTTGGAAGTTTTTGTTAAAATCGGATGACTATATCTTATAGCTGCCATTGGAACTATCAGTCGAAAAGTGGGTTTTTGTGAGAAAACTTTTTTGTTTTTAATGTAAACGCCTTCCGCTACGACAATTATTAGTTTTATACGCTTTTACACAGATTTGGAAGTTTTTGTTAAAATCGGATGACTATATCTTATAGCTGCCATAGAAACTATCGGTCGAAAAGTGGCTTTTATCAAAAAAATGGGTTGTTTTAATGCTGACGTTCGTAAACTCTGTTGTATTAAAACATTTGCAAGGGTATTAAAACTTCGGCAAAGACGAAGTTAGCTTGGCCTTCTCGTTTAAACTACAAAGACCAACACGCAGTTGAAAGAAACGAGAAGTAACGAGAAGGAAAGATAAATATCTCCAAATAAGTTGACAGTAGAACAGACTAAAGTGTTTTTGTATGAGATTTTTACTTTACTTCTCGTTCCTTCGCAGCTGCCTATTGGGCTTTAACAATAATCCACTGCAATCACTCAAATTATCATAGCTGTTGAAGGTATTACAAATAAATTGGAGTTAAGCTAAATAATAAATAAATATTTTATGAATTTATAAATAGCATACTTTGAAGGGCATTCATCATGATTTTTTCCTTTTGAGTAATACATAAGGTAAAAGAAAATCTGTGAATGATTTAGGACAAACTATCCAACTGGAATCGGTTAGTCATTAAGATTTTGAAGTATTCATGGAAAATCTTTGCATTCATTTTTGTGACCTATCAGTACGAAATCCAGTCTGATTGGAAAGGGCAGGTAATAAAATAATGTCTGCTTTTCAAACAGAACTTTATCACTTTAAGGCATGGATTGCAGTCCTCAACTCATGGGACAGTTTCATGGATAGGACTTAAAAATGGTATTTTTGGAAATCTTACGAAAAGTATCAAAGTGAAGCTGTAGGATGAACAAGTATAAACAATCAATTGTTTATTAGTTTTTGGTATTTTTGGGATCTCACTTAAGCTTTGAGACCCTCAAGACAAAATTATAAATTGCTAGGATGGACGGGAACAGGAAAAAACGATATCCAGTCCAACTTCCATATAGCGAATTTCAAAAGGACCAAATAAACCTTCGTTATAAAGAAAACTCGTAATAGATAAAGGTACTTAATACGAAATTGCAGTGTTCAGGAAACAAATTCGTTGTACGGAAGCTCGCAATAGGAAAGTTCGACTGTTCTTCGAGACGGGAAAGGTATCTAACATCCTGTCACGATTTCACCTATAAGTGGGATCAAGTTTGGCCTTGGGAAAACTGGTCTTAGTGCATACAGCAAAATTCCAAAAGTTTTAAGTAAGTCACAGGCTTGTACCTACAGAAAAATGTTCGCATAAAAAACCACAACAATGAAATCGTTTGTTTTTAAGTTTTAGGTGCGAAGTTTAAGATTTTTTCTGAGTAAGTCAGGGGTCGGCAAAAATCACAAGGACATTTTGGCACGGTCTTCGTTTTGTTCGGCGTCGTTGTTGGCAGTAGAAGTAATAGCAAAGGTATTACCTATAACCCCCGGAATTACGCGAACTTAAAGGATTTCATAGGAAGTTTTAAACTTAAGAACCGTTATGCATTCCTGGTATTCACTGTGTAATTAATATTTGGGTATTTTGATTCGCGGTTTTAAATCTGTTGTTCCTCTTTTCAACACTTTTGCTTTTTTCAGCCACTTGCACTAAGGTTGCTGTTGTTGTTGTTGTTGCTGGTCGATGACGACGCATGCAACAAATCAAAAATTAGCACGGAACAAATGCTAACGCAAGAACGTCACGCAAATCATTTTGAGGCACGATCGACGGTTGGCGCTAGGCGGCCTGTCAAAGTGACATTTGTCTGCCTCCTCGGCGCACGCACACCCCCGCCGAAAACCGTTGCGGAATTGGGAAGTGAATGACCGCCGGCACTTGCACTCGCCTCTGGTTTGGCAATTGTTGTGGTTCGAAATCGAGAAACGTTATCGCGTGACAGTAGAGCGGGTTGTTTTTCACTTTTCACTTGCTCTCTGGGCACGCACCTATTCGTGGCACTGTATTGGGATCAGCATCAGCTGCAGCGGCGGCGGCGGCGACGATAAAAAACCGTTAGGGAGCAGCGACTGCACGCGAGCGGCCGAAACAAATGAATGCCAAAGCAGCAACTGGAACTGAGGCACGAGACAGACGTTTGAAATGAAACACAAAACAATAGCGGTGCGGCAGCCCCCGACGGTGTTGTTTGCCGAAATATTTTTGCTTGCCTCTCTCTCTCTCAACCGAGATGTACTCGCTGGCTCGCTCTCTCTCTCTCTTTCTTTCTTTGGGCGCGACTTTGCGCAACGAGGCCACGTAAACGCTTGGAGAATCCAACAAGAACTGAAAACGAAATTGGAAAACCAAACCAGTCCTGGCTGAGCGAGGAACAATTTGGCAACGGAACTCGCTGTGTGTGCGTGTGTGTATGTGTGATGGTGTTGTGGTCAGACTTCCAGTCGTCCTGGCAACGCGATCATTAAGCGTGGCTCAGTCGTGCAAGCGAGAGCGCACGACTTCGTTCCATTGCCGTCGTTTCGCCTGGAAACTGGAATGTTAACTGACCAACCAAGTAAGCTATGACCAATTATGGAAGTGCACACGCTATCTCGCTCTGCCATGTAAGACAAGCGCTTGACTTTACGCTCAAAGCAAATGGAGGCGTGTCCTGCTCACACATACACGCAACTGCTGCTTACACTCAGTGCGACTAGTGCCGACTCTTTCTGGCCTGTGACCAATGATTTTTGGGTTCATCTGTTTGCCGCTGTTAATTAATTAGAGGGTAATTAAAGAGTTATCATTCAATGGCATCACTGGGAGAGCACTTTATCATGCATTTTACTTAAGTTTTGAGTTGGTACATGCAAATTTCGAAGTTGTTCGAAGCCATTAAACCTCAAACAACACTCGGCTTATCTGGCATGATTTATGTACGTTTGTATGCATATGCATATGGGCCGCCGTCTCTAGTTAATTCCTAGAAACGCAAAATGTCTGCACTCACCAAGTTGTCGGGGCCATATGTTGTCTTTGTAACCGCAGTCACAGATGGTGACAATGAAATTCACGGTCCAAACACACAATTTACACTGAGCAAAAGGACTTATTTCATTTTTAAATATTATTTAGGATTTAATGCCCCAAAAAAGAAAATAACGCCCCAAATTTGATCAAAAATAGTGGATTTTGTTTTCTATATAAATTGTTTAGGCGTCATTTCATTGGGGCCATATTTCGAAAAGAATTCACATATTTGCAGAACAAAAACGGAAATTTTAAAAATTACTTAAAAAGGAAACCTTGGATGACTCGACTTAAATGTATAATAATTCTTTACAATGACTTTTTTTCAAAAAGTACTTTCAAACTAGTACTTCATTTGGCGGTTTTTTGCATTTCTCGGAAAGTTATGGCCGTCCCATCATAAAGCCTTTTTCAGAGTACTAAGAATATCATGAAGATTACTCCCAATTTTTTTTAAATTCTCAAAATGGCCGTTTTTTCACCAACCGCGACTCAAATTTTTTTTCTTAAGTTTCGGCGGTTTCTTCTTCCAGTTCAACCATCGCAAATATTTTTACCACAAAGTAAAGGAATAGCAATATTTTTTTAAAATTTTTATTTAGTTTTAGGCCCATCAAATATTTAGTTGTAACCAACTTTAACAAAACATAAAGAATCGCTACATCTTTGCATCCAACTGTGGCAAAGTTCTGGAAAATCTATTAAAAATTGTTGAAAACTGCGCTTTCACCCTGACAAAAATATTAAAATGTTTGACTATGAAATAAAATAGTTGGCCACTTCAGAAATAATTACCCATATGTAAGCCTTTATTAATATATCGCATTAAGATCGCATTGAAATCAACAATCAATTCCTGAATCCTCGGCTGACCAGACCAATGTTGCACGACGACGAGGCTTGGCTTGGCAACAACATGTCCACTATTTCGTCAATTGAAATTTTCATATTTTTGTCAACGTTTCCCATTGCTTACCGTTGAGTCTGCGATCAGACATATTGACTCAAAGGCAGGTTCTCAATTTGTTCAGTGGGCAGTTTTTATCACAGAGTTCTTGCAATTCTTGTGCCTCGAAAGAATTTCTAATTTCTGTAAATAGGCTCAATATGTTATTAAGAACCAGTATTTTCCATCGTACATCGAAAGTGTACAAGAGGTAAATTACTGAAAGTATCTTGTGCAAAAATAAGAACCACATACGCCAGAACATTAAGAGAAGCTAGGCTTGTTACCCATTTGGCTTTTGGTTGAGTAAGCAAAATATCAATTAATGACAAAAGTGTTGTATACTTACTGCGCGGTATAATTGCGAGGTGTTCAATTTAAGTCCCATTTCGTCAGCAAATTTCATGGTTTTTATCAAATCTATATCGAAAGATGTTTTAAGTAACAAGTCAATCTCATTGGCGATGATGATATCTCACACCTGTGCCTGCTTAATCACCTGATTTGGCTCCGTGTGAATTCTGGCTATTCAGCAAACTCAAGAGTCCATTCCGGGAAGACCGTTTTGACTCGATTGAAATGTTCAAAGAAAAATCGAAGAAGCTTCTAAAGGCCGTTCCGAAGGAGGACATTGTTAAGTGCTATGATAACTGGAAAATTCGTTGGCACAAGATTACTGCATCAGAAGGGGATTACTTTAAATGGGATGAAATTGATTTAGATAAATAAATAAAGATTTGAAAATATAAGAAAATTCAATTTGATCACAATTTAATCACAGATCTTTATTTTTTCCAGGGAATCAAAAAAAGAATTCATTAATACTCAAATCGGAGCCGGTACCGGAACCTAAATTTTTAACTTTTTTGTCGTCACAGTTGTCGCTTGATGAGAACGGTTGTATGCACAAACGAGAGCGTACACTCAAAAAAAAAACAGGCCAAATCGCCCTAAAATTTAGAAATTCGCCCTAAAAAAGGGGTCAAAGGCGATTCGCCTTATTTTTAAGAAAATGCTTTTCTAGATTTCAGGGCAATTTTTCTAAAAAACACTTAGACAATTTTAGGTGTTAGGTCGATTTAAAATTCCCAAGCGGTTATGGCAGAGCTGGCATAAGGAGGAAGCAGTTGACAGTAAACACTTAAAAATAAATTTTAGGGGGAGGTGGGGTAGAACCGACCACGGACCAACCGTTTGGTTTTTAGGGTTTGTCCCATCCTCCTCCTCCTCCCATCGCCAGCACCTCCTCACACCAAACCACTTTTTTCTAAGCTATAGATAGATATATAATTAATTTAGAAATAAGCGCATTAACAATTTTTTTTTACTTACTTTACTGGGACTTGAACACGGGACCTCTCTCAAATACTGAACACTCGGACGACGCCTTAGCCCACTCGACTATTTGCCATAAGTAAAACGTAGCGACTTAACCGTAGTTAATAATGTACACAGTTGGGAGCACGCGTGTGGCGTTCTCACGTTTCTCTTTTTTACATTTTTTTAATTTTAGGGCGAATTTCTAGATTAATCTTTCTAAATTTTAGGGTGAGTTTCTGAACAAATTTTTCTAAATTTAAGAAACTTGATTTTCTCAAAATAAGGGCGTTTTACTAACTTTAATGGCGGTCGCTCTATTTTGCTATGCATTTCTTTTCTTAATTCAAGGGCAAATCTGCCCTAAAGTTAAGAAAGATTTTAGGAAAATATCTAGAAAAATTACCCTAAATTTAAGAAAAATAAAATTAGTTTCTAAATTTAAGAAATTATTTTCTAGAAAATCTCATCTAAGGGTTATGTTTTCTAAATTTAAGAAAAAAATGTCTATAAACAAGAAATTTTTCTACAATAAAGAAAAAAAATTATTTTATGGCGAATTTCTAAAATGTAGAAAATATTTTTTTTTGAGTGTAAGTTAAAGTCGGCTCTAACCGACTTCGATATACCCGTTACACATGAAAAAACATGTTTAACAGTGTTCCTGCGTTCCTTAGGGTGAGCATTCGAAAAGTGTGCAACATTTTTTTGGGTGGGTAGCGGGCGGTGCTTGATTCACTCTTTTGCTCATAACTTGAGAACCGTTCATCCGATCTTTATCATTTCTTCGATTCATTTTGCTAATTACTAACTATCTCTAGAAGGTATGAATCGTCTATCTTCAAAACTGTAGGAGATATAACGCTTTTCCAAATTGCGGGGGCGGGAGGAGGCGTGGCCAAAATTTGAAACAAACTTGATCTGCGTGCAGATAAAAGAAGCTTTTGTCCCATACATGTCAAACCTCCATCTCTTACCATCTCTGAGATCTAGGTGTTCATACAGACGGACGGACGGACAGACGGGGACAGACGGACAGACGGACATGTCTATATCGACTCGGCTGTTGATGCTGATCAAGAATATATATACTTTATATGGTCGGAAATGATTCCTTCTGCCTGTTACATACATTTGCACGACTTTAGTATACGCTTTTTACTCTACGAGTAACGGGTATAATGACACAAATATAAATCAATTCAAATTCTTCTGCTTGTGCAATGGCTACAAATCCAGGTTCGAATCGAACTTTGGTCTATACTTCCATTAGAACTTTTGCTGTCCTAATTCAGCTTATTTTTTTAAACAAAAATTTTAAGCTACACTTTAATTTCAGTGTACTTGTTCAGTTAAGGGCCGAGACGTCAGTTTAACGACGAGAGTCGAAGGTGCCCCTCAATTACATTGCGTGCAACTATTCAATGCAACTCATAGCCAAAACCAAATGTTTATCTAGCCCTGGCTGGACTTTTGCTGTTAAAGGAGCTGTTGAGAAGCTCTGAGTCTGCATTGGGGCGCACACATGCGGCAATCCCGCTGAGCAGGTAAGGGCAACAACAACACCAACGGGAGAAGCAGAAGGCAGCGCATGTCAATCGCAGGCACTAATAAGTAAGTGGACTGCTTAACCAGTTTCCCAAACTCTTCCCCTCGGCGGGCCGTGCACTTGCAGCTTAGCTTATCAATTTACGCTTCAGTCCAAGCCTGAGCCAGGGGCAGGTGCCTTCTTAGGGTATACATATCTGACATTTTGCGCTCCGTTGTCCTGGCATATCAATTTTGCCTGATGAGGAATTATTATGTGTATAACTTTTTTTTGCCGCCAGGCTCTTAATTGCGCCTTAACCCCTTTTGTTTTTTGTTGGCCTGCCTAATTTTGTAACAAGTTTCTCATTACCCCCTTCGGTTCGGGAAGGCAGCAACAACAGCTGCCTTGGCAGTGCTCAATGTCAATGCTGATCCAGATCTAGACAAGCTTTCTATATGGCTATAATTTGCCAATTAAGCGAGGGCATCAGATCGATATCAGGGGCAAGTCAAAGACTGCCAACATTAGCGAAATGTCCACAACTATCAAATGGAAGACGTACAAAAACAAGTAAATTGAACGCCGGAACAAGCTTCTAAAATGTTTTCTGATGCGAATGTCAATTAAATGTAATTATTATGCGGAAAAAAACAACGAAATAACTAGGATATGCACATAAAGTGCAGTGTTACTGTTTTGATACCCTGTACCCATTAAAAGAGCTGGGTTATTAGGTGGCGTCTAAGTATGTAACAGGCGTTTTGTTTGCTTACTATTTTTGCTCGGTTTTTTATTTACACACGGTTTTATATTTGCAATGTCTCTACACGGATTTTTCAAAGTGACTGTCTGTCTCGACCAATTTACTTACTTTATTTATATGTCTGACAATACCTTAACACTAAAATATTGATCCATTATGGCGTTTATTTATCAAATCATTTCAAAAATTATAAAACTAATTGATTTATTTATAAAACACTTAACCCAAGTATTGAGTGATTGACAAACTCAAGAAGAGTATCCAAATATGGGTAATATTTGGTGGAGGTGCCGAATTTGACTATGTCATTACCAAAACCTTCGACGAAAAACCTCAAACATGAAAAATTAATTGGGTTCAAACCCCCAAAACAGAAATTTGCAAACATATTTTTAAGCACTGTTGTAAAAGCTCGTCCTTAAAGACAGATAGTCCTACCCAGAGATGCAGAGTAAAGGGTATTTTGTACACTGATCAGCTCCCTTACATGTTTTAATACCCAATGTTTACCTTTTGAAAAAATGCACTAGCTCGCCCCTCCCCTAACACTCAAAGTACCTCACCTGCGCCGTTAAGTAGCCGCAATTATAATTGCCATTTGTGGAAGTCGGCTCAAAATGGCGCAAAACAATGACAAACCAAACAACAACAGAACAAAAATGTCATTTTAGACACACAAACAACAACACAATACAACAAAATGCAAACAATGGCCGCCAACAGCAGCAACAACCCAAAACCCCAGCAGTCACTCAGCGATCAATTGCGCGAGATAAGTGGACGTGGACAACACACCACCATTACCACCACCACCAACACCGCCACCAGCAAACGACATGGCCAATCGACCTAACGACCCAAACCAAACCCATAAGTCTAACCACCCCATAAGTATGTGTATTGTATGTACGCGTACATACAGACAAATGTATGCATTGCTGACATTTTTCTGATTTAGTTTTGGTTTAAGCATACACTAGATCCCATTTATTATACAAGAGCTTCTGCACTAGTAGGAGCGATTAGTTGTCTGGAAATAATGTCGCAGTTTCTTAATTTGCATTCGTTTCTTATTGCATTTAAGCTAAGAAGGCTTCATCTGCAGAAAGTGGGATTGGGTTTTGGGGGTCTTTATTGCTAATTTTGCGAATTTTTGACGGCCTTGGGCTTTCCATACTTTCTTTAAGGACTGCAGCCAAATCGGCATCACCATAATTATGAGCCGACGTTGCTGCTGCACAAACGAGAAGATTGAGAAACTTGCATCGATTGACTTTGACGCACAGCTGTGTAACGGTAATCTATTCTTAGGACAAAGAGACATCACGATTCTTTGTTTTGAAGCATTTTCTACTAAAACCCAACAACAACAACAAAAGTAAAACGGCTCTTCGATTCTTATCAATTTTGCACAGATAAAGGGGCTTTGGATTGGCTTGAAACTCAGTTTGTAATGATAAAATTCGAGTTCAATTGTAATTTTATTTTACGATGTTTAAAATTCCGATTTTGCATGTTTGCCCTCGACATTTATCAATTATTAATATTAATATTATTAAAACACACTTTTTGTTACTTTAATGTTATGTTTTTTTCGGATTCTCGACAACCTTGAGCAATTTAAAGCCCAGATTCAGATTCAGCAGGTAAAAATCCATTACAAACACCTACTTCCACCTCATAATATTAAAGTAAAATTTTTAAGTACTTACTTGAGTACACACTTTGCCGTTAATTAAAAAAAATATGTGTCATCAATGTATTTGTACATCAGATTAAAGTGCATAAAAAATCTGTTTATAAAGCAAGTTTGGAAAACCAAATTGTTAAAATCCGTTGCAGACGTTCAACACAGTTTACCGATTTTTAGATGAATTTGTATTACTATATATTAGATATCTTAAAATCATATTGAGTATCTTAAATTAAAGAAAATGAAACAAAAGGGTTTTGCTAAGCAGAGAATACTGAAACGACAGTTTATCACATTATTTTGACCAATAAAAAAACCCTTTTTTACAAGAATTAATACAAGCAAGAGGTAGAAATAGGTCAGCCTCTGCCAAGAACAAACAATCCTTTGTAGAACCATATTACTTACATATTTTGAAGCTTGAGTATCCTGTTATTCCATTAATAAGCATTTGGATTTTTGACAACTTATATTTCTGCCTTCTAAAAATTTTCGGATGAGCACATATGTATTCAGATTGTCATTCTTGATATATATATCTTTTTCTGTAACCTTTAAAGCCAAGCGTTCTTTTCTGGGTTATTGGTCATCTTTTATAAACCGAACAGCTAAAATTTTTTTTTCTTTTATAAAAAAATCCGAATTTCTCGCTCCCCAAAACTAATTTAGTTTCGCACAAAATTTTTTGTTATTTTATAAACAATTTCAAAAATCGTCAAAAATGGAAAAATGGAAAAAAGGGTTTTTAAAAACATGATATCAGGTTTGGTTTCGCGGTCTTGAGATATCTAAGAATTTTACTGTATCTACCAATTTTATCTATAGATTTTTAAATTATTTAATAATATTAGTAATGTTGCTAAAAATTATATATAATTTTTTCAGTGTTAACCCCTGTTATAGCTTCTGAGGATATACAATTTATTCTACTAATAAACTTAATTTTGTGTTTTCAAAAAGATGGAGACTTTTATAGTTTAAAAGTTATGAAATTTTGAGTAACAAACAAATTAAAAGATACCCTAAAGAAGCTTTGCCGCAGTCGTTTAAAGCTTTTTTGATTGAAACTTGACATTTTTGCTTTATATTCATCAAGCTTTCCAAAAATGTCAACATCGCGCAGATCGGACGACTATATCATATAGCTGCCATACGAATGTTATGTTTAATTGAATTTTGTTGTGAATTAGGGTTACCAGAGCTTTCAAAGAGTTTAATTCCAAGACCAAATTCAGCATTCGTATGACAGCTATATGATATAATCATCCGATCCGCGCGATGTTGACATTTTTGGAAAGCTTGATGAATATAAAGCAAAAATGTCAAGTTTCAATCAAAAAGCTTTAAAACTGACTGCGTGGCAAAGCTTTCTTTAAGGGTATCTTTTAATTTGTTTATTACTTCAAAATTTCATAACTTTTAAACTATAAAAGTCTCCATCTTTTTGAAAACACCAAAATTTAAGTTTTATTTAGTAGAATAAATTGTATATCCTCAGAAGCTATAACATGGTGGTTAACACTGAAAAAAAATTATATATAATTTTTAGCAACATTTACTTAATATTATTAAATCATTTAAAAATCTATAAGATAAAATTTGAGTAGATACAGCAAAATTCTTTCCGTCGATATCAACTCAAGACCGTCCGATAAACCAAACCTGAGATATCATGTTTTAAAAACCCTTTTTTTCCATTTTTTCGTTTCTGACGATTTTTGAAATTGTTTATAAAATTAACAAAAAATTTTTGTGCGAAACTGCAAATTACGTTTTGGTGGGCATGTCGAGATCTAATTTCGGATTTTTTTTTTATTAAAATGAAAAATCAAAAATTTTTTAGCTGTTCGGTTTATAAAAGAATGACCCATGTTCAGGCACGCAAAATGTTTGGAAAAGGTGCGGCTTTTACATATATTGTTTTGAGAATTTTTGAAGGATGGGTCTCTTTCGCTAGACTAAGTTTTTTGAAAAAATCTTTTATTTTCAGAAAAGGAAAATAAATGAAAAATTCTCAAATTTTTTTCAAAAGGGCTTTTTAGTTCTGAACATTTGAAAATTTAATTCAAAGCTCTATATTAAACAGTTTTAGAGTTATATAAATTTTAAAAAATTTACAATTTTAGACTTTTAAAAGTAGAACTTCCGCAAAAGAGCTTAAAAAAGCTCAAATTTTGGGGTTAAGCTTGTCTCATAATAAGCTCTCTTTAAGCCAATGATCATCCAATTTAGAGACATCATGTCACAAAAAACTTTTTATACACGTTACTCGTAGAGTAAAAAGGGTATACTAAAGTCGTGCAAATGTATGTAACAGGCAGAAGGAATCATTTCTGACATATAAAGTATATATATTCTTGGTCAGCATCAACAGCCGAGTCGATATAGACATGTCCGTCTGTCCGTCTGTCCGTCCGTTTATCCGTCTGTATGATCTCAGAGATCTCAGAGATGGTAAGAGATAGAGGTTTGACATGTATGGGACAAATGCTTCTTATACTTGCAGGCAGATCAAGATTATTTCTATTTTTTGCCACGCCCCCTCCCGACCCCGCAATTTTGAAAAAACGATAAATCTCCTACAGTTTTAAAGATAGACGATTCGTACCTTCTAAAGATAGTTAGTAATTAGCAAAATGAATCGATTTGCGGTTCTCAAGTTATGAGCAAAAACGTGAACCAAGCACTCCCCGCCACCCCCCTCCCACCCTAAAAAAAATTGCATACTTTTCGGATGTTCACCCTAAGGAACGCCGGAACATTGTAAAAACATGTTTTTTCATGAGTAACAGGTATATCGAAGTCGGTTAGAGCCGACTTTAACTTACGCTCTCGATTTGTACTGAATGCCACATATACATTTCTTGCTGGAACTCATACAACAAATGCTTCTTAGTTAAGTTCTTTACAATGATAGTTTTCCCAAAACTTTCAATAATAGAAAATAAGGACAATATCTTAAGCTAAAAATTGATATTCATCTAAATCAGAAGATAGGCATGATCCTTATGACGACCATACAATGCAGCAGTTTGATTCTTTACAAGCTGTTTTAATACCCTTACAAGGGGTATTATAATTTTGTCCAGAAGTTTACAACGTAAGAAATATTCATTTCCGACCCTATAAACTATATATATTCTTGATCAGGGCGTCGAGCTGAGTCAATTGAGCTTTGTCCGTCCGTCTGTCTGTTTCTACGCAAACTAGTCTCTCAGGTATAAAGCTATCGAGATGAAACTTTGCACAGAGTCTTCTTTTTACTGCACTCTGCTAATATGTCGGAACCGATCGGATCTGATGACTGTATCTTATAGCTGCCATAGGAACTATCGGTCGGAAAGTGGGTCTTTGTCAGAAAAACTATTTTGTTTTTAATATTAACGTCCCCCACTTGAGCGATTATTAATATTATACGCTTTAACACAAATTTGGAAGTTTTAATCAAAATCGGACTACTATATCTTATAGCTGCCATAGGAACTATCGGTCGAAAAGTGGGTTTTATTTAGAAAAATTGTTGGTTTTAATGCTGGCGTTCTTAAACTCTGATGTATTAAAACATTTGCAAGGGTATAAAAACTTCGGCAAAGACGAAGTTAGCTTGGCCTTCTCGTTATTCCAAAGATAACGTATATTGGAAAATGGCAAAGTTGACATTTAAAATTTTACTGCTCAGGTTCGTTTCGGCTCCGGAACGCTTCAACTCCGAACCGGTTAAATCTGTTGTCTGAAACTAAAAACGAACGACTGCATGTTCAGCATTCCAAAAGCCCGGTGGTGCAGATGGCAAGACCGTTTAATATCTCAATGTTGTCAAAGAAGCAGACTTGTTTCACATTTTTTTCATGATCCACAACACAAGCTGCCGCTTGAAAGGGTATCCTCTAAAGGGTATTGATATAAAAAGGTGTTTGTTTTTATGGCTGGTGCCATATCGGACAGATGCACACTCACACTCACATACATATTCATACAGTTTACTAGCTGTAGTTAAATGCAAGGCCTCATGTAGCTCCATTGTCGTGTCATGTATTTGACGCTATCATTAGAGTTAATGCATTACTCCCCCGCTTCAAGCCAAAACACAGACCTCGCTGTCTAATTACGCGAATGTCAATCTTCGTCAGGCGGCGTTTGGCTTTCCCAAAAAAGAAAAAATACCGAAAACCTTTAACGATTGGTCAGCCAAGATTTCGAATGCCACAGACCAAACAAATATGATTTATTGAGCGATGCGGTTAACGGATATCGGAGCAAAAGAGCCAGACCAGGCCGCAGCCGACTGGGCCAGACCAAGACTGGCCCAGGCAAATGGTCAAGCGATATCTGAAACAGTTAATCAGCAGCAAAATTAATAAATCCGTTGAGTTTAATAGAGTTCAGACGAGGACGAACGCACAGCGTAAAGCGAAAGGCCCAAAAAAACGAATGAACAAAAAGTCGGTCAAGCGCGACTGAAAGATACCCAGTAAATGACAAGGTATAATAAGCAAGGCTGCAAGCCCCTGAAATTCTTGGTTCATCTTATCCAAGGATTTGCTACAATACTTATGCAATGATTATGAAGCAGGCAAGGGGAGTGAGCATAAATATCGGAGCGAAGAGAGCACGCAAACTTTGAAAGAATAGCGCTTAACACGCTCTTACAGTATCGATTTTCACGAGAACGAGGGGTGTGGGGAAAATCTACTGTGAGGAGGGAACAGTAGTCTGTCGTTGTGTGATGTCAGCGATACAACTCCGCACATTCTTAACTATGGTTTCGACGCCTAGTCTGTCTTTTAGATGATAGTTGGTGGGCTAAGCTGCCGTCGTCGGTGTGTGTGTTTTAGTCTTCGAGGTCCCGAGTTTAAGTCCCAGTAAAGTAAGTAAACAAAAAAAAAATATTAATGCTATCTCAAAATTAAATACAGCTTAGAAGTGGGTGGTCAGACCGACCGACCAGTCGTGTTCTAAACCTCCCAGACAGAGACGAATGAAGACAGACTCTGTAAATAAAATGGACAGGTAAAACTATATTGACAATGTAAATAGTAAGTCCTATATAAATGAAAGCCCGCTTATGTCAATATGTAGTTTACATTGTATGACGCACTGTTACAGCGTTCATATTCCAGTTCAACAGACTCTGAGCTAAGCTGGTTCTAAAGGGTCCGACCGTAGACCAATTTTTGATACATTTAAACATCGCTCCGCAAACCGAACTTTTAACTTTGCGATAGAAATCGAACCTCTGGTCCACGTTACACTTTTTTAACTGGAGGTTTATGGGGTTTGCAGCCTTTACAACGCTCTCTCTCACTTCAATGTATGCAAGTGTGTGGTCAGAAGGTTGTCAATCGGCGAATTTTCGGAAAGTTCTAAATATTTTCATATTGTCGCAGACGTTTACATCTGCTTGTCACACACAATTGCCAAAAACTTATTATACCCATTGCACCCTTTGGTATGGGGTATAACAACAACTGAAAAACTGGTCGAAGTCATAGCTGGAGCCGCCTTGGGGTCAACGCCGCCAAGATGTTCCCAGAAAGATCAACAAATGAAGATCTCAATGCAGGCTGCTCCTCGTCTAGGCAACGCGCTCAAATAAATTCAATCTAAATTGTAAGTTTGTTTAGCTCGAGGAGCAGGAGGCAGACGGAGAGGGGGACGGGTAATGCCACAACAACAACAACAATAATAATAATCATAATGCTCAACTCTGGCAAAGAAGTTGTTTCGAGTCGCAAGTCTTTGGCATATTGGCATTGCAATCACCTCCAAATTAATCGACTCTCGGAGTCGACTCGTCTCGTCCAAGCGCCTCTTTTCTAGCTATTTTGGCTGCCTTTTTTTTCGGGCGCAAATAAGATTGATCTTTTGTAACTTCCATGCTGCATTTTGGCTCTTTGTTTTTGGCCAGCCAGCTTCAGCAGCGGTAATTTGCTATCGCGATGATTTATGAACCATGGACGAAGCTGGCCGGCTCTGTGGTTTAGTGGGTGTTTACACAGAGAGCCAGCCAGTCAGCCAGTCAGGGACCGCAGACAAACATTATAATGCAACCGCCCAAGGGTAGCCCAACACTCGTAGATGGCGCTGGCCACCGTCTCTTGATGGATTTGTGCAGCCCAAAAGCGGGCATACAATTTTCAATTGCAAACACCATTGAGATACAGGAATTAAACCAAGAACAACTAAAGACTCAATGCAGACACGTTTCCGCATTTTCCTGCTCCTCTCGGATCACTTGCAAGACCGCAGGCTCCAAAAGAAAAAACCCAAGTAAATAGTAATGATACCAGCAACACAATGTAGCTGCACATTGCGAAGCATTTAAGGTTCTAAACGATTCAATCTAAGACGGGATTTTGCTATGTGGCCCAACACTGCACTGAGAGAAAATCTCAACAATATGTTTTATACTCTGTTCGTACGGAAAAAGCACAAAACTTTTAGAAGTTCTAGTTGAGTTGGGGAAAGGTGATGGGTGATTCCTGCATTTTTGACAGAGCGTTATGTTTTATAAGAGACATTTATTGGAACAGCTCCCTTGATAGGGAGGACCCGGAAGAAAGGTTATGAGAAATGCTTGAAATATGTTCTTATTTTTTGGTAGTGCAGTGTGAAATTTTTTCGATTTTGTATGCAGTTTAAAATGTAAGCAATTGCTGCTGAGTCTATGCATACTAGCATCGGGCCTTAATATCATATTTATACCCATGCAAAGGGTATTATAATTTTGCCCAGAAGATTGCAACGCATAGAAATATTAATTTCCGACCCTAGAAACTATATATATTCTTGATCAGGGCGACGAGCTGAGTCGATTGAGCTTTGTCCGTCCGTTTGTCTGTCTGTTTCTACGCAAACTAGTCTCTCAGTCTTATAGGTATCGAGCTGAAACTTAGCACAGTCTTCTTTTTTCTGCACACTGCCGGATCGGATGAGTATATTATTATTATATATATATTATTTTTTTTGGTTTTATGTAACCAAGAGACCCGATTGATTGTTTAATGCTGGCGATCTTAAACTCTGTTATATTAAAACATTTGCAAGGGTATAAAATCTTCGGCAAAGACGAAGTTAGCTTGGCTTTCTCGTTTTTAATCTCAAATTTTGCAGAAGGTTCGGTCCGGAGGTTCGAACCCGTTGTAAAAGCAATGGTTCGGTTCGCGGACCGGTTCCTGAAACCCCTGAACCCAAGGTTCTGGTTCGAACCCTTAAAAGATATGTTTCGAATTGCTTATACTTATTTTAAATAATATTTGTTATTTCAATGGTATAAAATTATGTCAGCTAGAGAATTTAATAATTGAAAATACTATTTCAAAAATATTAAGTAGAATTCCTTAGCTGTCATTTACAACTTTTCTCCTCAACTTTCCTTTACTCCTCAATTATCTATCGTACTTCACCTATGTGTCTATTGCTTAAAACACATAAATACCATGCTTATCGTCGCACAAATCTTTGAACTTGGAAAATTTTGAAATCTCGGGTCTAAGAACACTAAGAATTTCAATATCCCTGGTTGTCAGGTACCATTCAGCTTCCGTAATGCGCCTAAGGTTTTTCGCCTGGACCACTGTTATCTTTGTCATGTGAGACTTCGCCGCGATACCATAAAATTGCCCGTATCTCCATACCGAAGCCAGAATAGCTGTGGCTGTGTACATTAGGACTAACTTGTTCTTAGAGTTCAGGAGCCACCCCATGCGCCGTACTTTGGCAGCCACTGCCTGAGCTATTGCCTTGATACGGTGTCCAAAAGTCAGTCTCTGTCGAGTGTCACCCCAAGTGTCACACTCTATAAGCTTTCTTACAAAGTGTGCGACCTCTACTAATGTCAAACTGAACTTCGTCAAAAATATTTGGGGTATTCACTTTGTTGAGCACTTGAGCAGTTTTACCTGACTAGTATTGTGAGCAGCCCTCTGTGCACGAAATTTGTGCACAACTACGTTTGAGATATGATTTATTGTTACGGTGCCGAGTAGTAGTCGGCATCGTGGCATCGTACGATTATAATCGAAAAGCCGTAAAAAATAAAATTAAATTAAAAATAATAATAATAAAAATATTAGCAAGGTTTATTTTGGTGGCACAGTTTGGGAGCCAGCATCCAGCACTCGGCTGACGACTTATTAAATCGCGAAATAATACCAAAGAGGATAAAAATATTAAAAATGTCAAAAAAACTTTATGCCCAGCCAAGTAAAAAAATCATGCCTAGATTAATGCATAAGCGCAATTCGCAGATGAAGGATCTGCATGGTAACAAAACCTCTTAGTGCTTAAGAAACTGCTTTTCAAGGGCACAAGTGACCACACATAACTACATTACCATGATTTTGAATAAACCGAACCGCAATAAATACCATGGATGAACAATGTTAAAGAATATAGTGAAGATCATAAGGAATGTTTCAAACTACTTTTTAGGACTGACAAATCATCAAATCGCGGAAAAGTACCGTTGCGGTTCAAAAATATAAATTATGTCAAACATACTTTACTTCCAACCAAGTAAAAAATCAAGCCAGGATTAATGCATAAAAGCAATTCACATATAAGGGATCGCCGTGGTAATAAAACCGCTAAATGTTTAAGAAATTGATTTTCGAGGCTAAAAATGAGCACACATGAGCACTACATTACCATGATTATGATAATACTGAACCACGATAAATACCATGGATGACCAATCCATGGATGACCACACCGGCAATTAATTTGAAAAAATTTTCGGAAATTTTGAAGAAAATTTCTTCTTCTAAGTTCTTTGTTAATGGTCATCCATGGTATGTATCGCGGTTAGTCACTAGAGGTTGGTCATAATCATGGTGATGTGTATATAAGATCTATTGTGGCCTTGAAACTAGTTTCTTAAGTAATTAGCGGTTTTAATTCCACGGATAACCCTTAGCTGTGAACTGCGCGTATGCAATAATCCTTACATGGTTTTTTTCCTGTTTGTTTGACATTATTACTATTTTTGATCCTCAACGGTACTTTTCCGCGATGTGATGAGTTGTCAATCACGAGAAGTGGTCTGAAACATTCCTTATGATCTTAACTGTATTTTTAACCATTGGTCATCCATGGTATTTACCGCGGTTCGGCATTGTCTTAATCATGGTAATGCTGTTATGTGTGGTCATTTTTGGCCATGGAAAGCAGTTTATTAAGTAGTTCGCGTTTTTATTACCACGGAGAACCCTTAGCTGCGAATTGCGCTTATGCAATGATCCCGCCATGATTTATCACTTTATTTGCACTGTCTTTTTTTTAATTACTATTTTTTGTCCTCTTTGGTATTATTTCGCGATTTAATAAGCCGTCAGTCTCGAAAGCTGCAGGTAAAGGGCGATTCCGAACCCTGAAAAGTAAACATGAGTACGGTGCCAAATTGACAGCTAGGTAATCGTACTCATTTGTAATCATACTCGGCGAGTAATTATCGATTACTTTTTTATTTACTCGTGCAGGTCTCTATAAGGTACAAGTGCCCGACTTTTCGTAGTCAAGGACTGGGTCGAGCAAGCTGTGCACAATTTGTTCAGAGTAAATTGTTGTTGGAAATGTTTACACTTTTCCCCAAGTGCTCAAGTGCTCAACAAAGTGAACACCCTAATTGTTAACTAATTATTTTAGAGTGTGTTCAGCATATAAATAATGATAGTATAAATCTTACATAGGATTGGAGAACTTCTTAAATGATACCAGTTAGATTACAAAAAATCTCTGTTTGTGTCGTTAAAAAAAACTCCTATATTTTGTGAACCGAACCTAACTTTTCGAAGAAGTGGTTCGGTTCGGGTTCAGGTTCGAGGGGGAAAAATTATTAGGGGTTCGGTTCATGTTCCGGTTCGGGGAACCTAAAAAACCCGAACCGAACCGGTTCTAAGGGGTTCGGGTTCGGACCGGTTTGCAGCCTTGATTTTTAGTCCTTGTCCTAAGATGTATTGCAAAGTCATATCTTTGAGTCATCATAGAGGTGCCAACTTTCGGCCGCGTAGACACCAATACAAATGAAGCAAATATTTTTCAAGCAACTACAACCTGAAGAAATAGAAAGAAAAACCGATTATTGCCTGCTGATTTGTGTGTGTCTGCTCGTGACTGTCTTCGTGACTGTCTGTATACACACGGAATCATTCAGTTAATTACCTTTTGCTCTTAAAGAAATTATGACTTCTAGGTTTCCTAACCTTATGCTCAACTGGATTTCAATGTACTTGGCAAACCGCACACAGATAGTGCTCTCCAAGCGGGTTTATGCCACTTCTGGAGTTTCTCAAGGGTGTCACCTAGGACCGTTGCTTTTTGGCTTATTCATATACGACCTTCCTTCTGTCATTGTAAATTGTGCTGATGTATGCAGACGATGTTAAAATTTGTATGCAGCTAACTAACCCCGATTCACATTGTCTGTTAGAACATGACATTAGCAACCTTCAATCCTGGTACATCAACATTTTGCTGCACCTTAACCATTCTAAATGTAGTGTCATGTCTTTTTATCGCTCGTCCCCATTTATGGGTAACTATTCCCTTGATCCGCCCAACCTCGAGCGTATACAAGGGGCGTATTATTTAGCCATTATATGAACTTTTCCGATTACATTGGGATTATCGTTAGCAAAGCCCAAGGGGTGCTTGCTTTTGTTGAACTATGGTCTAAGGAGTTGGATGACCAAAACACCAATAAGCTCATTCACTTCTCACTTGTCCGACCTATACTTGAGTACTGCTCATGCGTATGTTCTACTGCCAGCCACTTCTCGATCCCACCTAGACCTACAAGACAGTTCCGGGCAATTTTCTTACATATAAGTAGATCTAATTTTGAATCTCATGACCCGTTTTATGTACCTCATTTGTGATCACATGTACATGTGCATTAGACTGAACATAATCGTATCGGAATTTTTTTTTTGAAATGTTCTTTTCCTCAGAGCGCGAAAAATTCGTAATATTTTCTAGTTACCGTAATGAAAAACCAAACTTCAAAATTTTAAGGGGTAGTGCTGGCGCCGTGGGTTTAAAATTGCTAACTTTAATTTCAATTTTCCCTTTCTCATTTTACTTTTTTGTAGAAGTAACCTTCGAGATGCCAAGCATTGTTGTTGATTTTAAAATCTATTAATTTATTATACAAATATTTTATGCAAAGCACAATGCAGGATAAAGAGGCTTCGAGCATTTATTTGATTGGCGCGTTGCGGACAGAGCTGGATTCAGCAAAGCTACCATCTAGAAAAGATGTCTTGGCAGTTCTTCTGTATAATATAAGAGGAAACAAATCCACATTAAGGGACAGACTAAGCCGCACTGTCCTTCAAATTGAAGGTGTTTTGAAATCACTTGGGCTCACCATGAAACTAGCAAGAAATGTGTGCCGAAGCTTGACGAAACTTTATGATCAATATGTGTCTCTCAGAAAGAATGCTGGTCGCGATAAAGAGTTGTACCGCAACAGAGAAATAAATTTTTTAGACTATTTAGAAGGAATTTTTGATGGTGCTTTAAAAAGCTCGATTGAATAAAGTACTGATGCTGATTTTAAAAGACAGAGGTCCGATGACGAAGAGTCCCTATCTAGTGGAAGTAAAGGAAAAAAGTACGCTGTCCAAGCGTAAGAATAAGAAGAGCAAATTAATAAAAAAAAAAAAACAGGGGACCATGAATATCTGGCAGCGCAGAAATTACTAAAAAACCTCGAATTTGTTAATGATGTCGCAGAAAGAGGAGTGAAACTAGTTGAGGACTTCGATGGGCGTATAACAAAACTCGATCAGCATGACCTTCTTCAATGCATCGAAGAGCACAGACACGCTTATCCAAATTTTTGCTTCAAAGTTTTTGGCCAGCTTTTTATGGAATGACTCGCAATGGACCTCACTACAACTGCATTTTGTATTTTTGCTTTAAACCCTTAACAAAATTAAAGTTTATTTTTCTAGCGGCGAAATAAATTAGAACTGAATATCTATGTTTCATTTGTTATCTTTGTTGCCAGCCATTTTGTAAATTGTTAAGATGCATCTGATGAAGCAACACAATGATGTTAGGAATCTGCATTTTCAGAGATGACGATAACTCTTTTGAAAATTTGCTTTAGTGATGAAGCCATTTTAGTTTTGGTTTGGTATTCGGCTCATATGCATATCCATGATTAATAAAAAGCCTTTA
The DNA here is from genome assembly GCA_018904275.1 of Lordiphosa clarofinis. Lineage (NCBI taxonomy): Eukaryota > Metazoa > Arthropoda > Insecta > Diptera > Drosophilidae > Lordiphosa > Lordiphosa clarofinis. The sequence continues at coordinate 286,698 of JAEIGQ010000133.1, forward strand.
AGGCACAGCATTAAAATTTGCTCAGCATTTTATTTTATTCTTGGACAGTGGTCAAATTATGAAGTTCCCCGCCAACAAAGCTAGCGGAACATGGACTGTTCGGGTAAAAATTGCTTACGCCAAAAAACCATTTCTTGTCACGGTATGCCGATCCTGCACTTTTAATTCAGGCACAGTATTGATTGTTTCTGGCAAAGCAAACGTTCTTATCAAAACAAAACTTTAAACAAAAACTTTTGGCATCCCAGGTTGCTTTAATGAAAACGTAAAATGAAAAAGGGGAAATCAAAATTTAATGTAGCAACTTTAAACCCACGGCGCCAGCACTACCCCTTAAAATTTCGAAGTTTGGTTTTTCATTACCGTAACTAGAAAATATTACGAATTTTTTGCGCATTGAGGAACAGAACATTTCCAAAAAAAATTTTTTTCATACAAGGGACGTTCAGTCTAATGTGCATATCATTTTTGTTTTTTTTTTTGTCTTAATTATTATGTTGACAGCAAAATTTGTCAAATCTATTAAATAAATTATTGATTAACAGCTGAGTCGTCTCTTGACTTTCGATAAGTATGCAACATTTTTTAACTCGGGAACAAATTTATTCTGATCAGGCTTAAAAAATGCTATCGTTCTTCAAAACTTGGGAATAATGATTAATTTTCACTCGAACTTCGTGTCAGTATCTACACACACATTAGCAGTGTCAAAATATGAATGTGTTTTTTGCGGGAGACTGCATTTGTCCTCAGTATATCGAGCCCTAAACGCGATAATAAAAGTGCTCTAGCATTTTGCTTGCGCTCTCTTGTACCGATCTTTTCAATGATTGGATTTTTCACCATTTGGAACGAATATTTCTAAACGAGTGAAGAAAAACCCTTAAACCTTAATTTAAGACAGCCTGTTAGACAGCAAACTTTCTATTCTTAGGAGCTAAAACTAAAATAACATAAATGCTCTTTGCGATAAGAACTGTATTTCAAACCTGTTTCAGAATAAATAATTTTGCACAGAGGGAAAAACAAACACTACACAGAAAACTATAAGTAGCAGGCTAGAAGTCTAGCTTCATAAGTAGTTAATGGCGGAATGTGATAGTCCGCTATTCTATATGTAGTTCGTTCAGTGCAGAAGGTCCAGAGTTTGATTCCCAGTCAAACCCAAAAACAATCTTTCAGTGTTTGTTTGAATGACTCAAATGAACCGAGTCGGTTGGAGTAGTTCGTCATTGAAGTTTGTTGTACAGCAATGTTTCTAATCCTTTGAACTATGGGCGTCGCGTATACAGCCTCACTGAAGGAGGCTCCTTTCCGTTTCAAACCAAACATATTCCTCTAAAGTCCACAAAATTTTAGGATCAGCTTTTAACCTTATTCAAAATCATTCAAATTTTCCAGTTGAGATTAATTAACAAAAGTCCAGTGCGATTTTCTTTCAAAAACTCAATTCTACACACAAAACATAGAAAGGTTCTGACAAGGGCGAATTGACACATTATGGCCAAAAACGAGCAATATTTCGAAAATTTATTAAAAATCCACATTTCACAAGCGGTTTCCGTAAACACAGACTGTATACATAAAATTTTTCATCAAAATTTGTCAACGAATCGGTTGCAGTGTCTAACTCGCCCGATTTCGATTACGGATTAATTTGATAGAAAACAGGAATCCGATTTGCTGTACAAGTAAAAAACAAACCATTAGGACAATATAAATGCCTTGACTCAAACTGAAATTAGTTTCAGGCTTAGTCCCTTGTTTGGAGGTAAATTTTGGAAATAATTTTTAATTTTTTTTTTTTTAAACCGCGCGAATTATTGGTTGGGAGCGTTAATTTTGGGTGTTATGCAATTTGAAAAGACCTTTTCTAGATTTTTGTGTATTACTTTATAATTATATGCTTAAGCTGACGATTTTACATGTCAATGTTGGGTGCAAGTTAAACACAGGTTGCTTTGTTGTTCTACTAGTTGATGTTGCCTTGATAGTTGATGTTAATGTAGGTGCGGAATGCACCTAGGGTAATGCATCCAGAGAAATGATTCTTGGGTTCTTGCATATGGGTCATTCTTTTATAAACCGAACAGCGAAAAAATTTTTTATTTTTAATTTTAGTAAAAATTTTTTTGTTAATTTTATAAAAAAATTTCAAAAATCGTCAAAAACGAAAAAATGGAAAAAGAAAGGGTTTTTTAAAAACGTGATATCTTTGGATTGGTTTATCAGACAGGTCTCAAGTTGATATTGATGGAAATCATTTTACTGTACTCAAATTATAATTTTATAGCTTTTTAAATAGTTTAAAAATATTAAGTAATTGTTGCTAAAAATTATTTTTAATTTTTTTAAAGTGTTAACCACCATGATATAGCTTCTAAGGACAAACAAATTATTGCCCTAAATATCACTTAAATTTTGGTGTTTTCAGAAAGATGCAGACTTTTATAGTTTAAAAGATATTAATTTTTGAAGTTATAAACAAATTAAAAGATACCCTTAAAGTAAAACGCAGTCAGCTTTCCAAAAATGTCAACATCGCGCGGATCGGATGACTATATCATATAGCTGCCATAATAATAATATTTAAATTGTTGGGGCCTTATTTACTTTTATCTTTGGGGCCTTATTTCGCAGAGCCCTCAATTAATACTCATTGAAAAACTTTGCGAGATGTGTACAGCAAATTTTAAAATTTTACCTTCAAGTTTCAATAATTTTAAATCAAACGAGAGCATAAGTTAAAGTCGGCTCTAACCGACTTCGATATACCCGTTACTCATAAAAAAACATGTTTAACAGTGTTCCTGCGTTCCTTAGGGTAACCATCAGAAAAGTATGCAACATTTTTTTAGGGTGGGTAGCGGGGGGGCTTGGTTCACTTCTTTGCTCATAACTTGAGAACCGTTCATCCGATCTTCATCATTTCTTCGGCAAATCGATTCATTTTGCTAATTACTAACTATCTCTAGAAGGTACAAATCGTCTATCTTTAAAAATGTAGGAGATATAACTTTTTTTCCAAATTGCGGGGGCGGGAGGGGGCGTGGCCAAAATTTGAAACAAACTTGATCTGCGTGCAGAAAAAAGAAGCATTTGTCCCATACATGTCAAACCTCTATCTCTTACCATCTCTGAGATCTAGGTGTTCATACAGACAGACGGACAGACGGACAGACGGACGGACGGACAGACGGACATGGCTATATCGACTCGGCTGTTGATGCTGATCAAGAATATATATACTTTATATGGTCGGAAATGATTCCTTCTGCCTGTTACATACATTTGCACGACTTTAGTATACCCTTTTTACTCTACGAGTAACGGGTATAAAAATGTTGTACACGTCATTTGTATTTTGCTATTGCTTTTAAGCTCTGTGGTTAAATCGCTCAAAAATTTTAATGTTGTCTTATTTATTTGACATTTGACGAAAAGTATTCACATTCATCACAAAACCGGAAATTTTAAAAATTAATTTAAAAAAAAGCCTTGGATGACCGCTTCGACTTAAATATATAATATTTCTTTATAACTCGCGGTCCATTAATGACATTTTTTTCAAAATTGTTGTTAAGTAGGGTCAAATGGAGTAGAAGCTGAATGCAGCGCTGCTGCTGCGCACATCTCAAAGTTTCTCTCTCTTTCTTGGTTGAATGAAATGCGGTGTTGGTTGTGGTGGTGGGGGAAGGGTGGTTTTGATCTTATTTAGCTCATAGCTTGAGAACCGCGTTTACGTGTATGCACTCTTTTCAACACAATCTAATGAAACACTTGTAGTGAACAGATAAGACGGATAAAGGAAATTTAAGAATGGGAAATTAGGAACGCCTTTTTCAACCCGTTGTAAATTCATGTTTATTCCCACGTACACCTGGCTCACTATAAATGGCCAAAGCTAAAGCTGCTTAGAAGCACCTAAACAATGTTTAGTAAACATTTCATTCAAAAAGTTGTCTTCCTCACAGTTTTTCTTTTAGTGTAGCTTGCTTTTTTTTTAACTAAGATGTCTGGAGCGGCCTGTGACCAGGGCAAACATTTTTATTTATGCTCACCTAAACTGTGGCAAATTGCACACTCCGAATGCCCGCCGACTTCTACCAAACAGATCGGGCAATGTGGGGCGTGGGCGATAATTGAGAATTTATACGCTGGGTTTTGGGGCGACGTTTATTGGACAAATCAGTTTGCTTCCTGTTTGGCAGCTGCATTATTAATATCGATTAATAGGTATGTATTTATATATGCATTTAGGTCGCAGCCTCTAGCCACCTGTCGTTGGTGGACCAAACCCATTCATCAGTACCCAAAAAGTTTTTCAATAAACTGCTCTTAATGATAACCCCTGTAATCTCTGTTCGGGTACGAAAATGTCAACCTAATTGCCAAGCGAAACACCAGCAGCAAAGCGATGAGGCTAATGGCTTCAAATAACAATGATTAAGATGCCTGGCCGACGGGCAGAGAGTCGCGAAACCTCGAAACTGGAGATCGCCACAACAAGATTGGCGAAGAGTCCAAAAGAAGCAGCAGCAAACCTGTTGATATTGATATTGATATGGATCGCCCCCTTTCGAACACAAGTGGCACACGTCTGTCATAAATCAACAGACCTTCGATCGCTGAGGGGAGAGAACCTACGCGCGTTCCTTCCTACGAAGTGACAGTTTCTCACGTTGCGAGGGTGTAAGTCGAAGACGGGTAACCCGATGACTTGTGCATTCTTTCATGGCTAATTTAACCGATTAGCAACCTGTCAAGCAGGGAGTTGGAGTTGAATTTGAAACTGACTCGGCTTGAGGTTTGGTTTTGAAATTTTGCGGTTTTGCGAGAAGCGTTGCCACTACATGGTTTCGTTTGGAGGTAAGTAACCGATATGAAGAACGCCCACACACGTTGCACATAGAGGGGGGGAGAAGGTGGGTAATCAAGCTCGTGATTCAAGTTGTGTTGGTGATGGTGTGGCTAATTCAAATAGCTGACAAATGGCAAACAATTTCAAATAGGAACAAGGCACTTAAATTAAAATGAATGTTCCAGGCCATGGAATGGTGGTATGACCAAGAGATAGGGCAGGACTCTGTGATTCCGAAGGTTCCAATTAGAGCCCTTCATGAATTGAATCAAAGGTCCCCTTGATTTTGGTTCTGATTTGATCTATCTATGAACTTCTTCTCAGAGCTCACAAAATTATTGATTCATTGACATGAGACATGAGCTATTTGATCTGTTTGAAATGATTCAGCTCAGGTCAACTCAACAAAGCAACTAGATCAATCATGCTCGACTCATGTAGCACAGACGAAGTCTTCTTGTTTATAATTTAACTTCAGCACATTCAGTGGCAACAATGAAGCGCCAGAGTCTCTTTACATAGATTCCTCAAATGTGCAGTTAATCGTTACATTTCTTCTGCGAGCATGCAATATGTGAAGTAGGTCGAAGTCGTCGAACACTCTGATTTTATGGATTCGGTGTCGCCCAGAATAACAGAATAACTATTTATAACTTTTATTCAAATGGTCCAAAGAACGAGAAACTTACAAATTTTTCATACAAGTATTCAGTATAAATGAGATTGGATAAAAATCAATTGTAGACAAATGGAGTAAATGGAAATTGTCGGAGTTCTGAAAATTTGCAAATATTATCTTATCTTAGAAGAATCTTAGAAGAAAATCAGTTTCTTAAGCATTTAGCGGTCTTATTACCATGGAGATCCCTTAGCTGCACATGGCGAATATGCATTTATCCTGGCATGATTTTCCACCTGGTTGGCATTAACGTTTTCCGTTCTCGCTATTTTTAATACTTTTTGGTATTTGTTTCCGCGATTTAATAAGTCTTCAGTCAAGGTAAACAGGTTTATTTAACTCACCTACCACAAAGTCTGTAACTAATATAGAGACCCGTTTCTTCTACGTGAAGCATTCTTCTTCTTTGGCCCGATATTAATATCTGAACCGCTTAGCGGTCTCCAACCCTTTCTGTTTTACTCGAAAAGGCTTCTGTTGTTCTCGAACAGGCTTCAGTTAATCGCACCGTGCTTGGCAATGTCTTAACATTCTACCTCTCTTAGTCTTTCGGTCCCGATTTTTCACTGAAAATTTTTAGTTCGACGCCTTTTCTAACTTGTCTTGATCTAATGAACCACATGAGCTTGATCGATTTTAACCTTGATCTATTTGGGTTTGATGTGTTTGGAGCTTGATCTGTTTCATGATACAACTATATAAGGTAAGGTGCTCTCTGAGAGAGCCCTATTTTCGGGACTCCAAATTTTCATTGTGTTGCTGTCATTTGATTGAAAAGGTTGTGTGCGCACTTTATTTTATACCCGTTACTCGTAGAGTAAAAATAGAGGCAAGCTAACTTCGGCTCGACCGAGGTTTATATACCCTTGGAGCTTGATATATGCCTGACAGTTTGTATGGCAGCTGTACTATATAGTGGTCCGATTTCGACAAGCCTTGGTGAAATTATGTGAAATCATTAAAAACTTATAAATACGAGCGTTGGGAGCGATAACATTGAAAATAAAAAAGTTTTTCTCACTAAGACTTTTTTTCAGACCTAACTTTTGTATGGCAGCTATACTATATAGTTGTCCGATTTTGACAAGGCTTTGTGAAATTATGTGAAATCATTAAAAACTTATAAATACGAGCGTTGGGAGCAATAGCACTAAAAACAAAAAAGTGTTTCTCACTAAAACTAGTTTTTCAACCGATCTATCCTATGGCAGCTATATGCTTCCGATCCGGCCGGTTTCGACAAATGTGCAGCGTATTTGTACCAAACGACTTCGTGCAAAGTTTGGTTAAGATAGCTTTAAAACTGACGGAGGAGATAGCATAGAAACAGACGGACAGACGGACGGACGGACAGACGGACATGGCTATGTAGGATAGTAGTAAATGATCAAGATCGGATGAACGGTTCTCAAGTTATGAGCAAAAAAGTGATACAAGCCCCCCCGCTACCCACCCTCCCACCATACAAAAAAATGTTGCATACTTTTCGGATGGTCACCCTAAGGAACGCAGGAACACTGTTAAACATGTTTTTTCATGAGTAACGGGTATATCGAAGTCGGTTAGAGCCGACTTTAACTTACGCTCTCGTTTTGATTTGCCGACGGGATTTTTATTTTATTTGGAGTTTGGAAAAATGTCGAGCCAATACTGTTGCTTATGTTGATGTAAAGCAGTGCCGGCCTATAGCTACCAGGAATTGAAGTCAGTTCTGGATTAATGCAAACGCGAGAAGAACTCTTGATTGTGTGAATCGGTGAACACTGAATTGCAAGTAAGACGCCTGTGGACTGGAACAGAGGCGGCCAAATGGAGAGGACAGAAAAGTGCGCTTGTGTTGGTGCACAAGAGAACTCCCTCCAGACTGCAGTAGTTTAACTTGCAATGAAATCTTCACCGATTCACACAACCATAAGTTCGGTACACGATTGTGTAAGCTGTGGATCGCCGCCTCTGGTCTGAAGGGAGCTCTCATGGCCGGCAATGAAGTAAAACAGGGTTGCCCATGAAGAGAGCGCGAATTTGTGGCTGTGTCTTTCTCTGGCCATATTGTTACGACACTGCATTTTGGGCTGACACCGGCTAGCAAGTCATTTCAGGGCGAGATCTTAACCCAACACCGAATCGCGGATAATCACTACAAATTCAAATCAAAGCAGCGCCATTAGCCGGCTAGAGTGTTCCTACCGGCAACGCTCCCAAGCAGCGATTTGGCTTTATCAGTTGCCCCAACATAGGAGCCATTTTAAAAGTGCCAAGCGAATACCAATAAAGTTTAGTCATGTATATACAAAGAAAAAAAAACGTCGAGATATTTTCAATCTTTTAAATCTTGGAGTAAGCCTGGCACCAGGATATTCTACACAATTCAATCTTTAAAGGATTGGTCCATTCCTTTCGAACTTGTATCATTCCAAATGTGCTTACTACAATCCCTTTCGAGATCACGTGTCCATAGAATAGAGAGCGAGTGCGAAGAAATATAAGTAGCCTTTCAGACACGCTGCAACAACCAGTCGGTATGGTGGTGTGCGATGAGACGCCGTTCCATTCCTGTTCAGTGCGAATCGTCGTGTGTTCGAATCCCAGTGGAGCCAAAAATTTGTATATTTATTTCTTTGTTTTTCAGAAGTCTTAAATTAACCTAAACTGGTGTGGGTGGTCTTTGAAGTGTATGAGGATGTCCTATGGCATGGCGGAGGAAAGGAAGAATAGTTATCTTTCCTGAAATCAAATCAATATTACATATCGAGCTCAAGGTAATCTAGAATAGGCTTATAGTGATCCAGCTTTGGGACTAAGTTGTGCTCGAATTTTTTGCACAATTCAATCTTTTATAGGATTACCCCGGGATATACGTAATCCTTTTTAGGATTAAAAAAGTCGGATCAACTCAATCTTTTTCAGATCGGGTCAAGCATATCCGGGATTACGTTGTTTTCATTACCGTTTAGGATTGATTTGATCCCATATGGATTGATTTTTTTTTTGAGTATACTATGTGTTTGTAATTCTGAGGGTGCTTTGCTTATTGGTTTTATTCTCTCTCTCTCTTTCGATATTAGCAAAAGCTGTCAGTACTCGAAAAACTCTGATTGCCATACCTTATATAGTTGAATCATGATATGTGTTTGTAATTCTGAGGGTGCTTTGCTTTTTGGTTTTATTCTCTCTCTCTCTCTCGATATCATAGCTGTTAAGTAATGATTACTAATCGTAATGATTACATATTTGATTATTTTTTTTGATAGGCAAAATAATGATTACAATACGGCTATTTTCAGTTTTACACGATTACTAGTTGATTACTTTCAGAAATAATCAAAAATAATCGGTATTATTTAGGATTATCAAAAAATAATCAAAAATAATCAAAAATAATAAAAAAATAATTCGACTACTTTACAAGATTATTTTTGATTATTTTCAAAAAAAAGGCATAGCCAGATTTGTGATTTCATATAGCACTTTTAGCTGCCTACTAATACTTGTCGGTAATGGCGTAGAGGTTAAGGCCTATGACTGAAAGGCAGTAAGTCCTAGGTTCAAGTCCCAGTATGTGACATTTTTAATTTTTTTTTTTTTTTGTAATCTTGAATTTTAAAACAATTGCATTAGCTCCCGAGTACCAGTTTATGCTATTTAGTACAGCAAGGTAAAAATGAATTGTTTCTCCATTTCATTTCATCGTGTTATGGCCTGCATTATGAATCCCTCCAGGACTATAAACATCTCGTTTGAAATGACTCTTCGGTTCAGTGCCACCTGAAGTTCCGGTTTCGAGCTTAGGCTAGTCAGTAAAAATGTAAAATTGGCTCTACAGCCCAAAAGGGCCAAGTCAAGCTTCTCTCAATCTCTGGGCGTGTGTGCTCTTATCATTTGTTGCACAAGACAAACAGACCTACAGTTTAACTCCAAATCCGAACGGCAAAGTTTGAGAAGCTATTTCATGGCTTGTTACTTCACAGCTGGCGCCAGTAGCTCGTAAAGGGAACCGGATGTGTAAAAGCTATTTTCTACCAAAAGAACAATCTTTTTTGTTAGATCGTCCGAGGCGAGATTCAACCCACGACTTCCACTGAGCTAAACACTGGCACCCCTAGTTAGTAGCTACCTCAGTCAGTAATGCAATTGTTTTAAAATTCTAGATTAAAAGAAAAAAAAATCCATGCCCCAAACTGGGACTTGAACCTAGAACTTACTGCCTTTCAGTCATAGGCCTTAACCTCTACGCCATTACCGACAAGTAATAGTAGGCAGCTAAAAGTGCTATATGAAATCACAAATCTGGCTATGCCTTTTTTTTGAAAATAATCAAAAATAACCAAAAAAAAATAGAGGCAAGCTAACTTCGGCTCGACCGAAGTTTATATACCCTTGGAGCTTGATATATGCCTGACAGTTTGTATGGCAGGTATACTATATAGTTGTCCGATTTCGACAAATCTTGTTGAAATTATGTAAAATCATTGAAAACTTATAAATACGAGCGTTGGGAGCGATAACATTGAAAACAAAAAAGGTTTTCTCACTAAGACTTTTTTTCAGACCTAACTTTTGTATGGCAGCTATACTATATAGTAGTCCGATTTCGAAAAGTTTTGGTGAAATTATGTGAAATCATTGAAAACTTATAAATACGAGCGTTGAGAGCGATAACATTGAAAACAAAAAAGTTTTTCTCACTAAGACTTTTTTCAGACATAACTTTTGTATGGCAGCTATACCATATAGTAGTCCGATTTCGACAAGCCTTGGTCAAAATATGTGAAATCATTTAAAACTTATAAATACGAGCGTTGGGAGCGATAGCACTCAAAACAAAAAAGTTTTTCTCACTAAAACTAGTTTTTCGACCGATCGTTCCTATGACAGCTATATGCTATAGTCATCCGATCCGGCCGGTTCCGACAAAAGTGCAGCGTATTTATACCAAAAGACTTCGTGCAAAGTTTGGTTAAGATAGCTTTAAAACTGACGGAGGAGATAGCATAGAAACAGACGGACGGACAGACGGACATGGCTATATCAACTCAGCTCGTCATGCTGATCAAGAATATATATACTTTATGTGGTCGGAGATGCTTCCTTCTATGCGTTACAAACATCTGAACAATTTTAATATACCCTCTCCAAGGGTGTAATAATCTTGAAAAGTAGTCGAATTATTTTTTGATTATTTTTGATTATTTTTTGATAATCCTAAATAATCCCGATTATTTTTGATTATTTCTGAAAGTAATTAATTAGTAATCAAATATTTTTAACCAAGAGGATTATATAATCATTACAATCAGTGGCGTACCGTGTAGTTATGCCGCCCGGGGCGGAAGTCGACTTTGCCGCCCCCCTTCCCCCTTGAATAGTCCTAAATTTTAACCTTTTTTCTATAATTACAATTAAGTTTTTAAATACAAATTGACTTCGATGGGCCGAAAAAAATTGTTTTGAGGTCGAACATGGTTTTCTAGTTTGATGGCAAATGCGCTTCGAAATTAGTTTTTTACTCCAAAAAAACGTTCCTTGTAGGGTGCCTGTAGAGGTTTTTACTGGAGGCTGATTTAATTGGACGAGTTGGACTACGTTTTTTGGAAACATACCTCAATGGCAGTATAGAATTGTAAGCTCCAAAAATTCGGAAAATATCTCGAAATAGATGGGCGACTATGATGAATTAATGTGAAAATATTTATTCTTGTTTGATAATTATTCTTTTATAATTAACACTATAAATTGTTTTTTTTTAGTCCATGTAACAAACTATTAAAGAACTCATTCTGTATTGATTACAAAGTATATTTGAAAACAACTTTCTGATTTTGCTCATTGGAATGAAATTTTTGGACTTTAATATGGAAATAGTGGTTATTTTTTTTGATAAAAACAAATTTTTTTTAATTATTGTTCAGTTGACACAACTTTTGTTTCATAAGAACTTTTCAAGGCATACTACAAATCTGCACCCTCCTGCATACTCCCTTGAGAACATAATCAATATAGCAGCATGTTTGACTCTGTCTATGGTAGACCTCTGCTCTTTAATGCCTTTATACTGATTCGTAAGCTTTCAAAAATGCACTCAATGAATATTTCTTTTATTACTAGATCTTGAAGTGCAGAATCTTGCAACGTTCTCCATATTGAAGTGACAGCAAAGTCTAAATCACTTTCAGAAATACCACTATTTCTTAATTTAAGAGAATAATCAATATACATTTTGTAATTATTTACCGCCCCTGAAATTTGCTGCCCCTAAAATTTGCCGCCCCAAAAACTTCCCGCCCCTGAAACTCACAGCCCTCAAAAATTGCCGCCCCTGAAAATTTGCCGCCCGGGGCGGGCCGCCCCCGGTTCCGGTTCTGTTAGATTCCCTGGTTGGAACAGCAAGGCATTTTTATACCCTTGCAAAGGGTATTATAATTTTGCCCAGAAGTTTGCAACGCATAGAAATATTCATTTCCGACCCTATAAACTATATATATTCTTGATCAGGGCGACGAGCTGAGTCGATTGAGCTTTGTCCGTCCGTCTGTCTGTCCGTCTGTCTGTCCGTCTGTCTGTCTGTTTCTACGCAAACTAGTCTCTCAGTTTTAAAGCTATCGGGCTGAAACTTTGCACAGAGTCTTCTTTTTACTGCACACTGATAATATGTCGGAACCGACCGGATCGGATGACTATATCTTATAGCTGCCATAGGAACTATCGGTCGAAAAGTGGGTCTTTGTGAGAAAAACTTTTTATTTTTAATGTAAACGCCTCCCGCTTCAGTAATTATTAGTTTTATACGCTTTTACACAGATTTGGAAGTTTTGGTCAAAATCGGATGACTATATCTTATAGCTGCCATAGAAACTATCGGTCGAAAGGTGGATTTTATTTAGAAAAATTGTTTGTTATAATGCTAACGTTCGTAAACTATGATGTATTAAAACATTTGCAAGGGTATGAAAACTTCGGCGAAGACGAAGTTAGCTTGGCCTTCTCGTTTAGGTCCCCTTTTTATTGAACTTACTAAGACTTAAAAACATTTGTCGATGTATAGTATAAGAGAACATACTATAACAATTTTTAAAAGAATCTGTAATTTGATATTTGTTTATTGCTTTCTTCTTTGCAATAAAAAGTCATCCAAGCTTAGTTCAAATCGCAATCGTTTATTCTAAACACTCTAGATATTTTCAATATTTCCCCTGTGTGCTTCGAAGTTCGAGGTGCTAAAAATATTTGGGGTTCAGTTTATGGTCCGTTTCGTCGGACCAAAAAAACCCGAACTGAATCGGTTCCAAGGGGTTCGGTTCCGGACCGGCTTGCAGCCTTGCTTATCAGGCCCTTTTCCAATTTTGTCAGGCTTTGGCCAATCCCTTTTTGCTAATTATGATCTTGATTTTTTAAATTGGTTGTGAACTTAACGATAACACTCGCTTCGATTGATAATTTTAAGAAACATGGAACTATATCTCACGAAACTATTCAAGTGACTAAAGAGGAATAAAAACCATTATAAATTAATAGTTAATTGTTGCCATTAGTTTTTCCTCTCAAATTAAAGGCTCATGAAGATTGTCATAAAATATATAAAGAAAGCGAGTAACTTACACTGGATTAGTGAAGAGATACAAATAAATAGTTGTAACATGTTGAACCTATTCACGTGCAGTATATGTCGTGTGTCATTGGGATATTAAATAAACTAAACCAAAACAGGTCAGGACTCTTCCGACCCTTGCACTTGCTAGCCATTAGCCGGCGAATTTGAACGCACATAATCACGGGTTCAGTCTTGTTACGCCTTTTTGGCGCCACTAATTCAACTCTATGCAAAACAAAACATAGAAATGACTGCAATTTCCAAGCGCGCAAAAATCATATTAATTAGCGTTCATGTAGCTGGCTCTAAATTGCAGTCGAAAAAAAATGAGTAAACTATAAATATTCTCACTCCAATTATCAACAAAGTTAAGCATACGCCTAGTTGCACTTTCAGCATTAAATTATGAAGGCAAACAAAATAAAAAAATAAAAAAACAGAAATAAAAACTTTTATATTAAAACTCTATTTAAAATGCAAATTAAACAGCATGCAAGCCACCCCCTCCGTTGAAAGCTGAGACTGAAAACGTAACTTTTTTTCTTCGCTTAATTACCACTCGAACAATTAATGGGTAGTCAGTAGACAAAAGTGGTCAAACGGAGAATGGAAATTTAATAGTTGTTGCTGTTTTTTCCCCTCCATTTAAAGACTGAAGTGATAGGCGCTAAGACAGATCTTATCGCCATGCAAATGGCAAGAAAGGCATAATTCAGCTAATCATAAGAGGCCATGTCGAAATTTAACAAGAGGGAATGCACTTGAAAAAAAATTCCTTACAAACGGCGTCAAGTACCTAAATTAATCCAAATATTTTTAGTCCTTGATCGTTTCATTCCACTTTTAGGTTGAAGTTGTTTTCAACCCATACTCACTTTGGCTGAAAACAAAAGTTGATTCCATCTTGTTCGTATCCGAATTCTGCTAGTTGATTATTTTCTAAGTGTACCTGATGCGTGTCGGGTTATGCTAATACTAAGCCCGGCCACTTCAGGGTCTCGCCGTGCAAGAAATGCTTTTATTCGCAAGTTGAGAAAAATTAATTTAAAAAGCATTGCATTAACAGCAAAACAACAAAAAGAAATTAAATAAAATGTGTAAATAATCACTGGAAAGAGAGGCAGATAGGGGTAGAGTGAATAAAGCGATTCCCCGCCGTGTCTTCTGTGCTGTCCTCTGCTCATTTCATAAATCATTTTGAAATTATGACTTTAAATGCTCGCATTTTTATACAAAAATTATTTACTTATTTATGCCCCCGCTAGAGGGGAGGGGGCAGTGACAGAGGGGCTTAAGCCCCGGCAGGGTGTGCCCAATTGTATCTCTCATCTTATATATATATATTTGTATGCATTTGGCGTGTCGACTTCAATGCAATTTTTTTCTTAAGGTATAAAAACTTTTAAGTTTTATTCTTCAGTTTTATTTTTTTACGACTTTTTAATTGTGTTGCACTAGCACGGGGGAAGCCGGGCAAACCATTCTCATTATTACAAATGCAAATGCAAATGCAAAACTCATGTCTGCGCCAAGTGAAATTATGCTAAATGCGTTTTTAACGCTTTATCTAGAATTAGTCGAGAAGAAAAACTTCATTTGCATGATGTTGGCTATCGCAAAACGGTTAAAGAAACAGTAGAAGTTGGGGAAATTAATTGTTAGCCCCCACTCCCCTCCCTTGGATCAATAATAAGCCCCACAAATGGTAGACCAAGTCACACGCAAATTTCTACTCGACCTCAATATGAAACTTTTTGTTTACCAATAACCGTAAACAAATTATGGCAATTAAAATGAAATATATATATAGGTATATTTTACCAACTTCAAGTAAGGGAGTATTTCTCAACAATTGCCCACAATTAGGAAAGTAGTGGAAGAATAGTTCCAACTTTTAATTACACTAGTTTACAAAAATAAAAAAAAAAATGACCCATTTCAGCTGAAAAATTTTCTTAGTATAGTTTGGAATGGTGATCTAAAAAATCGATTTCAAAAATTTTTTCATGGCTCCGTTTTTGAAATATTAATTTTTTTAAATTTTTTTGGTAGGTACTCTTACATTTTAAGCCATATCTCAGTTCATAATTGTCAGATAGAGTCAAGAAAGAAATAAATCGAAAGGTGATGGAGCTGCCAATAATTGCGTGGAGCATTGTTTTTAAATCGGTTCAGTAGTTTGAATTCAACAACCAAGAATATTTCAAAAAAATCGATTTTTTGCTCGAAAATCCAAGAAATTTCATTTTTAAACGACTAGAAAAAATATAAAAAAATCCAAAAAAATTATTTTTATTTTTTCTACTTAAGAACCGCACTTTTACGAAGAAAATAAGGTATTGGTGAGGAAAATCGTGTAACACGTACCATAGATGGATCAAATTGAGTAGAGGAACTAACAGTCAAATTTGAGTATATTGTGTGTTTTCAAAAATTAACATTTTTCTTTTCTTCGTTTTTTGGTCAAATTATGAAGTGAACGAAAAGCCAGAACAAAAATAAAAATTAAAAACGGAACAAAAGTCGAAGCAAACGAAAATTTATTTTAAAATATTCAGGAAAATATCACATTTTTTTGCACTAAATTGCTTACAGCTCCTGTGTTTGTTCACAAATTTTGATCATCGATATCTGTTTTTCTTCGTAGAAGTGCGGTTCTTATGTAGAAAAAACAAAAATAATTTTTTTGGATTTTTTTATATTTTTTCTAGGCGACGAAAAATGAATTTTCGAGCCAAAAATCAATTTTTTCGAAATATTTTTGGATATTGTAGTCAAACTAATGAACCGATTTAAAAACAATGTTCTACTCGATTACCGGCAGCGAAATAACCTTTCGATTCTTTTCTTGCTTGACTCTATCTGACTATTATAAAGTGAGATATGGCTTAAAATGTAAGTGCCCCTACCAAAAAATAAAAAAAAATTATATTTCAAAAACGGAGCCATGAAAAAATTTTTGAAATTGATTTTTGAGATCACCATTCCAAACTACACTAAAAAAAATGTTCAGTAGAAATGGGTCTTTTTGGCTGTAAACTAGTGTTATAGATTCAGACTAATTATTGTGAAACATATTTAAAAGCTTATAAACCTAAAAGAAATTTGCTTTAATCAATTCGTTAAGCATACCTGACCAGAACTACTTAGTCTTGGACTATGAAAGCTTATAAAAATAAAAGTTGTCTATCGGAATTGTTCCGAACTCCGAGTCAGTTTTCATGTATGCGTTTGCATGCAGAGTTTTAATTTGTCGTTATAAGGAAGGCAACAATCATGTCTAAGGTTAAATTCAACCAATTCTGTTGTTAAAATGCTCTTACCTATAATCGTAGGTTGAACTAACCGTCAGATACAGCAAAAGAGCCGTAACTCATAACGTAATGATTACGGTAGCACAGTAGATTTCAACCAGAAATGACGGTTGAAAATGCTCCAACCAATAAAAATAGTTATTGTTTACAGTAAAACTCGTAAGTGTGACAAGGCACCAGTACACTACTATACAAATACCACACACCACAGTGTCAATGTACCAATGTATTAATTCTGAAAACATCAAATTATTAATCAGTTGCAGTATAAATACTGCATCAATCTGCGCATCACGAGTACCTTTTTAAAGGTAACTTTTACGAACGGCCCAGAAAACAAAATATATTAACTACTGCTAGGTGCGAGCAGGATTCTTCCGATTTCCGAAGAACTTGTGAGACGGTTGGGCCAGCGGACAGCGAACGGCCTATGGAGGTTAGCTGTGAAACACAAACGAGCAGTCCGGTGTCACGCCGCAGCTCACCGACGAGGCGCTTTAAGTTTATTGTATATCTAAAATATCCAGAAACAGTCTTGAATCAAGTTTTTCGGGATATAAAAAATCGTACCTAAAATAAGAGTTTTGTACTTGATTCAAGTATTTTCTCACTTACAATACTATAGACACCGTTTGTACTTGATTCAAAAACAAAGTTCTTGGTTTTTTTCTGAGGGTAGTTAGCTAATTTCGTGCTGGCTTTAACAAAATTGCTCCTTTAAAGTCGCAATAAATAAAACGAGTTAAAGACGACTCTAACAGACTTCGAGATATACCCGTTACTCATGAGGAGAACGGTTTGACAGCGTTCCTGTGTTCCATAGGCAAACATCCAAAAAATATGCAAGATTGTTTTAACTCCGCTATTTATTATCCGATCTTGATGAAAATTTCAGTTAGTTATTGCTATTATAAAGGGTCTAGCCCGGTAAGGGAAGGGGTGCGGCCTAAAGTCTGGGATTTTGAAATTTCCTTTACAGTAGGATAGATTACTTCAAAACACACTGATCTGGCCCAATGTTGGTTCTTTTTGATGCCATGTCCTTGAGATATCCTCAAAAGACAGAGTAGCTAGAGACATGAATAAATTGCTAGTGATAAAGAATTGATCAAACTTTTCGAAAATTGGCGACATACAAAAATTTGAATGTGATGCTTTTGGCAGTTCGCGTTGTACCGCCACCTTAAGACTTTTCCTGGAGTTTCCTCTAACCTTAAAACCAATTATCAAAAAATTTGAACAAAATCGAAGATACGCTTCATAATAAAAAATTCAAATATGTATATTCATTTTTTTTTTAATTTACATTGTTAAAAAAAATTCTTATGTTTTTTAATTTAACAGTTAAAACTATTTAATTTACTTTAAAATAAGCCCCTTTTGATGTTAACGTCTCCCAACTCAACTATTATTAATATTATATGCTTTCACACAGATATGGAAGTGTTGGTCAAAATCGGTTTTATTTAGAAAAATGGCTGTGTTAATGTTATCGTTTTTAAACTCTGATCTATTAACTCATTTGCAAGGATATAAAAACTTCGGAGAAGGCGAAGCTAGCTTGACCTTTTCGTTGTACCAGAATTAATACAAGCAAGAGGGAGGTGTCGGTATGCCTCTGCCAAGAACAAACAAACCACCGTTGAACAATATTGCTTACATATTTTGAAGCTCCTATTATTCCATTAACCAACATTTTGATAGTGGACAACTTTAAATTTCTGCCCTTGGCTTAAACATTTTCGTACTAGCATAAAATTAACACTAACTAGCATTGGATGTGCCTTTTACATACAAGACACCTGCAGACATTGCTGGAGCTAAATTGATACATGCAACTAATTTGCCCAAATTTTGATAAAAAATAGCCATGATTAAAGATTTTACAGCATTTTAAACTTAACTATGGTTCGACAGACACTATTTGGCTTATACAGAGAAATAATCATGAAAACTTGTCCAAATTATTTTGGCCCCCGCCTCTTTATCTTGGTTGATGTAAAAAGCTGATATTACTTACTTGCGTTGATCTTCCGAACTCAAAAGGTTCTTCTGAGTATTGTTGTTTTTACCTGTTTGTTATTTGCTTTACTGTTTTTCTTTGTTTTTTTTAGTTTCTTTCAAGTGATACTTTTTTTTTTTTTATTTTTAAATTTTTTCTGTTTTTTGAATCTCTGTAATAATTCTCGTTCTTATCTTTTTGTGTTCCTTTCGTACTTGATCGGTCATTGCGTTTTGATCGTTGTTTCGTGTCGTTTCTGTTTTCTAATAAATTGTTTCGTCCTTGATATGTAAGTTGTGGATTTCAATATAGAGTTCTACACTGCCGAGTTTTGTCGCCGTTACGAACAGTCTTTTCTGATAACGATCTTGTATCAATTTCTTTTAATCATATAGACGACCACCGACTAACCGCGGTTATGAACTGAGTCCTTTTTCAAGTGATCTGATTCTGTTGAACTGAGCTTAAGATCTATTGCTTTAGCGATATAGCTATAGCTTAATCAGCAGAGGTGTTGCCAACTTACTATTAGTGCCGTTCCAGCCCTTTCGATTTGGCAAATGCCAAATTTTATAATCAACCAACATGAGAAAACCAATTGCACGAAAACCATCGTGAAAATTAAAAACTTTCCTCCAATGAACCCCAGTAGCAGCCAAACAACTCTAATACTTCTGCTGACTACTCTTCTGGTGCAGAGAAGATAAGATAAGAAGAAGAGTATTACAAGGCACAAAAGGTTTGACAGTGTTATTTGTTCTTACTTTCCCGCAACAATCCAAGTGACTCGGACTGAAAGGTAGCTTGACTCGCTGCAATCTCTCAAAGCATATTACGCAGATCTCGAATTCACAAAATGTTGGTGCCACAAAATCCGACACCTCTGTGAATACATATGCAATTAGGTCAAAACATGTACATCGTTCAATGTCTGTTCATATAATTCAGTATATAATATTAATAATACTGTTTGTTTCTCGCAATTGTTTGTTCGGAATTTTTGACATTTTTGAATTAATTAAGCATATTTTGCCATTCCCGTTCGTTGACATTGATTGTGTTTCGCAGTGAATGACTAATTTTAAGTGATGGACCAAATACTGTCGAGTAAATACTGTTTGGCACATCCCCAGAAGATGTTGGAATGATGATCAAGTTTTGGCACGTCAAATGCCTAATTATCATTTTTGATAATGATGTTAGATGAGACTCAGTGTAAATAGCTTATAAGAGGTTAAGCAGTGTCCTTGAACATTTCATTTCCATAAGTATATGCAATTTTTCACAAATTCGAAGACAAATGTGAAAAGTGATTTGTATGATATACTGCACATCCCATACCCCATCTTTAAACCGACTTGTTCTCTCATTCACAATTCTTGAAAGGTGCAAGCTGTCTTTGTCCAGGGAACAAGAGCAATTTGCGCTGCATTAACCAGCTTACCTAATGCCCCTGTGTGTACTTATTCCAAGTGCGGGGAGCACCTCGATGGTTGGCTTATCTAAAAGACTGCATCTCCCCATCTTAAGTGCGTCTTAGTTGCGCGCCCTCAAATTGCATTTGTTTGCTAAGCGATTCTTTTAAATGAGCAACAACTAGGGGGGAGCAAGTACATACACAGAATTATTAATAACAACAGGAGACGTTGTTGTTGATATGCCAATGCCTTTGTGCCATTCTTTCCCCTGTCAAGCAACAACAAAAAAAAAACACATAAAACGGAAAACAAAGGTGCTTAAGTGTGTCTGCACTTTAAGGGCGTTGAAGTTGAATACTCGTACCCGTACGCTAGCTGAAGAGCCAGAGAGAGTTTCACTCAATTTCCAGTACACTCGAAACGAAATGGGAAATGGAACCACGCCATGTTTTGGTTGCCAGCGGTGGTGGTGGTGCGCCGCAGACAACGACTTGGTGGGCGGAGCTAGTCAGCTACTGAATCAAATTGGGAGCCATGTAATGCACAAAAAAGTTTTCCCAAAAAAACATTTTTATTTTTAATTACCCGACAATTAAGCGGCACAGTTCTTCATAATTCAGGCACAATTAGTAAATAATTAAACTTGACAATTGTCGCACACAATTGTTAATCTCCGTTCGGGGCTTTTGGGTTTAAGTACATGTCACAACAGTTGAGTAAAGTTACCTCAATGGGAGCCGGTCAAACTTGGCCAAGTACGTTTCAATTCAGAATCTTGTACAAAAGTTAACCATTCGTTAGACCCTAATTGAAATGTCTTTAAATGTTCCACACACGCAATAGCTCAAATTTGGAAAGGGAAAGGCTTCTAGGGAATAGCAAGTAAATGTGAATGTTGTAAGTATGTCAGCTTTTAAGCATAGCGAAAAAAGCAATTTACCAGAATCTCAGAATTGTTTATATGTTCCACTTTTTTTTAGAAGGGAAATATTAGCAGAGAAATGATTCTGTTGAATGGAAAAAGAAAAGTAGATGGTCTGCACT
Organism: Lordiphosa clarofinis; assembly: GCA_018904275.1. NCBI lineage: Eukaryota > Metazoa > Arthropoda > Insecta > Diptera > Drosophilidae > Lordiphosa > Lordiphosa clarofinis. The sequence continues at coordinate 307,604 of JAEIGQ010000133.1, forward strand.
GAAACACTCGAACATTCGATGGTACACAGTTAAAAAAGGAATGTTCAGAAAATGATTTGCCAATCAACTCATAACGAGAACGAAATATTTTCAAATTCAAGTTAGTTCAAGTTAAAAAAGTTGTTGGTCTTAGACCTTAAAGCAAAGAGTTTTGATTATTTATTTCGGAGGTGGAACCTTAAATTAATTGTATCATAATCATATTCACTGCATAATTTGGTCTGTAAAACGTGTAGCACACTAACATGATGGATATAAATATTTTAAAACAGGGGTGTTCAGGGTTACAGCACAAAGACAAAAGTGTTTGTATCTTGTAAGTTTTCTATGCTATCACATAATTCCACCAAGTTTTTTGAAAATATTAGTATGGCTGCCATACAAATGGTAGGTCTGAAAAAAGTCTTAGTTAGAAAACCGTTTTTTTTTTTTATGCTATCGCTCCCATTTTTGTTATTGGTCAAAAACCATGCGATGAACCAAGCCCCCTATAACTTATCAGCCGACCCACACAACTTCGGTACACTTAGGCATAGACCTTCGTTTAGTTATACAGGCGCGCACTAAAAAAGAATATTTGGAAAATTTCACCGCAAAATAGGCGGAAAACGACAAAAAAAAAGAGTTGTTGGGCTAAGCTGTTTTGCTAAGAACGAGAGAGAGAGAGAGAGAGAGTGAGAGTGTGCTGTGTGTGTGTATGTGTGTTTGTGTGTGTTTTTTTTTTTACAAAAACAAACAAAAAATCAAATAGCGAATAGCCTCATCCAATTGAACTGAATCTTATGGCACAAACCAAACACATCGATTGCTTTAACAATATGTTGACTGTATATCAAAATAAAGAAGGTAGAATTTCACAAAGCTAGAAGTCAAAAAATGTACTTATATAGCCAAAGAAATATAACGGAACAGTTGAGTTCAGATAATTTTGGAGTAACCTGTTTTTCTAAGAGCGCGAAAGAGAGTAAGCATGAGGGGGATCACACTCACACAATGTAAGCCTTGCCAAACTATTTAACTCTTGGCTCTCTGAGACAGATGACAGCTGGTACTTGTGTTAGAATGATGCTGCTCTAAAATGCAGTCTTCAAATAATATCGCTAGACCCGAAATTCGCTATGGGGTCGTGCGGCAAACGTATGTTTTCAGCATCCACTTGACTGGCAGGGACTAACATATAATTCCGGAGTTTTCAAGCGCCTAGAAAATTTGGGTTGGTCCTTTAGGATGCGATGACGGGGAACTTGAAACTGTTTACAAGATAAAACAACACAATTTCTTAAATTCTTGGACTCAGACAAAGTCGCGCGTGTTCAGCTAATATTCCATATATCAAAAATGTAATTTTTGTAATCAAATTTATTATCTAACACTTACAACTTTTGAGAACTGCTTAGCTTAAGGTAATAAATATTATATCTTCTAGGAGCTGTTCATCAAAATATACTAGCTCTTAGATCATACCTGATACCTGAGTTGCTGGAACAGCAAGTATGGTCAGGGCAATATTTTTTAAGTCCTCGTTATTTTTTTAACCTTTCCAAAATTTTAAAACGTGTTCTCTCTCCAATTCATGTTCTCTTGGACAAATTCTCTTTTTAGCAATCAGACGTTGAGTCATTTAATGTTGAACTTTGAAAACTCTCATTAAAATTGTGTTTTTGGAGCTTTAGAGAATCTACGTACACAAAAAAAAAAAAACAAAAAATTGTAAATTTAACATTGAAAAACTAGTTTTAGTAAGAAAAACTTTTTTGGTTTTTAGTGCTATCGCTCCCAACGCTCGTATTTATAAGTTTTTAATGATTTCTCATAATTTCACCAAGTTTGGTCGAAACCGGACAACTATATAGTATAGCTGCCATACACAAGATAGGTCTAAAAAAAATCCTTCATATCTCAAACTTCAAGGGTATATAAAATTCGGTCGAGCCGAAGTTAGCTTGCCCCTATTTTTTATACCCTTGGAGAGGGTATATTGATATTGTCCGGATGTTTGTAACGCAGAGAAGGAAGCATCTCCGACCACATAAAGTATATATATTCTTGATCAGCAAGACGAGCTGAGTTGATATAGCCATGTCCGTCTGTCCGTCCGTCTGTCCGTCCGTCTGTCCATCTGTTTCTATGCTATCTCCTCCGACAGTTTTAAAGCAATCTTAACCAAACTTTACACAAAGTCTTTTGGTACAAATACGCTGCACATTTGTCGGAATTGGCCGGATCGGATGACTATAGCATATAGCTGCCATAGGAACGATCGATTGAAAAACTAGATTTAGTAAGAAAAACTTTTTTGTCTACAATGCTATCGCTCCCAACGCTCGTATTTATAAGTTTTTAATGATTTCACATAATTTTACCAAGATTTATCAAAATCGGACAACTATATACTATATAGCTCCTATACAAAAGATAGGTCTGAAAAAAAATCTTTCATATCTCAAGCTCCAAGGGTATATAAACTTCGGTCCAGCCGAAGTTAGCCTGCCTCAATTTTTCTAAATAAAACCCACTTTTCCACCGATAGTTCCTATGGCAGCTATACGATATAGTCGTCCGATTTTAACAAAAACTTCCAAATCTGTGTAAAAGCGTATAAAACTAATAACACTAGTTTACAAAATAATAAAAATTTCGCGATCCCGAACATTTGGTAGCAATTTCTTGTGAAAGTCCTTCCGCTGAGTCCAAAAATCCAATCCGCAAATTTTTTTATGGGGCCGTTTTCGAGAAATCGCGGAAAAGCTAGTTTTTCGATTTGTGAAAAAGTACCTTTAGAAAAATGCGTATATCTTTGGTACCGGTTCTTGCATTATGATCAGGTAATGCTTACTTGGAAGGTAATTAAACGCCCTATCATTCGTTTATACACCACTTCTTAATCCGGTGCTGGACTTCGGCGTTATAAAGGCTTTGTAGACAACTTTGCATTAAATTGATCACTTTTTAAAAAAGCTGGATTTTTAGCAATTTCACAAAGAAAAAAATTGTGTAAAACTTATTTTATGGCTGGTCACTAAAGATTTATCTATTTAAAATGCAACGCCATATAACTCATTAAAATCCGTTGAAGAATAAAGAAGTTATTGGCATTTTAGTAAAAATGGCAGGTTTCAACTTCAAGCAAATTGACTAAGTTTGGCTGTTTTATGTTCGTCGTAGGAGGCATAGGAAACATTCAAACTATTCTATTAGAGGGCTACTATGATCCGCCAAATTTATTTTGTACCTTGTTAGGTTATTTTGTGATTGACTTAGGTTGAAAAAGTAATGTAAGGCCATAGAAAAAAGCCCGCAAGCATATCAAGATCATTTTTGCATCCAATTTGACGCCTTACATTCATTATTCCACCTAAGTCAATCACAAAATAACTTAACAAGGTACAAAATAAATTTGGCGGATCATAGTAGCCCTCTAATAGAATAGTTTGAATGTTTCCTATGCCTCCTACGACGAACATAAAACAGCCAAACTTAGTCAATTTGCTTGAAGTTGAAACCTGCCATTTTTTACTAAAATGCCAATAACTTCTTTATTCTTGATCAGATTTTAATGAGTTATGTGGCGTTGCATTCAAAATGGATAAATCTTTAGTAACCAGACATAAAATAAATTTTACACAATTTTTTTCTTTGTGAAAATTGCACTTAAAATCCAGCTTTTTTTAAAAAAGTGATCAATTTAATGCAAAGTTGCCGATAAAAGCCTTTATAACGCCAAAGTCCAGCACCGGATCAAGAAATGGTGTATCAACGAATGATAGGGTGTTCAATTGACTTCCAAGCAAGCATTACCTGATCATAATGCAAGAACCGGTACCAAAGATATACGCGTTATTCTAAAGATACTTTTTTCACAAATCGAAAAACTAGCTTTTCCGCGATTTCTCGAAAACGGCCCCATAAAAAAATTTTGCGGATTGGAATTTTGGACTCAGCAAATGGATTTACATACGAAATAACTGCCAGATGGTAGGGATCGGAAATGCTGTAAACTAGTGTAATCGCTGAAGTGGTAGACGGTTCCGACATATTAGCAGTGTGCAGTAAAAAGAAGACTCTGTGCAAAGTTTCAGCTCGATAGCTTTAAAACTGAGAGACTAATTTGCGTTGAAACAGACAGACGGACAGACAGACGGACGGACAAAGCTCAATCGACTCAGCTCGTCGCCCTGATCAAGAATATATATAGTTTATAGGGACGGAAATGAATATTTCTATGCGTTGCATGCTTCTGGGCAAAATTATAAAACCCTTTGCAAGGGTATAAAAAAACCAACCCCCTCCACCTCTCCCAAACAACAAACACCGCATTTCATTCAGCAAAGAGAGAGGGAAACTTTGAGATGATCGCAGCAGCAGTGCTGCATTCAGCTTCTATTCCAGGTACAGGGTATGATATAGTCGGGCTTGACTTACTTTCTCACTTGTTTTGGTCAAAAATTGAAAAAGCTGGAAATCTCGGGTCTAAGAGCTCTGCAGCCAATATTGGTACTGAACTCATAATTAGACAGCGGATTTTATGCAACTTTTTAAATGAAGTCCGATTGAGGTGAAAATTTGGATTTATACTAATTAAATAGTCCACTTTCCATTAAAAACTGCATATTCAATATATGCAAATTTTGCATATTTTGCATATGCAAAATATGTAAAAAAATATGCAAAATATGCAAAAAATATGCAAAATATGCAAAAAATATGCAAAATATGCAAGAAATATGCAAAATTGGTAAAATGTTTTTAAAAGTTATAAAATGTTTTTTAGCAAAATATATGGCCAAAATTCGTTCGGCTTGTGTTCATTTTAGAAGATGTATTAGTGCAGTACAAGTACCAAAGGTACACAGTATATAAAGTTTGAGCAAAAGTATGTAACAGGAAGATGGAATCATTTTCGACCTTATAAAGTATATATATTCTTGATTAGCACCAACAGCCGAGTCGATATAGCCATGTCCGTCCGTCCGTTTGAACAAACAGATCTTAGAGATGGTAAGAAATAGAGGTTTGACACGTATGGGACAAATGCTTCTTATACTTGCAGACCAAGTTCATTTTCATATTTTGCCACGCCCCCTCTTGCCCCAGCAACTTAGAAAAAAAGTCATATCTCCCACAGTTTTGTAGATAGGAACTTCATTCAGACAATTTATGGCTATTTAAAACATTGTGTTTTCTAAATTCTTCGAAATTTTTATTGTTCGAAAATGTTTTTATTATAATTGTTGTAACAATATACAATTAAGCATTTTTCTAAATTTTCCATTGAAAAGTTTTGGCGTTTCTCAGAAAAAATTAGCTTGTAGGCCGAAAAGCTGCGTTCGACATCGCACGATGTAAGCGGTGCATATTTAAATTTAAATATGTCAGACATATTGATTTTCCCCGCGTCAGTTGTTTCGGAATCATTATTAAATAGTATTTGATTCAGCTTAGCAAATGATCCATAATCCGGACTCCGTTCCAATACATCTTTCAGTTTTTTTTTGCAGTTTTATACCGAATTCCCTTGAACACCATTAAGAATATTTTTTACTTCAGATAGAAGCATAAAAGTGTTAGTTATTTCCATATTCTTTTTTCCATGGAGGTTATAATTTCCGGTATTCTCATAAAATGATGTTTTATAAAAAATTAGATTTGTTCGTAATTTTGGATTCTTGAGGATTTCTTGGGCATTTTTTATTGATTGTGCATCATCCGGATTAAATGATTCAATGACCTTTAGTGAAAAGAACATGTTTTAACAGAGTGCAGAATTTAAAATATTTAATCTTCACTTACATTTTTAATACCGTCGAAATGCGTAGCAATAAATATAGCAGCATTAAGCCATGTTCCCCAACGTGTAAGGACCGGTTCGGGTGGGAGTTCAATTTTTAACTTATCCCTGTACAGCTGAATGCGAATGGGTGACTTTAAAAATACCTTCTTTACTGCTGATATGTATGAATTGACCAGTGGGTATGAATTTCGTATGGTTTCCGCCAAACGATTTATTCCATGCGCCATGCAAGTCACATGTAATAGGTTCGGATAAAACACCTTTAAGTTTTGTCCAGCTTTCAGCATATATGCTGCCGCATCCGTTATTAACAGCAGTGGTTTGTTTTCATATCCTGCTGGCCAAAGTTCTATGATAGAACTATTTACAAAACGTGCTATAGCTTGATAATTGACCTTTTCCAAAGCCTTAGTTGAAACTAAAAAAGGTTTTTGAACTACCATTTTCAGTTAGGTTGCCAATAATTAAATTGGCCACAAATCTACCCGATTTGTCAGTGGTTTCGTCCACCGATAGCCATATATTATCGTCACCTAAAGCCTCACGAATACTATCCATTTTCTTGTTGTAGCACCTATCCAGATAGTTTTTCCGTAATGTACTTTCTTCAGGAATTTGTTTTTTAATGTATTTTTTAAGAAAGCCATTGAATGTCTCATTATTTAAAGCTTTGAAAGGTATGTTGGCTGCAATCAAGGCTTCGCAGAGTTCAGTGTTGAATTCACCATTGTTTTCGTCCTCCCTTCCAACTGGCATCTGCCATTCTACAGCCAATTGAACATGGCGCTGAGTTACTATGTGTTGCTCCAGTTGCGACTTTCGATCGCAAGCAATCTGATTTCAAAAATTTTAATATATTTTGTTTTATTGATATGATTATAATTATTTTATTACAATAGATATAGGGTACTCACACGTCTTTTATTGCATATAAGACAGACAACGTTGTCTTCTTGTATTTGAAAACAGTTTGATGGCAAATCTTTTAGCCATTTTCGAATCATACGATTTTTTTTATCACTAATTTTCGGCATATTAATTGATTTAAAGTTGAATTGCAGAAGTTAATTTACAAGTAAAAATCCGATTTTTTACTAAATCAGAGAATGGTGAGCACAGAATCAAACAAACAACACATTAACTCTCGCCTACTAGGATAATAATATGAAATTTCATAAAAAATAGGTTTTTGCATATTTTGCATATTTTACATATTTTGCATTTAATATGCAAATATGCAATATATGCAAAATAGTTTTTAGTGGAATTGGATCATTTTTCAATAAAAATAAGATGTGTGCAATCAGAACTTAAATCGGACATGCGGTTCAAAATATGCAAATATGCAAAATCCGCTGTCTACTCATAATAGAAGAACTTTTGCTCGACATGAATAGAAATTGGGATTAGCCGGCTGTACATTTGTACGTTCAGATGATTTAAATGCAACAAAATTTGTGAAAATAGAAGAGCCTTTCGGCTACATGCTAAAGTGTTTGTAATTAAAATCCAACCACCTCGATGGCTTGTACACGACGATTAAGTTTGGGAAATTTGCCATAATTGATTGAAATTACTCTTCAAAGGTCAATTTAGACGCTTTTGGGTTTGCTGATGCTGCTTCCATGTTTTTTTTAGGCCTCCTTAATATAAAACCACAAAATTAAAAAATAGAGGCAAGCTAACTTCGGCTCGACCGAAGTTTATATACCCTTGGAGCTTGATATATGCCTGACAGTTTGTATGGCAGCTATACTATATAGTAGTCCGATTTCGAGAAGGTCTTGTGAAATTATGTGAAATCGCTAAAAACTTATGAATACGAGCGTTTGGAGCGATAACATTGATAACAAAAAAATTTTCCCACTAAGACTTTTTTTCAGACCTAACTTTTGTATATCAGCTATACTATATAGTTGTCCGATTTTGTCAAGGCTTGGTGAAATTATGTGAAATCATTGAAAACTTATAAATACGAGCGTTGGGAGCGATAGCACTAAAAACAAAAAAGTTTTTCTCACTAAAACTAGTTTTTCAACCGATCGTTCCTATAGCAGCTATATGCTATATTCATCCGATCCGGCCGGTTCCGACAAATGTGCAGCGTATTTGTACCAAAAGACTTCGTGCAAAGTTTGGTTACGATAGCTTTAAAACTGACGGAGGAGATAGCATAGAAACAGACGGACAGACGGACGGACGGACAGACGGACATGGCTATATCAACTCAGCTCGTCATGCTGATCAAGAATATATATACTTTATGTGGTCGGAGATGCTTCCTTCTATGCGTTACAAACATCCAGACAATTTCAATATACCCTCTCCAAGTGTATAAAAAGAAAATACATAAAAACAGTTTAAATAGACAAGTGCTTAAAATAAGGATTCGCCCACTACCCGAAAATCGGAAGTACTCTTGATCAAATAGCGATCGTTTCTATTACCGCTTGCAAGTCTTACATAGCTTTTGACCCTTGCATAAAATTCCAAATAATTGGGTACATATTTCCCTTTTAAAGTTCTCAAAATGACGTTTACATAAAAGTTCTCCCCCATATTCGTCAAACATCTCCATAATTTTCTTAATGAACGATTTTGTGTGTGAAGGTTGCCATTGTCATTGTCCGTCTACCTCTAAGTTTTCTGCCCCCTCCACGTGCTTTAACCATGATTTTACAAACGTTTTCCGTTGCGTTGATTTTGAAAATGACAGCAAACTGCTGACTGTAGTAGTTCCCCTTGCGTCCCCTGTCACCTCCGCAGTGGTGGTCGGATGTCAGTCGCACACACTCCCACACACATGAATGTGCGTGCGCTAACTGCACCTCCCTCCACCTGAATGCATTTTCAATGGCATTTGTGAATTGCAATTGGCTTGTAATTGCTATATTTAGCTTAATGGCAGTCAAGAACCCAGCATTATGCTGGTACATGCAGTTCATCTCTTGAAACTTTCGGTTTCTATGTCATTAAAGCGGAAACTGGGTTACATTCCAACAGAGTTGAACTGCCCCCCTCACCCTTCTAACCACTGCCCCAAAGGTTCATAAATCACCAACTCATCGACAAATATTTTAATCCAAAGTCCATAAATTTGGATGCAAACAAATTTTCACAGCATCCACCGGGAACTGTCCCCCCATGTCAAAGTTCCTGCTGTTGCGTTGCCGTGCCAACAGCTCCTGGGCAGAGAATTCTACACATGTCAAGATCTGCGTCGCCGTCTCCGTCTGCTTCTCCTGCTCCGTCTACACAACAAGCGCCAGTTTCAAGTCGCGACTCTGGTGCGGCATTTTGCCTTGTTTACGCTAAGATGGCGTATTGTATAACATCATTATGTGGACTACGTTCATGTTCATGTCATAATTTTGCCATGCAGCCAAAGTCTCTCTCTCTCTCGGTACCTTTCGAGCATTCCAAGCGCCAGGCGCATCTCCAGCCGCGTTTTGTGCTATGCTCCAGGCCTTTGGATGGTATGTAGGTACGTACTGCGTATATATTGAGAACCAGCATTGGGCTTTCGGGGATTGGTATCGGCAACGGCCGCTGTTTGTGCCATGTTTGGGGCTGCGTAATTAAAAATAAATTTTCGCGCGCTAAGCCAACAGGAGTGGACGTTAAAGCAATGAGTAGCTAGGCTCCATGCATTCCATGTGACATGACGTTTTATGTGAAATCCTTTTAGCTGGTGGTAATGGTAAGCAGACTTCAGCATAATGGGTGGGGGTTCCGTAGGGACGGAAGGAAGTCCTATTACCTACTATGCGATGTCATCAAAGTACTTTTAAGAAGTTTTTGACGTGCAGTCGGGGGGCAACGTCAACTGCAAGTAGAACAGGGAGTTTGTTCGAATAGCTGGCGCATCTCCTATTCAACTATTCCTCTTTTTGGTATTGCATGTGTACTGTATATATATATATGACATCGGATCGGATACAACTGGACAGTTTTATAAAATGTTAGCCCTTCTGGACTGAATTGTAAAAAAAAGGCTGGGATCAGAAAGAGAATAATTGAATTGGCTTTGCCAAGTGCTCTGATAACTGGCAAATGGGTTGGCATAAGTGTATTGCAGCAGATTGGGATTACTTTGATGAGGATGAAATAAATTTAGATAAATAAATAAAAATTTTAACAGTTTAAGAAAATTCACCAACTCAGTAGCGTTTCCTAAAAAATTGTTTCTGAATAAAATGAAGATGTGATGAAGTTATTAAGATGTTGTTAACAATAGTAATGATTGTGCTTGGATTCATTGCCGATTTGCATTAAGTCTTCTGTGTCCTACACAACCAGGGTGTAGGTAAGCTAAGCTTCGCTTGTTCTTAAAACACATGAGTACGGTTCATGAGTGCTGAGTAGGTAGATGGTTCGCACCCTTTACGCATATTTAGAAATTTTTTTTTTTATCGATCCGCCAAAGGAGTGGTAAAGATCGGTAGACGATCGGATAGTCAAGTTATGAGCAGGTAATCAAACCGGATCCAAAACCGAAACCGTATACCGAAAAAAACCGATCAAAACTCTGAGCCAGAACTGGGACCGAAAATTTTATTTTTTTTTGTACAGAAACTAATATTTTTTAAGTCGAAAAGACCGAATAGAACCTAAACATTGTACCGGTACAGTTTCAGTTTTAAGTGCAACAACTAGACTGCAAAGAGGGCACTTTTTTATGGGAGTTTTACGCAATATGGCTAATTGGTTAATTTCTATGTCACTTTTTCTCGGACACATTATTATACTACTCTAACCTCTGAACAGAAACTTACTTGGGTAACAACTTTTGGCAGTATGGAATCAAGAATATTTTCCATTTTGTTCAAGTGCAACTAAAGTGGAAACAAAGTCATTCATATATCGCTCACAAACAGTATCTTTGCAAATCTGTTAAATGACAAAAACAAGATCCTAAAAAATAATAATAATGCAAATACGACAATGTGTTCAGAATTGTAGGAGCTACCATAAGCTCTTCTTGCCGTTCCAGCTACCAAAGTGAGCGTAAGATTATTATTCCGAATAAGTTATATTAAGTATCCGCAAAAAAATAGGATTAAAAGTATAACCAATAACCGATAAGAAAAATAAATACAAACTTGGAAATATTTTATGGAAACTAACTGCGAATTCAATTGAACATAATGTAAGTCGTATATTTCAGGGTTCGGAATTGCACTTTGCACGCTGCTCGTGAGTGCAGCTGCTGCACACTGCACGCGAGCAGATACCAACAGCACACGAGCGGGCGCACGGTGCTAGCGAGCAGAGTGCAAGTGCTGCACGCTGCTCGCGGAATTCCGCTCGCTGCACAGAGCAGGAGCCGAAAGGAGTCAGTGCGGGCGACTCGTGAGCGAGCAATTCCGAACCCTGGTATATTTTCACACTCGGAAAAATAACCATGCATTTTGTATTTGAATCAGGTACAAACGGTGTCAACAGTACGGTGAGTACGAAAATACTTCATTCAAGTACAAAACTCTTAATTTATGTACGATTGTTTCTATCCCGAAATAATGGTTTTAAAACTGTTTCGGAATTTTTTTTAGTACATTTCGAACTATTATAATATCTTTTTGGTCATACTTTTAATATGTTATGGTGTAAAGTACAGCCCGATTTACTCTCAAAATAAGTGCAAAATGTTCTTAATCAAAGTCTAATAAATTCCAAAGTTAACCCCGAATCATTTTTGAAACAAGAAAGCTAAGCTAACTTCGTATGTACCGAAGATTGTATACCCTTGCAAATGTTCTGAAATCTCAGAGTTTAAGAATGCAAAACTTTTTCTTACTAAAAGCCATTTTCCATCTTATGATTCCTATGACAGCTTAAAGACATAGTCATCCGATTTTTACCCAAAGTTCTTAAACCTGTACGATAGCATTTAGAATTAGTATATGCCGGGTTTGGGGGCACTAACGTTGAAAAAAAGTTTTCTCTCTAAGATTCGGTCGGTTTCGACATATAGCAGCGTGCAGTAAACAGAAGACTCTGTGTAAGGTTTCAGCTCAATAGCTGAGAGACAAGATTGCGTAGAAACAGACAGAAAGACAGACGGACAGACAGACAGACGGACAAAGCCTAATCGACTTATCTCGTCGCCCTGATCAAGAATATATATAGTTTATAAGGTCGGAAATAAAAATTTCTGTGCGTTGCAGATGTCTGGGCAAAATTATTATACTTTTTGCACAAATAAGTACAAAATGTTCTTGGCTTAAGTCTATAAATATTTAAGCTTTTCCTATTTGTCCTTGAATCTAGGTCTCTGAATAATAATCAAAATCCGAAGAAAATGATTTAATAAATATAGGGCTTAAATCTACCCTCACTCCTTAACCAAAGTGTTAGAATCTGATGGGAGTTTTTAGAAAAGATTCAACTCTAAGTAATTCTGATTTTCCGTAGCACATCCTTTTGGAGCTTGCATAATAATTCTTATTTGTCCTTAGTCCAAGAAATGATGTACTTGAACAAAATACAATCTTTTCATAAAGTTTAAGGCTAACTAAATATAAGTACAAAATGTTCTTGATTCAAGAACGTTTGTTCTCATTTTAATATTATTAACAGTCGTTTTTCTAATTAAAAATTTTTCGTGCTGAACTTAAGCATATCTTTTAAAAAAGTTGTTTTCTTTCTTAAGCTTTAACACATTCGGTCACATTCACCAGCTATTGGCGCCAGCTGTGAGGTAACTAGCCACTAAAAATCTTATCAAACTTTGCCCTTCGGACTCGGCGTTTAACTGTAGGTCCCTTTTTCTTGAGACAAAAATAATAGGCACACACAATGATTGAGAGAAGCTTGGCCCTTTCGGGCTGTATAGCCAATTTTACATTTTACATTTTAAATTTAAGTACATCCACGAACAAAATATACCTAACATTTTAGATACAACACGGTATAAATTCTATCCCGATCGATTTAGAATTTGTGTGCATATTGTTGTGGGTACTACACACTCTGTAGCTTGTTTATTCATCTTGTCTTTATTATTTATTAAACTAAAATTTTATTTTGTTTAATTTTTACCAGTACACACCGGTACTTACCGGTATACCGAATTTAAAATCCAGGTACCAGGTACAAAATCCAGGTAACTAAAAACCGATTCGTAAATCAAACCAAACAATTTTTTAATATTATGTTAAAAATGCTCAGCCCCGCACCTGTTACCTTTCCACTGTCGTCAGCCGCTCCTGATTCTCTCTTGCCACATATGCACAGCATTTTTGTAAGTTTTTTTTAATTTAATGAATATTCTGGGACAATTTATTAGCAAACATATTGATTTCAGCGTTTGCCTTGTTGTCTTTGGTCTGTATGTTTGTGTGTGTTTTGTTGTTGCTGTGGCAAAGTTTATACGGTAGTTATGGACATAAATAGCAGCAATTTGGTCAGACACCCGACTGGCCCAACTTGGCCCAGCTTGCTGAACAAGCGTACAATTAATATGCCCAGCCTGCCGCCACCCGCACCACAGGCGGTCAGCGGGTTCGCGATCGGAGATCGGCGATCAGCGATCAGCGTCTCTTGATCCTGGTGAGAGACTTTGTGGAGCGAGCTGTTTGGGCTTGCGCAGTCGAAAGCTGCTGCTGCGTGGGGATTTATGGCTCTTAACAAATTGTTAATAAATATTTTATTTATATTGATGAGACAACATGAAATTATTCATGATGAGGACCATTTCCGTTTAACAGCTGTGCATTTGTTTCAATTACCCAGGCAGCCAGCCAGTTGGTATGATCGATCAGTGTCCAGTTCAGTCCAGTCTTCAGCATTATTGTTTTTGGACACCCTGTAATTAACGCGTGAAATGTTTTCGGGCAATTGGAATGGCATTTAAATGAGTTTAGTTGCGGGTAGTAATGCAGTTCCTACTCCCTCCTCCCATCTTCTTCTTGCTGTGGTCAGCAGCTGTCAATCACAATGATTTATGTCGCGCCGCTCTCGCTGTGCATTTTGTCTACAGTTGTCGGTATAAATATTTTGACGAAAATATTTGTGTTGTATGGCTGGTAGTGGATCAGGCAAAAATCGCTGTTGATGTGGCAGAGATGCCAATGAAACAGCTGTACGATCAACAAGCCTCCTTTGTGGAGTGTTGTGTACCTGTTTATAAGTTTTCTGCAAACATAACGAGATCTTCTGCCCGCAAAATCTGAAAGGTTTGTGTAATATTTTTTAAATAAAAAAAACTTAAAAATTTTAATATATTGCAGAAAGATGGTGGATTGCCGCCAATATGTACAGTTATATCGTTACCTTTATGTCGTAAAGGTATTTTTAGGCAAAAGATGATGGTCACACTAAAAATAATAATGGATGACGTGTCGGAGAGTACACACACAGAGACGAACGAAGATGGAGGCTGTAAATAAAATGGACAAGACAAACCCGTAGAGACATTATAATAGTAGGCCGAGTGTAAATAGAAACCCGTGTAAATAGTGTGTAAATATATAAATACAGATCATTTCTATATTCGTGTCCATTTGCCATTGCTTTATTGAAAACAAGCTATTCCATCGTTATACAAAAAAAACAAATATCTAATTTCTCAAACTGTCCAAATATATTTCCCTAGGACTGTACAAAGCGGCGCGGTAATTTATCTTTCCGCAGTTGCAGCAAAAACTCATCAAGCGGCGGCGGCTTCTTTCTTCCATAATCTTGCTACTCCTCCTCCTCACTCCCCCAACCTCTCATCCTTCACTGGCGCTTATGAATTTTTCATTTGAATTTTATTCCATTTCATTGCTTAATTGTCGCCGCTTTTGATGAATTGTTTGTTTGGATTTGCCGCAACATTTGCGCACTCCCTCCGCCCGCTGCTTGTGCCGATCAGCTCTCTGAGGTGTACCTAGCTTTCCATCGCCTTCTTCTTGGGGGGGCTTACTGGCAGCTGTTGCCCCTGTAATTTCCATTCGGCCGTGTGTTCGTGACGCAGTTCGCCATCTTGACTTTTTGGCTACCTACTGGAGCCATTTACATTCGTCTGAGTTGTCGGCATTATCATCTGCTCGGCATCTCAATTTACCAATCAAATAACAAATGCGCCGCCAAAAGCTGCTTATTAATGGCGGCAGCGTCCAAACGGTTGAAACGCGGTCCCAAGTCTCTGAACCCATCCATCCAGCTCCATCTGCAAACTTCGTATAATTTCCACGAACTCTCCCATTGTCGATAATAATTGATTTGATTGATGCTTCGACGGCTGGCTGGCTGCTGTTGATGCTGCTGCTGCGGCTCTTTCCATTGTTGATTGGTTCGAACATTCGCCCGATTCCCAGCTACGGTCTCCGTCTCTCTTGACGGTTTGCGGAACAGCAATTATGTAGAGTGCGGAGAGGGCGAAATGCGGTTTGGGAAGACAAGAAAATGGCGTTACAGTTTTTGTGTAGGAAGCATAATCTCTATTGGTCGTAGCCTAATGTCAAGCCTTTCATATCTCTTTATACATTACATTACTTTGAATCAATCTCGCTCTTAGATCAAGCTTGAAAAGGTATGTTTTATGTTATAAAAGGTTCTTAGAAAAAATTGTATAATTTCTGGCTATTATTGTTAAGGGTATGACAAAAGTTGTGTTCCTTCAGGAAAAACAGAAAAGTATGCATGTTTTTTTTATTACACCGCTTATTATTGTTTAATCTCGGTCAAGCTCGACTGCCTCTACATGACAAATCTATCAAACTGATTATTTTTATATGTGGCGCCAAACGAACTGTAAGAAGTACTGCCCTCTGCCTTTGCAACTGACACAGCCTAGCGTACTGAACATGTGAAAGCTGCAACGAACTTTCTTTTGCTCATAACTTGACCATAGATCATCTGATTCAGATTAATTGCTTTTTGCAATGGGCGGGATGTTTGAAAAAAAAGGCGGGATGTTTTTGCCGCAGAAAAGAGTAATATTTCAAAAACTTATACAAATTCCGTTTCCACCAGCGAATTTCAAAACACAGATCACAAGCAGTTTTTCAACGAATGTTCGCAATGAGGTAAATTGTTTAAGGTAAAAGAGAGTGCGAAACTTTTTTCATCGCTCGAAAAATTTAAAAATTATCTACTCACAATCCGGTCAAACAATTAACATTGAGCTGGTCCATAGATGAAATTTTTGGTAAATATGGTCATATTAAGGAACTTTTCGGCCATATTTCATCAACTAATTTACGTATAAAACAATAGTTTTAGCAATCATGGATATTAAGCCACGTTTTTATCATAATTTCGGCAAATTGTTAGCCTGAAGGACCTTACATTAAAAATAAAGTATTACTATATTACATTTGATGAGAAATATATATTTTTAGTAGAGCGAAGCTCTTTTACGGACGTCGGACTTAAAAAATTTTGTCTTTGCGACAGATTCTTTTGGGGTATGTCTTTGATTTTGCATTTTGTATTTGTAGCAGGTGGGTTGTGTGTGGAGTGGGATAGTGTGAGGTGGCAGTGGGGGGAGGTGATGGGTATTTGGTAGAGACCTGGTGGGGATCAGGTGAAGATTTGGTGAGGATCTGGCGGGGATTTGGTGCTGATCTGGTGGTGATGTGGTGGGGATCTGGCGGTTATCTGGTAGAGACCTGGCGAGCTCTGGTTTGGATCTGGTGTGGATCGAGTGGGGATCTGGTGTGGATCTGGTAGGGATCTGGTGGGGATTGGGTAGGGATCTGGTGGGGAACTACTGGGGATCTGGTGGATATCTGTTGGGGATCTGGTGGGGCTCTGGTAAAGAGATCTGGTGGAGATCTAGTGGGGAACAGGTGGGGAGCTGGTGGGGAGCTGGGGGAGATCCAGTGAGGATCTGGTAGAGGTTTGGTGGGGAGCTAATGGGGAGCTGGTGGGGAGCTGGTGGGAAGCTGGTGGGAATGCGGGGAGTGGGGGTGCAAAGAGTGGCTGCGTTAAGGTCAAGTTGTGAATTCTGTGCTAAAAACTATAATGTTTTTTGTTTGACAGTGCCTTAACAGTGCCTTGACAGTGGCTTGACAGAGACATTACTGAGACTTAACGGGGTATTCTCCATGTCAAGGCTGTTTTTTGGACCTTTTTTAAAAAAATCTTATTTGAAAACGCAAAGAGTTTTTTCAATTTTGTTTTTTTTATTATGTTACAAACAGATTAGATTAAAGAAAAAAGTTTTTACCGCTTCGATGCGAGGGCTGTTCCAAAAGTTATCGGCCGTCAAAGTGGGTGTCCAAAAAAAAAGTTATAGTGCTGGCGGCCATGATTTCAGGTCTCCAGGATGTCTGAAATGAAAAGTAAAAACGGGGTTATAATCAGAATAGATGTAATTCTGGTCTGAACCTCGAAACAAATTTTGTGATTTTTTTGACAAATCGATTTTTGGCCTTTTTTTTAGTTTTTTTGTAAAAAAAAAAACATTTCGTGCTTCCTCTCTCTCACTCTCGCTCTCTTGGCAAAACCTTTGATCTTTTAGTACTTGGCAGCTGCAGCTGACAAGGCGGACACAAAAAAGTTAACCTTGAGCAAAAGCAAGAACAAATTGTGTATCTCATTCTGGTTGTCATTCTTGAACGGCGAAAAATTTAAAAATTTTTTTCTACCAATTCGAGTTTTTTAACCGTAATTACCAAGCTTGGGAAGTGTACAAAAATGAATTATAAAACACATTTTGCGATCGTTTTTTTTAAGCTTATAAAGATGGGTGCGTTTCAATTATAAAACGCTAACATTGATGCGTTTTATAAATGTCACAGCAGCGTTTTATAAGCGTTTTGTTTATCTTTGAGCGCTTACACAACGCGTATTTTCATATGAAATTGTTTGCCGGGACTAAATAGCTGCCTACTGTTATTCCAGGGCACAAGTGACATTTAATTCCTCTATATATTTTTAAAGCTTTTTATATATATTTAAAGCTGTTTTATTATTGAAAGAACAGGTCGTGCCATTGTACCAGAGCAATATAAATTTGATGACAATAAAAACTCATTGCCGGGATATAAAAAAAAATTTTTGATTTAATTTCAGAGCATTTAAAGCGATAAGCGTAGTGCAACAACAACTTCATATGTGTATTTTCTTCCCATTTTCTCTAAGCGAATGTTTTTTTTAGCTGGGATTTTGTTCGCATTACACAGCCAAGAGCACACACAAGAAAAATAAATCGGATTTCTTTATCTATGTTGTGTGGTTCATGTTGTTTGACAAATGTGTTCTTCATTTGTATTGGTGTCCACGGTGGGCACCTCTGGCTTACAACATGGTTATTTAAGCTAGCTCAAACGAGGTTTTGATTCAATTCAGTGGCTTACGCTATTCCGTCGTCTTTTCAAATTCGGTTCTTGAAATATACTTTTAAGTTAAAAGTTTTAACAAGTGAGAAAGTCGGTCAAGCCCGACTATAACATACTCTGTACCTGGAGTAGGAGCTGAATGTAATGCTGTTGCTGCGCTCATCATTAATTCTCTCCCTCTGTCTCTCTCTCTCTTTAAGGGTGGGAGTGGGTGGGGGGAGGATTCTTTACTTATTTGCTCATAACTTGAGAACCGCTCATCCGATCTTTATCATTTCGATACATTTTGCTAATTACTAACTATCTCCAGAAGGTACAAATCTTCTATCTTTAAAACTGTAGGAGATAAAACGTTTTTTCCAAATTGTGGGGGCGGGAGGGGGCGTGGCTAAAGTTGAGAATAAACTTGATCTGCCTGCAAGTATAAGAAGTATTTGTCCCATACATGTCAAACCTCTATCTTTTACCATCTCTGAGATCTGTTTGTTCATATGGACGGACGGACAGACGGACAGACAGACGGACGGACGCACAGACGGACATGGCTATATCGACTCGGCTGTTGATGCTGATCAATAATATATATATATTCTAGAGGTTCGGAATTGGTCCCTTCTCTCTGTTACATACATTTGCAGAAGCTTGCAATCTGGAAAAACCTGGAAATACTTGAAAAGAGATAAATACAAGATTTATATCTTTACTTCTCAACCCTCTTTAAGTTGTTTGTAAAGTCCAGCTTAAAAATCTTATGGTCTGTAGTCAAGGGAAAAATGGAAAACAAATCTTAGTTCGGGCAAATGCTTAAATTGCTATAACTTAGTCGGGATCCATGAAGTTTTCATAGTTGGAAAATTAGAAGAATTCTAACAGATTTGTGAAACAAAACGTATAAAAAAACACTTTTCTCCCTCGCCAACCGAGAAACTTCGTCTTAATCGTTGTCGATAGATTTATTTTGGGAGACTCCACTGTAGAAATCGACTTTGGGACTAAAGTTCATTGAAAACAAATAAACTTATTGTTTTCTATGTTTGTCTATACTTGATTAAGCTCACAGCCTCGCCGTTCTATGGCGACAGTCTTACCATTAGCACCATCGGGTTTTTTGCATGCTAAAAGCTTAACAAATGACTGGATTCTTTACTACGCTTTGACGCACCGTCACAATTCTTCTAGACTACAAAATTGCGCTTTTTCCATTTCTGAGTGAGTCCAGGGACTAAATGACAAATTTAGTATAAGAATAAAAAATGTTTTTCCAACTACTTTTCTCTCAGATTATCCCTTTATCACAATTTTAGGCCCCAATTTGACTAATAAGAGTTAAGCTTTAGCCAAATTTTTTAACCTTTGGATTACGCTAAAAATCTGTCTTTCCCCCTAAAACTCCAGGCTTGTTAACAAATTAGCCCAGAAAACAAAAAGCAAAAGGTTAAAGGGGTAAATTTGCATGCTCATCGTGGATCAGATAACCATCGACATGGTCCGATCTGACCTCAAGGCTCTTTCTATCTCTCTCTCTGAGGGGAACCAACAAGTGTAAAACGTTTGCAGGCAAATTGAGTTAATCGCAAAACAACATCATGAGGATGCCATGAATGCAGAGAAGGGGGAACGGGAATGGAAATGGTTCAGATGATCAGTAAGCGGCGTTGGAGTGGCTTAGTTTTCACACAAGCAAAGAGGCGCCGACGCAAAATTCCACTTAAATTCAAGTTTGCCATATGAAACTTTCAAAACACAAAAAATCAAGCGAAATTAATCTTCATTGGAAGCAATCGACAGGAGTGGAAGGGAGAAGAAAAATTAGCGCAAATGATTGACAGCCTAAATGAGAATTTAATGGTAAACTGTTGTTTCTTCTTGGGTTTATTTTTGTTTTTGCAGTCAAAGAAGGTTCGCTATAATTTGCCCAGAAATAACCCTGAGAGAGGGAGAGATCGGAGCTGTAAAAGTAAAAGCAAAAATTGATACAAAATTGATGTGGCAGCAACGATTTTCGTCTGAATTGGGGATACCGTTATACTTAAAGCTACACTCAAAAAAAGTAGTCGAGTATAAACGGTGATAGTTAAAATACATGACAATAAATTTCTCATTCAAAGCACGATATTTGTTCAATCCCAAATTACTTGATATTTGAAGATTCTCAAATTTTCGGACAATTTTAAATCTTTTACATCATATTTTTTGGTCAGCTTAGACTTCTGCCTATTCTGAATTAAGCTTGCAAGAGGAAGTTGCATTCAGATGTACAACTCATTCTAAAAAGCAGAGAATATTATATTTGAATCATTTTAGATCTCAGCTCGAGTTTCTTGAACCAACTATGCTTGCTCTCTCCGCGTTGCTAGCTAACCTCACTTTAAAATTTTAAAAAACAGTAGAGGAAAGCTTACTTATGCTCGACCGCAGTTCATATACCCTTGCAGCTTCTAAGCTTTAAGATATAAGGGTTTTGAATGATAATCATTTTCGCTAAGAACAATGTAAGTTAAGTGATTTCCCAAGCTCTTCAAATGATGGAGCCACTTTCGCACGGCCAGGCGTTTCCGAATTTAATCCAACTTGACAGAAATGTATTGAAGCATATAATAATAGTCAGTAGCAAGATTGGGAACAACAACATTGAAAACGAAAAAGTTTTTTTCATTCAGACTTTTTTTTTAGACTTTCTTTGGTTTGGAAGCTATACTATATGGTTGTCCGATCTACATCACACTTGGAAGACTTATGAAAACGAATAGGAAACTTATAATTACGGGGTTTGAGGGCATTTGCATTGAAAAGAAAAAATAGAGGGAAGCTAACTTCGGCTCGACCGAAGTTTATATACCCTTGGAGCACGATATATGTCTGCCAGTTTGTTATTTGGCAGCTATATAATATATTCCTCAATATATTCATAAATGAAAATTGTAAAGTGTTTAAAAAAAAGAAGTTTTTCTCACTATAACTACTATTTCGGCAATTCGTTCCTATGGCAGCTATATGCTATAGTCATCCGATCTGGATCAATCTTGGCAGAATTGTGGGGTAGCGTGTATTGTTGATCAGTAACAAGTTTGGATGCGAAATCACTGAACACAAAAAAGTTTTTCTAACAAAATTCTTTTTTTCTGACATCTTTTGTATAGCAGCTATACTATTTAGTTCTCCGATTTCGACAAAACTTGCTGAAATTATGTGAAATCATGGAAAACTTATAAATACGAGGGTTGGGAGCGATAGCATTGAAAACAAAAAAGTTTTTCCTACTAAGACTTTTTTTCAGACCTATCTTTTGTATGGCAGCAATACTATATAGTCGTCCGATATCGACAAATCCTTATAAAATTTTGTGAAATCATTGAAAACTTATAAATACGAGGGTTGGGAGCGATAGCATTGAAAACAAAAAAGTTTACCCTACTAAAACTTCCGTTCAGGCCTATCTTTTGTATGGCAGCTATACTATATAGTTCTCCGATTTCGACAAATCTTGGTGAAATTGTGTGAAATCATGCAAAACTTATAAATACGAGCGTTGGGAGCGATAGCACTAAAAACAAAAACTTTTTCTCACTAAAACTAGTTTGTCAACCGATCGGTTCTATGGCAGCTATATGCTACAGTCTTCCGATCCGGCCGGTTCCGACAAATGTGCAGCGTATTTGTACCAAAAGACTTCGTGCAAAGTTTGGTTAAGATAGCTTTACAACTGACGGAGGAGATGGCATAGAAACAGACGGACGGACAGACGGACATGGCTATGTCAACTCAGCTCGTCATGCTGATCAAGAATATATATACTTTACGTGATCGGAGATGCTTCCTTCTGTGCGTTACAAACATCCGGACAATTTCAATATACCCTCTCCAAGGGTATAAAAAGTTGTTCTTACTAAAACTAGTGTTTCGACCGATCGTTCGATTGTCATCCGATTTGGATCAAACTTGACAGAATTTTGTGTAACCAAATAATGTTAATCAGTAAGAAGTTCAGGAGCAATAGCATTGATAACAAAAAAGTTTTTCTCATTAGGACTTTTTTCAGACCTATCATCAGACCTATGTAATACAAAAGACAGCTATACAATTTATACTCTGTACCAAAGGTACATAGAGTATATTATGTTTGTGCAAAAGTATGTAACAGGGAGAAGGAATCATTTCCGACCATATAAAGTGTATATATTCTTGATCAGCATCAACAGCCGAGTCGATATAGCCATGTCCGTCCGTCTGTCCGTCCGTCCGTATGAACAAACAGATCTCAGAGATGGTAAGAGATAAAAAATGTTCAATTTTTGCCACGCCCCCTACCGCCCCCGCAATTTGGAAATAACGTTATATCTCCCACAGTTTTAAAGATAGACGATTCGTACCTTCTTGAGATAGTTAGTAGTTAGCAAAATGTATCGATTTTTCGAAGAAATAATAAAGATCGGATGAGCGGTTCTCAAGTTATGAGCAAATAAGGAAATATATATTATATACAAACCAAATATCATGATAAATGCCCTCCTACCCTTCGAGATTGATGCGACGGTTATTGCAATGGCATCACCTAGCTTCATATGGTGTAACTTATCCTGTGACGGCTCATCGACATTTGTAAAACCTCTACTGTATGGCAATGCGTATCTTCACAATACTGTGCATATTCATTAGTTATTTAACATTAAAAACATTTGTTGTTCATTACTTGATCTCTCAAGAGTCTTAAAAAAATGATCAAATTAAAAGGGTTATCGAATTAAAGAATGAATTTTAAAAAATTTATTTTATTTAATTAAAAAAATTTCCTGATTAATTCTATTCCTCAATTTCATTGGGGGCATTAAAGAAAGTAACGGGAACTGATGATTTTAGTATCAACCCATTATAAAACTTCCGGAGAGACTCTCGCATTTCGCACTTGGTTATAAAATTATTATAATAAGCAGCTTTATTATCTCCACTGAACCTCTTCAATGATATCTTTATCCGTCATGATACTTCCGCATAATAAATCGACATCACAATCCTTCCATCCTACTTCGGCTAAACTGCTTAACAGAATGTTGTCATTATGATCGATGTAACCATTATCGAAAAAAAAAATGTTTTTCTAGGGCAAGTCCTTATTATGCTAGACGACACTTTGGTTTTCCAGATGCATGAAATACGCTTTATGCAGTCGAGAAGAGTAATTTTTGGAACAGGCCCTTAACTTTTTCTCAGGTCTTACATAAGCTAGACCATAAAGTGTCCCAAGTTTCAGGTCTGTAACAACATTTTTCTAATTTCTGCCTAAAATTTTGGAATTGGACCAGTGTGCATTGCTCAACATCTTTTTTGCGTGCAGAGCAAATGTCGAAAAAAGACTTTTCGATTTTGTTGCTTAAAGCTCTGATCTAATTTTAACAGACATTTTTGAAAATTGTATTTTGATTGAAATCATAATCAACTGAGAGTGATCTTACGTTTCTAAAGCAATGGGGTCGCATTGATCTGCCAATTATCAAGGGGGAAATTTTCTTAGTACCATATATATTTGATCAAAAGGTATAGGACTGAGTTTCACAACAATAAATTTAAGACTTTGAGAAGAACAGTAGTCAGTCTGATCAATTCTTCCAAGAGGCGTCTATCTAGCAAACAGAAATGTACTGAAATTCAAAAACTAGGTACTGGAAAACAGAAGCAAGAAATAGTACCTGATATTGATGTCAATAAGCGCAACGATTTTGTTAATCTGTTAGAAGTCCCTGAAGTCTTATATTATAAGTACCTGGGTAGTGCAACGACTGTGATAGTAGATTTAACTTTAGATGTGTAAGTCAATCTGATGTCCTTGAATGTATTGTCAGAATTAAATCTAATGCAGTTGGACTTGACGGAATGAAACCAAAATTTATAAAAATTCTTCTCCCTAAACTCATGTGCTCAATGCATCACTTACAACTTCTGTCTTCCCCACGATATGGAAAGCTGCCAAGACAGTTTCTATCCTAAAGCCAGACAATAACTATAGACCGATAGCTATATTGTCATAGGTAAAAAGTTCTGAAACATCTTATGGTAGATCGAGAATTCTCCATTAGAATATGTGGAAGAAGCAAGAAATTTGGGATTTCATTTCAATAGAACTCTCTGGATCACACATTTAGTGAAAGCTGTAGGAAGAACATAGAGCGTGTTAATCTAAATCTGTTCTAACAATATCTCCCTACCAGTATTCAATTACAAATAGCAAAAGCATTTCTTTTACCAACCCTTTTCAATAGCAACGAAGTGAGATACCTTAAGTTCTGGCAAACTGAAGAATGCACATAACAATATTGCCCGATATGTTTATGGACTAAAACGCAGAGACCATGTATCCAGCTACTCAACAAAATTAATCGATCTTTCTCTTAACTCATGAACAAACTTCAGGGTGTTTATTCAATTGCACAAAATCATCTTTCAAAACCAACCACTGTATCTTTTTGTAAAACTTGAGTTATCAACATCAAGACGAACAAATAATTGAATCATTCCAAGACACAAACTTTTTCATTCAGAAAGACAATTTGGTGTTTATGCTATTCTGATTTGGAACTATGTAGTTACCAAACTTCCTAAAATGCATCACGATAGGGAAATGGGGAAATTGATAGGGAATAATAGAATAAGTTATATAGTAATATTAATTAAAAATTAATATAAAATATAAATTTAATGATAATTATATCAGTTAAGTCGGATTGTGTGTGTCAATGTAGTATTTTGTATGTTTGTGACTAGTACATTAATTTATAAGTTTATCTTGTACATAGCATCGGTCAATAAATCTATAAATGCAATTGTCTTCCCACGTAGACATTTATAAACAGATCCAGTTTCCTCTGCATACAAAATATAATTTTTGTCATACTTTCTTATTTAGGGTTTTATTATAATATCAGTCTAATCATATACAGGGTTTGTCCGGAAAGTAATAAGACTAAGTCGATATAAAAACATTTGCACATCTAGGCTGTAGGGCGGCTGCGAAAGCGTTGGGATGCCGTCCTTTGCACACTTCCACTCGCCGCAATTTATGGCCGTCAGTGAGCACTTTTGGGAGCATCTTCAAGCACACATTGTGCGTGTTCAAATGCTCCGTCACAATGTCATCAGCCACAGATTTTGGTAAATTAAACATCTGGGAAATTAAACGAATACTTAGTCGACGGTCTGACTTCAAAACTTTGCGCACACGAGATACATTGTCGGTGTTTGTCAAAGTCGAAGGTCTTCTAGCACGGTCTTCCCGGCCTTCCAAAAGGCCTAGTGCCACCGAAACAAACCACTTCTTGCTCAAGCAACATCGAAAACTAGTGATAGTTATCGATGGTTTTGAAAAAACAATCGTTGACTATCGATAGTTTTCCACCCCTAAGTTTGACGAGCTGAGTTGATATAGCCATGTACGTTTGTCTGCCCGTCTATCTTTTCGTCCATCTTTTCGTCCGTCAGTCTGTTTCTATGATATCTACCGCTCAGTCTTAAAGCTATCTTTACTGAACTTTGAACGAAATCGTTCAGATCAAATACGCTGCACATTTGTCAGAACCGGCCGGATCGGATGGTCGAAAAAGAAGTTCTAGTCTAGCCTCTAGTGAGTGGTAGAGTCCTAATGCTTTCCAGCTATGAATATTATCTTTTTTTTAACAAAACTTTGACAATATTAATCCTAATCGGATAAATATATCGTTAGCGGCCATATAACAAACTGGCCAGCCAAATGGTCTAGCATTGGCTAGCATTTTTCAAAAGGAAAATTAAATGGTTGAATAAAAAACATTTAAATTCTTTATTTATACAAAGTCTACGAGCTGCTAGGGAATAAAAAGAAATGAGATATTATTTTAAAGAAACATTTTAACTTCATTTTGCATTGGCAACTTGAATAAGGTATATTATTATACACTTGCAAAGGGTATTATAATTTTGCGCAGAAGTTTGCAACGCATAGAAATATTCATTTCCGACCCTATAAACTATATATATTCTTGATCAGGGCGACGAGCTGAGTCGATTGAGCTTTGTTCGTTCGTCTGTCTGTTTCTACGCAAACTAGTCTCTCAGTTTTAAGGCTATTGAGCTGAAACTTTGCACAGAGTTTTCTTTTTACTGCACACTGCTAATATGTCGGAACCGACCGGATCGGATGACTATATCTTATAGCTGCCATAGGAACTATCGGTTGAAAAGTGGGTCTTTGTTTAAAAAACTTTTTTGTTTTTAATGTAAACGCCTCCCGCTTCAGCTATTATTAGTTTTATACACTTTTACACAGATTTTGAAGTTTTGGTCAAAATCGGATGACTATATCTTATAGCTGCCATAGGAACTTTCGGTCTAAAAATGGGTCTTTGTGAGAAAAACTATTTTGGTTTTAATTTTAACGTTCTCACTAAAACTAGTCTTGTAACCGATCGTTCCTATGGCAGCTATATGCTATAGTCATCCGATCCGGCCGGTTTCGACAAATGTGCAGCGTATTTATACCAAAAGACATTGTGCAAAGTTTGGTTACGATAGCTTAAAAATGACGGAGGAGATAGCATAGAAACAGTCGGACGGACGGACATGGCTATATCAAATCAGCTCGTCATGCTGATCAAGAATATATATACTTTATGTGGTCGGAGATGCTTCCTTCTATGCGTTACAAACATCCGGACAATTTTAATATACCCTCTTCAAGGGTATAAAAACTTCGGCAAAGACGAAGATAGCTTGGCCTTCTCGTTTTTATACCCTCCGTCTGTCCGTCCGACTGTTTCTATGCTATCTCCTCCGTCATTTTTTTAGCTATCGTAACTTCAGCATGACGAGCTGAGTTGATATAGCCATGTCCGTCTGTCCGTCCGTCTGCCCGTCCGTCTGTCCATCTGTCCGTCCGTCCGTCTGTTTCTATGCTATCTCCTCCGTCAGTTTTAAAGCTATTTTAACCAAACTTTGCACAAAGTCTTTTGGTACAAGTACGCTGCACATTTGACGGAACCGGCCGGATTGGATAACTATAGCATATAGCTGTCATAGGAACGATCGCACAGTGGTTTATCTTGGCCTATTTTTGGCATAAACTCCTGTTTTTAAGTGATTGACCCCAAATTTGGTTTATTATCATATTTTGGGCTCCAAGGACGACTTTGAAAGTTTCATTCAATTTGGACCAATATTTGATATAGGTGCCATATATCCGATCTGGCCGATTTGCCTCAATTTTTTTGTTTTTTACGCTATTGAACTTAAATTCGGTATGTACTAGTATTTTTCGCTCCTACTACGACTTACACAATCTTGTCAGGTTTGGACCACTATTTGATATAGCTGCCATATAACCGATCTGGCCGATATTCACCAACTTCGTTGGTTTTAAGGATATTGGACTGAAATTCGGTTTGAGCACTTATTTTAAGCTTCTTTAGCGACTTGTCAAATATGGTTCGATTCGGCATATTATTTCATATTGCTGAAATATAACTGATCTGTCCGATTTGCTCCAACTTTACGCTATTGAACTGAAGTTCGGTTCGTACTTTTATCTATTGCTCTAAATACGACTTACAAAACATTTTTGTGTCGCTTCCAAACGAAAAAAATTTTTTAAACTCTCTCTCTCGAGTTCAGCTGCAATATAGCCGATTTTCGCGAAAAGTCACACATTGCAACGTTTTTTAGAACGAAGAGTAAGCATACAAACTTTTGAGTCTGTGCGACCATGGCCTCTCGTGCCTCCCATACAAACAAATTCGTAGTACTATTAGTACAAATTGATATGACTCTGAATTCAGACAAGTTTAATATATTTTAGGAATGATTAAAAATCTTACAACATATATCTATATATATAAAAAAGTTCAACCTGGACTGACTGACTGACTGACTGACTGACTGACTGACTGACTGACTGACTGGTGACCGTCGTACAGCCTAAACCATAAAAGATAGGAAGATGAGATTTTAACATTAGTTTTATCTTATGGTGAAAGTGAGTACTAAGAACGGATTTTGGAAAATTCTGTTGGCAAATGTGGAAAATTCGCGGAAAACGGTTGTATGAAACTTTTTTGTTTTTCATCCGATCAAGTTCAAACTCATTTTCAAAGATCTATATGAAAATTCGACAACAACTGCATTCCAATCTTCCGGAAAATTCACCCCGCTGGGTGGAAAGTGGGTGGTCAAGGTTGTATGGGCGAAACTTTAGTTGCCAGCGATTAGCGCCAAACTCATTTTCAAAATTACACATAACAAAACATAAGTTGTAAGCATAGTACGCGAAATAGAGATTTTGGAAAATCTGCACAAGAGGAAATTGGCCGGAAAAATCTGAATACAAAAAAGTTTTTATCATGGATTGGCTTGAAACTCGGTTTGTAAGTATAAAATACGAAATAGTTTAAAATGTTATATTCCGAAGTTGGAAAATTTGACCTAACGGTCGAAAAATTCCCGGAAAACTCTGCATGAAAAAAACTATTTTCCATCCGATTGGCTCGAAACTCGGTTTGTAAAGACAAAATACGAAATAGTTTGATATGTGATTTTTCAATGTCGGAAAAGCCGCCCAAGAGGAAAATGGCCGGAATATTCTGCATGCAGAAACTATTTTTCATACGATTAGCTTGAAACTCGGATTGTAAGGACAAAATGAGAATTTATTTTGTTTTTAATTTTCCGATGTTGGAACTATCGCCGGGATGCTCACTGTGAAGTGAATGGGATGTGGGTGGAAAGTTGTTTTGGAAGTGGGTGGTAAGTGGATGTAAAGTGGGTGAAATGTGGCAGGAAGTGGGAGGGATGTGGGTGGAATGAGGATTGGATTTTAATGGGAAGTGGGCGGGAAGAGGACGGGAAGATGGCGGGAAGATGGCAGGAGGTGTGTGGTATGTGGGTGGCAAGTGGGTGGGATGTAGGTGGGAAGTGGGCGGGAAGTGGGATGTGGGTAAGTGGTGGGATGTACGGTGGGAAGTGGGTGGGTGGAATGTGGCGTTATGTGGGAGGAATGTTGGTGGCAAGTGGGTGGAATGTGGGTGGGATATGGGTGGGATGTGGGCTGATAGTGGGTGGGATGTGGGTGGGTAAATGGGTGGGATGGAAATGGGAGGAGGATGGGATGTGGGTGGAATGTGGCGGTATGTGGGAGGGATGTGGGTGGGATGTAAATGGTAAGTGATCGGGATTTGGGCGGGAAGAGGGCGGGAAGTATGCGGTTTGTTGGAGGTTAGTGGGTGGAATGTGGGTGGGATGTAGGTGCGAAGTGGGCGGGAAGTGGGTGGGATGTGGGGGGGAAGTGGGTGGGATGGAAATGGGAAGTGGATGGAATGTGGGTGGGATGTGGGCGGTATGTGGGTGGGAAGTGGGTGGGATGTAAATGTGAAGGGGGTGGGATTTGGGCGGGAAGAGGGCGGGAAGTGTGCGGAATAGTGGGCGGATAGTGGGTGGGATGTGGGCGGGAAGTGGGTGGGATGTAAATGTGAAGGGGGTGGGATTTGGGCGGGAAGAGGGCGGGAGGGGGAAGTGTGCGGAATAGTGGGCGGATAGTGGGTGGGATGTGGGTGGGAAGTGGGTTGGATGGAAATGGGAAGTGGATGGTATGTGGTTGGAATATGGGTGGGAAGTGGGCGGAAAGTGGGTGCGAAGTGGGCGGAAAGTGGGTGGGATATGGGCCTGAAGTGGGTAGTAAGTGGGTGTGCGTTGGTTATATACTGTTGAAGGCGCAGCGAAGCGTGGCGGGCTATTTGCTAGTGTAATATATATTAATTAACTTACTTAAAACTTTCGACCATATAGTTACATTTTGGAAGTTTTCTTTTATAATGGATTCAAAATAACTTTTTTTTTGTAATGTTTTGTCATCTTCCACGTGATAATTTCTGATTTTTTCAAAAATCCAATCTGACATTAATGATATTTTGCATTTGTTGCTGCGCCAAATATCAAAGAGATCACTACGACGTAACTTGAACGTCCCTGAATATTGTGGAATTGTGAGAAAAGGGGGACGAACGGGGAAAAGGTGTAAATTAGCGATGAAGAACGACATTTATTTGTACAAACTGGCGTACTCAGTTTTTGTCAGCAGGCGTTAGATCGTTAGTTTTATTCCACGAAACACAGAAGACCCATTTTAATTTTCTTCAAAAATACACATAAATTGGACATTAAATACAACTCGAAGACTTAGACTACACAAAAATGTACTATATACAGTGAGTGCTACATACCTTAATCTTCAATTTCCACTATTTTCTTGATTTTGTTCGGAGAGAAAATTTTTATTTTCACGCGCAAATGTAAACTAACTAATGTGGCGCCAATTTCTTAACCATAAGCAGCTGATCGATTGTGTACGTTTGAAAGCTCATTAAAAGCTTCAGTAAAGCTTTTGAGGCGTTATTTTTTAAGTTTTTACATGTATGATGTATTAACTCTAAGAATTTAAAATCAAAAATACAAAACATTAACATAAATTTTTCGACTTTATGCCAAAAAATCGCCCTCTTGGACCATAGTGGATCGGTCGAAAAACTAGTTTTAGTGAGAAAAACTTTTTTTAGTGCTCTCGCTCCCAACGCTCGTATTTATAAGTTTTCAATGATTTCACATAATTTCAACAAGATTTGTCGAATTCGGACCACTATATAGTATAGCTGACATACAAACTGCCAGGCATATATTAAGCTCCAAGGGTATATAAACTTCGGTAGAGCCGAAGTTAGCTGGCCTCTATTATTACTGTTAACGTCTCATACTTCAGCGACTATAAATATTATACGCTTTTACACAGATTTGAAAGTTTGGTTCAACAAAATCAAATATTTTCAAAATGTTAGAGGTCACCTTACTTCAACGTTTGCAAAAGCAATCTTACCGCTCGCCAAGATGCTTTCTGTGTTGTTGTTTCTCAAAGATTTTCTTCATTTGTATTGGCGTCCACACGGCATTAAGATCAGGTCGTCCCCCTTTAACGGATTGAATCCACTTGGAGTTTAGTAACCGGATTCAACTGCTTAAGGACTTCTGATTTTCCTCAAGCCTGATCTCGAAACCGTAAATATGATTGTCATCTTCCATTTAACATTTTTAATTTTACATTTTTCATGAAAACGTTTAACCGAAAACCGATTCAGAATTTGTTTATTTGTAATGGCAACTCTGCCAATGAGTGGAATCTTTTAAGGTTCAGGTTTAACCGAAAACCGATTCAGAATTCATTTATTTGTAATGGCAACTCTGACAATGAGTGGAATCTTTTCGAGTTTGAGTCTTGCGAAATTCGTAACTATATTTGTAATCTAAACTTTGGTTTTACAACGGGGTCGAACCTTCGAGACTTTTCTATAGAATTTGAGCGGTTTCATCTAGAAATCTCACAGTCATTTTTCTCTGAGTGTATTGCATATTCAAAATATAACGTATCTTTGCATTTGAAATGCTTTATTTGCATTTGGATGCGACGAAAAGTTCTCCTGCTTCTGCCTGGCCAGAAGTGCATTTTTGCACGCAATCCTGGCACCTACCGCGACATTGGCATGGAGTCCGGCTGACTGACGTCACTTGGCAGGCAGACAATTTATGCGCCTGCCTTGCCCCACCCCCCGTCGGCCGTTGGGTTATCGATACCCTGGTGCTGGTGCTCCAGTACTGGTACTGGCGCTGGTTCCCATGTGCGTGTCATCAAGTTGGTCTAAAGTGACAGTCGCGATTTAATGGCACACAGTCCGAGGCGAAGGCGGTGGTTACAAATTAATATGGAACCGGGCCAGAAGGGCTATAACTTGGACAACAGGCTTTCGGGCAATGAATAATCAATCGATTCCAGTTCAATTAGCACCTTTTAGTGTTCAAAATGGCGCGCCCTATCCCAATCCTACACAATTCCGAACGGCCCACTGGTACTCCTAGAGCTGTCAATTTCACTGTCAGCGTTTGTCAAAAGTTAAGTGCAGCTGGGAAACGGCGACGTTCAATGTCAGGTCTACAACACATAACTGCAAATTATTTGCCATTGTAAGTTGGTTGTGGTTTTGCCCCGATTGCCGCAACCTTCACATAGAAAATCTCTCAACAAGAAAATTACACACACACAGACGGCAGGGACACCATGTGGGGGCGTGTTAGTTGGAGGGAACTTTGACAATAAGTAGGGATTAGTCCGTCTGCCGCACAGGAACCAATTAAGAGGCCACTAAAAAATTTTTGATGGGTTATGAAGACTCAAAATTCGAGTCTAATTATTAATAACGAAAATTGAGGTAACATGGAATAGGTCGTTGTGGTTTCCGTTGAACAACAGCTGGGCCGCCACGTCAATCAACCTGGATGCTTCACTCTTTGTTTTTACATAACGAATTTGAAATGAATAAAGCCAGACATGCTCATGCCCAGTTTTCATTAAGAGGCGGGGTGTGGCGCCAATAATCAGTTTGAATTATGCGCACTAACTCTCCACCTCTCAACACCAGCCCACACACCCCAACCCGCTGGACGGTCTGCCTCGATTGGCAGACAAATTTTTAATTAGCGCTTTGACTAAGCGAGGTTTTAACTAAATCATAAAACGGGTTACAATGTATTAGGCTATCCCCTAACAAGATAAATGACAGGTATTTTGATTTGTAAATACTTCTTGTTAAGTATAAAATACTTCTTGTTAAATATTTCTTCCCCTGGGTAAAGCGAGTATTTAAGTAGGACACTTGATACCTTTTAATAAGAATTACCTACCTTAGATTGAACGCTTGCAAAAAATACTTTTAATTTTTAGCCCGAATTCTTCAACATTTAACCGCTGTAGGGAACCTGCGTTGGTTTGGTAAGCCGTTACCATTGGCTTGTGGCTTAATTGCAATTAATTATAAAAGTAATCCATCAAAAGCAAACATTGCCTAGTCCATGCACCAGCTCTGGGAGTGTGAGTTTTCAGGCATCGTCTGCCATTCGAAGCGACGGCGGCGGTTTCTTTTTGGCCAAAACTTTGGCTTGGCCCAATCACGCGAATGTCGTATAAGCAATTTTTTATGCTCCTAACTATAATGCAAAATGCAAATTAGTGGAACAAACACCAAAAAAAAATAATAAAGAAAAAAAGAAAAGAAAATGCACTATAAATCATTTGGAATAAGCACTTACATCATAAAGGGCTATTTTAAATGCATTTCGAGAAGAGATAAGGAAATGAATTGGAATACAAATTTTGGATGAAAAACATAAGCATACACTATACAAACCCTAATTAGTCGTAGTTAGTAATAAATAGTAAAGTTCTAAAATAAAATTAAATAAATCTTGAGTTCATCATTAACAATTTTACTTAACTCATACTTGGGGGAATGATGAAATATGAACGAAGAAATATGGAAGTGGATACACAGAAAAAAAAACGTCGAGATATTTTCAATCTTTTAAATATTGGAGTAAGCCCGGCACGAGCTTGAAAATTCAATCTCGATTTCCAGGATATTCTACACAATTCAATCTCTTAAGGATTGGTCCATTCCTTTCGAACTTGTATCATTCCAAATGTGCTTACTACAATCCCTTTGGAGATCACATGCCCATAAATTAGAGAGCGAGAGCGAAGAAATATAAGTAGCCTTTTAGACACGCAGCAACAACCAATGGGTATGGTGGTGTGCGATGAGATGCCGTTCCATTCCTGTTCAGTGCGAATTGTCGTTAGTTAATTCGTAGCTAACCTAGAATAAGCATAAAATGATCCAGCTTTGGGATTAAATTGTGCTCGAATTTTTTGCACAATTCAATCCTTTATAGGATCACCCCGGGTTATATGTAATCCTTCTTAAGTCGGATCAACTCAATCTTTTTTCAGATCGGGTCAAGCATATCCGGGATCGAATCCAACCGATATTTTTATACTCTGTACCAAAGGTATATAGAGTATATTAAGTTTGTGCAAAAGTATGTAACAGGGAGAAGGAATCATTTCCGACCATATGAAGTATATACGTTCTTGATCAGCATCGACAGCCGAGTCGATATAGCCATGTCCGTCCGTCCGTCCGTTCGAATGAACAAACAGATCTCAGAGATGGTAAGAGATGGAGGATTGACATGTTTGGGACAAATGCGTCTTTTACTTGCAGGCAGATCAAGTTTATTTTTAATATACGCCACGCCCCCTCCCGCCCCCGCAATTTGGACAGAGTGTTTGTTCCTTTTAGAGATAGATCGTCATTGGTAATATGTATCGATTATGAGCAAAAAAACCATAAAACCCCGCCCCACGCCACTCTTACACAACCAAAACTCATTTTATTAAACAAAGAGACAGCGCAAGAGAAACTTAGAGATGAGCGCAGCAGCAGCACTGCATTCAGCTCTAACTCTAGACAGGTACAGAGAATGTCATAGTCAGGCTTGACCGACTTTCTCACTTGTTTTTCTGTGTACATTTCAATTTTGGTTGCTTTACCTCTTCTAGTCTCTAAAACTACGAAAGGAGGGACAGGCCTGTATCGACTCGGCTGTTGAATCTGTTCAAGAATATTTAAACTTAATATGGTCGGAAATGGTTCCTTCAGCTGTTTCATACTTTGGCACGACTTTAGTATACCCTTTTTACCCTACGAGAAAATGAAATATTTATTTGGTGCGATACATCAATGATTTAATAACTGCCATTTACTTTCTAAAGATTATTTCATGTAAATGTTGGTTGATGCTACGCCTGAGGTGGGCTTTTTCCAGTATGGCGGGTGTCCCACTAATGGCTACTGTAATGTCTTCCGGGGCTGCAGTTGTGGCTGACTTGTCCCTGTACACGAGAGACTTCACCTAGCCCCAGGAAAATAGTCTTATGGAGTCATATTACATGATCTTGGCAGCCCATAGACTGGTCCCAAAACGGTTGATGACTTCGCTGTGTGGCATATGGCATCTTCTCCAATGCCGCGAACCAAGTCTTTATTGGCAAAACTGAAAACGTAAATCTTTGTATTTTTAGATTTGGTTTATGGCCTATATAAACTGAATTTTGGCTGAACTTAATAATGGTACTAAATATCGCGGTATTTTAGCTGTCGAGTACCATTTCCGTTGTGTGCTACAAGTACAAAAGTACCCATAAAACGCGAACAGAGGTTTCATTTGAAAAACTGGGTATCAGGTGATGCTTACAGAGGTCCCTTTTATCATAATTTAACGGTTTTATGCCGGGTTTTTAAAAAAAGTTGGATTTTGTCGAACTGTGTTATTGTTAAAGCAAGTAAGAATGAGGACCTGATTGTAATATACCCGGTAACCCTTTACTCATTTACACAGAAAATATTTTCAAAAAACCATCCCTCTTAACCACTGTGCTATACTAGCTAAAACTGGCACGCGTCAAAAAGGATTTTTTTTTTGTTTTTTCTTTCTTTCTAATCGGCTGTCTATTTTTCTGGCGGAGTTATGTCGTTTGTAACACGGCGGAGATATGAGGTTTTAAAACGTCGTTCAAAACGACATATCTCTGCCAGAAAAAAAGCGACATATCTCCGCCGACAAAATGTACTGCGCGGAGATATGTCGTCGAAGATATGACGCTATGACATTTATTATCCTACTAAGTCTATGCTTAGACATTTATACGTTTTCATATAAACCTCCGGGTATATGGCAACAGATGCACTCCAAGAGTATCTAAGGAGATTCGAAAATTGGGCGTGTCGCTGGAATATATCTGTAAACCTTGACAAGTGTGCCTGTGTTACGCACACACTCAGAAGAGATGTTAGTCCTGGGGTATTCTTGCATGGTGAGGTATTACCTCACAGCACGAGCCACAAATATCTAGGTGTGACCTTAGATAAAAGACTCACGTTCAAACAGCATGTTGCTGATGTGACTAGCAGACTTCGCAGCAAAGCAAAAGCGTCAACAACAAGCTGTCTCTAAGGAACAAAGTTCTCATATACAAGGTTATCTTAGCTCCTATCTGGCGCTACGGCGTGCAGGTGTACGGAATAGCTGCAAAAACCCACCTGAGCAAAATCAGGGTTTTCCAGGCCAAACTACTGCGAAGAATCACAGGTGCTAAGTGGTACATTCGTACAAGGGAAAAAAAGGCCGCACGCTACCTTGACAAAGTAGCTTCCCACCTAAACAATCTTGCAAGACGCCTCATGCGAAGGAGGAGGATTAACGGGATCAGGGCAAGAAGGAGACTCCAAAGGATTCACCCAACGGACCTTGCTGACCGAAGGATCTAGTCTTTATATGGAGATAATTGCCTTAAATTTGCATCACACAAAGCTTCAGTTTTTAACTCACTCTTATACATATACATCAACGCTCACCTGAAACAAAGACCTAGATACTTACCTTCGGATAAAAACTAAAACTAGAATATACTCAATCATAAAATACAAACACGATATTCTAACTTCAAAACATATTAAAAATCTTACGTTAAAATCCCAACTAGATGATATAAACAATTAGCAAACTCAATATACAAATTAAGACAGACATATAAATTAAAATAGCACTACAATATAAGTTAATCTTAGGAGTAACAGTAAATTGTAAATTTTTAGAATTAGGGTAACTAAATAATGAATAAATGGATTTATTATAATTTATAAAAATCCGTGTAGACCTAGAGGCTAGCTCATAGACACCGGTGGCCGAAGTCACTCTTGTGTTTCACCCAGATGCGAGCCGAAGTAAGCAAGTAAATCGACTGTAATCTCTATTGCTCACCAACCTAAGCACACTTTTCTATTCTCTCCATTTGTCCAGCCCCAACCTATGTAGATGTCTTGTAGTTGGTGTCTCTCTTCTCGGATGCATTTTAGAAAAATGCGTTGGAGAAATAGACAGGAGGCTTAGGACCTGCCTTACAGCCCAAGTGCGCAAAGTAAAAAGCCCAGCAACTGCTCTAAGCTAACCTAACCTAAACTAGTTAGTTCCGTAGCTGTCGCAATCGCTGTCTTCACTCCCCAAGCTGAAATAGCAAACAAAATTGTGTCGTGCTTAATTTTGTTTTATTTTCCCCATCTTATTTTAATTTTGTAAATTAATAAATTAAAGTCAGTTGCATAAATCTTGAAACTAAACCAACTCTTATAGTCTCTGAAATCTGGGCAGACAGATTAAATTGAACTTTTCTCAACCTCATTTTATTTCCCATGTCTATCCGATCCATTAGATGTGCTAGTACCAAAAAACGTCACTCAAATTGTCACTCAATTCCGAGTGGATGTGAGAGACTGAGCGCCCTGATGCAAACTGGCCACTGGAATATGGGAGGAGACACTCGTAATTCGCTCTCTTTCTGGCTCACTCTCGGCTCGTTCAGTTAAGAATCTCAGTAACAGCAGGCGGTAGCAAGCGACTTGTGGTCGAGGCGTAGCCCAGAGCCACAATAACAACCACGAAAATTTATGAAACAACAAAATTGGTGGAGGGAATGCAACTTAAATGGCGACTTGGCCGGCAGTGATTTACAAGAGGAGCAGTACGAAGGAGAATTATGACGATACACGGGGCCAGAGGAGGACAAGCAAAAAAGATGGCGTTGGCTGCGGGCACACAAGGATAATAAATAATTGCTTGGCAGCATAATTTCTGATGCTGCGGCCAGGCCCCTGTCAATGCACATGTTGATCCCCTCCAGGGGAGGTGGTGCAGCGTGCACTTGCGCAGCCATGTGGTGGAGGGACTACGAAAAAAATGTTAATCCGGATAAGCAGCGACCGAGGCAACGCCCTCGACACCAATGACAGCTGCCCAGCTGAAGCTGATGAGTTTTTGGCATGGACATGGGAAAATGCGGTTAAACACGGTTCGAGCTCTCTAGCCCCGGCAAGGTCAAGCGAAAGTGCCAAATGCAATGTCTAGAGGAGATGATCACTTGAAGCAATTCCCAATTGCCGGTTGCCGGTTGCCAGTTGCGTGATTCCTGCAATTATCCAACGATCGAGCAACGATCGATTGATCTGCATGGCAGCATTTGATCGTGACATTTGATGGACATTTGCCGCCGCTGCTGTTTGCTGAAATCAAATAGCCTGAAAATGGGTAGAGCATACACAAGTTTGAACGTCACTCAACTCATTAGAATCTCAATTCCACAACTGACACAACTGCAAATTGCCATTGACATGGCAATTGGTGGAAATCAGAAGCGTTTGAATGTTTAAATGAGACAATTTGGAATATATAAACGCAGGTAGAGGGGGGAATTTTAGTAATTTGTTTAACTGGGCTTAAAATCTAGACAACAATTTAGTTCTGAAAGGTACTTGTATCATTTAAGGCTGCCTAGCTTTTTTGTAAGAGATTCGATATTCGCACAGAAAAAAAAAAAGATCAAAGATCAGCCCTATCTTTCATAAGATCGGAAAAATATCAATTTTTCATATCAATGTGATACTATTTCCACCAAAACATATGGACGCTATAATATCATCTTGATATTTATTTCAGATGAAGGCCGATTTGATACTCAAAATACCCGTATGATACTAAATATCGTGATATTTTTTTTCTGTGGGTTATTTAAACCGCGTTTATCTCTACTTGGGGCTACTCTTCTAGTTCGGGGGTATTTCAAAATGATCGCTACTTAGAAAAGTCAAATAAGTTGCTGTTGCAATCCATCTGTAATTATTGCTTACACCACCACAAATCGATGAAAAAATAGATGGATCTTGTTTGATTTTTGTGGTGAACTAATATGATGTGCAATCATTATTGCTAATTATGATGAATGTGATGGATGAAAAATACAAGGTTAAAATTAAATAAAAGCGTTCGTCGTAAGTCTATCAGCTTTATTTTGATGTTTAATTTTTCGCGACCAATGTTTGTGAAAGGCCTACTACGAATAGGATGAATTTAATTCCGTTTTGTACCCAAAACTGTAAGTGTATTTCCGCATGGCTAAACACACACACGCAACGCGATAATGAGCATGTGTGTTTGGCCGACCCCTGCTCCGTACCAAAGGTAGACTAAGCCGCACTTTTCTGCGAGATTTGTAACATGCGAACTTCTTTGCAAAACATGAATCAAAAATTCGGTATATTTCATTGAGAACTTTAGGACAATCTGAATTTGTAGGTTTAATTGGCCGCGGGTGACTTAAAGTTTCCAATTTATCCCTAATCTATCTTTGAACTGTTATTGTAGGCAGAGATCTTTAACAAAAGTGTCGAAGAAATAACTTAAAAAAAACTTTAATGTGCAATTCATTTTAGTGCTCAACTTTATTCCTT
The DNA here is from genome assembly GCA_018904275.1 of Lordiphosa clarofinis. NCBI lineage: Eukaryota > Metazoa > Arthropoda > Insecta > Diptera > Drosophilidae > Lordiphosa > Lordiphosa clarofinis. The sequence continues at coordinate 346,900 of JAEIGQ010000133.1, forward strand.
GTTTTTTTACACATCTGAATTAATTTCAAAGGAAAAACTGAAATCATAGGCATTTCAACAAATAAACAGACTACAGATTTTGTTGGTCCGTTGTGCTTTCATTACTTTGGAATTCCCAACTGCTTATTTAGTTGACAGCATAGCTGTTAAGTAATGATTACTAATCGTAATGATTACATATTTGATTTTTTTTTTTTTTGAAAGGCAAAATAATGATTACAATACGACTATTTTCAGTTTTACACGATTACTAATTGATTACATTCAGAAATAATCAAAAATAATCGGGATTACTTAGGATTATCAAAAAATAATCAAAAAGAATCAAAAAATAATTCGACTACTTTACAAGATTATTTTTGATTATTGCATTAGCTCCCGAGTAACAGTTTATGCTGTTAAGTACAGCAAGGTAAATATGAATTGTTTCTCCTCTTCATTTCATCGTGTTATGGCCTGCATTATGACTCCCTCCAGGACTATCAACATCTCGTTTGAAATGACTCTTCTTCAACTTGACAGTAAGAAGAGGCGGACTTAATTTTTTCTTGATTTGTATAGCGCTGGGATAGACTTATAAAAATATTTAGTCGGACAGGAGAGAAAGACTTACAGCTGAAAATATTGAAAAAATTATTGTTGTACGTTGCAACACTTCATAGTTTTGTAAAAAAAATAAAACAATTATTTGAATAATTTTTCTTAAAATTTATTGCTTCATTTTTAATTTACTTTTTCGCCCTCACCAATTTTCTGCTATGTTTGACTATAATTGGTGAAATTATATGTATAAAAGTTTATAGATGATAAGATGTTTATAATTTTCTTATGTGTGAAAGTCTTTTAGCATTTTGCTAGTTTTTGCCTGTAATTAAAAAGGGCCGATATTAATATCTTACGTGGGAGACAGAAAATCCAATTTCCCGGAAATCTTGTATAATGAAAAAATTTTTTGTAAATCTTCATATTTTGAGTGTCACGAAAGAAAATTTTTTCTTTTAACCACATTTTTACGCATAGAAAAAATGAATTTTAAAAAATTTTAAAAAATGTTCGGTCCTGACTGGGACTCGAACATCTACGCCGAACCACCTATTTTATCTGACTAGAAAAATGCAACATATAAGAAAAAAAAACAATATAACCATATGCTTTTTAGAATACAGCACTTGCGGCCCATTGTACTGAGAACGGACACTCTCCTGACTTAACAGCTGTAAACATCTTACAACAAGAACAACATTACAATAAACGGTTTACCTTGGAAATGCTCCACATCATATCCACACCAACACATAGAAGGATGAACGCCAAACAAGACACAGAAAATTGCGCGCATTTATACAGACATCTACTTAACCAAATCAAAAATTCAAATTAGTTTCCAACTCCACAGCTGACTAAGCGGACGCTGTGCCTTTTTTGTACGTACACTTACAAGATTTTGTCTAGAATTATGTGATATAAATTGTTGTTTTTTGTGTTATACTGTTTACAGCCCTGAAGACGAATCCCGAAGGGGTTTGAAATATATTGGAAAATCAAAACTCGTGTTTGTTTGTTTGTTTTTAATAAGCACGTAAAAACATTGACCTCGAGCCAGCTAAAAAATCCCAAATATTTTGTGGGAATATATTCATATTCTTTTTAGCATATATATACGGACTCTAGAGTAATCATATGCGACAAATTTTAATTTTTTTCAAAACTACCGAACTACACTCGATAGTGCTACCCGAACTGAGTAAATCCCTATTAGCGTTTGGTTAAATTGGTAGCACTTTTCTTTTTTTTGACCCTCAAAGTTTTTGATTTTTGGTGTGACAACAAAAAAAAGGTGTCATCAGATTTGGGCATACAGCTCATTCAGTTTTAGTGATAGCTGCAATCTGTAGCTATAAAATATTTTAACAAGCTAATACATTTTTGAACACGTTGAGATCATATTAAAGAAATATTTAAGTTTTATTTTTATTTATTTTATTTATAAATAGTTTAGTTCGGCAAAGACGAAGTTAGCTTGGCCTTCTCGTTTTTTTTTTTATTTTTTTGCATTTTTTTATAGGATATTTGAGTATATCACCCCAAAAGGATTTTTGGAAGTTTGAAATTCTAAAGAAGATATACAGGTCTGTTCCTATTTCCGAGTGGATTTAAAATGTAAAACGATTGTAATTCCGAATCGTTTTCATTTGATGTTCCCGTTTCCGAGTGAAATAGAAATCGATTTTCTTCAAGTTCGAGTTCAATTCGTTTTCGAACTATAATTCAGCTGAATGGTAACAAGAACAATTTCGATCAACACAGCTTGGTTTCATTTCGATCGTTTTTGGTTTCGTCTACATGCAATTTCTGGGGTACAACTTTGCTTCCTTCTGTGCGTTACAAACATCCGGACAATTTCAATATACCCTCTTCAAGGGTATAACAACTGGCATTTTCTCAGTATTACCGCTCATAATCACAGTCATGGGTAATATTAAATGTTTTTAAGCTGATCTGCGAAGTTTGGTCGAAGTCGCTAACCGTTGAGACAAGCGTTTTCAAGTGTATCAAAACTTCGGCACAGACGAAGTTAGCTTTGCCTTTCTCGTTAGTTTTCATTTCACACAAACTGGAGACGTGGAATGTGGAATCGTGGCCGCCAGCACTATACCTGTTTTTTGGACCCCCGTCTTGGACGGCCGAGAGCTTTTTGAACAGCCCTCGTATCGAAGCAGCAATATTTCGTGCAAATTTATGTAATATGCAAAAGAAATCATTTCCGACTATATAAAGTATATATATTCTTGATCAGCATCAACAGCCGAGTCAGTATGACAGTATATCAACGTCGGTTAGAGCCGACTTTAACTTACGCTCTCGTTTTTATACCCGTTACTCGTAGAGTAAAAAGGGTATACTAAAGTCGTGCATATCTATGTAACAGGCAGAAGGAATCATTTCCGACCATATAAAGTATATATATTCTTGATCAGCATCAACAGCCGAGTCGATATAGCCATGACCGTCTGTCCGTCCGTCCGTCCGTCTGTCCGTCTGTCTGTATGAACACCCAGATCTCAGAGATGGTAAAAGATTTGGAAACAATTTGGAAGAAACGTTATATCTCCTACAGTTTTGAAGTTACTTTCTAAAGATAGTTAGTAATTAGCAAAATGAATCGATTTGCCGAAAAAATGATAAAGATCGGATGAACGGTTCTCAAGTTATGACCAAAAAAGTGAACCAAATGCCCCGCAACCCCCCCTCCCACCATAAAAATTGTTTTTCATGAGTAACGGGTATATCGAAGTCGGTTAGAGCCGACTGTTTGTAAAATAATAAAAAAATAAATAGAACTAGAAAAACTCTTTGCGTTTTCTAAAAACAGCCTCGACATGGAGAATACCCCCTTAAGCTTAACATTAACATAATTTGGATGGTACATTGATACTTACCGAAATAATTAGGGAGTGAGACAGTCACTTTTGTGGCAATCTTCTTTGAGACATGCGTGAAGGCCATACGCGTATGCCACCTTTGGGTGAAACAACAACGAATACGTGGCTTGCGGAATGTGCTTGGGCACTTTTGATTTAAATCAATGACACTGATAAGCCAAATCTTTATGAAATCACTCAATAAAAAACCCAACAAATAAATAACGAGTGAGTACCTAAGTACATATTTACATATATTTCTCACATGTTCGTGTTGATTTGTCTCTATGTGTATGTGTGCACCTGTGCAAAGTAATAATTTTGAAATTTGGCTCAGAGCTGCAATTTCTTGGCATGTTTTGCATATTATCAGCTAATTTCGACTTTGAGATAAGCTCTCTCAACCTCGTTGCCTTGCCATGAGTGTAATTTATGCCTCGCCATTGTTGCTAGTTCTTTTCCTACAATAACAACAACAAAATATTTATGCAAATTGCAATTGCGCTTTTGGTGCTCGCTCTTGCCCATATTTTATTGCATTTTCAAATATAATTGCGAGCTGAGCTTTTCCTTTTTTTTTGTTTTGGTTTTTGTGCCATTCATTTGAAGAGTTTTACACTGGCGATTTAATCTCGTTTAATTGCCGAGACTTAGGACCGACCACGTATCGGTATGATGATGTGCTGGCCGGGTGGATTACAGCTGCCACATACAATAATTGCATCAATGCTAATCATGTAGTTTGTGTGGAAGCAAGGAAAAAAAAACAGCAAACAGGACTGTTTAAGGTGCGCCAATTGATGGCCTGCTGCACACCTTGTAAGCTCACCCTTCGTTTTTTAGCGACCCCAAAGATTTTCCGCATTAATATTTGCAATTTTATGAACAACAGCGGCGACGATCAGTCGCAAAGACCCTTGCACCTGCTCATTTAGCGCATGCCGCTTGTCACAAGGAATGCTCTCGATCGTAGCAAGGATACTTGCACTTTTGAGAAACTCCTGATCACATGTTGCCAACGAAATGCATTTAAGGAACCAAAGTGTGCACATTTTCCCGTGAATTAATGGAACCAGACTTTTGAATTTGGCGTGCTCAGTCGTGCGTGTTCGTGTTACAAAGAAAAACACGACACGCTTCCAATTCTAGCCGGGAAACTCGACTAAATAGCTCTTACCTGTTTATTTCTCCAATAAAAATATAGAATGAAACGAAACTAAATTTATTAGGGGCTTATAATATTTTAGAACTGCTTCAATAGAAGGGGGAATGTATTTTTTATAAACTATTATCGTATGGTGAATGTTAAAGTATTATATTACCTGTATTAGCCTAATAAGCATACAGCTGAGATATAAAATCTGTTTAAACTTTACAGTCGATCAAATGAGACTCATTTTTTGAGAGTTTTCTTGACCCAAAGGTCGATTTTTAAAGTTGAGAAAAAAATATTGAATAATTAGACATAAACACAATAGACTCTCTTATAAGCAACTACACTGATAAAAAAAAAATTACGGTAAGATTTTAAGCATAAAATGAATGATTTGATCCCGACCGACTCATTGTTATTTTGACGTTATGACGAAAAACGATTTAAAGATTGTATGTACCTGACCTGATCCCTCGACCTCGACGTTTTCTAAGCGAATCTCCACTCGACCACGGCCCTAGTTGCTTGATAAGTGGCAAAATGTAGTCTGCTTACATTCTTAAGTGCCATCTTCATATGCGGAATGTTTTTTCAAACGCTGTGTGACCTCATGCAGACCGCACTGACAACACTTGCTCAGTGGACAAAATCTTGTGGCTTGAGCGTGAGCCCGGTTAAGACGGAATTACTTCTTTTAACCAGGAGTTACAAAATTCCTGATCCTTTTCCTTCTAAAATCAACGGAGTAAGCCTTGTATTTAATGACAAAGAAAAATATTTGGTTGTCATTCTGGACAATAACTACTCTGGAATGACAACATAAATTAACGCATAAAAAAGGCAACCATTGCTATTTTCTCTTGCAAAAAGGCCATTGGCCGCAAATGGGCTTTAATACACCCCATATTACTCTACGGAGCATTAGTATGGTGGCCAGCAGAAACAATCAGCTCTGAACAATCTGCATAAAGCAGAGAGAAGTGCTGAAATATGTATTAGCGGCGCTCTCCGAAGGACACCAACGAAAGCGCCAAACTCTATTCTTCACTTTCTACCACAGGCTGTGTGTGACCCAGCGGTTAGTGTGCTGGACTGCTGGGCAGGAGGTCGTTGGTTTGATCCCGCCTCTGAACATCTAATAATAAAAATTCTTTTTCTATCTTTAGAAATATAGCACCTTCACCAGCTATTGGCGCCAGCTGTGAAGTAACTAGCCATGGAAAAGCAAATTCTCAAACGTTGCCGTTCGGACTCGGTGTTGTAGGTCACTTTCTCTTGTGCGGAAAATTTAAAGCACACACTCTCGCAGCTAAGCAAATGGCTACCACAACAGCCACAGGGGCAATTCAGGACACGCCACCATACTCGAAGACCAAACGGGTATACCATTAATTAGACTACTTTATACCACAAACGACGTCCTATACCTAGCCGAAAGGATTGGGACAACCTTTCTCACTGATGATCTAAGCTCGACGAAAAATTAGAAGGGGGCGTTTTTTCTCTCAACCTAGATTTGAACTTATCGTTCCACCTTTCCGAACACTGTAGTGTGGACCAAGCAGAGGTGGTAGCCATCCACGAAGCTGCCACCTGCCTTAGCATACTTACGGTCAAGGAAGGAAATGTATTTATATACTCAGATAGTCAAGCCGCCCTTAATGCACTTGACTCACATATCAACAATGCTAAAACACTTACGGAATGTCGCTCATCTCTGAATGAGACCGCACGGCATTTCAGTATACACCTTATATGGGTGCCTGGACATCGCAACATAGAAGGAAATGAGTCTGACGACAAACTTGCCTTTAAGGGAAGATCACGTTAGGGATGTGCCCATTAAACGCGAACTTGACGTGCTGAAGAAAAACTGGGTATGAGTTGTTGCTACTAGATGCCTCTAGTTTCACAATTTATTGGTCCCAGTCCCAGGCTATAAAAAAAGTTGAATTTTGTTCCACTGTGTAATCTTCGATTATTAATTGAGGGCTATGCGAAATAAGGCCCCAAAATTAAATTTAAATAAAGCCCCAACAGTTTATATAGAAAACAAAAACCACTTTTTTACATCAAATTTAGGGCGTTATTTCCTTTTTTTGGGCAATATTTCCTAAATAAACTTTAAAAAATTAAATAAGTCCTCAAAAGAAGAAATGAAATATTACCGCAAAACTTTTATTTTTTTGGGATCTTATTTATTTTTCTAATTCTTGCTAAATACAAAGATCACACGATTTTTTTAATCAAATTTTCATTATATAGATTGAGTCAAATTTTTTTAATTGGGGAAATTATTTCATACTTCACATTGGGGTATTATTTTATTATAAACTAACATTTGGGGCCTTTTTTCATTTTATATTTTAAGGACTTATTTAAACGCTAATTATATACTTAACTTACCCCCTTTTTTGAGTTTTTTTTTAATTAATTTTTATTACTTAATAATTTTATTACTCCCCCCCACGCATCTTTTTATTAGGCTGAAATACTTTATTTTTTTTACATTAACTTCTTTCTATTTCTTCTCCCCCCCCTTCCCTCCCTTCCCATTTTTAACGCACACTTTCTCTTACTCAAGCACAATTTTGTAGAGCGAAAGGGTAACTAGAGTGCAGAGTATATAAATATGATCAGGGGTTGCTTTTCACTTGTCACCGTTACGCAGCTAGTGCGTTTGCCTAGGGCACTCGAATGGAGCTTCGATGAAATTAATGACGTTATTTTCGCATTAGGTAGCAGCCATGACACGAGCAGTCATGAGCATTTTACGTAATTGCCGTAATTATTGTATTAATTTCTGTTTGGCCAGATCCCTCGTAACTGAACTGGACAACATAACCCTCGCGCACCCTTTACCCACGTCCAGTATCAGCAGCAGCGCCTCCAGCTTGAGTTTTGGGTTGCAATTTCAAAAGCGATTATGCTAATTGACCCAGAGAAGAGGCCAGAGCCACAATTTTGTACAATTAATGCAACAAATTTGTGTAGTTTTCGTTACACCCCGCAAAATAGGGACTCCAAAAAGGGGTTTCTGTTCTTTCCCTCCTTGAGTTTTTTTTTTTTTTGGCCAAATTTACATAAGAAAAAGCAAACAATAAATATTCAAATTTGGTCCCTGGCTGAAAGAAATAAAACTTAAAAGCGTTAAATTTACGAGGCCCTCATTTATGGTGATGGGGAGGCGTGAGGAGTGCCTGAAACAATGGCGTAGTGAGTTCTGGTTGGTCCGATTCGGCAAGCTCCATTTCGTATGCGCGCGCATTTAAATGCACTTCCGCCAGTTTTTTCGCAAATTATTCTTTATGTGCGAGTGTGTGTGGATGCCATAAATTCATAACTTTGTGGAAAATCATAAAAACTGAATTTATGACTTAATTATATATACCAAGCAAGTAGGAGACGTCGTCTAGCAAAGGGAACCACAATGTTGGGCATTTTCTTTTACTTCTTTCACTGCAACCTGCTTAAGTGCACCGCAAATTTGTGCCCAAAATGCAGTCAGCTGCACGCGATAATGAAAACCCTAAGCGATTTTCATTTCTTATTTCACTTTTTTTACTTTATTGATTTCTTATTTGGGTTAAGCTACACGTCCATTACATTTCCCACGTTACAGATGGGGCTCCTCCATCATCATATTGGAGATGGAGCGGCCACAAGGAGGAACGACCTGTGTCCAGGCACCATATGAAGGGTCACCTGGCACCTTGCCAGACAGCTTGTCTATAAAAACTTTTGCCAAAAGCCAGAATTCCTTGCATAAAGCCAATTAAATTAAGAAATCTGATGCAACGACGACAAAAACAACAAACGACGAAAAAGACGACGACAAGAAGGAGAACGATGAAGCGTGAATCACACCAGTCTTTGGCTATAGCGACTGACGATGCCACCCGGCACAGTGGTAATGATTAAGAGAGAAGTCTTTGTTCTGAAAAAAGAACGAATTAATTGTGTCCAAGCGCTATTGAAAAAATTCTTGTGGTAGCATAAGTAACGGAGCGAAGAAAGCAATAAAAATTGGGTATCAAAGCGTTCAAAACTCATAAATTAAAATAAATGGGATCAAAAGATCATTCTCAAATTAAGAAATCCGTTCTTGGATCAGGTACTTTCTTTTTCACCGTACTTCCGAAAACAAACATTCTTGATCCATGTGTGAAATCCGCTGTTTTTGTACACCTTTGGAGAGTGTATATTTAAATTGTCCGGATGTTTGTAACGTATAGAAGGAAGCACCTCCAGCCACATAAAGTATATATATTCTTGAACAACATGCCGATCAGCATGACGAGCTGAAATGATATAGATATGTCCGTCTGTTTCTATGCTATCTCATTCGTCAGTTTAAAAGCTATCTAAACCAAATTTTGAGCGGAAGCGGGCGGATTGGATGACTATTGCATATAGCAGCTCGGTTGAAAAAATATTTTGGTGAGAAAAACTATTTTGTTGTTAAGATTTCTAAGCTTTCAAATAATTAAGTTTGTGAAAAGTACGTAACAGGGAAAAGAACACATTTCTGACCCTATAAAGTATATTTATTCTTGATCAGCATCGACAGCCGATTTAATCATAATAAAACAATAATATAGGAAGATAGTTATTTTTGGCTGGCCCCCTTTGGGGGTGGGGCACACATACCCTAATATATGCGATAATATATATTCTATGACTTAAATCTATTTATTCTGAAAAGCGCAATAAGATCCAAGCAAAACACACAGAAGTTATATACGAAATATTTTTGCTTGTGGATGCGGGTGGGGGAGTATGTCATCTTCAACAACACATCCTCCCTTTACTTATTGCTATCAGCTAGGGCGTGTGTGTGTCCGTGGGTACGATTGAATGCTTCAGAATGTACACTAGACTGAACATTATTATATAGGAATTTTTATACCCGGTTCGCAGGGTATATTAAGTCTGTCCAAAAGTATGTAACAGGGAGAAGGAATCATTTCCGACCCTATAAAGTATATATATGTTCTTGATCAGCATCAACAGCCGAGTCGATTTAGCCATGCCGGTCTGTCCGTCTGTCTGTCTGTATGAACGCGTCGATCTCAGAGACTGTAATTGATGGAGCCACAAGTTTTAGTTTCAATGATCAAATACTATAAAATATAGAGATACAACTTTTTGCAGGTACCGTACGCAGATCAGGTTTGTTTTAGATTCGTAAAATTCGGGCTTACCATGAAACTAGGAAATAAATGGGTGCAGAATCTTAAGGAGACATAATGATCAATAAGAACCAATTACGCTATAAAGAGTTGTACTGCAACCGAGAATGGACTTTAGAAGGCATTTTTATTTCGATTAAGAAAATTTAATGGAATTGAGCTCTGATGCTGAGGGGCGTGAAACTTGTTGAGGACTTTGATCGGCGTAGTACAAAACGCGATCAGCGTTCTTTAATAAATCGAAGCTTATCCAAGTAGCAAAATAAATATTTTTATGAATAAATTTGAATAAGTTCTCTTAAGTAATACTTTTTTAAATTTATTTTTCATTTTTTTGCCGGCTATTTGCATCGAAGTTTTTACTTTATCTCACGGTAAATCACATGTGGATCCTGTTGTTTTAATTCAGGCGCAGCATTGATTGTTTCTGGCACAGCAACTGCTTTTAAGTTTGTTATCTCAATGGTTGCCTTAAAGAAAAATTAAAATGAACAAGTAAGAGTGTTGTGGTCGAGTGCCCCGACAGCAAAATACCCTGTCTCAAGAAATGTGGTTCCTATAGCTTTAAATTCCTTATGTTTTAAAATTTATTTGTGGGCAGGCGCACTTGCATATCTTCGGTGTTTTTGCTCGGATCCCATTGTGGTACACAGAATAGATAGATGTTGGGCCTAACTGAATATATATTAAGTCACTAGGTTCAAACTTAAAAATTGTAGAACTGACAGTTTTTCGCGGTTAAAAGAAGATGGAGGGGGAATTTGCCAAACCTGAATCAAACTTGATCTAAGTACGGTATACGGTAAATGAGCAAATGTATGTAACAGGCAAAAGGAATCATTTCCGACCATATAAAGTATATATATTCTTGATCAGCATCAACATCCGAGTCGACTTAGACATGTTCGTCTGTCCGTCTGTCCGTCCGTCTGCCCGTCCGTCTGTCTGTATGAACACCTAGATCTCAGAGATGGTAACAGATTGAGGTTTGACATGTATGGGGCAAATGCTTCTTATACTTGCAGGCAGATCAAACTTATTTCTATTTTTTGCCACGCCCCCGCAATTTGATCATAGACGATTCCTAACTTCTAAGAAATAATAAAGATCGGATGAACGGTTCTCAAGTTATAAGCAAAAAAGTGAAACAAACCCCCCCGCTACCCCCCTCCCACCCTAAAAAAATGTTGCATACTTTTCGGATGTTCACCCTAAGGAACACTGTTAAACATGTTTTTTTATTAGTAACGGGTATATCGAAGTCGGTGACTTTAACTTAAGCTCTCGTTTTTATATAAGGGACGTTCAGTCTAATGCACATTGTATATATAGTCGGAACATACAAATTTGACTTTGCGCAGATCATTGAAATGGCATTTCACAGTCGCAAAATTTTAAGAATGTGTTGAAATGGACAAGTGATGAATGCAAATTAAAGTATGAACTTACCTGACTTTGAGTTTTTAAGGCAGCGATTGGACTGCAAAGTTTGGTAAGCATTGCTGCCGCTAATTGTTGCGTCGAGTGTACCTGGTATGCAGAAAAAGGGTTCAACTGGAATTATCTCAGTGCACAGTATTCCAATTTTTATAAATGAAAGCAGACTAATGTACATTTGCTTGCAGTTCTCCTTAACTTCTTTTATATGACTAAGAAATACCCAGACCCTTTTCAAAATTCTCGGGAACCCCCTTTTAAATGGGTGCAATTGCAGCAGAAGCTCCCACAGAAGATATTAGTGCCAGGCTTTTTGGGATTTTTAGTCACCATAATGGTATTTCAGTTAATGTTTGTGATAACTTAGAGTAAGGGGTACAACGTATTTGAAATCGGGGCAATCTCGTTTTAAATTGTGTTTATAACACGATTTGAAGCTTCTTTGACGAAAAGATATGAAATACACCGCAAAAGCGGTGCCAAAAAGACAAAACGTGTGAGTGCCCTTTTCTTTTTTAGTTTCTGTAAGCAGGTAGCTTACAGAGAGCATTTGGAAATATGTAAGTGTGCGGTTTGTTTCAGTCGAAGAAAATATTAAACATAAGAAATTTTTACATGTCACACACAAATAACGAAAAAGTGAAAAACCAGTTAGTTTCACATTTGAAGACTATATAGTCTATAATCAGCACTGGTATTGAGAGGGTTCAGTGGTATATTGCAAAATTCGCACTTTGCTCACATCTAATTATGCTTTTCATAATAGATATATTCAAGGCCTAAGATAATTATATTAAGATGCCGATCAAGAATATATATTCTTTATAGAGTCGGAAATGTTTGTTGTTGTTGTTACATACTTTTGCACAAACTTAATATACACTTTGATAAAGAGTATAAAGAATAGGCTTTTTTCAAAGGCCAACAAAAACGGCTAAAATATTTTTCAAGGTTTACTTGGATTAACCAAGGAGAAAGACTTCTCTATGGTCCATGTAGTATGGTAAGTCGACAGACATGGAAATGGACAGGAAACGATTCAGGAAGTAGTAGTAGTAGTAGTAGGTTTTATTTTTTGTGCCATATTTAGCGATTGGCAAGAGATGCCGTCAGCCAGTTACAAAATTAATTGATTAAATCTAATGTAATGTAATATAAGACTTAGGATTATTTTTTTTCTTTTCTTTTTAAATTCATTATTTTGAAAATCTTCAGTAATGATTTGATGCCTATATTGAAGTGCTTCCCTGAGGTAGTTTGCTAACACAACCCAATTTTCACCGTTCTGTATTTTCTCAAATTTCTCCACGTCTATTAATTGGGTTCCCCAGTGTGCTTGCCTGATTTCTTTAAGCACCGGGCATAGTGCTATAAAATGGAAAGTGTCTTCCCTTTCGTGTAGGTTACACATGCTGCACTCGGTACTTACTACCGTAATGTATGGCCTATAGTTGATATGTAACACCTCTGTTCTCGCTTTAAATATCACGGATATTGCCTGTGAGCCGAGAGTGTCAGAGAAATAGTTTTTGACTCCCATGTCATATTTCAAGCTCCTGTAGAACGCTCGGGTTTCACTCCTTCTTGCCTGATCTATAAATTTAGTTCGTGCTGTTGCTGCCAGGCCTTCCAGTATCTGTTTGTGCTTGTCATTCCAAGAGTTTGGATCATCCAAAGATAATTGTACTCCGACTTCATGCGCTAGGCTGTCCCACTTATCAAAGAATTGCGATCTACTATGCAAGAGATGCAGTGCTACAATTTTTGGGAGTCTATGAGGGCTGAGGTTCATGACTTTTCTAATATAACAGAAATGCATTTCTAACGTCTTTATATAAAGCGGAGCGAGGCCGGTTTCAAGGTAAATAGCGTAGTGTGGCGTGTTCCTTGGCCATTTGAAAATCCTTTTCAGGAAAGTGGGTACAAGTCTTTCCACGTCTTCTAGCTGTAAGTGTCCCCAAACCGGGGCTGCATAGCACATTACTGCTCTCGCTGTGGCCTCGAAGAGCTTATATTTTGTACTGCACTTTACATCCTTTTTTGCAAAAAAGGTATTCCATGTGGTATTTATCGCTACCCTGGAGTCGTGGAGTCGTTCTGATACGTGCTTTTCGAAAGTCATATTCGGCGTTAGCAGTACTCCCAGATACTTATATTCCTTAACATTTTCAATTAAGCAACCGTTTATGGACCATGTTTCACTATTCGAGGGGCGTCCTCTCGTGTCTTTAATCACCATGACCTTTGATTTCTCGGTGTTTATCCGAAGATTCCATCCAGATTCCAGATTGCAATAGTCTTGTACGCAGTTTATCATGTCTTGCAATTTTTTTGAAGAGTCCGCCAGCAGCACCATGTCATCCGCATACATAAGGGCTTTTACAACTTCTGTGCCGATAGACACGCCTCCTGGTAGAACAGTGATGATGTTGTCCACAAAAATTGAAAAAAGGAAGGGGCTTAAAAGGCAACCTTGTTTGACGCCCATACTGGAATCAAAAAATTCCGATCTTTGCTTGCCATCCCAAACTGCTGTTTTGTTATCTGTGTACATAGCCTTTATTGCGCTGAGTATTTTTGTCGAAATTCCGCAGTTGCTGAGCTTTAGAAATAGAGCTCTTCGATCAATTGTGTCAAAAGCGGCCTTGAAGTCTATGAAAAAAATATACATTTTTCCTTTCGCCGCAGGTACTCATTCGCAATGGCGGTTAACACAAAAATGCTGTCGACGGTTGAGTATCCTTTACGAAAACCCGACTGATACTCGCTTAAAATGTGATGACAAGTCGTTAATCTATTTAGCAGAATAGAAGTGAATACTTTTTGTGTGCTATTCAGGAATGAAATTCCTCTATAGTTACTTGCTTCGGTGGGGTCTCCTTTTTTGAAAATTGGGAAGATGATATTAGAGAGAAAGTTTGTTGGCGATTTTCCTTCATTAAGGATGGTATTGTAGGCTATAAATAGTTGCTCTATGAAGGTTTCTGATGAATTTTTTAAAAATTCCGCTGGTATTCTGTCTATCCCTGGGGCTTTGTTGTCCTTAGCGCTACGTAATGCCTCCAGAAATTCTGATTTGGTAATTTGAGCATCAAGTTCTTCATTTATTATCAATGAAGGTGCGAAGCTAATTTCCGATTCACAAGGTACTTGGAGGAGAGATTTGAAATGTGTTGCTAGCACTTGTGGGCTTGCTTTAATACCTTTCGACGCAGCGCTACCATTCAACTTTCTGGCTATTGCCCAGAAGCTCTTGCTATCATTTATTTCACATATTTCCACTTCCAGTTGCTGTTAGTAGAGCCGTTGCTTTTTTCTGCAAAGTATCTTATATTTTGAATTTGCGGTTTGGTAATTTAAGCGGCCTTCTCTAGTTTCTGAGTTTATAATTTTTCTTAATTGTTGCATTGAGATTTTTCTTGCACTTTCGCATTCTGCATCATACCAAGCTTGTCGAAAAGTGCTTTGCTTTCCAGTCTGCATACATTTTGCGGCTTCTGTTATGCTCCTTGTGAGCATATCCATGGTCAGTCTCATTTCACCTTGTTGCTGTTGAGCTAAGCAACGGTCCAGCTCTGATACCTGTGCACAAACCGATTGTTCCACCTCAGTTTTGGCAATAAGCAGTTTCAGGAAGTATAAAGTCTAATTTGATTTCAGTCAGCAGAACCAATTCCGTGGCCCTCCGTTGCACTGTGCTTGAGCTTGTCCTGCTGTGGTTGTTTTGCAATTGGTATTTTACAACAAACGGAGCTTGCCTTCAAGCTTATTTAACATAAATCGAATGGCTACTGAAATACACGGTCCAAGTCCAAGTCCAAAGACTTGGTGCCTTATCTGCCAAGCCAAAGCGGAGGAGTAGGAGGCAGAGTCAATTTCATTGAGCAAACGGAGTGAAGAGCAAACGACCTTTAGAGCGTACAGAACGTACATTTGCAGCAACTCTGCAGACAAATCACGACCCAGGGACTCACAGAGGCCACAGAAGTAAGTAGGACGCCTGCACAGGATTTCACACCTCGCAGTGAGACTGACCCAACTAATAAGAGCCAGCACAGACGACGACAACAACAACACGGCATAATAAATAAAAGCCAAGTAGCTGCCTCTGGGTCTGGGACTCCGGAGGCTGGCCTGCGATTTTCACAAGTTGATATCGCAAACACAAAATGTTAATGAGCAATTTCAAGATGGTGCGAAGTGATTTCATTATTTAAACTTCTTTTTCAGTTGTTGTTGTTGTTGTGGCTTGTCTTTGTTTTTGGGGCCTGGTTGGGCTGGCATTTCATTGGGTAATGAAAGCGAAATAATTTTAATTGGCCCGTTTTTTTTTGTTGTTGAATTTTTTGGGCCAAATTAATTATTTCCTGTCAAATTAGTTTGGAAATTCGGCATAAATTACGCTGAATGGTTTGGCATGGTGCGAGGTATGACGACTATGAATATGCAGCATTCACTTTGGGGAAATGTCACCTGCCGACCTGTTTGAGAGGCACTTCAAAACACAGTTCCGCTGCATAAATTAAGCGGCAGCCAAGTTGATTAATTGGCTCGCATTTGATGATTAAAACATAAATTGCATTGGATGCAATTTCACAAGCGAACCTGCTCGCAGAGGGGTGGCATTTTAAAATTGCACTTCATTAAACTACAAGCCATTAGCGTTTCTCATTTTAAACAGTGCGGATCATCAACAACCCCTTAAAGTTAACAGGAATTCTTATACTGAATAAAGTCTACACGAACTGAACTGCTGCTCCATCATTTGTGTGTGTATTTAGTTCTTCCCGCTGAGTCGCGATCTTGGCTTATGAAGGATGTGAAAAGTTCAAGGATAAATTTAACCATTTTTTTATGACTAGGAACTATTCATATAGGTGGAGGCTTGGCCATCTATTGTGATCCCACGCTGAGTTTATAGCTCTTCTAGCAACCCTATTCCAAGTACTAAAGTCTGGAGTCTAAGTTTCTCTTACAGGGAGTTGTCTCTATAAGTCAACATGACCTTGTCTAGTTGCTCTTCGGCTGTAGTTTTGAGCCTTTTACCCTTGATATTCCCGTTTCAAAATTTTTCAGCGTCGCCTAAATTTTCATTTGCCATGGGGGTTGCTTATGGCTGTACATTTTTCCATACGATTTTTCAACTGTAAAATTTTAGAAAGAACTTAATGGGAAACCAAAATATGAAATTTTAAATTCTAATGGTGACACAGAGGCCTTTTAATTTAAATTTTAATTAAACTTGTCAATGTCGAAAAAGTTATTTTAAAATTTTATAAATTGTGAAGCATCTGTTCGGAGGGCAAGTGATTGATAACGATTTTAAAAATATTTTGGAAAAATCTTTACAAAATTTGGGAATGTAAATCTAGTTCTTGAACCGAACCTCGAAATGTGAGAGGCCCTAACACAGGACACCATCGAGCACACGTGTGACACGGTTAAAAGAATGAGGGCGTATATGCCCCTTAAGCTCCGTGGTTGCATATGGGTCATCTATATACATAAAGTGATAAGACATTGGTTGTGATCATTGATCTGCAGCCGAAACCATAATAGTTAGAAACTTTAAAATTTCTCAATAGCTTCCCACAGTGATCGGACATTGTACTAAGAAAGCATTTCCTCAATGCAGCTCCCATTGCCATTAAAACTCCAAACTCACCAACCGCTCTTTTAAAAATGTACAATCATTTAAATGCTGAAAATAAGAAAAAATTTTACTAGAAGTGTGTTTTCTTGATATCGAAAAATAACAAAATATTATATTTGTTTAAAAATACAATTTGAAAACAAAAAAAACAAAATCTTCGCTCGAGTCAGGCCATGATTCGAACCCTCAGTTGCTGACATGGGCGGCTGACTCTCTCCCCTCGCGCCACGGTGGCGATTGTCAATTCGGTGGCAGACCACTTATAATTATGAAGCGCTCAGTCCAAAAGGCATATTTCTTTTGTTTTTGTAATAAGTAGTAATCTTTTATAAAGACAAAGATGATCAAATAAATGCTAAATTGTTTGAATGGAATTTTAATATCCCTATACTAGCGATATTTCGTCATTGGTTCCTCCCAGGGGGGCGAAAACATTTCGTTATTCACACGTACACGACCCGAACGCTTGCCGAAACTGAGACCAAAAGAGCAGGTTTTTAAACACCAATACTCTCTCACTTTTTGGCCTCGCTCTATACCAGTGGTGCCCAAACACACATTATCAAGATTTGGAGATTGTGTGTGTAGCAGAGCAACACGAAGTAAACGTCGTTATGTCAAATATAGCCACAAAACATTAAAAAATTTTTTTTTTTTATTTTAAATTTTTTAATATAATCTTTATTATTTTTTTATAGACTTAAGTTTAAAAAATTATTTTAGTATAAAAATTAGATACCCTTAGAGATTTATTAGAAACACACTTAACAACAAAACCTAGTAGTTATTTTTTAGTGTAACTTTTTTATAACCCCTTTTATTTTGATACCCATAACACACTAAGGGATCTTTTATTGTTTAAAATTCTAACTTTTAAACTATAAATCTCCATCTTTTGAAAACAAATTATTATTTTAGAATACTTTATAAACTAATCTTTTAACACTTGTTTTATTTACACATATATTTTATTTTAAATCTTTATAATTATAGATACATGACCATCGAATCAACACACTCCTAAACCAACCTATATCACGTTTTTAAAACCCTTTTCATTCGATTTGACGATTAATGTTTATAAAATTAACAAAATTTGTGCAAACCGCACGTTTTTGCTCGAGATCTAATTGATTTTTTTATTAAAATGAAAATAAAAATTGCTGTTCGTTTATAAAAGAATGACCCATATGTGTGTGCGTGCTATTTATAGAGCACATGTATTCTCTCTCTCTATGCGTGTTTTGGCTGCAACGCTGGCAGAATTATGACTTCGTATCCCGTGGGATATATGAATTGAAATGTGTGCACCACTGCTCTATACCCACTGCACCACGAAGCGAACGTCAACCAAAGTATCGTAAAACTATCGCATTCGAGCTCAAAAGTGATACGAGAAGCGAAAGTTTAGTCAAATTATCACATTCAAGCTTGAATATGATATGAGAACAGGGAGAAAAATGATATTGACGAAAAACGAACAGGCAGAAAACCCATTACATTCTTTCCTTTTTTGTATGCTCCGTTATTCTTACGTTTTCTTCGCCTGTCTTGCGTTCTTTGCATTTATAGTTATCGGCTTGAAATCGATTGGTGAAGTGAGTCGCAAAAGGTATCGAAGAAGGCTCACAAAAACTATCGAAAAAGGCTCTCAAACGAATCTTTTGCGAGCTATCGAGAACGAAACTTTCTCTGCCACAAACTGAGCGACGGGTGATTACTTTTCGGATCGTTTGCGAGTGCTTAAGTATCGTTAGAGATATTTTTTACGAGCTTTTGGTTCAGTGTACTGAGACGGAGCCCACGAGGAAAATGGACGGAAAATTCTGCACTCAAAAAACTATTTTTCTTCCGATTGGCTTCAACCTCGGTTTGTAAGAATGGAATACGAAATATTTTGAAATGTGATTTTCTGAAGTTGGAAAATTTTAGCCAAAAGTCGGAAAATTCTGCATTAAAAAAGAGTTTTCCATCCGATTGGCTTGAAACTCGGTTTGTAAAGCTGTAATACGAATTAATTTAAAAAGCGACTTTCCAAAGTCGGAAAATTTTACCCGACTGCCGTAACATTTCCGGCTAATTCTGCGAGAAGAAAACTATTTATCATCCGATTGGCTTGAAGCTCGGTTTCAATTGATGAAATGGAAAAATTTGATTTTCCAATGTCGGAAAATTTGATACCCGCGAGTGAAAATGCGCAGAAAATTCTGCATGCAAGAAAACTTATATTTATCCGATTGGCTTAAACGATAGCATACGAATTAATTTGATGCATGATTATCCAATGTCGGAATTCCGCCCCCAGGCGTGAAAATTCCAGGAAAATTCTACATGGAAAATAACTATTTTTCATCCAAATGACTGGAAACTCTGTTTGTAAGGATAAAATGCGCAATAGTTTGAAGTGTGATTTTCCAATGATGGAAAATTCGACCACGGTCTGATATTGGTTCTATACTGTTAAAGGCGCAGCGGAGCGCGACGGGTTATGTGCTAGTTTCCATAATCATTCAGATTTCAAAGCTGTTTAAAATTATTTCTATTCATGTGAAACATTGTGCAGAACTTAATTTTTATCTCATCTGAGAATATGTTTTAAAAAACAAATCCAGCTCCTCTTACTTCTTATCTTCTCTCTGTCTCAGTCACCGATCAAATCTTTGTCAATTGTGAAAATGTTTCATCAGCTTCTCGTTCACTTAATCGTACTCAACCTACGCAGCATCCACGGTTCCCTGTGCGTTACCAAAGTTATAGTGCGTGTGCCCAGAGAGAATGACATTGGTTTAATCTTTGGTAATTTATGTTATAAAATCTACTTGGTAAACCATTTGGTGTCACACTATTACACAGATCTCACTGTCGCCAACAGGATTACGGCTGAAAAGAAGGAAGCGCTCCAGTTTGTCGTAAGCGCAGATGGCCTTTGTACCCTGAACACCACCAAGGGGGAGCAGGTGAAGAATGCAGGTCGTATTTTTGGCGGTGATTTTGGTATGGTGGAGCCAGGCAAAAGCGAGACCGTGTCTCTGGTGTGGCCCACTGTGGTGCGTAGAGTAAAACTATTCTCTTATTATATGAAAGTCAACTTCTTTCGTTTTAAAGACTTTATACAATCGTGTGGGGATTTTGTCCCATCATTATTAGCGCATCGAATGTGCAGAATGATGTGGCCGACACTAAACAATTACTGCACTTTGATACACGCTTTGAGATTTTGGATCCCGGTAAGCATACATTGCGCAGGCGTAAGGATTTCATGGACTGCCAGAATTGGGATAAGGACTACTTCCGTAATTGTACGCCACTGAATTGTGATGAAAGATATTTCGGTAAACGCAGTTTCTACAACCATAACACGGAGCAGTGTGAACCGGTGCCGCCATGCTCGGCTGAAGGGGAGTACTATGATTTCTATGCCAATGAGTGTGTGGATGAGAACTATTCTATAACCGAAGAGGAACTGGAACAGATTAAACAGGGAAAATTCGATGATAACTATCTGGAATTAAAGCGTGGTCCTTCTCAGGTAAGGAGTAAGCTTGAGCTATTGAGGCTACATGCTAAAATCGGGTTGGTAACAAAACTCCTAAAACCAACTCGAATGTTAAATATAGCTTAAATGGTAAAGGTTTATATCCAATAGGTTCAAAAATAAAGAAATGCACGACAACTAATGTTGTTAAAACGAGAAGGCCAACTATTAATTTTAAACAACAGAGTTAACGAACGTAGCATTAAAACAAACCAGTATTCTATAAAAAAACCCTTTATAAATTGCGTAAAACGTTATAAAACTATAATTGGCCAAGTGGAAGGCGTTTACATTATAAACAAAAAATTTCTCACAAAGACCTACTTTTACGATAGTTCCTTGGAGTATAAGAATATCATGATTTTGAAATATATTAAAGGTATAAATATAATTCGAGAAGGTTTAATTAAAAAAAAAAGTTTTCTAATAAACCCACTTTTCGACAAAAGTTCCTAGGCAGCATAGATATAGTCATCCTTTTGAAAAACTTAATCTTTAAAGGTATAAAAAATATTGTCGATGAGCCGTTTACATTAAAAAAAAAAGTTTTCTTAAAAACCCACCGACCGAAGTTCCTAGGAGAAAGAACAGCCGAACTCGTTCCGACATATTAGAGTGTGAGTAAAAAAGACTTTTGCAAAGTTTCAGCTCGATAGCTTTAAAATTGAGAGACTAGTTTGCGTAGAAACAGACAGACAGACGGACAGACGGACGGACGGACAGACGGACAGACAGACGGACGGACAAAGCTCAATCGACTCAGCTCGTCGCCCGATCAAGAATAATAAGTTTATAGGGTCGGATGAATATTTCAGCGTTGCAAACTTCTGGGCAAAATTATAATACCCTTTCCAAGGGTATAAAAAGATCGATGAGCCTTCTTCTGCGACTGTTGCTGTTGCTATAGAAATATAAACTGTTTCGGATTGGATCGGTTCGCTTACTAGGTTTTTTAGCAGGACGAACCGTGGTTCTGGTTCGGTTCAGTGGTTTTCACTTAATTTATTATCATGCCTACATTAAAAGATAACTAAAAGGAATAATTTGGGTACCAATGCTCTTAAGAAAATTGATTCATTCTTTAATTTCTAAGAATTTCGCTCTTAAAATCAAGCTAAATTTATTTGCAATTTGGCTCTTATGGGCAAGGGGAGTGAGCTGAAGATAACTTTGAGAGAATAGCGTTGGACGCGCTGTCACAGAGAGAGAGAGCACATGCGCAGTCTGTCGTTGTTAGATGTGAGCGGCCAGCCGTTCATTCATTTTATGGATTGTATAAAATAAAGCAAAAATTAAAACACCTCATTTTAAAATAAACGAGAGTAAGTTAAAGTCGGCTCTAACCGACTTCGATAGTTGAACCTATACTTTAATTTTGTATATATTTCGAACTGCATTTTAATGCTCAGAGCCACGAAGAGATGCTGCAGATGCACAGGATCTAAGACTTTATACAAAACGAAGATCCATTTCAACATTTCTTAAACTATTTTTTTTCGTCTTTTTTTTCAGCTCCATCCGGATCCGCCCAGCAAGGCTAATAAATTGCCACCCTCTCCTGCGTCCCCTCCTCCTGCTTCTTACAAAGAAGCCAAGCAGCAATGCACCAGCTCCAATCGACTCTCCTTGGTCGACTTCAACAATTGCTTTCAGCATTTGCACGATGGTTTCGAGCCCCAAGTGGCGGCCACAGAACCCAAAATTCAAAAGAAGAAATCGCCGTCTGAAATGTCTTTGCTAAATCGTTTCTACTACGATTGGTATTTACCTTGGCGGGCGGAGAATATTGAAGAACAGGATGAGTTGGAAAGTGGCTCAGGTGCTACCACTTCGGGCAGTCAGCCATTGCTCTTTCAACTACACCAATTAAACTCAACCGGATGGCTTAAAATCCTGGGCCAGGGCTTGCTTATTGTAAGTTCCTTGTTGTAAGGAATATGCTTAATTGATTGACTGCATGAATTGTTTCCAGACTATATTGGTCATTATGTTTCAGGTGGCGGTTACCTTGGGCACGTATCTTCTAGTGTGTGTGGCTATCTATGGATTTCTGGAATTGATGTCCTGTATAAAGACGGAAAGAGAAACGTCGGATGATTTGGGCAAGAAGTTAACGCCACGTGAAACGGACAGTCGCAATACCATTTTAACCAGCGAGAGTTTAATGTCAAATCGTTAAATGGAAATGCACAGTAAATAAAGAAATATTGACATGTTTTTAAAACAATTAAGAATACAACCATTTTTAAATTTTTCAAAGGTAAATAAGTCTGCTCGCAATTCACTGAGCTTAAAATATGATAAAGAATGATTGAAATACTTTAAAATTAGATTAAAAATCTCGAAAACAAGATATATTATCTCACAACTTATTAACCCTCTTTCAGCTAAAAATGTTATGTAGTATAGAAGAATGCCTTAAATGCTAAAACTTACATATGGTTGCAATAGAATGCGAGCTCACCACCTCATTATTCTAAGGCACCTTCGAGCTTTTTGCATGCTGAGAGTTTTTACTTAGACTGAGCTCGAATCTCAGAAGGGGAGCGTAAAGTTAAACAGACAAATTTAAAATAATATTCAAACTTCGTTCAATTTTCAAACAACCAATTACCAAAAAATATTCAATCTCTTTTTCATGCAAAATAACACACCCGCCAACCCCTTTGAAAAAGTGCTGAATATAATATAATTTTTCCCTATTTATACATACTCTTGAAAAGTATTTATGTTCGTTATTCTTTATCAGCATGACGATCTGAGTCGATTGAGCTTTATCCGACCGTCTGGGTGCAGTGTTGGGCCAATTTTAATTGATTGACAACTAAAAAATTAATAATTAAATAATTGTTAATCACACCTATCGCAGTTAGTAATTAATCAGTTGTAATTGCAATATCTTATGAGTAACAGTTAACTAATTGTTAGTCATCAGTTTCTAAACTTAAAATTGTTTGAATTTCAATCTTTTTAAAATAATTTGATTAAAAACTAACAATTAAAAGGTAAGATATGTTATTTATTATTTCTGACAAGCAGGTATCGGGCGTGCGTTGCAACGCCCCCTTTATAACTTTAAGGGGGTATTCTCCATGTTCACCGTTTTTTTTTTTTCAAAATTGAAATTCGAAATACTTTAGAAGATTTAGCCTTTTTTTGTCGACCAATGCCTTTCGATAAAACAAGCAAATTTCAAATTATTTGAAACCACTTTTTTCGAAAGGTCCACAAAACAGCCTCGACATGGAATATACCCCCTTAAGCACAAAACGAAGCAGAAAAGCTTACTTGTCAACTGGCGATTGTAAAATGCGTATATTAATCTAAGTTCCTTATAAAACTTTAAAATTTCGCCATTTTTTTAACCGTTTGCTCTACTCCTCCTGGTTTAGAACTTCTAGTCATAGATCTTCAACTTGGCGAACCCAGAGTGATTCTGGCTTACTGTGTCTAAAGTCGACTTACATCTCCTCCTGGTGACCACTGGAAACAGAGCGATGCATTAGCAATGCTGCTGGCTAACATGAGCGGCAATCCGCAATTCCCTACAGGGTATTATATATAGGTAAGGAATTTCACTTGATATACACTTTAACACTAATTGGAATGGAAATGCCCTTATGAGTATATTCTTTTCTTTTTTCCTATACGTGCCATTTTTCTATTCAGAAAAAATAGGTGCCTTGACGTAGATGTAAGGTGTTTGAAAACGAGTCTTTGGTACGCAGGTTCGAGTCCCAGTAAGGATCGAACATTTTTTTTTTAATTTTTTTATGCATAGAAATGTGGTTAAAGAAAAAATATGAAGATTTACAAAAAAATATCTCAACATACTAGATTTCGGGGAAATTGGCAATTCTGTCTCCCGCGTATGATATTAATATTTTTGATTATAGGCAAAAACTTTCCAAATGCTAAAAGACTTTCACACATAAGAAAAATATAAAAATCTTGTTTAAAAAGGGTAGCTCACATGAAACTGTTTTAAAAAGATGGTTTTTATACCCTTGCAAATGGTATTAAAATTTTGCCTAGAAGTTTGCACCGCTTAGAAATATTAATTCCCAACCCTGTAAGCTATATATATTCTTGATCAGGGCGACGAGCTAAGTCGATTAAGCTTTGTCCCTTCGTCTGTCTGTTTCAACGCAAACTAGTCTCTCAGTTCTAAAGCTATCGAGCTGAAACGTTGCACAGTCTTCTTTTTACTGCACACTGCTAATATGTCGGAATTGACCGGATCGGATGACTATATCTTATAGCTGCCATAAGAAAAATCGGTCGAGTAGGAGGTCTTAATGAGAAACAAATTTTTTGTTTTTAATGTTACCGTCTTCCAACTCAGCGCATTTTGATATTAAATGCTTTCACTTAAATTTGCAAGTTTTGGTTAGAGCCGGATGACAATATTTTTTAGAAAAAACGAGAAGGCCAAGCTAACTTCGTCTTTGCCGAAGTTTTAATACCCTTGCAAATGTTTTAATACAACAGAGTTTACGAACGTCAGCATTAAAACAAACCATTTTTCTGATAAAAAAGCCACTTTTCGACCAAAAGTTTCTATGGCAGCTATAAGATATAGTCATCCGATTTTGACAAAAACTTCCAAATCTGCGTAAAAGCGTATAAAACTAATAATTGGCGAAGCGGAAGGCGTTTACATTATAAACAAAAAAGATTTCTCACAAAGACCCACTTTTCGACCGATAGTTCCTATGGCAGCTATAAGATATAGTCATCCGATTTTGACAAAAACTTCCAAATCTATGTAAAAGCGTATAAAACTAATAATTGTCGAAGCGGAAGGCGTTTACATTAAAAACAAAAAAGTTTTCTCACATAAACCCACTTTTCGACCGATAGTTCCTATGGCGCTATAGATATGTCATCCGATTTTGACAAAAACTCAAATCTAGTAAAGCGTAAAAACAATAATTGTCAAGTGAAAGCCGTTTACATTAAAAACAAAAAGTTTTCTTACAAAACCCACTTTTCGACCGATTGTTCCTGGCGCTATAGATACGTCATCGCGGTCGGTTCTATTTTGTAAAAGAAGACTCTTGAAGTTTCACTCGTGCTTTAAATTGGAGACTAGTTTCGTGACCGCGACGACGGACGGCCGCACCGGCGGACAAGCCAATCGACAGCTCGTCGCCTTCGATAAATAGTTTATGGGTCGGAAATGAATATTTCTATGCGTTGCAAACTTCTGGGCAAATATAATACCCTTTCCGGTATAAAAATAGGCGGCTAACTTCGGCTCGACCGAAGTTATACCCTGAGCTTGATTGGTGACGTTTGTATGGCAGCTATACTTATAGTGGTCCGATTTCGAAAAATCTTGTAAATTGTAAAATCATTGAAAACTTATAAATACGAGCGTTAAGCGATATCTTTGAAAAACAAGTTTTTCCCATAGACTTTTTCGACCTAACTTTTGTTGGCGCTATACTTATAGTTGTCCGATTTTGTGGCTTGGTGAAATTTGTGAAATCTTAAAAACTTAAAAATACGAGCGTTGGACGATAACATTGAAAACAAAAAGTTTTTCTCCAAGACTTTTTCAGACCTAACTTTTGTATGGCGCTATACTATAGTTGTCCGATTTTTGGCTTGGTGAAATTATGTGAAATCATTAAAAACTTATAAATACGAGCGTTGGGAGCGATAGCATTGAACAAAAAGTTTTTCTCACTAAAACTGTTTTTCAACCGATCGTTCCTAGGCAGCTTATGTTTAGTCATGATCCGGGGTTCCGACAAATGTGCAGCGTATTTTACCAAGGGCTTCGTGCAAAGTTTGGTTAAGATAGCTTTAAAACTGACGGGAGATAGCATGAAACAGACGACGACGGACGCAGACGGACGGACAGACGGACGGACGGACAGACGGACATGGCTATATCAACTCAGCTCGTCATGTTGATCAAGAATATATATACTTTATGTGGTCGGAGATGCTTCCTTCTATGCGTTACAAACATCCGGACAATTTTAATATACCCTCTCCAAGGGTAAAAAAAGGATAGTGTTTGATGATCCTTACGATACTTAACTATCCATTTGGACTGGAAGTCGATTTATTTTCGCTTAAAAAGGATATATCAGGAAATAAATATTTCATTGATCTTTATTCTTCATCCAAGTAGCTGAAAAATGTAAAAGGATATTTAAAAAAATAGAGGCAAGCTAACTTCGGCTCGACCGAAGTTTATATACCCTTGGAGCTTGATATGTGCCTGACAGTTTGTATGGCAGCTATACTATATAGTGGTCCGATTTCGAAAAATTTTGGTGAAATGATGTAAAATCATTGAAAACTTATAAATACGGGCGTTGGGAGCTATAACATTGAAAACAAAAAAGTTTTTCTCACTAATACTTTTTTTCAGACCTAACTTTTGTATGGCAGCTATACTATATAGTAGTCCGATTTCGAAAAATTTTGGTGAAATTTTGTGAAATCATTGAAAATTTATAAGTACGAGCGTTGGGAGCGATAACATTGAAAACAAAAAAGTTTTTCTCACTAAGACTTTTTCTCAGACCTAACTTTTGTATGGCAGCTATACTATATAGTTGTCCGATTTTGACAAGGCTTGGTGAAATTATGTGAAATCAATAAAAACTTATAAATACGAGCGTTGGGAGCGATAACATTGAAAACAAAAAAGTTTTTCTCACTAAAACTAGTTTTTCAACCGATCGTTCCTATGGCAGCTATATGCTATAGTCATCCGATCCGGCCGGTTCCGACAAATGTGCAGTGTATTTATACCAAAAGACTTCGTGCAAAGTTTGGTTACGATAGCTTAAAAACTGACGGAGGAGATAGCATAGAAACAGACGGACGGACAGACGGACGGACAGACGGACGGACAGACGGACAGACGGACATGGCTATATCAACTCAGCTCGGCATGCTGATCAAGAATATATATACTTTATGTGGTCGGAGATGCTTCCTTTTATGCGTTACAAACATCCGGACAATTTTAATATACCCTCTCCAAGGGTATAAAAATGTATCTTAAAGTGGATATTTGAATATCCATTCTATGGCGATCTTTTTTTTCTCTGTGTAGGAACTATCGGTCGGAAAAAGGGTTTTATTGAGAAAAATTTGTTGATTTTAATGCTGGCGTTCTTAAACTCTGATATGTATATTAAAACATTGGCAAAGGTATATTAACTTGGGCACAGACGAAGTTAGCTAGGCCTTCTCGTTTCGTTTGTGCCCCTCCTCGTCAGTGCTAAGAAGTTTCCAAATGAAACATAAGGGAGTTTGTATAACATGCTGTATCTACATCTCATCTTTAGCGTGAGTTCGCTTTTATATTTCTCTTAAAAATACCTATTGGCTTACTACTATTTTACTACTATTTTTAAAAACACATTAACCGTTGACAAAAAATTATTTTTTCTCACGTTCTTCCTGAGTGCAAAATATTATTAATACAGTGAATATCGCTTATATGCAAAAGTTATAATGCAGCAAAATTTTTGCATATAAGCGATATTTGCATTTAAGCGGTTATCGGTTATATGCAAATCATTTGCATATAAGCAATCTACCGGTTGTAAGCAAAAATTTGCATATAAGCAATTCAGTGAATTATGTTAATTTTATTTTAACGACAAATAGTTAATGCTCATGTGTAATTAAGCTATTAGATAAGTATAACCAAAGATTTATAGACGCGTGTCAAACAAAAACCTATTGTTTTTGGGAGCTGACATTGAATCCCAATTTTTGGATCTCGCCACCTTTACGAGGATATTTATATTGCAACTTATAACTATAGTTATACGTTTTCTAAATTAGCTATACGGCTGAGAGCAAAAATTTATAGATGTTATAAATGACACTTGTGACGCAAAAAACCATTTTTCTTGGGAGCTGACATTGGATCCCAAACAAAACAGTTAGGGTGTTCAACAGCCCGCGTAAAAAAGTAAATGTGTAAATTTACGCGACGCAGCTATTGAGCGCCCCTAAAGGGTTTGCCCTCGTAATTTTTGGCGTAAATCAGCTGTTTTTGACAAGCTGTGAGTTTTTCTGTTGCTTGTGTGTGTCAAAGTTAAATTCGTATTTTTAAAGCATTGATTGTTGGTGTATAAATCAAGCTAAATAAAGAAATATGAATATACAAAAATCTTGAGATACAACCATGATACTGTCGATGATGTGGTAGACGACGTTATGGAGGTTCTTACAGCAGTTGCATGCTGGCGGCGAGGATCCAAGTTCTGTGTGCCCAAATGAGTCAACTGGCGAACCAATGAGCTACCATTTTTCAATGACCAATGGGTCTGTGCGGCCCCATGCTTTTTGTCGAATGCATTTCGACCCCAAGTGGAACTTGAGTTACAGGGAGCACTTTTCTGTTTAGGGTGTTTGGGGAAGCTGCATCAATAAGTGAAACTACAACAATGTTTACAGTAGGTGATGACGGCTCTTGAGGTGTAGCTACAGACAGCTATTTTGGGGAAGATGTCTCAATTGATTTGCAGGTCAGATGCAGTTAAACTGACAAAAAAATTTAATTATTCTAGGGGTGACCGCATATTTTGAAGAGTACCCGAGTACTTTTGTCGTTACTTTGAATGATTTTACAACACTTCAATACTTTACTCTCTTTACACTTTTACGCGGATTTTGTAAACATACCCCAGGGCAGCAAAAAGAGCGTAAACTTTTTCTCATGTGTTTTGTTGTTGTGGCGTAAACTTTTGGAGTTTACGCTTTTTGCTTTACACTTTTACGCGGGCTGTTGAACACCCTAAGTTTGTATGAGATGCGGCATCTATATATGTAGTGTCTTTGGTTTCAGTCTTTTCAATATGAGATTACCTTACACAAATCGATATATATAAATCTGTTATTTTTGTTTGGTAGTTGCTTTCTCTCAGCATTTTCCAAGATCTGATCTTCAATTTCTTTAAAAGCGGTAGTATTATTATAATATAAGAAGAAGTGAATCCAAATTTAGTAGGGCCTCTTTGGTTAAGGGATGTTTTGTATTGAATACAGATTGACCAAAATAATTATTCTCAATCGGACTTTAATTTTCATTCAATACGATACTAAAATACAATATTCTTGTCCGAAATAATTCCAAATCAGGCAAGATCATTGTCGCATTGAATGTATTTGGCATCTATTTAGATTGAACCTTGCAACTTTCATGACATTTGAAGAGTATTGCTTCTGGGTTTTGAATCCCTTTAAACTTTCATGCTTCCTTCCGATTGGTACAGCCTTGAATTACAATCTAGAAGCATCGGAATTATATATGCAATCTGGTGAGTGATTTGAGACGCTTTGAGTTAAAGCGCTCATGTACTGTACGTTTTTTTACTGGATTCTTTATGAATCTTTGCGAAGTTAATAGAATTTAGTTTGCACCAATGCTGACGACCGCTGTAATCTGGAGCATAGTCTTCATTTAGCTTTATGGCGAGCTCCTGTGCCTTAGCGAGGAAGACTGGTCTATCAACAATGGTGAATCTACGACAACAGTACGGTCTTCAAGTGTACATGTGTGCTATTTCTATTTCTATTCCTTTTCTTGTGAGGATTGGCTGCAACACCTCGCTTGCATTGTATTTAATGCACTAGATGTTGCGGAGCCTTGCTTTATCCGTCGCAGCAACCATCTTTTGATAATTTTTGGTTTTTAAGTTATTTAAAATTGAACTTTTTCTTAAGCTGTGAGAATATGATGTGAAATCATGCAGATTTTATTACAAAGTCACCTGCTCAGCTATCAGGAACTGTTTTGACAAATTTGCTTACAACCGATTAAAATAGTATGCAGTAATTTTAAAATTTGATGTATAATGTTTGCATATAAGCGATATTTGCTTATAAGCGATTTGCATACAAGCAATTAAATTTTAATACCAAAGTTGTGCATAATGCTCTAAAATATTAAGCTTTTGCATATAACCGGTATTTGCATACAAGCGGTTCTTCATATAACCGATATTTACTGTATCAAAAAAAATTGGCAAAAAGTGGCAATCATTCGTGGGTGTTACCCTCTCCGATCATCTCAACAGCTGTTTTTTGTTGGCTAATCAATCTGAATTAGCTCTGTTGTTTAGTTAGCATTTCTGCTGTGTTTTGTTGCATTTCTGCGGGTTGTTTGCATTTTTCAATGACTTGTTTTTGTATATGTACGGTTGTACGATTTAACTTTGCTGTTCAATTAGTTGGGGATGATGCCAACCCTTGAAGCTGTTGAGACGTTCGACCGCCGGCTGAGAACAAAACGTTGCGCTATTTATATTCTCATTTGGCCGAATTCGTAGTTGAGGATCGCAAATGGCGCAAAAAGTGAAAAATTATGAAGTAAGGCTAAGCGCAGATTTGATCCATTTAAATGAATTTGGTTGTTGTCTAATCTAATCAGCTATGTATGTAGATATGAGGTCCAATTCTAAATATAAAAATAAGTAATTGTTGCCACCGGTCAGCTGCTGAAGATGCTGATTTTTCGTTTTTGTTTATTCTCAAAAAGTAGGTTAAGAGTAATATTCTTAACCTACTAATAATTTGATAATAATAATAATAAAAACAGTTTTTGTTTGATCCCTTTATGTGATTTTGGTTTGTGTCTAATTATCAGCAGCTGATGTAGATATAAAATACAATTCTACATGTAGAAATTAAAAATACGGAATTGCTGTATACGGTCACACCGGCACACTTCCCTCAAATCATATGATTTGTTTTGTGTGTTTATCTTTGCACCATTATTTTTATAATTAATTAAAGAAGCGAAATGTCTGCCAACAAAAGTGAAAAAGAGGTTGCAGGACAGCTACTAGATGCCCTTTATCTGAACATGTTTCATCTGATTGAGGAGCACACCCAAAGCCGCATCAATATTGAGCGTACAAATGCCAGTGGCACAATTTTATTGGCCCGCACACGATTCCAGCAGGGTGGTAATAGTGCGGTATCCACAGCCCAGATACCCACCGAGCACAGCGCCGAATGCAACGCCCTTTGCCGGGTGGTAAAGGATCCTAATTCCAAGGAGCCGGAGATAAGGATTGAACGGCACACGGTAGACAAGGAGAGTGGTTATGTCGAGCCATTGCACTGGTTCAGTGTGCTGCCCTCAATGAGCTTGCGCACTGCGGTGACCAAGTTTAAGGAATGCATTGACCTGGTGGCGGAGAGCACCAATCTGCAACGAGAGCTGGAGGCCGTAATGAAGAGCATTTCACAGTTGCGACAATATGTGGCCATGGATTAAATGAATAAGCAAATGTTCTGTGGAAATAAGCATATAGTGGGAAATAAATGTAAAGTATTACAATCAAAGACTACTCTGTCGCCTTTGTTAGATTAGGCAGAAGTCAAAAGCAGGTGCGGAAAAGTACCCAAAATCAAAGACTTCTTTAAAGCTGTTTTTTGTGATTCATTTCCCGATACTTATACTTACTGTAATCTAGGTTTACATTGATACTAAAAAGTGATGCTAGTTTCAGTTTCAATTTGTGCATGTGAAATATCCAATACCGTACATTTGGCATTCAGACAACGGTCAATTCAACAAATGCTTCCAAAAACAAGAAGAATAAAGCAAAATAATCAGGGCTACAAACCGTTTTGGAGTTGAACCACTCCGAATCCGGATACTACGGTCCGAACCGAACATGAACCGGAGCAGCAAACAAAAAAGTTGAAAAGGGTTCGGTTTAATATAACATGTTCTACTACATTTTTGTCTATCTGCTATGAGTGTCGAGTTTTCCATTTTCCAAAATTTTGTCTAAACCTTGGAATAAAAACAGCTTGCAAAGAAACATTTTGCTTTAAGTTATAATCAAATGAAACTAAGAAATAAAAGCTTTAAGAATCGTTATTAAAAGAAGATACACTAATGATCAACTTATACCAAGTGTGTTAACTGAGGGGAGAGAACTTCCCCCACTAATTCAGAATGGCCGAAATGGGTGCACAAGCATACACAAAGTCTTCTGTCTATATGGTATGTCAGTTTTTGTACTTGTGCTGCCCTTAGAATTCCCAAACAGTCATATCAATGCTGGCGTGGCCTCTGCTGAAACAAAGACAGCTGGTGATAAAACCAGGAGATTCTTGAAACATCTGTTGAGTCGACCATCCTCAATTCCGGGTTTCATATAAACCATTTTACCTTTACAAATTTATAAGGAAGGTGGCATAACTATCTGTGGTTACTAGATCATGGCTTAATTTTGTACGAATTGAATCCACTTTGCATTAAGCTGTCAAATTCAACTAATTACTCAATTCCTCTTTTACTTAAACCTCATCTAGTAACCGAAAATATGAGTGTCACCTTCCATGTAACCTTGTTAACATAGAGGTCATTGATATCTTAAAAACTTGACGTGCCAGAAAAATTTTGAATATTGACTTGTGCTCAGTCTCCGTCGAACTGTATCAACGTCATTCCCCGGCCCGCGATGACCCAATATTTGTTGAAATGTGTTATTTAATGAATCATCCTTTTTTATGACTACTCAGTCTGCCCCGCACTTCAAACATTTTTTAGACTGCATATGAGCATATGAGCTCAAATTAAAATTTTGATATCAAGATAAACAGGCCTGTTCCAAAAACCGACTGTGTTATTTGACTTTTAACATCAAAGTCCCAATAAGCTTCATTCGATCCTCTGGATGGCAAAAAAGATTCGACCGAATTCCGATTAATCGGATTCGGATATGGGAACTGGCCTGAAAGATTTTAAAAGATACCAATGACTGACCGAAATCAAACAAGTTTTTTTGAGCTAAGGGGGACTTACACTAGGCAATTACCTTATATTCTTGGAGTAAGTCGTTGAAATATTTATTTTTCATTATTAATTTGAAATATGTATGACGGAAAGCTTGTACATAATTTTGAGTTATACAAAGCCTGCCATTTTCAAAATTCTTTTAAAAAGAAACAAACTTTTAAAATTCTTGATCTTAATTGGTGGCAACATTATTTAAGTTGGTGGCAGAACCGATTATTGCTCAATAAATTACACTTTTCAATTCCAAGTGTCTTTAACTCAAACTTTTTTTTCAGTTAAAGAAGTTCGAGAGTTGAGTCTATGCAACGTATTAAAATGAATTAATAAGGGTTGGTAAGACGAGGTATCTAAATTCGTGTAAAACGTCGTGGATCCTTAGCGAATATTTTTAGAACTTTCTGCACAATGCCCTTCTCCATCCCGCTCACAGCTTTTCTGTGAACACTGAGCATGCATAGTCCTGTAAACAAACATTGTATTGCAAATGGGTAGTTTTTAATTCATTCTTGTATTTATATTGTTTAGTACATATCTACCATTCAAATGGTTTTCCGCCATGGTTGATCATAGCCAAGTTTTCACCCTTCTCAATGTGCTGAAAGTTCTTTCTATCGAGGATGTGATACAAGGAAGAGCTAGAGCAATACAAAGAGCGATGTTTGTTATTGGGAAGAATCGTCTGCTTCTTGTACAACATCGCACAGTTCTATTTTTTTGAGATACTCTGTGCTCAATTTTATTCAATTCCCGTTATCGTACTTAGCTTCATTTAGCTTCTCCGCTATCATTTTGTAGGTCGTAGAGTCCAGAGAAGATTTTAGACATTTTTAGGAAGTTCTCAATTCTCACTTTAGCATGATTGCCTGATGTAACTGAAATAATTCAAACGCTGGCAAGCTTTCAACAGCGAATCTGTATTCAAGTGAAGTAAACAACTCGTTGCTCGTTCCAACGAGTCCAACAATGGAATCAAAAGCGATCTCTTCCCAAATTCAACCATATTCGATGAAGGACGATTTAAGCGATGGTTTTGAACTTTCACAGTTCTAGGAGTTTGGAGTTCAACTCCGATTTCTTCACCAATTGAATGATTTTATTTACGTGGTTTGTGCACTTGAGAATGTCCAATCTCTGTGATTGTTGGACATTAACCACTGGCTCAAGGTACGCAGAATATTTGGCTATAATGAAGAGGCATGTTATAAAAGTTGACTGGGTAATGGCAGAATGCAGCTGAAAAGCTGACGATCTCCTTCCTTCTATTGAGAGTTTTTCGAGCCCGTCGACGATCATTTTGATGTGATTTTTAATGCCAATGCTTTGGAAAATACTTTCTCCTGGTAAATGATTCACGGAAAACAATAATAACATCTTTGATTGTTGATATCGAATTACGAATCTCCGGAACTTTATTTAGATCACTCACTTCTAATTTAGCTTGTGACTTGCCCAGTGGAACTAAAATGAGTGAGGGTTTTTTTTCTTAAAAATCCTTTCCCGACATGGTCGAACAACCATTAAAGCCTTACCCTTAGGTTTAAGTGGATCAAGCAATGCATCTTTGATGAATTTATCAAATTCAAAAGCAATAGTCTTGGCACCCATGGCTTCCAACTGTACGAAACCTATAAATTCTTAACGAATAGATTGTTTCGTTTAATCATAGAATCTAATACCAATCGAAAGTTGTTCTTTCCCTGAAATATCGCACATTCATCACCCATTAAACTGTAGGCAATGACATCTGTTACTTCTTTGAAGATATCATCTTTTAGTACACGTCCACATAGCCCAATGATTTCATTTTGAATTCTTGGAGAAAAGTAAGTACCATTCTTACATCTCTTTTCAATATGTACCCTCAGAGTGCTAACTTATAGTTGAAGCAAGACTTGAAATACACAAAGAAAAAGTATATATAGCACAAAGAAGGCCACTAGCTAATTCTTATTTGAAGTGTTTTTAAACTCATTGTCTTCACATTCATTCACAGAATAATTAAATTTTTTTTATATATTTTCGCAACTGTTATTTGATTTTGCAGGAGCAGATTAAAAAGACAGGCAATTTCTACCGATAATCCGTGGTACCTTAAAGCAAGTGATACCGGCAGTAACAATTGATGAAAATTACACTAACTTCAGTGGAAATGCAGTATAACTGCACATCGGCCTGTAACAAGCTTTACAACACGATCTTAGTTAAACCGTTACCTCTATGAACAACGGATAAAAAATGATCAAAGTTCGGATTTAGGGGGGGGAAGTCGCCCCCCCCCTGCTCACCCCCTGCGTACGCCCATGAATTGAATTTATATGCTGCATCGGCCTATTGCTAACTTGTTTCTAAAAACAACAGACAAACAACAACAGCCAGAAGAAGTCTCCAATGTTTGGACCAATGTAATAAGCGGCGCTGTCTGTTCTATTGATAAGATCAAATATGTAAGTATATGGAGCTTGCGACTCCCAAAATAACCTCAGATATTACAGTACAGAATGAAGTTATCAATTTCTTCATCTGCAGCTGTAAGCTTTTACATACAATGCTTCAACTACCCAATGAGAAGAATTGCTCTTGCATTGACGTTTTCAAGGAGACTTCGTTTGGGAGTAGTCGGCACGGTGGTTGTTGGTAGACTGTTTAATAAACGTCGCAGTCCTAAGTGACAGTCCACACCTGCTGCCTCGACAACGTCATCGATTCCAGTGTACTGGGTCTAGTCGGGTAGTTTTAACAAATCTGTGACGTTACGAATTGCACCGAGACTCTAAACTTTATGATTATTTCAACTTACGCGAAAGCTATTAAAATCTGCTCTGATAATCATTTATTGACCAGCAGCAGGCCGGACAAATTGGCCATATGGTCAACAGGTTTTCTTGGGGGTTTCTTATCACTTGGTTTTAAGTGCAAATAAACACTGAAAGAAAAATGTAACAAACAATTTTTATATATGACTAAAAATTGACTAAACCTTGCAGTACTCTAGTACTAAATCTACCTAAAGCAAGCACATTCATTAACAACATTTTTCATTGGTAAATTCCCCAATTTTCGTCTTTGACTTTCGCCCAAAAGTATTTCCAATCAAAAACATTACTTGAGTATCCTTCATTATAGATGGCGTCACCACTTGTTTTCAAAAATGTTTGTTGAGGTGCTTTTAAGACTCTCCAGTAGATGAGTGATCATTTAGAACCACCGCTTTCTTTTGGTCATAACTTGAGTTTAGTTTATCAGATCATTTCTTCGGCAAATCGATAAGTAATTTTGATTACTAAATATCTCTTAAAGGTACGAACCATCCAGATACAAAACTGAAGGAAATATAACGTTTTTTAGAAATTGCTGTGGCGGGAGGGGGCGTGGAAGACATTGAAAATTAACTTGACTTAACGACTGATCAACTACTTTGCTATGCTGATCAAGAATAGTAGGGTCGGAGATGATATCTTTCCTCCTTCTACCTACTTTTGCACAAACTTAATATACTCTGTGTACCTTTGGTACGGAGTATATTATTATTATTCGTTGTTGGGGTAATAGTGCACAACGACCAGTCTTGGTCTGTTTTGCCCCCTTACTGAGCTTACAAGCAGCCCTATTTCCCATGCAAAGGTCAGTATTTTCGTTGGTTTTAGGTTACTGATATTGAAGGTGGCCTTTGTCCTTCAGAGGAGGCCGCAGGAGCTCTGTAAAGACATCGTTGTGGGGTTTGGGCACTGCTGAGCGTTTCGCATCTCTAACAAAGCCCTCTGCCTCTAATCAAACTGTCTTGCGACAGCGGTTGCAGGGATATCCTGCTTATACTTAAATGGGTTACTTTTCTTCATGATTGAAGGTTCTTTTCTTGGGGTTCGACTGGGACTGCTTATTTGTGGGATAAACCCACTAATTCGCAGTTAACCTCCATAAGAAGGCCTTTTGTTCCGTTTGATCAACTCCTCACATTTACTCGTAATCAGAACTCATATACGAATTCTTTGCAAATTTCTAGTATTTTTAAATCGATTGACCGACACATCCTATTTACCCGTCTTTAATTGCCAACCATAAAATTATCGGTATAATCTAAACTCATTATAAAATTTTGCTAATTCCTGGTACACTTCATATTAAATCGTCTATTTACCATCTTCATGACAATCTAAACTCTTTTTGTATTTTTCCAAATTTTGAGTTTTTTTTAAACCGATCGACCGACACCTTCTCTTCAATTACCAATTATTAAATCTTGATCATAGTCTGATCTCTTTTGCAATTTTTAATGGCGATTTGTTAGTGTTTTTTTAAGTTTTACATTAAACTAAGGGGTGCTTCTAATAGTTTTGAGATAGTGAGGTAAATCGTTCTACAGACGAATAGCATTTACGAAGAACTGCCTCTCCGAGCACAGCATTTGAATTCTGGACAAATAAAATTATTGGTTCTTTGTGAGCAGGTCTTAGTTTTTGAAACAAGTAAGACGGTTCCTGGCAGTTTATGATTTTATGGAGAAAAGTGAAAGTATTAGTGCCGGATTTTGGAATTTCTAAGCGGTTATATCATTGCTGGCACTAGAGGCAGCTGCTGACTTGAAATCAATGGGCAGAAACTACTGAAGATAGGAAAGGACGGTTCTTGAAACAGCTGTGTAGTGGACCAGCCTCCTTTGTGGTGTTGTATGTTCCCTTTTATAGATATGTGCCAACATACCACAAAAGACAGTCACAATGTTAACCATTACAGACACATTAGTAAGAAGGTTAATATTTTTAAAACCAATCCATAAAAAATTTCACTTTAATAATGAAAGTTATCAATAAATTTGCTGCTTTATTTATTTTCATTACTTCTTCTGAGTGTAGGATGTTTTTAGCTAAATTGATAAGACGGACAATTAGCCACCGTTTTAGCTCATTCACTGTTGATTGCTGGGTACATTTCTCTTCTTCTTTTACGTTGGCTGCAAGCCTGAACAGGTGTACTGGGTCTGATTAATCGTCAAGTTTAATTGGTCATAGGAAATATAAATTGTTAACTGATTTGATTATAGCTTTCACTTGAGCTCGGACATCGAAGCATTTAAAATATTGTTAACAATTCATAAAGCATTATGGCTTTCTCGCTCAACAGAGAGTTAAGAGATATGGGTTTCTTCTTCCTTTTTTATTTTGTTAATTTTTATTATTTATATTTCCTAAACTCACAAAAAAAATTGTTGTATCACAGTGCATAGTTAAGAGAATTCATATTCCCGCGCCGCCTGCCCTCATAGGAGTACCATTGGCTTCAGTTCAGATAGTTCAGTTCATATGTCTTGCTGCCGCCGTTGCCTTTGACTACTTTTATATCACACACAAAGCAAGTGGCCGTATCACCGTCCTGATCCACTAAATAAATTTCAATTTTTACTCCAATCTCAGGGTATTCACCAATGGGAAATGCAAATAAATAGGTGACATCTTCAGTAGGATAGAGAGGGCAGTAGGCTCCATACATGAGATTAGTGCAAACGTCCGAAACGTCTTTTGGAAGTTCATAGGGTACTGTAATAACTCCCAAAGTGGTGGCCTTCACCTTAGTTGTAAGATTGCTGATATACTTGTCCACGGCAAAATCAATTTCGAACTCTTGGGTCGAACCCTTAACAATTAAGCATGGCGGAGTTACACAGTTAGCGACTCGAACTTCCAAGGGAAATGGTTTCGCTCCGGAGCCTAAATAATATAATTTAAGTCATGGATATATTTCAATAGTTGATGTCGAAAACTTACATCGCTTTACATGCGTGGCTGGCTTTTCATCATCGGCATGGACCACCACAAACAGGCAGATACAACATAGATAGGCTAACGGATAAAGTTTCATATTTGACGTTCTTTATTGATTTTCACCAATTAGTTCACGAACAACACTGCCGTGGTTTATATAGCGGAGACCCCAGAGCGGTTGACTTTTTGGAGTGAATATAGGCAGGCGGGCCTATCTTATCGGCAAACGTCGTTTTTGATTTGTTGAATGCAATCGAGTGAAGTATGGGATCCTAGTGCTTGACGAATCGAGCAAAGTCTCTCTCAGTCTATAACTCGATCCATTTAATGAAGCCTAAAATTAGCATGTACGTGGGTCGCCTTTTTAGTTTTGTGAAAGATCTTGAGTTCAAATTAAGCGACATTAATAAGCGGTTTTTTTTCGTTCGAGAGGTAGTCGCACAGAGGGAAAAATTCACTGAAATTTTAATATTTACACTTTGAATTTAATATTTTTGCAATTGATTTAGCGTTCAATATGGAATTCGTAAATTTAAAGTGTGTTACTCTTTCATTTTTTTTTAATTTGAAAAATTTTTAATTTAGATATGAAAATATTAGCTTATTTTTTTTTATTAACTTTTTATATTTATTCAGTTTGTCCTGAATCAAAAGCAGGAATCCCATTGCACAGGCCAAAAATCAAATATGGGCATTTCCACAGTCGCGAACGCGACATTTGTTCGACTTTAAAGTGCAAAGAAATATTGAAAACAAAAATATTTTTGTTTTTATTTTTTGGTAGAGTTTAGGTTGCAGAATATTTAGTGCAAAAGATAGGTTTAGTCGATTATCGATTAAAATATAAATTGAAAAAGTTAAGCGATTTATCACGCGACAAAAATGGAAGTCGTTTTCGACTGCATCCAATAAAATTCATAAATCAGGGAATAGTAAACAAAAATTTTAAAGCGGTTAACTCTTAAAAAAAGCAGCTTTTTATTGAGTGCAATGATATTCAGTTATTTACATTAGCTTTGTTTTTATAAGCTTTAATATTATGAAGAACGCGACATTTATCACGCGACATATTAAAAAAAGCTAACAATGAAATTGACTTATCTTCAGTAATCAGGCCAATTTTCTTTTAGTATGGAATCAGAAAGGGTTTAAATGTATTATGTTATTTATTTAAATTTTTGTTTTTCATGTCATCTTAAAAAAATCATTTTTTTAAAAAATATTTTGTCGATCTTGGTGGACCTTCCTGTGGAAATGCCCATATATAAAATTCAAAATTTCGAAATCAAGTAGATGAGCTTCATTTCTTGAAAAAACTGGTTATTCGATAGAGTAGATCATTTTTTTCCATTCCAATCGATCCAGTTCCAAATAGCGTCTAAATCCCAGCGGCGCAGAGGTGAATGAGGCTGGTCCACAATATGCATCGTAGTAGGTGCCCACGTAATGGGAATTTCTCGCTACGTTTCGAATACACAGTTGTGTGTAGAGAAGTTTAACTTCGGGTCGAGTTGTTGCTCGTGTATATATAACAGTTGTGTTATGTTTGTGTCAATCGACTTTTGAAAAAAAGGCCCAGCGGTCGCAAATGCCCAGATTCCAAACATTAAGCGGCGCTTAGTCGGTATCTTACTTAAGTCGTTGCAACTCATAAAAAATTAATAAGTGGAAACAACACTGGGTTTACATTACACTCAATTACTTGAAATGTTCGCGTATTCAGTTCACAAATACACCATAATTTGGACTTGACTAGTGTGCCGCGTCCACCTAGGTGTATTGTGTTATGGGGTCAAATTAAAAACAACTTAAAAAAAATTTGTATGAAAAAGATATCGGGACTACTCACTTGACTTAAAGGAACTGATCTATTAGATGTGCAGTTGGCCCTTAGACCGAGGTGCTTTTTCAAAAGTCGATTGAACAAACTAACAACTAACACGGCACAACCGACCGAGAAACACACACAACTTTTCGAAACGAGAACGGGCACCGGATGGACCAGCCCCCGCGCGCGAGACACCCAGCGGCGCAAGCATCAGTTCGATGTTCTCTTAAACACTTTGAAGGGTGGCAGCCTTCAAGTATCGGTTACTATTCTGTATACATTTACATAAGCTTGTTTTCGTTGGCATACTGTATTCAAAGCAGAATACTATGTAATCGGAAAAGGCTATACAGAAACACTTCGCTTTAGATTACACCAATATACCATTTGAGAAAATGTTGGCACGGTATCCGCCAGTTCACAAAACGATACACCATTTTGAAACTAGTGTGTGGACTTGTGGACTAGCTGTGCGTGCGTCCACACACTAGGTGTATCGGATTGTAATGGGGATCAAAATTAAAAAACTTAAAGAAAATGTTGTATAATCTTTTTCGGTGAAAGTTAACACCAAATGCACAAACGATTTATACATTTATTAAATATAATTTTATTTCATCGAAACAGATGTCGAATCTTTAAATGCGATTATCGGGAACCACTTTCAAAATGGTTGCCAAGATTTAAAGAGTACCGTTGATCGATTTTCAAATTCTTTCGTCTCCTAACATGTTCTCAAATGGTGTGATTGAGTTGTAATATTTTGATGGAAAAGACCAAGTTTTACAGTGGGAAAAAAATTTTTTTTTTTAATTTTTTATTAAAATAACTACGCCCATTTATTGACCGATTCCAAAATATCCTAGTTCACACCAGTATTACAGTAATGCTTAACGAAAACGCCCAGCTTCAGTTTGAAATTCAGATCATCCGTTCTCAAAAAATTTTTGCAACCATGGACCTTGTTTTAAATTTTTGGTTAACTTTAAACGGAAATACAACAACAACCGTGGGTACAACAACAACAACTAAAATTAATCAATTTAGTTTAACCGATTACCTATCCAATGAAAAACGGCTGCTAATAGCACTTCAAAGTGTTTAGAGTAATCTAATTTTTTGTAAACCTTTAAAAATGATACC
This sequence comes from Lordiphosa clarofinis, assembly GCA_018904275.1. Classification (NCBI taxonomy): domain Eukaryota; kingdom Metazoa; phylum Arthropoda; class Insecta; order Diptera; family Drosophilidae; genus Lordiphosa; species Lordiphosa clarofinis. Next base: position 388,824 of record JAEIGQ010000133.1, read on the forward strand.
TTAAAATTGTAATGGGCATTTGCGCCGCTGGGAAAAGCCTTAAATGAACCAGTCATATTTTTTTGTGTAAAACGCTTCACAGCATGTGTTGCAAAAAAAGCAAAAATGAGCAAAAAAAAAGACAAACTAATTTATTTGAGCAATATGAATATTGAAAACAGAGGTAGTAACTTTATTTATTTTTAGTTTAAACAATTTTTGTGTTGTTTGTCGACCCCTTTACTTGTGTTTTTTTGTTCATCAAAATGATTTTCAGGTAACCCCCAACCCCAAAGGGACTTTTTGTATAGTATTAGTTAATCAATTTGGATTCTAGAACAGTTAAGTTTGGCTGCCACCTTCCGCCTCACTTAGTTCTAGAAGCTTCGGGAAAAACACAGCCTCAGCCATATTGGAACTTTAAAAAGATGTAGTTGAAACAATTACAGATAATGAAACTGTTGACAGATTAACGTTAGTTGGAAAATGGGGCTTTGATGGAAGTACGGGACATAGCGAGTATAAGCAAAAGTTTTGCAACAATGATTTAGAGGACAGAAGTTTATTTGTTACGTCCTACGTACCACTGAAACTTATTTCTAAAGCCAACAATAAAATAATTTGGGAAAATCCCCGGCCATCTTCAACACGTTACTGCAGACCGATCAGATTTCAATTTAAAAACGAGAAGGCCAAGCTAACTTCGTCTTTGCCGAAGTTTTAATACCCTTGCAAATGTTTTAATACAACAGAGTTTACGAACGTCAGCATTAAAACAAACCATTTTTTTGATAAAAGCCACTTTTCGACAGATAGTTTCTATGGCAGCTATAGGATATAGTCATCCGATTTTGACAAAAACTTCCAAATCTGTGTAAAAGCGTATAAAACTAATAATTGTCGAAGCGGAAGGCGTTTACATTAAAAACAAAAATGTTTTCTCACAAAGACCCACTTTTCGACCGATAGTTCCTATGGCAGCTATAAGATATAGTCATCCGATTTTAACAAAAACTTCCAAATCTGTGTAAAAGCGTATAAAACTAATAATTGTCGAAGCGGAAGGCGTTTACATTAAAAACAAAAAAGTTTTCTCACAAAGACCCACTTTTCGACCGATAGTTCCTATGGCAGCTATAGGATATAGTCATCCGATTTTGACAAAAACTTCCAAATCTGTGTAAAAGCGTATAAAACTAATAATTGTCGAAGCGGAATTCGTTTACATTAAAAACAAAAAAGTTTTCTCACAAAGACCCACTTTTCGACCGATAGTTCCTATGGCAGCTATAGGATATAGTCATCCGATTTTAACAAAAACTTCCAAATCTGTGTAAAAGCGTATAAAACTAATAATTGCCGAAGCGGAAGGCGTTTACATTAAAAACAAAAAAATTTTCTCACAAAAACCCACTTTTCGACTGATAGTTCCTATGGCAGCTATAAGATATAATCATCCGATTTTGACAAAAACTTCCAAATCAATGTAAAAGCGTATAAAACTAATAATTGTCGAAGCGGAAGGCGTTTACATTAAAAACAAAAAAGTTTTCTCACAAAAACCCACTTTTCGACCGATAGTTCCTATGACAGCTATAAGATATAGTCATCCGATCCGGTCGGTTCCGACATATTATCAGTGTGCAGTAAAAAGAAGACTCTGTGCAAAGTTTCAGCCCGATAGCTTTAAAACTGAGAGACTAGTTTGCGTAGAAACAGACAGACAGACAGACGGACAGACGGACAGACAGACGGACGGACAAAGCTCAATCGACTCAGCTCGTCGCCCTGATCAAGAATATATATAGTTTATAGGGTCGGAAATGAATATTTCTATGCGTTGCAAACTTCTGGGCAAAATTATAATACCCTTTGCAAGGGTATAATGAGACTTCCGAAGTATCAATTGAAGAGAAAAGTATTTTAAAGAAAAAATAAGCTTGTTGAAGCCAACAGAATTGTGTCTTACTAAGAAAAAAATTCTCGTTAAGCATAGGTTGCATTTGACTATGGTGGATGGGAAAGTGTGCAACGCTTTAAGCGACTCATCTGCTGCTAAATGTTATATATGTGGAGCAAAACCAACAGAGATGAACAATGCTTAGGCAAAGAAGTACACGAGAAATATTTTGCGATTGGTTTGTCTCCACTTCGTTCTTATATACGTTTTTGAATACTTTTTGCACATTTCATATAAATTAGACATAAAAATGTGGCAAGTTAGAGATCCTGTGAACAAGTTAAAAGTTTTGGAGAGAAAGAAGCATATTCAAGTCCTATTTCGTGAAAAAATGGGTTTTATAGTAGACAAGCCCAGAGATGGAGGTCGGGGATCGTCCAACGACGGAAATGTTGCAAGAAAATTGTTTTCTAATCCAAGCTTGGCCGATGACATCACAGGACTAAGTGAACACTTGATCCAACGTTGTGCAACGTTGTTGCAAGCTATGTCCTCGGAATATAAAATTAACACGGACAAGTTCAATAAATACGCCCTAGTTACTGCTATGAAATTAATAAAAGGGTAGCGTATCCGTGGTATTATTTACCTGCTTCAGTCCATAAGGTGCTAGTTTATGGTTCTGCTGTGATAGAACATGCATTAGTGTCAATCGGAGAGCTTTCGGAGGAAGCTGCCGAGTCAATCAATAAGGAAATTAAGAAATGTAGACCCCAGCACAGGCGAAAAATGTCACGCATCTTGACAAACACCGACATAATGAACACACTACTTTTGCATTCAGATCCATTCATAACAGGGCAAAGACAACTTGGAAAGAAGGAAAAATCTACGTTATTGGAATCTACTTACGATTTACTAGATGATACATTATGATTATTTTTAAAAATATGATTTTATTGTTAACTTGCATTTATAAAAAAATTGTTTGTTAATATGAGTTTCAAGTTATAAATATTAATGATTATGAACTAATCAATTCGTTCTCTCTTCATTTTTATCCTAGTGTTTTCTTAAAGTTTAATTTCCTATGAAAAATAAAATGTTTTGTTTTGTAATTTTTTTGATTGGTTATGCTTGGGGTGGGTGGGTGTAGGAGGCAGGGGTGAATGTCCAATCATGTCCAATCTAATTACCACACTATTTAAATGTTTTTTAAGAGCCTGTTTAGCTCTCTACCTGCACTAGAAGTATTTTTGGCCACACTTCCATAAAAGCGAAACCAGTGTGCATTGGAGCCACTACCAACCAGTTGGGCTCTGAAACGCAATGATTTATAAAACAGATTAAGTTTAAAAATGATGATGAATAATGATTTGGTCGTTAAATGTGTTTATATTTAAATCAAAGAGAAAATTATTTGATTTTAATACAAAAATGGCATAGTAAAATTAAATATGATTGTATTAGTTTTGATATTGAGAACGGATTGTCTAAAAGTGAAAATGGCTTTGTTAAGAAATGATGTAACTCTGGCGTGAACTAGGATATTTTTGATCGGTCAATAAATAGCGGAGTAGTGGGGTTTTAAAGTCAAAATTTCGAAATCGACTTTTCTTTCTCACTCTGTTGGTCCTAGCTCCGTTATTTTGAGACCGATCAAAAATTATCCTAGTTCGCACCAGAATGATGCGTATTATAAGTAATTAAAAAAAAAATTGAAAATCAGTCAACAATTACTTCAAATTAATGGCTAGCCTAATAAAACATCCGGTAAAACAACTTAAAATCGCATTTAAGAACTAATCATACACGTATGGATGCTGCAACATGCTGCAATATTATGTGTCAGTGTTAGAATATATTGAAGATCGCGTCATGAACCCAATATCTTATTAACTGCGAGTGCGAGGCCAAAAAGTGAGTGTGCAAAAACAAACCTCCGTGAATTTGCTTCGACCTAATCGCTTCGAACTCTGTCAAGCGAATGACGCTTTTTTGCTGTTTAATTCTCAGCTTCGGCAATCGTTCGGGTCATGTATGTGTGAATAGCCTAATGTTGTAGCCCCCGGGATAGAACCGAGGGCCAACGCTGCTTTAAAGTCTACACTCAGATAGGATGAAAATTTAGTTCGTCACAATACCCTACACGAAAAAACACGTTTGAACTACTTTGAAATCAGAACAATTTTAACAGAAGCCTTTTTTATATGAAGTTATATGCCTAACTAAATTTGTACCTTTTTTTGACTACACGCTTTAAAGGTTTAAAAAAAAGAAACTCTCACTATTAATGTACTTTGAAAAAATGTACAGAGTAGTTTCAGAAAACTATTGGAAACTGTTGAAAAATTAGATAAAACGGTCTCTAGAAATAGTTACAAGCAGTTTTATGGTCAAGACGTTCCTTAAAAGCTTTTCAGTTTTCTTATGCTTTAGAAAATAAAGATAATATCGATATATCGATGTTTTTGGAGGCGGTATATCAAATATCGACATTGAAAATTTGGATTTGTGATATTATCGATATTTTGAGAAATATCGATAATCATCATCAGCCGCCACCACACCCACTTTTCTCTAAGATGTGATTGAATTTGAGTTAGCCACATACATAACAGATACAATTTTTTTATACCCTTGGAGAGGGTTATAAGTTTTCAATGATTTTACATAATTTCACTAAAACTTGTCGAAATCGGACTACTATATAGTATAGCTGCCATACAAAAATTAGGTCTGAAAAAAGTCTTAGTGAGAAAAACTTTTTTGTTTTCAATGTTATCGCTCTTAACGCTCGTATTAATAAATTTTTAATGATTTTACATAATTTCAACAAGATTTGTCGAAATCGGACAACTATATAGTGTAGCTGCCATACATACTGTCAGACATATATCAAGCTCCAAGGGTATATAAACTTCGGTGGAGCCTCTATTTTTTGTTTTTAATGTTATCGCTCCCAACGCTCGTATTTATAAGTTTTTAGCGATTTCACATAATTTCACCAAAACTAGTCGAAATCGGACTACTATATAGTATAGCTGCCATACAAAAATTAGGTCTGAAATATGAAATAAAGTCTTAGTGAGAAATTTGTTTTCAATGTTATCGGTATTGGACTCTGAATCTTAGATTACATGGATACATCAGAAAACTCATCTGCTTCCTAGTTCGCAGAGCAAAAATATGCTGCGTTCTCCAAACTTTGTTCCGATCCGGATCTTAATAATGATGGGTTCTGAAAAGAATGAAGTTATTATATATTAATTTTATTTTTTTATAGATTCCAGGTACAGCTGCTGACTGGCTTAATATTACTAGAGGCTTTAAGGATAAGAAGAACTGGTGCTTTATATGGAAATCACGTTCTTATCTTATCTTTGGTTCTAATGGCGTTGGCAGATGCGGATTATAAGTTTACTAATATTGATGTGGAAGAGTTTGGCAGTTCAGATGTTGGTGTTTTTTTTCAGGTGATCGTGTTTACAGCTTGAAATGAAATTCAATTATAAGTATAATTTCTTGCAAATATCAAGTTGCACTCTTTCAAAATCACTGTCCGAAAATACTCTGAATCTGCCATCACCAAAACCTCTTCCGTATGAAAAATGATTTTTAAATAAAAAAATTACTTAAATATATTGCCAATGATTCAGTTCTGTGCTTGGTTTCAATTCTCATTACTGGCTGAAGAAATGACATAGCATCTTGCTTGCCTTCTCTCTGCCAAAATTTCAATAAAAATTAAAATATCTGCGGGAAGCTTTTGGATTAAATTGTACACTCACTTGATGTATGTTTCGCAAACTGTTCCATTTGTAGACAAGGTCTTTCAAGGTGACGGCAAGCTGATCGGCAATGCTGCTCCAGCTGGACTCCTTGGGGATGGTCCCATTCTAAAAGGTATTCCGACTCCTCCACGGCTTCAATACCATGACCACACGGCGATCGCGATTTATAGTTTTGGGCTTCTTTATTGTTCTCTTTTGATTGTTGACGGTATATGTGAGTTCCCCAACGAGGCACGAACTCTTCTAATTTTGATGCTTGCCGAACTCAACCTTCATGCGTGTGAGAGACCGTCCCTGCTGCTTTTGGCTCACAACCCACGAACAGTTCAATGTTCACTTTTGTGAGCAAAGTTTCGCTCTGTGACAACGACAAGAAGCGTTTACTTCTGAGTACTTTGACCACAGAGCGTCACATATTTGCAACACGGTCACAGTATGCACCAATGCAAACTAAGCCTTAGGCCACATACCCACTTAGAGATAGAGAAGAGTTACAGATAAAGCATCCAATTTCTGTAAAGCATTTAGATATTCCAAGCTCAGTCGGCTATACCCTTTATTTTGCTTCCTTTTGGAACTAGTTCAAATCAGTATTTATGCTATTGCCACCTACGGTCACACTTGTCAGCAATTGGTTAACAATTTTTTATTTAATTCTTTGGCAATTTGTTATTAAACAATATTACATTGTGGCATGTTCCACCGAGCAAAAGGTCCAAATGGCTCCAAGCAATGCCGCTTTTGCTGTTCCAGTACCGGCAACAACTGGCGAAATATATTCACTGACGCTGACTCCAACGACTTTCTATTATCGAAGAGGTGACTGGACATGAGGTTAAACAGGACGAGAATCAATCCAAATGTACAGTAAGTCAAGAAAGTGTTTTGACACATTTTGCACTTTTATTGCAAAAAAGGGGCTTTCTATAGATAGTAAAATGTTGTTCTTATTTTATTCAGATTCTGTACCGTCCCTAGACCAAGTATGCAAAAAGAAGTAGCCAAATCCATCTAGTTTTAACATTAAAAAAAATAAAAAACAAATAAAAGCTAAATTTTGAAGTGTCAAGAAAGTGTTTTGACAAAAGTCAAAACACTTATATCTTCAGTATCGGAGCTCAAATGGAAATATAAATTAATGATTCTGGACACGTTTCACATACTGAATCCGAATATGGTTATATAAACTCAAAATCTTTAGTGGATTAGCTCTAAATTTTAATTAAAATGCAGAAAATTCATAATTTTACCCCTTTTTGGTACATTTGAATCTCGTAGAAATCCGACTATTTTGAAAATGATTTTTTCTTGATAGTTAAGCATCAAATCACACAAGGAATAAACAAAATCTGTTTCATCGGCCACAATATAAGGAGTTTTTCGATTTAATAATAGTGTTGTTGTAAATCTTGACTAATAAAAAATATGAAAAAAGGCGGGACACGCCCTCAAATTTGAAAAAAATATATTTAGTTTCATCTGAGTTTTGGATTACAAGGCGTTTTTCTTAATAATCCAACCGATTCTGCTGAATTTTCTCACTCATTTACAAAATTGCATACCAATCAGCCATTTTTTGCGGATTGATCATGAACTTATAACCTATGAAATGATTAAAGTGTTTATTATATTGTATACATATTGGTACGTTCTACTGAATGTTAAGATCGAAAATTTCAAAATCAGCTGATTTTTACGAGATTCGAATGTACTAAAAAGGGGTTAAATTAGCCGTTTTCTGCATTTTAATATAAGTTTGCTGCTAATCCATGGAAGATATGGAGTTTATATAACCAGATTCGGATTCAGTATGTGAAACTTGTCCAGAATCATTAATTTATATTTCCATTTGAGCTCCGATACTGAAGATATAAGTGTTTTGACTTTTGTCAAAACACTTTCTTGACACTTCAAAATTTAGCTTTTATTTGTTTTTTATTTTTTTTAATGTTAAAACTAGATGGATTTGGCTACTTCTTTTTGCATACTTGGTCTAGGGACGGTACAGAATCTGAATAAAATAAGAACAACATTTTACTATCTATAGAAAGCCCCTTTTTTGCAATAAAAGTGCAAAATGTGAATTTTTACCTGTGTCAAAACACTTTCTTGACTTACTGTATATGTCCTCCATGCTTAGCAGCGGCAAAAACTGCATTTAATTTTAAGCGGCGATTTGAAAAAAGTTTTCAGCTGTTAAAACAAAACTAATCCACGACCTTTTTGGATGCACAGACCAAAAAGGATTGGACGCACCATCAGAACGACCAATCCTTAAGCCAAGACAGCATTCTAAAGAGTCACCTAAGCACTTATACCGTCGAACGACCCTTTCAGTGTACAGAATGCTCGAAATCCTTTACTCTTCGGGGAAATCTTAAAGCTTACCTTCGCACACACTCTGGCGAGCGACCCTACAATTGTACCCACTGCTTAAAATCCTTTAGCAAAAAAAACACTCTGGAAGCACATTCGGACACATACTGGCGAACGACCCCACAAATGTTCCCGCTGCTCGAAAACCTTTATTGAGAAAAGCAAACTTAAGTATCACCTTCGCACACACACGGGCGAGCGACCTTACAAGTGTTCCGGGTGCTCAAAGAGCTTTAGCCATCGCAAATCTTTAGAAACTCATCTACCCACACATACTGGCGAACGACCCTACTGCATGAAAGCCTTTAGTCGATATAGCTGTCTTTCAAAGCATATCCGCACTCACACTGCCGAACGACCCTTCAAGTGTGCCCACTGCACGAAAGACTTTAGTCAAAAAAGTAATTTGGATAAGCACCTTCGGAAACATACTGACGAACGACGCTACAAGTGTACCCACTGCGTAAAAGCCTTTAGACGAAATAGCTGTCTTGTGAAGCACATCCGCACTCATACTGGCGAACGACCCTTCAATTGTGCCCATTGCAAGAAAGACTTTAGCCAAAAAAGTCATCTTATTCGGACACATACTAGCGAGGTAGCGGCTTTACACTCTTAACAATCATAAATTTAAAGCTATTTTTACAAAATGTTGGCAATAATAAGTCCAACAAAAATTTTCTCCAAAATATTTGAAAGAATATTAACTGCCAACATACTGCCTGTACCAGAGCACCATTTCGGTTTTTGCGCAGAAACAACAGGTCCGAAGCAGAGAACTGCAAAACGTATCAGAAACGTATACGCATACGTATTGCTTCAAATGCTTCAATGCGTATCATGTCAAAAAACGTATGCGTACTTCAATACGCATTTTTAAAAAAATACGTATACGTATACTTCATAATGCGTATGCTTATTTGTACTACGTTTACGTATACGTCAAAAGTACGTACACTACTTATTTAAATTTGAGCCATACGCACACTACGCTTAAAATCTGTGCGTATACGCAAAACAAATGCGTATACGCACTTTTTTTCAGGATTCTCAAAGTACCGTTCAAAGTATCGTACATATGTTTGGTACACAAAAAGTAGTAGAGTACACGGAGTGTAAAACGAATTTAGTTACAGACTTTGTGATTGTTGAGATAATTAAACCATTTACAGTGACTGAAGACTTATTAAATCGCCAAAAAAAAAACCAAAGAGGATAAAAATAGTAATAATGAAAAACGTAATTGCCAACCAAGTAAAAAATTATGTCAGGATCAATGCATAGGCGCCATTCGCAGGTAAGGCATCTCAATGGTAATAAAACCGCGAAATGCCTAAGAAATTGATTTTCAAGACCACAAACTATCACACATAACTGCATTGCCCTGTCTATAACAATACCAAACCGCGATTAATACATACCAAGGATGACCAAAAGTAAAGAACATAGCCAAGATTTTAAAAACTGTTTCAAACCACTATATGTAACTGCCAAATCATTATATCGCGAAAAAATACCAAGGAGGATCCAAAAATCTAATAATGCCAAACAAACTTTACTTTGGAGATAGTGAAAAATTATGTCAGGATCAATGCATAGGCCCAATATGCAGCTAATAGGTCTCCATGGTAACAAAACCGCTAAATGCTTAAGAAACTGCTTTTCAATGCCATAAATGATCACACATAACTACATTGCCCTATTTATGACAATACTGAAACGCGATAAATACCACGGATGACCGAGGGTAGAGAATAGAGCCAAGATCTTAAAAACTTTTTCAAACCACTGTCTAATACTGACAAATCGTTAAATCGCGGAAAAATACCAAAGAGGATCAAAAAAACGTAATAATGCCAAACAAACATAACCATTGAATAAATAAACACTCATTACAATTGGAACTATTTTTGAATAACGCTTATGCCATACATCTGGTAGGATTTTATACAAATTTACTTGAGAAAATTGTGGATAACGGTCATCCATGGTTCGCGTGGTTCACCATCTTCACCATCTATTCGCCCGTATTCGTTATAAAAATCTAATCTCATAATAAATGTATGCAAATTTGGCGATCTTGGACCACTTTATCTTCACCTCCTTACCAGTCTATTTACTCGTTAATTAAATAAATATCAAATTTTGCGAATTTCGCAATATTTTTGGATTGGGTGGCCCGCAACCCATATTTGCCAATTACTTATTATTCATAAAAATCTAAACTTACCAGTTGCCAATTACTTATTATTCATAAAAATCTAAACTTATAAAATGTTTGCAAATTTCGCGGTTTTGTTGGACCGATTTGCCATTCGACAATTGCCAACTACTTTAAACACGCGACTTTATTTTATATTTAGAAGAAGATTAATAGCTATGATAATATAATTTTAACGAGATTACTGTTCACGGAAAGACCGAGGATTAGTTCTGGCTAAAATTAACTCAAAACATGATAAACTAACTAAATAAGTATTCCGCTAAGTATAAAAAAACCAAATGTAACGAAGACACTTAGATTTTCCATGGAAATTACAAAGTACGCATAAATGAAGCACAAATGAAGCATAAATGAAGCAAAATGAAAATGCCTACTGCTCAGTTAAAGTACGTATATAATGCGTACTTTTTCTAATGCTTCAGCGTACGTATACGTATTTTAACTTTTGCGTCTACGTAGTACGCATACTCATTTTTTTGTAATGCGTAGTGTGCGTATGCGTAGCCTACTATTTCTAATGCGTATGCGTACATATGCGTACTTAAAAAAATACGTAGTACGCACGTAGTACGCATTAATGACTACGCATTGCAGTTCTCTGGTCCGAAGACTCTAACCAATTTTTAAAAGCATTTGGGAGTATCATGACATCCTGGACCTGGGGGAATGGCATGCTCCACTACTATCAAGAAACTCGTATCTTCTATAAACCGAGTCCTCCAGTGCATCGCAGACGGTCCCTGGTGTCCTGACCGACTGATGGCCCACTCCAGTAAACTTGACCCTGAGCTGGCTCAGTAGACGTCTTAATCGGCGCAATCTAACTGAACTCTGGGTCCATGAAAGGCATCCCTCGAGCGTTTCATCAACTTCTTCTATCCTCTAACAATATCTTAACGTTGCTGGTTTCCCTGCAAGACTACAGCTCACCCCTGGACCTGTCATCCCAGGCGTATTTGTACTTCTTGAAAAATATTTGTAAATAGATTAATTTCTAAGTATCCAATATTCTCCTAGCTATTATTAAACAAAAAACCAAGTAAGAGTGTTGCGGCCGAGTGCCCGACAGCAAAATACCCTGTACCACCTATGGCTTAAAATTTATTTGTATAAATGGGTAGTCGCAGTTGCACATCTTCGATGGTTTTGCAAAATTACTTTCGGTTGATTTACTTAAAAACTGCATACTTAAGAAATTTAAATTCTACAAATCCGGCTTTGCCCTTTAGAACTATAGCCTCAACTGCGTAGTCTGTGGAATGATTTATCAGTGTTTTTTTTTTTTTGTAGAGATACAAGGCATTTAATTAGCTGATGTATACACAGTATTACATACATATCGATACCGATTTATACATACATGTAAACACACACATATAAATATGCATTTATATGAATGTATTTATATAATTTCCACTAATTTCGCATAATTATTTATGCTGCCATACAATTTTGTAATACACTTAAAGTAGATTTTAATAGTGCGCAAGCTGCCCCCGCATAAACTTCCCCCAGCATAAATTAAATAATTTAAAACAAGAAATAACTAAATGTGTATGTGTGTGTGTATCTATAACAATCAACATTTGCCACTTAACTAATAGAATAATGGTTTAAGTGTTTTAAATAAGTTTTGATTACTTCACTGATATGTTATGTGCCTTTTCACATCGAAATTCTTTGCTTTTTTGGAATGGCTAATTTGTGTTTCGCTAGTGATTAATCCAAAGAATGAGTAAAAGAGAGAAAAGAAAAGTTCAACTAGATTCATTTTTCATGATGCTTCCTTTGCTTACTAAAACTAAAAAAAAAACTAGACAACAACAAGGCCCATAGACACATAGGATGAGGACCTTCCACTTGAATGGGGATTAGCCAGTTTTGTATATTTGGTGGGGTGTAGACTGGGAGCCCTCCAGGGTCACTTAACTGAAAATGGAGAAGAGCTTTAATGGAATGAAATTTTCGGAAACACACAATTGTGTAATCTTACCACCAGGAGAAGAATGGACTTTTATTTTGGAAGCGTTGTGTAAAGGAAAAGAAGCGACTGCCACTGGAACTGTGGAAGAATGGAAATAAATCATTTTAATGCAATTTCATTTATTTCCCAGCTCCAACTTACCGCTCCACAATCACGGCAGGCATCTGCACCAGTTGCACAGGAGATTTGCCATCCCGTAATGCCTGCGTCAAATTCAAAATCTGTCCACGCATCACCGACATCTGCCGCTCAAAGAGTCGCTTATCGAATCCCCGATCCTGCTGAAACAGATACAACAGCTCCGTGCAGATTTCCTCCACAAAATTCATATCCGACAGCTGGGGCAACACCTGATTCTTGATCTCTTCGCTAAAGGGCAGTTTGGCCTGGGGCAACCAGGCCCAATGATAGGGATAGGCACGCCATGAGTCGGGATGCTTGAAGGGAAAGGCCAGACCATTATCAATGGCTGCAATTTTGATTTGAGGCGCTTCCACTAGATTCCATTTTGGACCATTTGTATCGCTTGTGGTGGGCAGATCATCTTCGCTGCTGGTAAAAGTGGTATCCTGTTGATTTTTATTCCTATTAAGATTGGGTGAGAGCCCTCCACCAGTATTGCGCTGCTGTTCATTCTCCGCTAGCGATGGTTCATTTAGGTCAACAATCGGTTGACCCGTGGCCTGGACCAGGGGATTGTTGATGCTACGCGTCAGGCCAGTCATTGTTTTGCCACCGGTGCCGCCGACTTCACCACTTACTTTAGGCGCCACATACTTAATCAACCAGTTGTCATTGCCCCGATCCGTGTTGCGTATGATGTAGTCCAAGACCACAAGACGCTCGAATTGCAACTGAAAGGATTTAGCCACGGCGGGCGAGAGTTGTTCGCTTTCAAAACGACGCAGCCAATAATCGGCATCCTTGTAGCCCTCTACGAACAGCTGAAAAGAGCCAGTCTAAAGAAGGCCAAGCAAAAGCCAAGTGGTTAACATAGCTGATTTCAAAAAGTAGGCCCGAGTACATACCTTTAGAGGCAGGCTCATTCGATTAAAGTGAGCCGATGGATAATGCTCCTTGATGCGTTTCTTTAGTTTGGCCTTTTGGCGATCGATGCGCGCATAGTTAAAACTTTCAGCCACAAGTCTGACCACTCGCGTCTTTGGCACCACATTAAGATTCAGTTTACGATCCACCAAACTGGCTCCAGCCTCGGACAGATACCTATGAAAGCAATAGCATTAAATTGATAAAAATCTTCGACCTTTACTTAAAAAGTTGGATTCTTACCCTTGATTAGGTATAAGGCAGGCACGTCCAAAGCAACAGGGACAGCACAGCTTGTGCATCCATTTGGTCCATTTGGGATTCAGTCTGCCATAGGGCTCCTCATCTTTGGGTTTGAAAACGGCCACACAGCGCTGTAAGTTGGGGAAATTTTTGTAAGTCCGGTGCATAAAAGAACTCTTCGGGGCACTTTCAAGAGTGTCTCGCTGTTCTGTATATTTCTCATTTCTGAACCCAAAATAGTTGAACGCGTTGCGACCAAATAAATATGAAAGAATATTATGGTAATATAAACATCTTGCCTGGATTTGGTCTGATTAGCTGCCGAAAGCCGAATGTCATTTTACACTTTGAAATTTGCAGCTTTTAATTGGGATTTTAAAATCCGTATTTTATAAACTATAGCGAGCTTGACATTAATTGTTTTCTTGAAGAACATCATAAAATCACAAAAGATCAACATTTTCCCACTTTTCAACAGTTCTTCAACATTATCTTGAAACTGTATTCACTTTGTACAAGTTATATGGAACAAAGTTGTAGCTTAGACTAAAATAAGGACTAAGCCGAATGATTTTGGTTTGCTCTAACGATTCGTTTATTTAACTATTTATTTACAGCCTTGCCTAACAAACTACGCTCATCACGAACCCTTCCGAAACCTTTGCCTAAACTATAACTTGCATTTCCATATTTTTTCATCTCAATCCTCCTTTTTTGTGGTAAAAAATAATTTATTGTCGTTCCTAAGTAGGCTCTCTTAAAGTTAGACAGAACATTGTTCAACTAGAAAAAAATGGGCTTCTTGGACTTTATTTGGATAAGTCTAATGAATCAAATTCAAGAAGAAGGAAAAAAAAACTGACAAAAAAATGAGGAAAACATTTTTGAAATTTTAGAAATGAAGATGTAAATTGTGCACTCTGTACCAAAGGTACTCAGTTTGTGAAAAGTATGTAACAGGGAGAAGGAGTCATTTCCGACCCATGTCCGTCTGTCTATCAGACCCTCAATATGTCTGAATTCTTTCGCTTTCATACAAACAAATTGTCAATGGTTAGCTTCAATGTCTCTTTCTCGTTAACTTTCTTTCCTTTGCACACATCAGCAACAGTAGAGCGTAAAATTAATAATCAGCCAATTTAGGTGAATTAATAACGGATACGATTATAAGAAACATTTTTTTTTACATTTCGCATAAAAATTTTAAATTGTTTTTAGCAGTTAGAGAGGTTACGGAGGTTTCGGTTTTAATTTCTGGTTAAAATAAAAAATTAAACAAAGATTTTTGACTTTTACAGCACTGGCTTCAAGATTAGTGGTTAATTATAATTTAATACAATCAACACAATTGTGAAAAGTGAGAAGAAGCAACATTTCCTATACGCAACATTGATGTTCCAATTAATGAGGGTATTAAAAATCTGAACGGTTTCCCTATAAAAAAAAACAAGTGGGTAAGTCGGTCAGGCCCGACTATAACATTTTCTGTACCAGGAGTAGGAGCTGAATGCAGTGCTGCTTTGGACAATATGATTTGAATATTAATAAATTTGAATTAAAAACTAAAAATGCATCATATAACGCACATATAATATAATCAAAAAACTCTAGTTGAACCTCAAATTAAACCATAACTGAAGAAAGGGAAATTTTTTTGAATGATATGCAGACACCGACGGACGGTGTCCAAAAATCTCTGAAAATTCATATCACAAAAGTCAAGTGTGGCAGATATACTATACAGTTTTTAGATTTTGACCTCTCTATCTTGAGAGAGGGGAAATTAGGTGAAATCATTGAAAACTTATAATTACGAGGGTTGGGAGCAATGGCATTGAACACAAAAAAGTATTTCTTCCAAAAGTTTGTTTTTCAGCCGATCATTCCTATGGCTGGTATATGCTATAGTCGGGAGCATGAAATAACGCCCACGGGCTTTGGTTATGATTTTGTTGAAGGATTGTGTATCCGTAAGAGGTTAATATATTATATTATATATTTTTTAATATAAAAATATTGAACCATGTATCATCTGGAACGCCATCTAGAATCAACCCCTAAATTCTACACCTTCTGTCGCCTTACGAATACAACCGAAGGAGATTTGAGTGCCCTTACCCAGAAACGCAAAAATCAGAGAAATATAGAAAACCAAATTATGGAATTGAGCAAAAATTTAGACAGAGTTATAATTTCCCTTGAAGATCTTTTGCATGCAATTCTACAAATGATTTTGGTGATTTGAACTCAGATGCTCTTTAAATTGATGATGATAATAATAATAATGAATATACTGATTTGAGATTAAATCAAACGGTTGAAGTCCTTGCATAATATTTGTGGAAAGCCCGAGGCATGTGGCATTAAAGCCATGCCATTATGACATATTAGTAGAAAAAACGAAAGAAAAAAAAACAAATAATTATTGCTTTGCCATTTTTCAATATTTCATATTAAATATATTTTATTGCATTACATATTGCTATAATATTGAAGTGGAATGAGAGGAGGGAAGGTGAAATAATCGCGGATGATGTGGGCGTTATTGCACTCATAACAGTAACGTCCGTTGTTTTTACTTCACTTTTTAAAGTGCAAAAGCGCCAACGGGCGTTACTTCAATTTTAAAAGTGAAATAACGCCCACGTGCTCAAAGTGAAATAACGCCCGCTGGGTGTTATTTTACTTTTGAAAGTGAAACAACGCTCGTGGGCGTTAGTCATCCGATCTGGCCGGTTCCGACAAATGTGCAGCTTATTTGTACCAAAAGACTTCGTGAAAAGTTTGGTTAAGATAGCTTTAAAACTGGCGGAGGAGATAGCATAGAAACTCGTCATGCTGATCAAGAATATATATACTTTATGTATTTTGAGATGCTTCCTTCTATGCGTTACAAACATCAGGACAATTTTAATATACCCTCTTCAAGGGTTTACAAAATATATGAGCGCCCAACTTAAATAGTAGATATTGTTTCAAACCCAAACCAAAAGTCTGATAAATTTAACTATATTGACAGACTTCCCCGTTTGGTAGAATTCGGTTTATTCTATGCGTGTGGATTATCTTGAGGATTAAAAAAGGGTAAGATCTTTACACCCTCAACCCAAGCGAAACGCAATAAGTATGTTATTATAAAAAGCTCAGTTTAAATTCCGATAAATCTGCACCATCTGTATCATCATAAGTAACTATTCTATAACAAAGCCACTCCACAATGTGATATTGACCCTGGAAATAATTTTTTTTATCTACCGAAAGAGGATCTACGGCAAGTCTCCAATTCAAAATAGAGCTCAGATCGCGGCGTTCCTCAAATAACATTGGCTTTCAAATAGAATATCTCGCTTTTTACTTACATTTGTCGTATCCTTAACAAAATATGAACCACTGCTGCCCTGATATATACGCTCGGGCAGTACACCCTGCTCAATGGCTAATTCCGAGTGGGCCACAATCTCCGAGAAAAGCGGATCGTCTGAAATATAAGAAAATTACATTAAATCAAATAAATTCCAATCAATTTACGTATAAAATTTGTGCGTAAAACAAAAAGGCGCATTCCGTGGCAAGGAGTATAGACAGACTGCAAAGGTTCTCAAGTAAACAAGAAATAAAAACTCAGTAAATTATTCATACCACCCGCACCATCCTTGACCTTAAAATAAAAAGAACTACAAATTGTCCCCCTCCTCTTTTTCAATTGCTCTACCTATGAATTCAAAGTTTTCATTGAACCCGCCCTGGTCCTGGGCAATGGTGAACACATGTTGTATGAACTTGTCGCGACTGCTGCTTAACGTACGCGGCGCCATTTGAAGTGTACTCGGCCTGAAGTTACCTACCCGGTTGTTATCTCTCAAATGAAAGAAATTAGGTCGAAATTAGCATGGCTAAAGCATTTGATAAGGTCTCGTTCTCACATTCTCTCTCTTCGCGAGACTTACACAAGTTTTTAAGCGGGCAATTGGCGCACTGGCAGCGTGGACGCACTATTTTCACGGTGACTGTGTCATTGGAGCCGCTTAGCATTGAGGGTGCATTAACTAAATATGGTGGCTCCTCCTCATCAGATTGTGATGGCAGATAGTCTTTCTTCGCTGCCTGGCATTTCTTTTCACAACAAATGCAGGCATAGGCCACCGATCCCGAATCTTCCGAGGGTCGTGAACTGTCCGCATGGGCCAAAGCTGGTTTACTTGTTGTTGGTTTATCCTCTGCCTCAGATGTTTCAGTTGCTGTCTTTTCCTTTCGTTTTGATGGTTTCTTTGGGGTGTCTGCATTATTATTGTTGTTATTTATCATTGTTTTTGCATTGTTGTCACTCTTGGGTCCAGGCGGTGACAGGTGTTGGCAGAGCCACGCCCATTTTTCACCCGAAACACAATTGGATTTTGATATGCTTTTAATTTTGCACAATGAATCGATTGAAAGGTTGGTAAAATTGTATACACAAAAACATTGAAAACAGAAAGCACAAAATGTGAGCGAAAACTTAAAAAATTTGTTGAAAGTACGACCAAAAACCCAAAGGGGTGATATCAAATTTTTCTAAATTAATGTTTATAGCCAGAACTGCTTAGTTTGTATTATCCAAAATCACATTAACGGACAGTAACATCACCACGACTTTTAGATAGGTTTTCAAATACGCGATCAGTTGATGATCTCATATTAAACCAATTCGAAATTTAAATTTTGCCATTTGCGAAGAGTTGCGTAGTCCTTGTAAAAGAGAATAGCTTTCTTTTACATTTGTGACCAATTTTCGCAATTCGAACACTTAATAACCCAACGTGATGGCGACAACATAACTTGGCCAGCAGGTCATTTCGGGCGATCGAATTGACTCGACTGGGATAACTTGCCACAGTAGGAAAAATTCCATTAATATTTACACAGATGGATCAAAGCTCGATGACAAGGTAGGAGGTGCAGTTTTCTCTACGGACCACAATATGGAAATCCATTCCGGCACACTGATCTTTGCAGTGTTTTGGTGGCCACCAAATATCTTAGCCCACTCATGATGGAAGAAGGGAACATATACAATTACCGATACAGATAGTCAGGCAGCTCTAAGGGCACTTGACACGTACGCCAAGACCCTCACGGAATGCCTTTAATTCTTAAATGCAATCGCTCAGCATCTCCGTATACACCTCATCTGGGTACCTAGACACCACAACTTTAAGGGTCAGCCAACATGGCACTACCATTCAGTTCCGCACGGAGAAGAGCTTGATATGGATGCCCTTTGACTCATACAAGCTAATTACAGGAAATGAAACCTAGCGCCTGGCTACGGAACGATGGAATAACTCTCCGGTTTGTGCTGTAGCTGGGGCCTCGTGGACAACGTTCAACCTAAAATGAACCAATAGTTTGTTGGGGGCCCTAAAACGTCACTGGCTCATCGCTGCAAGTTTGGGTAAGAGGAGGAGTTAATAATACATCTTATTTGCCGTTGCCCAGCTCCTAGTTGAAGGAGAGTCAAAACTCTTGGTCACCTATTTTTACTCAACCGCTCGGAAGCATCCGTTATAGAGATTCCGTCTCTACTAAAATTTTTAACGACATCACAATGGTTCAGTTCGGAGGAACTTCCCTGGCTTAAAAGGGAAATATATGGCCGAGCAACGGGAATATCTTGGACTAAGGGCCGTTTTTTGCAAATTTAGGTGGATTTGCAATTTACTTCATCCTCATTGATTTGAAAATAATGTACATGACAATTCATATTAAGTATAAGTATTAAGTATTTTTATGTGTGCGCGCATATGGTCACACTGAAAAATATTTGAAATCAAAACACAACTGCTGCTAAAAACAGTTAAGTTTGATGTGTTAATAAATAAACCAAAAATTGAAAACATTGTATGTGCCTTTGATATACAAGACACCTGCAGACATTGCTAAAGAGACAGATGCTCATACTAATTCTCCTAGGTCATTGCTTAAGCCGAGTTCACACAGTTAACTAATTTGGCCAAATTGTAAATAAAATAGCCTTGATTAATAATTTTACTGTATTTAAAACTAAAACGTAATTAATTTGATCAAGTAAGGCTAAAAAGTTCATTTATTTGGCCTATATAGAAAAATTTTCATCAAAATTTGTCGAAAATATCAAAATTTGGACAGATTGTTTGCCTGTGTCAACTTAGCTATAGTCCTTTTACTGCAATCACAGTAACAAGTGTTTCTTTTTCAAAATTGTCGCGCTATAGACATATCAACAAACTAGCGAGTGCAGAGGGGCTGCTAACTTACTTTTAGTGCCCTTACAGACCTGCCGGTGGGACCATAGCGCAAATGACCAAATTTAAAATCAATCTACAAGAGACAACCGATTGCACAAAATCCATTTAGTTGCGAAATCTAGTTGGATTTCGATTTGAGCAAAAACAGTAACATGAGAAAACGGTCCTAAGTGTCAAGCGAACCTAACCTACTGCTTCTACCTACGGGAAACAAATCTCGCAGCTTCGACTTTGACAGTTTAAATAGACTATAAGCTGTTGCAGGCATCAGAAAGCAAACACCGTTTAAGCCGTAACCAATCTGTTTGCCTACCCACTCATCTTCTAGCCTTATCAAATGAATAAGTGTAATTGTATTTTAGCACTGTTAACAATAAAAGCTTACTCCTTTGCAATTTCAATTTTGTTAAATCTGCGTATACCCTAGATGTGAACTTGATAAACTATTTAAATTGCCTGTGGAGTCATTCTCGTTCCAAATGTTATGGAAGGAGTCTTTCATCATTCCTCTTCATAAAAAAGGTAATAAGTATGATGTTTCCAACTAACCTTCTTGATCCATTTAAGACTGATTACATAAGATCTAGAGCCTAAAAAATTATATTTCATCCAGGCTACCTCCGGATTACCTCAAGGTAGTCTTGGGTCCACTACTTTTTACTCTCTTAATCAATGATCTTCTTTCTGTATTGAATTTTTCTCGTATGCTTATCACGACGATGATTTGAAACTATGTTTAACGCATAATGATTTGGTTTACCGCACTAATTTACAGAAGCTTACCAATATTCGTCATTTATGTGCTTGATAATGTGGCATTAAATCGCTTTAATGTGTTAAATTCTCTAGGGGTAATTCTTGATAACTTACTTAAATTTGACTCTTATGTAACTGTTATTGTTAATAACCTTTGGTCAAAGGAATTTGATGACCCTATGTTACTTGACGTTAAGGGGGAGGGGGGTTTTTTATTCTTTTTTGCTCATAACTTGAGAACCTCTTGTCCTTTATCATTTCTTCGGAAAATCGATACAAATTGCTAATGAATAAATATTTCTAGAAGGTACGAGCCATCTATCTACAAAACTGGAAGTATAAGAAGCATTTGCCCCATATGTACATGTCAAACGTCTATTTCTTACCATCTCTGAGATCTGTTTGTTCATACGGACGGACGGACGGACAGACGGACATGGCTATATCGACTCGGCTGTTGATGCTAATTAAGAATATATATACTTTATAGGGTCGGAAATGATTCCTTCTCCCTGTTACGTACTTTAGCACAAACTTACTGTACTCTATGTACCGTTGGTACAGAGTATAAAACTGCAATTGTTGGAATTTTTTAAAGTTTGGATTTTTTTTATATTTTTGTAGTGTTTCCCATAAACAAAAACAGCGTTACCGTTCTGTCTATATATATTTATTTTGGGACTTTAAGAAAAAAGCTCCCAAAAAAACCAAAAAAATAGCACCCTTTAGCCCTTTTTTAAGTGAGTCCAGCATGTTTCGCAGAACTGCCTTTGTAAAAATCAAGTGTTTATTAGTTTTTTCTAAGATTTCATTGTTTCTATCATAAAAGTTATTAATAATAATGATTTAAAGCACTGCACTGCGGAGAAGCGCGATCTAATCGAAAAATTGATTTGGACGGTAAAATTTAGAAAGAATTTGGTCAATTGGTATTTAGGATGCTCCAATAAAATTATTTAAGACGCCTTAAACTATGTTTTTTTGTACATTCCAAAATTTTTCAGGTAAATTTTTTCTTACACAGCACAGTGGTTTTTTTCCCCTTTTTTTTTGCATAAACTCTAGTTTTTACGTTATTGACCCCAAATTTAGATTATAATCATATTTTGGGCCACAAGGACGACTTGGAAAATTTTACTCAATTTCGATCAATATTTGATATAGCTGCCATATAACAGATCTGGCCAATTTGCTTAAACTTTGTTGTTTTTAACGCTATTGAACTGAAATTCGGTTTGTACACGTATTTTAAGCTCCTAATACGTTTTACAAAATCTTGTTAGGTTTGAACCGCTATTTGATATAGCTACCATATAACCGATCTGGCCGATATAGTCCAACTATGTTGTTTTTTACGCTATTGAGCTGAAATTCGGTTTGTACACGTATTTTAAGCCCCTTATACGTATTATCAAATCTTGATTGGTTTGGACAACTTTTTGATATAGCTGCCATATAACCGATCTGACCGATATGCACCAACTTCGTTGGTTTTAAAGATGTTGATCTGGAATGCGCTTTGAGCACGTATTTTAAGCTTCTTAAGCGACTTATCAAATATGGGTTGATTCGGCATACTATTTCATATAGCTGCCGTATAACCGATTTGCTTCAACTTTGTTGTATTTTACGCTATTGAACTGAAATTGGGTTCGTACTTTTATTTATGGCACTAAATACGACTTAAAAAACTTTTTTTTTAATATCTTCAACTTAACCACTACTTCAGCTGCAATAAAGCCAAATTTCTCGAAAAGTCGCACGTTGTAGAAAGAAGTGTTAGTTTCTTTTTAATCTACACTTTTTCGTTAATAACTTTGCATTTAAGACTATGTGCCACGCTGTGCCATGCACAACTAATCATCTAAAAAACCTTGCTACACTTCTTAATGTCAACATAAAATTACACACAAACAACACACGGCAAAATTGGACAAAAGCACACAACAATGGCAACCAGTTATCAAATTTTAACAAAACATACGTGAACTAACAGTTTGCATTTTTACATTTTTTATTTTGCTTCTAACTTTTTAAACAGACGCACTCAAAGTTGGCAAATATTTGCTGCCAGTTTCACAAAAAACACGTGGCACACAAACGGCTGACTTCAACCGCACGTCAAAAAAGCAGTGTTGCCACTAAGGTTGAATGTTTTTGTTTTTTAAACCAATATGAGTATGGAAATATTAAAGAAACCAGTTAATATTTGAAATCTGAAAAAAAAATGTTTGGGGTTTATGCCAGAAAAAGGAAAAAAAAACACTGTGCACAGGCAGCTGATTCTATGCTAAAACCAAGGCATACTAAACAAGGTAGGCTAACTCGCTCTCTCAGAACTCCGAATATTTGTTTCAAAGAGAGCGAGAGCGAGAGAGTAATATATTTCAATACAAAGCCTACTAACTACTAAGTAAAACACAAAAAATTTTTTCGCGGAGGTGTTTTTCCTCCCAAAATTTGTTTTTTATTGAAAATTTAAAAATTTTTAAGAGAGGTGTGGGGGGTGGGTGCCCCCCCCAAATAAACCACCTGTTGTTTTTTTTCCTCTCCCCCCTCCTTTTTTTTTTTTTTGAGAGGGGGGAGGGGGGATATTTCAATACAAAGCCTACTAAGCTACTAAGTAAAACACAACAAATTCGTCCGCGGAGATGCTTTGCTTACAACAGTTGCTTACTGACTGAAATTTAACAAGTTGTCAAGAGAGATAGAGAGTGAGTGAGCCTACCTTGTTTAGTATGCCTTGAGTGAGCCTACCTAGTTTAGTATGCCTTGGCTAAAACGAAATAGAAAGATAAGAAATCAATTTCATAACGCTCGTTTTTTGTCGTTTAAACTGGAATCCCGAGGTCCGTTTTCCATCGTACTCTAGTACACTTCGATTAAATAAACCGTCCTTCATTAATTGTAGAATTATGCTTAAGGTTAGGTTTTATACATAGGCTGATTAATGGTGTAATACACTCATCTGAGTTGGTAGCCAAATTAGCCTCAACGTTTTTATTGACTTTATCCCCTTATCACTGCGTCTTTATACTACCAACTATGCCTTGCATGAACCATTTTGTGCTGATTACAATGAACTACCGAATAATCAACTCGGAAGATTCTCTTTCTGCTTTAAAGACTATTATTTTGACTTATTTTGCCTGTAAATAACATTTCTTTATGTTATTCGTTGAGGTTACGTGTCGTTAGTTAGAGCCTGCTCCCAGTTGGGCGGAAGATGGGCTGCTGGCGTTCGCGCGTAACAAGCCTCGGCTTTGTGTCGCATTGGCCATATTTTGAATTTTACAATTTTGAACTATAGAAATGCATTACGGAATGGGTTGAAAAAATTGTGAAATTATTGTACGTGCCGTATGAGTATTTTTTGACCAAACTTTAGGCCCACAAAATGAAATGAAATTTTTGCCTTTGTGGGGCGGTTCCGTCTAATATACATATCAGGGTAAACACATAATTTCTAGGCATTAGAAGTGATAAGGGACAGCATGACTAAAGTCTCTTTGTTGCTGAGCTGCCAGCAAACAGAGACGCCGCTTAAAGCAAACGAAGATGGAAGGAAGACCCACACAAATAGTGGTTACTTGTGTGACTTCACTTATATGACTTCACATGTGAATCCCCAACCACAGCAACTTACTCACCGCCAAATGTATTCGAAACGAGATCTACATGATCATGTCCACGTCCCAGTCCGCCCAATAGTTCGCTAATACGACTGCCATGACTTCCTCCGCCCAGCAGTGGCTGTGATTCACGATTATCGCTGCCTGCGTCAGTGGACATGCCCTCGAAATCGATTTCTGGCACCAGACAAATATCGTCGACCTCGTGAGGAAGATGTGCAATCAGAGTAGATTTTAGAGGCGATGCTGTGGATGCTGCTGCTGCTGCTGCGGCCAACGTTTGTGTTGTACTAATGCTTGAGCAGCGACTCTCGTTGCTGCTCTCCTCTGAGTTGATTTTTTTACCATTGCCAGACACAATGTGGCCAGTTGATGAGGGATTTCTGTTAAGCAAAATTTCTTCTTCGTCATCTTCGTCGTCGTCATCATCGGCATCGACGAGGTGCAGTTTAGAAGCGGCATCTCCTCCAGCAGCTTCGTTGGTTTGGAAATCATCGTCGTCCACTGTGAGAAGCAGAGGCACGCGTGCACTCTTGTCTTTTTTTTTGGGCCTGGGTCTGGCCAGGCCTATGGTATTAATCTATAAAGGAAGCAAATCCACATCAGGTTCAATCGCTTGGACAAAATCTCAAAACTTACCTCAACCTTGGTGGTCATTTGATTGACATTGTTTGTGTTTAAATCAAAGCCATTTAAAAGAGGCGCCAGCGTCTGCTGATTGATTCCGCTTGGGGGATCCTTGACAAAGTCACCAATGAGATCTAACTCATCTTCCAGCTGCAACAAAGGAGGGTGATCTGTTGACTGTGGTGCTTGGTTATGGCTCATGGCTGTTGAGCTGGGAGAGGCACGTGTGTATGTGTGTGGTGTGTGTGTAGGTGGGTGGCAATTTCTGCTCGTAGACACAACAAAGGCGCGCGTTGTTGTTGTTTTTGGTTTCTGTTTTTGGGCGTACGCTCTGTTATCTTCTATGCCCTGGTGACGCTCGGTTGCTCATCATTTGCATTTTCCTCCACAATATGTGAGTGCAACTTTACTTCTTTTCTTTGGTTTTTATGGCAAATTATTGATATATATATATTGATTATTTGTTTGTGTTTTTTTTGTTTGCCACCATCACCATTTAAAGCTATTTAAATAAATTCTGTTTAACAATACACTTTTGGCTTTCCATTATTTAACAACAATTAATTCCAACGAAATAACAACTTACGCGAATTTTGCAAAGAACAATTAGAGATGAGCAAATTAGAGATGACAGAACGTAGTGCTCTCATCTCTATCAAGAACATTAAGTGTGACCATAAGCAGCTAGAATGATTCATGAAATTGGGATGAACCAATTTAGTTGCTTAAAAATTGGGGTGAACCAAAAATAAAATCATTTATTCAACACATTTCTAAATATATTTGGGTAGATTTTTAAACACATTTCAATAAATTATACAATCGAGAAAGAAGTACTTCCCGATAAAATGTTAATCTAATGATAATATCTCCAGCAGCGATAGAGAACATAACTAGTTAGAAGCACCACGACCAGCAATTTCCATAAGTGATGCAGTCAGGAGCGTAAATCCGTAAGGGGCACATACATAACGCCCATTAGACGAGTCACTTGCACCTTGCCGTTGGCATCCTTGTCGTACTACAAACAAAAAAAATGTGTCCTTGAAACCACACCGAAAAATTTTAATTAATTTACTTGCTGCATATACTGGGAACCACCTTCGGGACCTACGGGTACAATGAGGCGTCCGCCATTGGCCAATTGATTGATCAATTCGGTGGGTGTTTCTGGAGCAGCAGCCCCTACATGTATTGCCTGGTAGGGAGCCAGTGAGGCGTGTCCTTTGCGTCCATCTCCCTCCACTATGAGCAATTTACCAGAGTCCAACATGCTACGATCGTCTGTATTCAAATTGGCTTTGCTTAGCTGCACCAACGAGGCCTGATGCTCAATCCCGACAATTCGTGTATTTTCATGCTCACCCTGGTTTTTGATGAAACGATAGAAACAGGCGGTTAAATAGCCCGACCCGGAGCCCACATCCAACACATGAGCACCTGGTTTCAAATGCTCGCGCAGATATTCCAAGGCAAAGGCATGCTAAGCGAAAGAAAGATTGGGAACCGGGGATGTGAATTGAGGATGTGAATTGTGGCTACTTCCAGGCATTTACCATATGAGGAGCGCTGATGGTGACACCGCCACCGATGGGCTGTGGTGCATCCATATAGGGATTTCGTGGCGAGTAATGCTTGCGATCTGTGTCCGTCATGGCCTTGGCCACCGCATCCGTGCCTATGACGCCGTAATCTGTGCCGTGGACCAATATATATTATTGCAAAATGTTGTTTTTCTTTTACTCCTCGGTCGACTCACCTTTCAATTGGCGTATCAGATCTTCATTGTTGGCTCCCACCGAACGCCAGGCCATGCTGAAAGCTCGGACTAATAGTCCCAGCCTTATAATGTCTACAATACTTAAGTTTTTCAGGATTATATTGCTGTGCGATTCGCTCTTTTTGTTTGTGGGTGGAAAATCATCATCAGCAGCAGCTGATTTGATAGAGTGGCCAGACTTTCATTATTTTAAACTGTGTTTTGGTTAGTTTGGCGCGAAAGTTGAAACGTGGCTTATTGTGTTATTTTTTTTTATTTATTTGTAAACTTAACCTTTACAAGCTGAGACTGTCACCACCGAATGTACAATATAGCCCTTTTATTGAAAAATATTCAATTAAAATCATCTTGCTGAAAAAATACTGCAAAGTTCGAAAAGTGTTTCGAATCGGAACATTTAAGGAACATATTCAAAGGCATGTGGGCATGTTATTAATTCCATTATGTTTTTAAAACTAATCCGAAACTGAATTCAGAATGAAATGTTTATTTTTTTTCGAATCCCCGCACAATGGGCTATTTGACCACAAAAGGGTGAATTAATTAAGTTTTTTTTTTACATTTGGTGCAAATATAAATTTTGCATGAAATTTGTAATGCACCTTTTTACTTGATTTATGTTAAAACAAAGATTAAAACCGAAACCGTAAGACCTTAAATTTTTTAGGCAAAACCGTAACCGAAAATTGGTTTCCCTTTAACCGTAACTGTATAACCTTTATTAACATAACCGCTTATCAGTACCGAAACAGAAACAAATATACGGGTTATTTTTGTTTTTTCCTCTACTAGTAAACAAAAAACAGAGCTTAAGCTCTGTAATGCAGCGAATTTCAGTTTTATAGCTTCAAATCGAACATATTCCGATTTTAAAGGATGCGTTGTATATATGTATATTAACGATAAAATAGGTTCCATTTATCTTTTTGAAAAAGGTCTTAAATTTTAAGTTTTTCTATTACTTAGTAGAACACTGAACAGTGAAAACGAGAAAGGCAAGGCTAGCTTCGTCCGTGAACACGTCATGTGGTTAACTCAGATATATTATCTGGTTTTATTCAACTCCTTTCAACAAATATTGATCGTGTTGAAGGAGCTATTAAACATTCCAAATCTTCACCCAAACCCAATCTTTCTTTTCTTTTGAACTTAAGCTTAAAACTTTTTCGGAAAGGGATAAAAACTTTTGTGAACAACTTGCCGTTTATTGTTGTGTGCAGCAGTGTGCACAAAAAAAATTACACTCTACGAAACACAATTAAAAAATAAAATTAATTTGTAAAAATACGAATACAACAGTTGGACAAACACAACAAAACACACGATATTAGAAAATCGGAACATAAAACATATGTTGGATATTCCTGTACAAACATTTTACATGTTTCGAATTTATTCTCTCTTTAATGGATAAGCGGAACCGTATACCGAAAAGAACCGATTGAAGCGAACGGTTGAAATAAAACCTTTTGATGCGACACTTGTGTGTTCGATCGAACAAAATTCAGCCAACTCAGGCCAACGCATTGAATCCCAGCGGCGCACAGCTATGCAAAAGTATACTGGGTTGTAATCGAAGCAGTGCGACACACAGCCTTCGAAGTGTTTAAGAGGTGCTCGATTTCGTAATGTGCATTTGCGCCGCTCTGATCAGAGCGCGACAACAACAAAACACAGCTGGCGCAATGGTCACGGGCGCAATGGTCACGTGCGCCACTGTTTTAGCATATGCGTCTTTGCATGAGTTTATTCATACGAGATGATTTTCGATCGCTCAGAATAATCGTCGTCGAGCTAAGCGATAAAATCTTCCGAGCTGAATGAAATGAAGCGAGCTTGATTATACTCAGAGTGTTAACAATTGAATTGAATAAAACTCAAGGGCGAGCATGTTGCGTATGCAAGTTCGTAGCGTTGATCGCATCGCCAGTTTATTCGAGTATTGATTAATGTGTGAGCGATTTGCAATCGAATGAAGCCATTCTCTGGCACGCACACACCCAAACCTTTTTTCACTTGCCGTTTTCTGTTGGTGTTGGGTTTTACTACAAACCTGCCTTTGGAATTCCCAAGCGGTTATACCAATGCTGGCATGAAGACAGGCAAGGACTGCTGATGATTGAATTTGGCTTAAATTTTGATAAAAATGTTGTTAAATAGGCTTAACTAGGTAACTTTCCGGTCATATTTGATCCGGTTTATTGAGTATGAGAATTATTTGCCTGTGGAAACTTAGCTTTATTGACCTGGAGACTGCTACAAGTTCAATGATTTATTTATTGATATTTAAATATTTTATTTTTAATATTGAAAAATATATTTTTACGGATTTTTTTCTCACAATCATCTTCCGATCATTTCTATGGCTATATAGTATGGTAGTCAGATTTGGCACAGACTCAGTCAGATATTATAAAACAAAATTAATTTACAATGGGGTAACTTGGATATCTTTCGAAACTAAACCAAACTTTTTTTAAGCCACTGTGCACTGTTCCGAACGATTCCGTATTAGAGAACAAACCAAATCAAAATAAATATTTTCAAGATCGAAAATGGGTCAATCGGAATTGAAAAAATAGAGGCAAGCTAACTTCGCCTCGACCGCAGTTTATATACCCTTGGAGCATGATATCTGCCTGCCAGTTTTTTATATGGCACCACAATTTTGACAAAATTTTGAAAACAAAAAAGTTTTTCTCACTAGAACTTCTTTTTCGACCGATCGTTTCTATGGCAGCTATATGCTATAGTCATCCGATTTGAATCAAACTTGTCAGAATTGTGTGTTAGCATATAATATTGACCAGTAACAAGTTTGGGAGCGATAGCATTGAAAACAAAAAAGTTTTTCCTACTAAGACGTTTTTTCAAAACTATCTTTTTTATGGCAGCTATACTTTATAGATGTCCGATTTTCATAAAACTTGTTGAAATTATGTGAAGGCATAGAAAACTTATAAATACGAGGTTTGGGGACGATTGAGTTGAAAAAGTTTTTCTCACTAGAACTACATTTTCGACCGATCGTTTCTATGGCAGCTATACGATATAGTCATCCGATCCGGCCGATTCCGACTAATGTACTGCGCAATTGTATCAAAAGACTTAGTGCAAAGTTTGGTTAAGATAGCTTTACAACTGATGGAGGAGATAGCATAGAAACAGACGGACAGACGGTCAATCAAGATCAAGAATATATATACTTTATGTGGTCGGAGATGCTTCCTTCTATGCGTTACAAACATCTGAACAATTTTAATATACCCTCTCCAAAGAAAATAACGTTATATTGCGAAATATTCTTTAGATTTTGTAAATCGGAAAATCTTTTACCCGCCTGCAATTGAGAAGTTGCTTTATTATTTTCTGTCTCCTTTTAAAAACCTGAAAGTTTAACACATGTTTATTTTCTTCGTGAGTATCTTTTGAATCACGATTCATTCGCTCATCCCTATGCTTTACAAGAATGGTCACACTGCAGCGTCCCCCCCCCTGCCCTGAAGCTATTTCACATTCGCTGATCGGATCGGTTCGCGACAGGATGTCTACCAATATGGGAAAAATACGCCTTAAGACTCTAGTGGAGCTGCAGGCCACAACCAATTTCAATGAGCCTATTAAAGAGACCATCATTATTGAAGATAAAACCCCAGAGAAGTGTCAAAAAAAGGCGGGAAGCCGAAACCGACGACGTGCGGCCACCACAACCAAGAAGAAAGAAAGAGAAGGAGCAGGTGTCCTGACGACAGGAAGGAACGGATCATTGTTCACACGGTAGTCAAACGTTCTACTAGAAAGGCACAATGCCTCGAGGGCCAATTGCGTATAGACTCCTTTTTCAAGAGTGCAACCAAGAACTATAAGTTAGATGTGGAGCCAGTCAAAGCAAGCACCTCACCCAAATTAAGGAACCAAAGCAATAACAAAAACACAAAGCCATGTAGGGGTCGCAAAAGATTGTTTGAAGAGGCCAGCACCACCTCCAATACCACAGAGAGTGTGGAAACAAAGCCCGTTAGAAAAAGAAGTCAGCCTCCACGCCAAGCCAAGGGTACGGACATAAAAATGGATTGCAAAGAGATCATTGACTTGTGTAGCGATGATGAGTTACCCAGTCAGCAGGATGCTAACTCTAGCTCCAAAGAGAATAAGCCTCATCAGGCCTCCATATGCAGCTCCAACAAAAATAAGCAGCAAAATGAGTATACAGTGGAGCCCTCCATTGAGATGGAGTGTGTACCCACGGGGCGTAGGCCACGTGGATCCCCTAAACCATGTCCGCCTTATAAAATAATCGAAGGCACCAATTTCTGTGTGGATGGCTTTCAATTTGGTGATATACCCAATGTTACGCACTATTTCCTAACCCACTATCATGCTGATCATTATATTGGATTGACTCGCAAGTTCGCCCATCCTTTATACATGAGTCCCTTAACCGCACGCCTGGTGCGTGTCTTTATACCTCTGGAGGAGCAGTATATCCATGAGATCGAGGTGGATCAAATGCTTAAAGTAGACGACATAGAAGTCACCGCCTTGGACGCCAATCAGTAACTATCTCTATAAAATGAATTCTTTACTTAAACCTAAACCACTTTCACATCTTTACAGTTGTCCGGGCGCTGTCATGTATCATTTTAAGCTTAGCTCTGGCCAGATTATACTTCACACTGGCGATTTTCGTGCCAGCTTTGAAATGGAATCGCTACCCATATTTTGGAATCATCCACAAATGGATCTACTCTATTTGGACACAACTTACATGTGCAAAAACTATGATTTCTGTCATCAGAGCGAGAGCATTGATCGCGCCATTTGGTTGGTAGATGAATTCCACCAGAAACATCGGAGCAAAAGAATACTGCATGTTTGTGGTGCCTACGTCATAGGCAAAGAGAAGATTTGGCTATCCCTGGCCGAGAAGTTCAATTTAAAAGTCTGGACGGAGCCGCATAGACGAAAGGCTATTGATTGCCTGCAGTGGCCCGAGTTGCAAGAGAGATTGTGCGACACGCCGCAAGAGGCCGATTTGCATGTGATAAGCCTGGGACAGATAAGCTATCCGGTAAGAAATTGGTCTAAATCACAACATTTGTGTGCTTATTTTTCGATCATTTTTTTTTCAGCGCCTGGTTCAGTATTTTGAGCCATTTAAAGATCAATACGACATGCTGTTGGCCTTAAGACCCAGTGGCTGGGAGAAGAATGCCAAACCCTCCTACGGCAAACTAATTAGCTGCATAGGCATAGAGTATTCCGAACATTCCAGTTATAAGGAAATGGAACGTTTTGTGCGTTTTCTCAAACCCAAAAGAGTCATCAGTACGGTGCCGGTGGAGCGAGATTTATTCAAAACTGGACAAGTGCCTGCCAGTTGGTATAAATATAAAGGACATATCAGTATGCTGGCCAAGGCTTATCAGCCGACCATAACGACATTCATGAGAACGCCACACAAAATTGTCCACAATAACGAAGCTCAGATGTTGCTAAGTCCCCTGGCAGAAAGTCAGAATGAAAAAAATGATCAGGATATTGTAGAAGATCACATGACCATTCCCTCTAGCACTAATGCGGGTGATGTTATCATTCCGGCCACTCCAAGCTCAATTCCATCCAAAGCTACCAAATGTAGTGCTGCTACCGCTGCACACCCAAGCAGACTCACCTCGGATGCTTCAGATGATTGGCTCTCTTACTTATAGCATTTATTTGCCAAGGAAACTCGTTTCTTCTTTGTAAGAACTTTTTTGTACCCTAAGTTAACAAGAGAAATATAAATGTTAATATTAAAGTTATTAGTTATTACATAAAACGTTATTTGGCTTAGAGCCTAAGCCTTAGAATTATGTGCATAACCGATTAACCCGTATCAACGTACCATTCTATCGGTGTTTGGAAGTACCAAGGTACAAATTTTGTGTAGCTTCAACCTTGCCTCGGTACCTGTTCGGGGACCTGTTTGTGGCTTTAAATGGACGACTGGTAAAAATGTCCCGTTCAAAGACTATGCGCTCTATGCTAGATAACTGCTGCTGAACAGGCTCTTCTAAGCACATCATTCAAGCAGTTGAAAAATTCGTCCTAGCGAAGGCAATTGCAATTTGGAACGCTCTTAGCAGATCCACAGTAGGAGCAAGAAGGAACACTTTTCATAACAGTATTAAATTTTTATACCCTTGGAGAGGGTATATTGAAATTGTCCGGATGTTTGTAACGCACAGAAGGAAGCATCTCCGACCACATAAAGTATATATATTCTTGATCAGCATGACCAGCTGAGTTGATATAGCCATGTCCGTCTGTTCTATGCTATCAGTTTTAAAGCTATCTTAACCAAACGGAACCGGCCGGATACGGTTGACATATAGCTGCCATAGGACGATCGGTTGAATTTGTGAAAAACTTTTTGTCTTAGGCTATCGCTCCCAACGCTTGTATTTTTAAGTTTTCAATAATTTTAATAATTTCAACAGTTTTCGACGACCACTATGTATAGCGCCAACAACCGCACATCAAGTGCTCTTTTTTAATTTAAAAAAATAAAAGCCCTAACTTCGAGTTTTATACCTCGAAAATGTTTTAAACCATCGAGTTTAAGAACGTTAGCATTAAAACAAACAATTTTTCTATAATAAAACCCAATTTTCGACCGATAGTTTCTATGGCAGCTATAAGATATAGTCATCCGATTTTGACCAAAACTTCCGAATCTGTGTAAAACGCTGAGCGGAGGCGTTTGCTTAAAAATAAAAAGTTTTTCTCACAAAGACCACTCGACCGTAGTTTCTAGCAGCAGATATAGTCACCGATTTTGACCAAAACTCCGAACTGTGTAAAAGCATATAAAACTAATAATGCTGAAGCGGAGGCGTTTGCATTAAAAATAAAAAGTTTCGACCGATAGTTCCTATGGCAGCTATAAAATATAGTCATCCGATTTTGACCAAAACTTTTAAATCTGTCGTATAATATTAATAATCGCTGAAGTTAGAGACGTTAACATTAAAAACTAAAAAGTTTTTCTCACAATGACCCACTTTTCGACCGATAGTTCCTATCGCAGCTATAAAATATAGTCATCCGATCCGGTAGGTTCCGCCATATTAGCAGTAAGAAGACTCTGTGCAAAGTTTCAGCTCGATAGCTTTAAAACTGAGAGACTAGTTTGCGTAGAACAGACAGACAGACGGACAAAGCTCAATCGACTCATTTCGTCGCCCTGATCAAGAATATATATAGTTTTTAGGGTCGGAAATGAATATTTCTATGCGTTGCAAACTTCTAGACAAAATTGCAATACCCATTGCAAGGGTATAAAAATTTTTAAATTAACGTACACAGAGAAATATATCCGTTCGAATTGTAACGAAATCATGAACTTTTGTTGACGATAGTCTGCTAAGCACACTTTTTCGATATTTATAAACATTCGTTCACATTATGCCATGAACATTTTGTTCTCACCCATGAACGGTTAGGGCTTGTCTTATAAACATTATGTGCTCATTTCAAGAATATTTTGAAGTGCTTAAGGAAGCATTGAGACTGGGCGACAGCTCCAAGCCCTGTAGCCCAGCGGTAAGGCATTCGCTTAGCACGCCGAAGTCGCGGTTTTAAATCCCCGTCGAGTCCTGGTTTTTTTTTTTAAATTTTATTTTTTATAAGTATTTTTAACATTGTCTATATTTTTCACAATGCACTCTGGTCCTATGATATAAATAAATGTTAATAAGCACTGAATACATATAAAAGCTAAAATATTTATATTTTCATTAACACTTTTTCGCATTTCATGACTACCGTTCATGTTTTATGAAGGGAAAAAACAGACCAAAATCATGACCATTTGGTTATTTCAGAATGTGATATTTTTCTCTGTGTAGCCTTTTGTTAAAAAATTTTGCATTTAATTGCAATTTTGAATCAATTTTCAAAGCTGAACAGTGTGAATTTGAAGTTTTTTGAACAATTCGCTGCTCTGCAGTAGTGTTGGGTAAAGGTTGTTATTTTCGCTGACACAGAGCAAGGGAGAGACTGAACCGTTAACAGAGCAAGACAGAACAACCCTCTGAGCAAAAGAACAAAAGAGCAAGAAAACAAGAGAACAATTAAAGAACAACTCAGAGCAAGAACAGA
This sequence comes from Lordiphosa clarofinis, assembly GCA_018904275.1. NCBI lineage: Eukaryota > Metazoa > Arthropoda > Insecta > Diptera > Drosophilidae > Lordiphosa > Lordiphosa clarofinis. Next base: position 423,574 of record JAEIGQ010000133.1, read on the forward strand.
ACAAGAGAAAAATTCAAGAACAACCAGAGCAAGAACAGAACAAGAGAACAACTCAGAGCAAGACAGAGTGAACAAGATAGACTGAACAAGACTCGCTGCACAAAAAAGAACAATTGAAAAAGAACAACTCGATTTTGTTCACTCACTCATGAGCTACCCAACTCTACTCTGCAGTGAGTTAAAATGTTTTTTTTTGTGCGGCCTTTCATGTTATTCCCATAATTTGATGGGTTTTTAAGAAAATTGCATACAACACTTTAGCTTATTCCAATTTTTTTCAGCAATTTGTCTGTACGCAAGGATTCACTCCTTAAGAGCCATTATTTTGCCTTTTTCTCCATCAGTTAGTGCTTTACCGTCCACCATACTATTTTTTTCTATTTAAAACGTTTATATAAAGACAAAATGATGAAATCACATTTGGGTTATTCAAGTGCATGATAAAAATATGCAATTTTTGATACGCTCGTTGAAAAAAAAATTTTAACAAAAGACTACGTTAATTTGAGAAAGTTTTTTTTTTATTCAATAAAGAATGAAGTACTGAATGATAAAATATATTTGTCTCTTGATTTAATTTGATTGTTTTTGTCAAATAGTTGTATATTCGTTTTACAATGATTGTCCCTATTCAAGTGCATGGCAGTGTATTTAAATTATATTTTAAAAATACAACATAAAACATATAACACAATCAAATCAATTCAGTTAAACATCAGATAAATCCATTACTACAAAAAGGAAAATTTTTGGCGACAGATCCCCTGTTTTTTGAGATGGAACTTCAATTGAAATATCTGGTGTTCTTAATAGATTTTCTAATAAGAAAATGAAATCTCTCGAAGTTCTGTGGTACCGACGAATTTTTCGAGAGTTTTACGAACCAACCATACTTAGGTCAAAACTCTAGAGATTTCTGTGGCACCCCCGTTATCCCGTTATCTCATAAGAAGTCAAATTGAACCAAATTAGTGATGTGATTCTATCGAGCCACTATCGATACTATCCATGGTATAGCTATCGATGTTTTTTTCGATGTACCAAACTATTGAAACCAGCGTGAGCGTGTGTGTGGATTTGTTTCCCCTAAAAGTTAACAACAATAGCAGATGGCTTTACTTTATTTAAACTAGCTACAAACAGGGCCACTTGATATATCAGGTAAAAGGCCGATGTAACTTAAAACCGAACAACGACAACACAAAATGCCTTGTGCGCAGTGCGTGTGCTTGTGTGTGTGTGTATGTGTGTGTGCGGCAATTAAACAATAAGATGTGTAGAGTGGGTGAAGGAGAAGGGGTGGTGGCTGGAGTGTCTGCTTTGGGCGTGGAACAAATGCTAGACAGTTGTTAAGGTAAACCAAGCGCGAAATTATACCCAAACTCATAGTTGGAGCTAATACGGCAGGTGTATGCCAAGTTGAAGTGGAGAGTGAAATGATTGAAATTCAAATTAATTAATTAATTGCCCAATATCTGTGAGTGGAAACTATTTGTTTACATCGCAGCTCTGCCTCTTGCTCTTTCTTCTGTTTGTGTGTGTGTCTGGAATTTGAATTTGTGCACTCTCCCTCTCTTACCTACACACAGAGGATGGCGACTCGCATGTGGATTCTCAATTAGATCATTAATTTTAATATACAACAAAAAATTCCAGAGATGGAAGCGCCATATTGAACTGACCCTTCCCCCACTATGGCACTTCAGCCCGCTTCAGCCGCTGCCGCTGCCTCAGCCTCAGGCAATGGCACACAACATCTGATGCGTCCACTAACTTTGGCTGCTCCCGAGCGTGAGCCCGTCGAGTTCAATATCAATCTGGTGGGAGCTCCTCCCGAAGTGGAACAATTGGTGGAGCAAATCAAAAATGTGGCCGAGCAGTTTCTATATCACTGGAAGAGTTTTCCCATAGGTAAGATTTGGTGGGATCTGGCCTTAAAGATTAACTGGTTAACACCGTTTCCTTTTCCTTTCAGTTTTGCCTCAACCCTTAGCCAACAGTGGCCTAAATCTCACAGCCAGCAATGCCACCAATAGCGTGAGCAGTCGCAAAACGCGTCCCATTAATTTGCGTGATCTATTTATAGCGCCTCCCTTTGATGAGCTAGATGCAGTGGCCTCCGACGGCAGCGGCGAGCCTCGGCGCCTCACCAATGTTCAATTGAAAACGCTGCGCGAAACTGGGTGAGTCTGGATGATGCAAGATGCGTTTAAGAGTTGAATCTAATAACGAAAACAACAAATCTCGTGGCTAAACTAAGCATAAACACGTTTTTTGGTTTCCCGTTCTGACAAGCATACGTCCCAATCATTTTATGCCACACATTTTGTGCACCAAAATGCAAACGCCAGAAATTTAAATTAAAAGCATGCCAACACTCTTCAAGAGATCAAAATTCCAGACAGAGTTATTATCAATTTGTGTTTATTTGGTTTATTTTTGTTATTACTAAACGCATGCAAATTTCTTATTTTGTTGTACGCCGAAAATTGCAAATGAAACATGAAAACCATCTGTGAAAAATACTATTTCCGTAAAGCTTGCAAAAGGATAAATATGGAAAGCCGAAGAAATTAACTTTGGAACAATTGGAAACAATACGTACAAATGGGTAAATAGATGAAGAACAATTGTGCTGAACAAAACAAATCAAAATGTGTTGCCATTTAAACTTAACTCTCTGTTTAGTCAGTGTTTTATTCCGTTTGTACATACATACATACATACATTTACGCATACATATTCTTTCATTTTAATCAATGTTTAAGTGTTCTTTTGTTTTCCCTATCGTATGACTAAACCAAAACAACTAAAACATAGAGAAAAAACGCAAATTAATGCATGACAATTACAAAAATTTGCATGCAACAATCAACAATTACAACAATTTTATGTTTTTAAATGAATGGACAAGAACCAAGTGATTATAGCCAATTATTGTGACGAATTTATTTAGTTTATTTTTTAAAAGGATGGAAGCCAAAACTCAACCAGTTCCTTATTCAATAAATTCCTTTTTCTTAAAAAATATTTGCAAATTTTGGATATCCGAGCATATTTTAAAACTAATGAAATCGATTTTAGATTGTTTATTATTATTAATTCGAACCAGGTCTGCTAATCGGTTTTGAATCGAACAAAAGTTTGGGAACGTTAAAAAGTTATAAACATTCACTTGGAGCAAATAAGGTGTAAATCAGCTGTGGGCAGCCTCATAGTCCTTCTTACCCGCCCAACTCGGCCTACATAAACACACGGCGCAATAGATATTACAACAAACACGCGCTTCCTCGCGGTGATCGAAAGCAATTGACAAAAATGTGAATATTGTTGTAATCTTTTTCTGCCTAGCGCTAGTGTAAATGATTAACCAAGTACTCGAATAAGATTATATTCGGTTGCAAACTAAGGGTCGTTGGAAGATAAAATAAGTTTTCCGAATCGGCATTAATAAAAAATAGTAAAAAACGAGAGCAAAAGTTAAAGTCGGCTCTAACCGACTTCGATATACCCGTTACTCATGAAAAAACATGTTTAACAGTGTTCCTGCGTTCGTTAGGGTGACCATCAGAAAAGTATGCAACATTTTTTTAGGGAGGGTAGCGGGGGGGGCTTGGTTCACTTTTTTGCTCATAACTTGAGAACCGTTCATCCGATCTTCATCATTTCTTTGGCAAATCGATTCATTTTGCTAATTACTAACTATCTCTAAAAAAACAAATCGTCTATCTTTAAAAATGTAGGAGATATAACGTTTTTTCCAATTTGCGGGGGCGGGAGGGGGCGTGGCCAAAATTTGAAACAAACTTGATCTGCGTGCAGAAAAAAGAAGCATTTGTCCCATACATGTCAAACCTCTATCTCTTACCATCTCTGAGATCTAGGTGTTCATACAGACAGACGGACAGCGGACGGACGGACAGACGGACATGCCTATATCGACTCGGCTGTTGATGCTGATCAAGAATATATATACTTTATATGGTCGGAAATGATTCCTTCTGCCTGTTACATACATTTGCACGACTTTAGTATACCCTTTTTACTCTACGAGTAACGGGTATAACAAAGGTCTGAGGTGACTAGCAGAAGACTTTGAAGTATTAGACTGAAGTAGAGCTTTTTGAGTTCCATTATTTAAATAGGACGTGCTTCAAAGCAAAAATCCTAAACGATCAAAATCAGAGACAAATGCTTTACTGAATTCGGTTTAAATGACATCAGATTGCTTTTTCATAAGAAATCCGTTTAATAAAATTAATAAAATTTAATAAAAATCGATTTGCAGGCTAGTAGAATAAAGCGATAGATTAAGAAGTGTGAGCAAAGATTTGCATAAAAACTACAACACTCTCTAAGCACACAACTAGGAATATTGTCAGGCTCAGAGTATGAAGATTTTAGTATTAAAGGGAATATCGAGTTAGAAGAAACAGGCAGCTAACTTCCTAAGTTAAATACTTCAAATGTTTTAATACCACAGTTACGACGTCGCATTAAAAAAACCATTTTCTGATAAAACCCTTTTTGACCGTAGTCTGTAAAACCGTGAAACCGAATAGTCATCCGTTTTGAAAAAACTTCCAATCTGTGTAAAGGTAAAAACTATTCGAGCGAAGCGTTTACTTAAAAACAAAAGTTTTCTCACAAAACCCACTCACCTGTTCTGGCAGCAAATATAGTCATCCGACCGGCGGTTCCGCATATTATCATGTGCATAAAAAAGACTCTGTGCAAAGTTTCAGCTCATAGCTTTAAAACTGAGAGACTAGTTTGCGTAGAAACAGACAGACGGACAGACAGACAGACGGACAGACGGACAGACAGACGGACGGACAAAGCTCAATCGACTCAGTTCGTCGCCCTGATCAAGAATATATATAGTTTATAGGGTCGGAAATGAATATTTCTATGCGTTGCAAACTTCTGGGCAAAATTATAATACCCTTTGCAAGGGTATAAAAATAAGGTTCTAACTGATCAGGATAAAAAGAGTTAGTAAAAAACATACAGGGGAATCATTGCCAGCGTATTGATGAAAATCTATGCTTAGAGATAACAAAGAGAAAGTGGAAATGCCAAAGTTAATTTGGTTTTGATCCTCTGGATTTCAATTTCGATTTATTTAAAAGCGGCAAAGCGTTTGAAAGCAAATTATCTAATCCCTTTTTAGCAGAGGTCGCAAAAATCGGTCTCCCGTTTGCTTGTGTCAGAAAACGACCGCTTTGGCGCGACCACATTGGAAAGAGGAACCGAAACAACCTTTAACTAACCTATGGAGAGAAACACATTTTTTTTTTTTTTTTTAGTCACAGGTTTATCTCGGACCTTTTGGCAAAATTCACGCATTCAAATGGTCTTCTCTGTTTGTATGCATCGGTCTGTAGCTAAAAATATGAAAGTATACGACAAACTACATGCGCTCTCTCGTTCTCTTTCACTCTGACTCGGTTTATCTTAAACTCTTGCGCTCCCTTGAGCCTGCAACCTTTTCAACTAACATTTTTACAGTTCGGTTTTCGAGAAACTCGCATCGGAAAGTCATGGGTTCGATCCCGAGAAACTTGTCTTTGCCCCTTTGGAGCTGTATAGCCAATTTTACATTTACATGTAGTTGCTCAGATCGATCAGTGAAGTCTTCAACCACAGCCACGGAAGGGTGAGCGCGATCGCAGCACACATTTGGTTGAGAGAAGCCCGAGAGAATCGGCCATGTTCTCAATTCCACTTCCACAAAAGTTTTGTGATTTGGAGTGCAAATTTAGTAGTAAAACCGGTTTTAAATCACAGAATTTTTGTGGAAGTGGAATTAAGAACATGGCCGTATATGTTTTTTTTCAGGTTAGTGACGTGAGCACAGTGTGAGAGTTATTTACAAGCTATGCCTTTTATAAATAAAAACAATTACCAATTCCAATTCAACCATAAATCGATTGATAAATAGTGTATCATGCCGTTATAGATAAGGCTGCTAAAATTTTGTCATTATCGACGCATATCGTATAGTATATAGTATAGTATTAGAGAACATCTTGAAGGATAGTTGTCAGATTATATATTTCCCTGTATGTGTCGTTGGAAAAACTACTTTATTTTGTGAACCAAACCTAATTTTTCGAAACAGTGGTACAGTTCGGTTCATGGTCCAGTTCTTTGGACCCAAAAATGGCGAACTGAATCGGTTCAAAGGGGTTCGGTTCAGGACCGGTTTGCAGCCTTGGTTATAAGTAAGCCATTTTACGTAAGCCCTCAAAACCATTTGATAAATCAAACCAGTGCCTTAAGTTCTCAGATTACCACGAAAACGACCCAGTCCTAATTTCCATAAGGTTTGCATTCCTGATATCATAAAAGCATTTTTCACTAAAGTGTCTAAACTAGAGATGCGCTATCCTTTATAAGTCCCTCAGCGTTCATTTTGTTGTTACTTTGACGCAAGTTAATGTATATAAATGTAATAAAGTCGGGCCTCAAGGGTCTGCTCCATATTTTCCATTGGGTTTTCTGTAAATGTAAGATTAGCTTACATTAGTTTAATTTGATTCTTTCCCTGTGAAAATTCGATAAAATATAGTTTTTTTAACCACTTTTAATTTTATGGACCAGGTGCACCTTTTTTTGGACATGCCCATATGTACATGGTACATTAGACTGGCCCTTAAAAATAGATTTCAAAATACCGGGCGGAAAAAGATTCGTTTTGGTCCCAATAGATTTGAAAAAAAGTTTGGCCGCTATCGGACTTCATTTAGTGGACGCGCGCTCGCCTTCAAAATCGAACATTTGAAATATATGGAAAATGAGGGGGATGAGTGTATCGAATGTGATCTCTAAAAACTCCAAAAAAATTTGTATGTGTTAATTCTTTTTATATACTTTTAGAAGAATATCATAGCAACATTTTAAATGTATATGTCGGATATTTAAAGCATATCTTGTATATATTAAACCCGAAACTCACCCCAAATATTGCGCATATATTTCAAACATTCGATTTTGAGGGCGAGTGCGCTTCCACTAACTAAAGTCCGATCGCTGCCAAGTTTACGCTCGAAATATTCAACAAAAATATTTAAAATGTTGCTATGGTATTCCCCTTTAAGGATTTAAATAGAAAAACCACTTAAAATTTTTATACCCTTGGAGAGGGTATATTGAAATTGTCCGGATGTTTGTAACGCACAGAAGTAAGCATCTCCGACCACATAAAGTATATATATTCTTGATCAGCATGACGAGCTGAGTTGATATAGCCATGTCTGTCTGTCCGTCCGTCCGTCTGTCCGTCCGTCTGTTTCTATTAGGGTTGTCGAAAATATATCAAAATATCAATATATCGATAATATTTTTTAAAACTGATATATTTATATCGTGATTTTTTTTTTTGACCAAATATCGAATATCGATTTTTTTTTGGGATCTTCTTCTTCTTTATTGGCCCGATGCTTGCATCACAACCGTTTGACGGTCTCGGCCGCTGCAACTAATGTCCGCCAGTCGTTTCTGCTCCGTGCGAGCTGGCACCAGTTTTTCACGCCAAGCTTAGAAATGTCTTTCCGCACCTGGTCGTCCCACCTTAGAGGTGGTCGTCCCACCTTGCCTTGTCCCAGTTCTTTCGCATTCCTCTTGTAGACCATTTTTTCTGGAGCTTGCTCATCCATACGGGTCACATGTCCCAGCCAGCGCAGCCGCTGTTGCTTTATGCGCTTGCCCAGACTAGTATCCCCATAGAGCTTATACAGTTCGTCATTCCTTCGGATGCGAAAGTCCTCGCCAACTTTCAAAGGTCCATAAATCCTGCGAAGAATCTTTCGCTCGAAAACGCCGATCGCCGCCTCATCCGCTGATGATATTGCCCATGCTTCTGCGCCGTATTGCAGGACTGGGATGATAAGCGACTTATATAGCGCTATTTTTGTTCTTCGCTTGAGGTTTCTGCTCTTGAGCTCCTTACTTAGCCCGTAATAGCATCGGTTTGCGAGCGTGATTCTTCTTCGAATTTCCAGGCTGATGTTGTTGTCGCCGGTTATCATCGTTCCAAGGTAGACAAAGTCCTCTACAACTTTAAAGTTGTACTCTCCCATTGCAACAGATTGCCCAAGTTGTGTGTACTTCTGTTTCGAGGACACTAGGTACTTCGTCTTGTCCTCGTTTACCGCTAAACCCATTAGTTCAGACTGCTTCTCAATCTCTGAGAACGCCTTGCTTACTGCCTGTTCGGTTCTGCCGATAATGTCAATATCATCGGCATATGCGAGTAGCATTACATCTTTATTAAAGATGGTGCCCGATCTGTTGGCATTTGGGCACTGGCGCAGTATATACTCCATCAGTAGATTAAAGAAGTCACACGATAAGGTATCGCCCTGCCTAAAACCTCTTTTGGTATCAAAAGGCTCGGAGAGGTTCGTTCCTATTTTGACGGAGCTTTGAGTGCTTCTCAACGTCATCATGCAAAGTCGAACGTACTTTGCTGGAATACCTAAAGTAGACAGGGCTTCGAAAAACCTTGACCTTATCGGCGTGTCGAAAGCGGCTTTGTAATCGATAAAAAGATGGTGATTTTCGATGTTTCTCTCATAGGTCTTCTCCAGGATTTGGCGCAATGTGAATATCTGGTCTGTGGTGGATTTACCAGGTCTAAAGCCACACTGATAAGGTCCAATCAGTGTATCAACAAGCGGCTTTAGACGTTCACAAATAATGCGGGACAGAACCTTATATGCGATGGGGAGGAGACTGATCCCGCGGTAGTTGGCGCAAACTGCAGGGTCGCCTTTTTTAAAGATTGGACAGAGAACACTTAGATTCCAATCGTCGGGCATGCTTTCGTCAACCCATATACGGCACAGAAGTTGGTGCATGCACCTTACCAATTCATCGCCTCCAGCCTTGAACAATTCAGCGGGCAACTCATCAGCGCCTGGCGACTTGTTGTTCTTTAGCCTTCGTATGGCTAAACAGACTTCCTGTTGGGTCGGGGGTCTATCTCAATGTTGTCGATTGGTGGCATCGTTACTTCTCTAGAGGCGGCATCATGTTCGTCATCGCCTCCCAGAAGGTTGGAAAAGTAACTTCTCCATTTGTTAAGCGCCACTTGCGGATCTGTGACCAGATTCCCCTGTTCGTCTTTGCATTGTGCGACTCTGGGCTTGAAACCTTCTGTTAATTGCTTAATCTTTTGGTAAAATTTTCGAGTCTCACTCATGCCGAATAACATCACGACTTCCTCGCGCATTCGCCTTTCCTGCTCAAACTTTTTTTGGGATATTTTCTGATATTTGTGCGTTGGTAACTTTTTGATCTGGGTAGCGAGCGCAAGCGCATTTAAGAGACAGAAAATGGATTCAAATTTCATAAAAGCAAATTAGAGCGACATAAAAAAGGCACAGCCAAGTGTAATTTGTGCGGAAAAGTATTTAAAGCAAGCGTTTGCACGACCAAATGTCCCGTATGTTGACTTTATGCAAGCCCAAGAGTCGCAAAATAGCGGGCTGAAATTATACTTTAGGTTGCCACAAACGTCATGGGAAAGTTATCCCTTAATATTCTGGAATTCGCATAAGGCGGCCATGACGGGACTATCTAGACTAGCCGTAAAGTATCTTATTATATGCGCCATATGCGTCAAAGCGACGCGTCTTTTTAAAAACTTTTAAGACCCTCTTCTGGTCTAGAAAATTTATTTTCTAAAATTTTTTTTTCTTTTTATTTTTTAGCTTAGATTTTCAAAAAAAGGATCCCAAATGGATTTTTAAAAATGCGAAATACCTTAGATTATATAACTCTTACTTTAAACTTTAAACCAGCGATGGCCAGCGAGAGCGAGGCCAAAAAGTGAGAGTGTATTAGTGTATGAAAACAAAGCTCCGTGAATTTGCTTCGACCTAATCGCTTCGAACTCTGTCGAGCAAATGACGCTTTTTTGCTCTTGAGGTCTCAGCTTGGCCCAGCGTTTGGGTCATGAATGTGTAAATAGCGAAAACCAAGGGCCAACGCTGCTTTAAACTCATTTATCTCGAAACAAAGTTTTTTGGACTGGTGCCCACATTTTCTTAAGTTCTACCGAACCGATTTTGATAATGTGGGGCTTTATGGACGAAAAATTAACGTGGCTATCGTCCCTACCTCAATCTTTGAGAAAAAAAGTTTTTACTCGTTTTTTGATCACTGGACTGCAAAAAAAAAATGAAAATAGATTTTTCGTTTTAGAAAGGCCGCACTTTTTTTAAATTCAATTTTATTTTCACAATTCTGCTACGGACGATAATGGCATTTATACTAACAAACTTCCCATCTTCCGTTTAGCTTTCTGATAATTGTAACTCCCGGAAACGTAGGTACCATCGACACATTTTTTTTTGGTGAGTCTAAACAGAGTACTCCATATCGCGGTTTTTTGGCTGTCGAGTACCATCTCTTAGGGACATGCAATAGCCCATTATACCATCATAAGCAACGATTTTAAGAAAAATCTACCGTGCGCTTTTAAAGATATTGAAGAATGAACGTTTAACTCCTTCTGGAGGTACCTTAACAGTTTCCGCGAATTAAGTGAATTTTTCATATGTCGTTCCCAATGACCCTGTCCACATATGCTGAATTTTGGAGAATTTTATCTTAAGCCAGTAAAAACTTAGTTAAAATTGTTGTAGTTGTATGTTGCAAGTACAAAAGTACCCATTAAACGCGAACCGAGGGTGGATTTGAAAAACTGGGTATGAGGTGATGCTTACAAAGGTGCCTTTTATCATAATTTATTGGTCTTATGCCGGGCTTTTAAAAAAAGTTGGATTTTGTCGAACTGTGTAGTACATAGAAAACTCGAATCTCATGGAAAATATTGTTATGTTTGCTTAATATAGACTATATCTTTTTATTTTGGGGCAAAGTATTTCCTCTTTTTGGTAAAAACAGAAAAAAAATAAAAATATCAATTATATCGATATATCGATGTTTAAAAGTAATATATTTAATATCATTTGATATTTTTTAAAATCAGAGAATATCATCGATACGATATTTTAAAAATATTCGGCAACCCTAGTTTCTATGCTATCTCCTCCGTCAGTTTTAAAGCTATCTTAACCAAACTTTGCACGAAGTCTTTTGGTATAAATACGCTGCACATTTGTCGGAACCGGCCGGATCGGATGACTATAGCATATAGCTGCCATAGGAACGATCGGTTGAAAAACTAGTTTTTGTGAGAAAAACTTTTTTGTTTTCAATGCTATCGCTCCCAACGCTAGTATTTTATAAGTTTTTAATGATTTTACATAATTTCAACAAGATTTGCCGAAATCGGACTACTATATAGTATAGCTGCCATACAAACTGTCAACCACATATCAAGCTCCAAGGGTATAAAAACTTCGGTCGAGCCGAAGTTAGCTTGCCTCTATTTTTTTTTTTAATTTTAGAGATTTAATTCGAATCTCATCTCAGATATTGGCAGTATATCTAAAATTTTTGGTTTTTGGGGCGAGAGCGCGTCCACTAAATATAGTCCGATCGCAGCCAAACTTTTTATTGTATCTATTGGGACCAAAACGATAGTTTCGCCGCCCGGGTAAAAGCAAAAATCAAAATCTCATATATATTAAAAATTTTTCGAAAAAACTACCAAAAAATTTTTGGAAAAATTCGCCCTTTTGATATGGTTCTGGCCAAGCTTACGCTTAAAATAAGACACATTTACATTTAAAATGTTGCTATGATATTCCCCTAAAAGGATATAAGAAGATTTAACACATACAAATTTTTTTGGAGTTTTTGAGATTATATCGAAACTCATCCCCCTCATTTTCCAAATATTTCAAATGTTCGATTTTGAGGGCGAGCGCGCGTCCACCAAATGAAGTCCGATCGCTGCCAAACTTTTTTTCATATCTATTGGGACCAAAACGAATCTTTTTCCGCCCGGTATTTTGAAATCAAAAAAAAATTTAAAATAAGGGCCAGTCTATTGTACATACATATATGTGTCAGCAGAAAAGTTTGGTGTTATATTTATTTAAGATTACAATCTCAGTAAGAAAAGAACTATTGTGTAGTGCGTAGGTGTTAATTTATTTGTTTTAGGGGTATTTTCTTGTAATACAGAAGTTGTGTTTTTGACCATCAGTATATAAGCAAAACTTAGCGAAATCTGCGAAAACTATATAGTGCGATTAATTTTATATTAGAATTTATACATATAAGGGTTTTAGTGACCTGCATTGATTTTAGTCAAAGTTTTTTGTGCTTTTTACAGCGCTGGCTCAAGGTCAATGGTTGATAACAATTTAATGCAATCAACACAATTTAACAGAGATAGCTCACAACATTACATCGGAATAGCAATTGGTATGTCTGGACAGACTGTTTCGGATTTGTCCCCAATAATTTATATAATCAAAAAATTTTCTTTATATTTTTTACTTCAAAATAAAATAGGATTCGCTACGCGACATTGCGAACGCGACACTTTTTTCCATCAATATATTTATGTTGTTTTTGTTATAATGCGATCACATAGTTTGTCATGGTTTCTTATGCATTCTTTTTTAACCCTTTGATGCCTCAGAAAGATTTTAGATAGCAAAATTAAAAGCAATCGAAAGGCATTTTTATAAAAAAAAAAACCGTGCAATTTTAATGTCCAAATGAGAAAACTTGCTGTAGCGAGGTCGTGAAACCTATTATTTCGAAATGTGTTATGAATAAATTTAAGATTACCTTACATTAGATAAATTTTTTTTGTCTCCCCTTGAAAATATGATAAACAAAATGTTTTAAAGCACTTTTAATTTTTTGTTCTTTGTGGACCTTTCTGTGGAAATGCCCATGACTATAGTTGTACATTGTTAAAAAATATATGCGTTTGATAGTGTAAATTTGTTTAGGTGGTGAGATGGCAGCTTAAAGATTAGTATCTGAGCAGAAAATGATTTATCGGAGATCTTGAATGTCAACCTATGGCAGGGAGGGTAATCTTCAGGCAAATATTTCCATTTGTTTTTGCCGAGTGTTTTGTGTATCGTGTGTAAGCCGTGACGGTTTGTTGTTGGCCGACCAGTCCAGCTATCGAGGACGTACCCTAACCTAGCCGGCGAGCGATAGTTGGACCCGGGTAATATAGTCGCATCATAAAAAATTTCACTTGTGTGAAAATATGAAATTTCAGCCTGAATTATGCCATGGGTTTGGAGGTGATTCCAATTTATGTTGCGAAATTGCAGCGACTCTTTCACATATTGTACATGACCCTTAAAGTGTGCTCTTGGTCTCCCGTTTTCTTGTAATATCAACTTAATTGCACTATTATATGCGCAGGACATTGATTGTGTGGTCCTTGATCACTAGGCCAGTTTTAACTTGAACACTTATCAACTCATTCTCACATTCACACTCCTCCCAAACTTACCACCGCCACTACACCTGGAATTGGGCAAACATTAATCTTGAATTTGGAACACGCTTGTGCATGCCAACAACAATTGATATAATTGAATTTAATTAGTTGATTTTCATAACTTAGTGTGCTTGTGTTTATATGTTGCCTCATTTAACCTTCCGAAATCCAGACAACACATTTCATCATACTCATATATTTCCTTGCTCAACCCTTCCATAGAGAGTTCGATGTGCCCAGTTTGCATTTCCCCGGCCAAGTGCACAAATGGCGGTTGTCCCAGTTGTTGCAAAAGGGTCGACTACGTGCCCATGACTCGTTTCTCAGTGATCTGGCATTGGCGGCACGTTTTGTGGTGGTCACTGCACGTGCTCGCATTTTCTCGCATTTCTTTTCGGTGGTGGAGGCCGGACAGGCCCTACTCGAAGCCTTTAGCAAGCTGGCGGATATGTTTATAGGAGTACCCGCTCTGTTGGCACACAATTTGGATTACAAAATTAAGGAGGAGCGTTGTCGCTTTCTCATCGCCGAATTGGTTTGTAGGGTAAGTAATTATAGAATTCCAAAATAGATACCAAACTCCGTGGAGAGATTATTTCAAGTTTTGTTTTCCTGCTTCTCTTAGCCCGAATTCGAGGACTGTTTGGATGGCCTGTGCGCCTATGTGAGAAAAATGTTGCGTCGCGCCACCATGGAAAAGTTCGATTTCAATAGCTGCGAGGTTAGCCAACCGGTGCCCTATCTATTCCTCACTCCGAAAGGCCAAGAGATTGACTTGCGTTTATTCTGTCGCGATATTATGCGCAAAGCCTTGCCCATATTGATTGGCATATTGGAGCGTGAGACACGTGGTTGGTTCTTGCATTTCCGGGAACGTTTGATCGCCGAGCTAAGAGCCAAGAAATTGAATGACAAGGAAATCGAGGAGGAGGTCAATGAGGCCGTAATGCGGGAGTATTTGCAGCGTGTCTACAGTTCGATTATGTCCAATGTTAAATTGGTAGAGCTGGGGCAGGGTGTGCCTGAGTTGCTGGTCCAACAGGCACAATCGGTGGTCATCATGTACAAGGCAGTAGACAAGGTTCAGCAGGATATTAAGCGTACACGTGAGGATCATCAGAAATGCCTGGCCAACGATCATACGGTCTTGTCTCGAGTGGCTCCCTGGCTACGCTCCAAATTGCGCAATGCCGAGGAGCATAAGCTGAACAAATGTGCCTGGTCTGCCCACGAGGAAGCTCTGAAAATGTGCACCCAACATAACCTGCATCAGACCGCGTATTTTCTCTCCCGAGATTTGGCCTTCATGAAGGAACGCGAACCTGTGTTGTTAAAGGAACTGAAGAATGCCAAAACGCCCACACGTAGCTTTCAATGGGCCTGCCGCATTTGGTCGCCCCAAGCCTGGATTATACGTCGCCATTTTCAGGGTCAATCGGATGTGATACCCACGGTTATAAGCCAGCAGGCTACATCCATAGTCACGCCACGCTCCGATCCGAGTCAACCTGTGTTTCTGGTGGAAAAGGAGATAATAAGAACAACCAGCACACGTTGGCCCTTTTGGCGTCTGTTGAATTTGATTCAACGCACTTGGTGTTGGACCTGGAATATGATGTTTCTGCTTGGCATTCTCGTGCCCTGGTGTAGTCCACTGGGCTTGAGGGCTCTCTGCTGTGTCAAACCATTTATGCCGGACCTGGAGCTATCGCAAATCAATGGCACTCTTTTTCCCCGAAAGACCAGTATTACGCAGACGATGGCCTCGCGTTTGATTGAGCTCTGGCGTCACATATCAAAATCACGCACGCATTTCGAAACTGAACCGGACACTGGATTCATTGGCAAGGGCTTGACCAGAAATCTGAATCGTTTTTGGAACTATTTTGTGAAAGGATTTCTGGGCACTTTGGTTATACTTTTTGCTTTCCCCGTGATCTGTCTGGCCACCAGTCTCCTGAGCATAGGCCTGGCTCTCACTGCCCCGCTGTGGATTCCTTTGTTTGTGCTCATGCTGCACATTTATATGATACTCATTTATGATCTGGATGCTCCAGATAATAACAAAAATCGTTATTGCATACTACTGGAGTCATTAATCTGGAATCTTCTCATACAGGGTCTTATGCAGCCGCTGGCGGCGGTTCTAGTGGCCACCTTTTTATGTCCCTTGGCAGCGGGTTTGGTTCTGATAGGTGAGATTAATATTGAATACAAGTTGACAAGATTTTACTCTAATTTCTGATTCCTTTCAGTGGGTTTTGTACGTTACAGCCTGCGGCTGGTGTGGGATGCTCTCACCTTTCATTTGTTCATCAAGAAATGCGGTCGAGTTCCTGCTTCGGATAGCATAGCCGTGAAACGTATTGCAGGTCCCGGTTTAGCCCTGGATTACTACTTTATAATACGACCAGAACAGGCTTTGGCCGCTTTAGAGGCTAAAATGGAACTGGATGAGCTGCAGGCCTATCAACATGCCACCGAAAGGGTGGTACTGCAGCCACAGCAAGATTTCTTGCAATTTGTCGAAGCCTGCTTTGGTCCTTTCTCGGCTCAGTTGAGCAAAACAGGGCCATACTTGGCGCTGGATCGTGAGGCGCAGGATTTGATGAGTACGCTCCATGAAAAGCTGGAGAAGCGTAGACGTGAACTTCAAACAGCTTTAACCACGCAGATTAAGTCGCGCATCAAGTTGAATACCAAAGAATTAAAGGTGAGTGACAAATATGAAAGGGTGCAGCGTATTTATTTATTTATTTAGGCAAACTTTGCTTCCAAAAAGGTGAAGCAGAATAATGAGTTTGCAAAGTCACCTAAGCTGGGGTCCCAAAGGAAAAACTAATTTGGAAGAACATTATAGCTATAGTTCTATGGACAAGTAATGGGCACAAAAATTGCAGTAAAGTTCCTAATTGATTCTAATTTAGTCAGCTTTTCGGCTTAATTTTAAACCCTATTTTAACGAATTGGAGAACTCATAGAGATATTCACAAAGTCACAGTGCGCAATGGAGTCAATCTCACCGGCCAATAGCTTGTGGAAAAAATAACAACATGACTAAAGTCTACTTTATTTAAGTGAGGGAAGGTCTATTAATCACTAGATGATGATGCCTGCTGGTGTGTCGGTTTGGGTCACGAAGGTCAAGAATCGGGAACTGTTGCTCACTAATCACCTAGGACTGTTTTTGGCCTTGTTGCAAATCAAAGAAATGTGTCCTTAGATTGGTTTCAATTAATTTACCCAAGTTATTGACCTAGTATATACGTTCCAACGAATCCCCATTAATAATGTATTTAAATAGATACGGCTTGATACTGTGAAAAATGATTTTGCACTTACACTATTACACAGAAATATAATGGGAAAGACGATTCAGGCGGCACCAATCACTCAGAGAGTTTAACTTACTCTGTAATACCGTAATAGAAAAGGAGAAGAGGCACACAGCTGGAGATGCACTTGCCTTGATAAAAAGGTTTAATAACAATGGACCAAAATAACTGCTCAGCAGAGTAAGGTGGACGACCTTAGCATAATTTATGTAGAAATCAACTATGATTAACTGAATTAAAGGCTTATTTGAAATAGGTAAAGACGATATCACTTGGTTTACTATTTAAAAAAATCTCTGCTGAACTATTGAAGATTGGGTTGAGCTGAAATGGACTAAGAATGTGTTGGATAAAATTGTGTAATTGGGAATAATTTTGTAATCGAATAATTTAGGTATGGCTTTATTGGACCTAAAAGCTTACAGATTCCTCTATAACTTACTTTATTGGACCTAAAACCGTTTTTATGAAGTGTAATAATAAACGATTTAGCGGAAGTCACCAAGCTAAAGCGATAGATTAAACAGCTTCAGAAGAGGATCACAAGGGAAATTAGTTCAATATTTAAGGACACTGCTAGGGACATTGTCGGGTCCAGTTGAAAATGACAGCTTAGATTAAGATTTAATAGTTCTATATCCCAATGCTACAATTTACAACTTCTATTTAATGCACCAGTCACATTGACTTATAACATGTAAGTTTGAATTGACTTAGGACTTATAGTAGGTTTTGTAGAAGGTGAGCATTCAAGGTATTTTTAAATAGCGCCTCGAATTGTTACTACATATCATCTTGTGTAAGAAAATTAATGTTCTAAAGTCGATCCATTCATTTAGGCTAATGTCAAAAATCATACTCAGGGGAATCGACGATTATAAATAGTTAATGTCAACTACATAAGAGTGTCCGATGATTCCATAAACAAGTGTGGATATAAGATATGTCTGCAATAAGTAGCTTAAAATTGTATCGGTAGAAACCTTTGAGACACTGACAGTTACCTCAACAGTCCATACGCTGTAACGCACGCTTTAGTAACATGTTATTAAAAATTTTGCCAAAGTTTGAAGCCTGGATCTCGCATTTAATCGGAGTATCATTCATAAATAGTATTGGCAGCTGCGTCGTTTCCAGGACAACAGAGTCTTGAGGAACACCTGTAATGAGGTTTTGAATTAGACGTAAAAGATCAAGAACCCACTGCCTGTGATCAGTCCGTTAAAAAATTCTGGTATTTGAGCAGCCATAATGCGCTCAAACGCTTTTGCCAAAAATGGGAGAATGGAAATTTACCTGAACTCATTATCATAGCAAGATTTTAGCTCTTTTCCATATTTCGGGAAAAGATGAAGTGCTAAGAACAGTGTTAAAAATATGCGTTATATGATGAAGAAGAAAATGTAGGTCATTCGTTTATTCGTTCGTTCATTCGTTTTATAGCGCTTCCATCTCTTGTACGAACAATCTCTTGTTCATCAGTCGTTTCATATATATATAAGGAAATCACCGGAAATGACGTCACAATGGAGGAGTCGAAATTTTTTTCAGAAATTATTTTTTAAATATGTATCTAAGTAAGACAGAAAAAGTTTGAATTAAATAAATAATTTTTTACATAGAAAAACAAATATTGAAAATAGGCCTTTTTACCCGACGAAACCCATGTAACCCCTTAAGGGCCGATTTCTGTTCTCCCAGATAGCAGCTATGTGTCAGAAAGTCGTCGGTTTTACACTGTTATTTGTTAGTTTATGTGACAAATAGCTCTATGTAGAAGATGTGAAATCGGCCCTAAATTATATAGAAGACAACTATAATCAATGATTGGAAAGTAATTGAACTTATAGCGACAGAGTTGGAAAAAAGGCTATGTCTCAACAAATTTTGTAGAGTTTTTTGGTAAGGTAATTGTTATAAGAATGTCAGACTGAGATCCACAGCGATTAAACTTGTAAAATAGTCGAGATTTTTTATTTTGAATGAGTGAGTTCCCGATATCTCGATGTGAGATTTGCATGCATTTTTATGACGGAAAGTGAGGGGAAGATGTAATATAGTTTTAGTAAAGGGCTAATTGGCGAGTTTCAGCAAAAAGACGGGTACATTACCAAGCGAGTATGAGCACTTAATATAATATTTTCTTAAATAATGGAAGCGGAAATAATAGGAGAAAAATCAATTCAAATAAATAAACATGGTTCTATTTGGAATGGAGCCGGTTTAAATGTTTAAAATAATTTCAATTTAAAATTTAACTTCTTGGCGGGAACTTGGAAAAAAACTGTATATTACAGTCGGGGGTTTGTTTTTATTCCAGATTGCTATACAACTGGCCGCCCATATATTAGAGAAGTACTATCCGTCTCATGTCATCGGCAGATTGTCGATTAGCGAAGAAGAATTCTGGGATAATAAGGTGAGTTATTCCTTGTCCTGCCATCTTGGAACTGCTTCTAAATTTATTGTGCATTTCCAGGGTCTCACGGTGAACGATTGGCCGGGTTTGGCCGGTCTTATATACACCGACATATTTAGTTTAGATTTTCTAACGCCATTGACTGAAAATGATACACATTTTAAACTAGAACCACATGCCTCGCTCGACCTAATGCGCTACACCGAGATGGTAAAGAATGCCAACGATGTGATTGGCTCCAAGGGATTGGATCTGTTGGGCAATGTGTACGCGCCGCGTGGCAATGTTCAAGTGAACTTGCCATTCCTGGAGGTGACTGCCTTCAATCCACGATCACGCATTACGCTGACCTTTCGCAAGCCAGAAAAGCGGTAGAGTTGACATTGCAAAGGCGGAATATCATCTACTAATGATTTTTTTTCTATTTAGGGACATGTCCGTAGGTCTGACCACACCACGTGTTCGCGCCCATCGTGCCCAGCATGTACCCAAAACATTGCCAGATACTCAAAATCCCTGGCGTCCCTGGAAGCAGAAATGTGGTGATAAAAGTGCCACAGAAAAGCTGCTCATACCGCTGCCAGTGCCACATCCCGTGCATATAGCCATTGCAATATACAATCGCGATACCGAACAGCCCATTCCATTGGACTCGGAGCTGGTATGGGAGATTTTGAAATCCATAGAGGATTGTCAAGGCGGCGATGCTATGGTATTTTAATAATACTGTTATTAAGCTTTAAAGCAGTTGGTCATAATGATTCCATTTCAGGCGGTACAGTCGGTGGCACGCTATCATGGAGCGGTAATGGAGTCCAGCAATGATTCCCTGGCCAGCAGCAGTAGTATAGGCAGCACCCGTGACTCTGGCTCTGGTTCGGTATCAGGTTCAGGCTTGGGTAATGGCACCGAAACTCTACCCTGCGGTAATCGCGAGGTGAGTGAAGGATGTGAATATGATTGGATGGATAAGAAAAACTTTTTTGTTTTTTTTTTAAGGTATGCAGTACGCAGGTCAAAGTCGATGCAGAGCCAGCGCCCAGTACCTCTGGGTTTCATTGGACTTTAAGCAATTGGGGGGCTGCCCAAACGGCACGTCGTCGTACCAATTCCAATGTGCGCGTCGATTTGGCCAGTCCCGAGGATATATCGTTAGATACGGATAGCTCGCGTGCCGTTTTTAATAATGCCTATGGCACTACGGTGTAACCGGGTAATGGTTCGGGCACACACAAACACACACACATACACACTTGAACGCATAATTTTGCACAAAAGAAGTACAAATTTTTCTAAATTTAAATTAGATTTGACAGTTTGAAATTCCTTTTTATGAATTTTGGATTCTATGTCAAAATTCTATCCATATCCTTGTTAATATTTCTACTTCTTTGGCTGGATATTGGTATCATAAGCTTAATGTAATGTGATTGTAAAATATTCTATTCAGCACCAAAGGGGCCAAGCTAAGTTTCTCTCTTAGCGTGTGTGCTTCAAATTTTTTCGCACAAAAGAAAGGGTCCTACAGTTTAACCCCGAATCCGAACGGCAAAGTTTGAGAATTTGCTTTTTCGTGGCTAGATACTTCACATATGGCTCCAATATCTGGTGAAGGTGACCGGGTGTGTGAAAGCTATTTTCGTGGGATCGAACCCAGAACCTCCCGCCCAGCACAGGGCCATCATAAGCTTAATGCAAGCTGCTGTCCGTTGCTGTCTTCCGTTGTTCTCATCAAGCTTGGCTCTGGCTTGACGCACCTAATACTTCCATTTCACGCTCAGTACTCTCCCCTCGTGCCGACTTTATCAAAGACTTTCACTGTTAGTTTTGGGTAAAAGTTGGCTATTTCATTTCATTTTTATGGCCCGTTTTCCTTCTACGAATTGAATTAAGTTTTCGAGGAAACTTGAAGAGATTACCAAATTAGCTAAGAAACTTTTAATCGTGGTTTTTGATCTTATCAATTTGTTGATACTTTTCATTAGGAATAACATACACAGATGCCAAGGGAATATATAAGGGCTCTGGCTTTAAAATTGACCTGTTAAAAACATCCGATGCAGGAGTATTGCCTCTAAAATTGGAACATATACTATACCTTCAGTGATATTAGTTGATTAACATTGTTGAGTCGCATTTGCATTAGTGTTGGGTAAGAGTAAATTACAAGTCATTTGACGCATAGCAGCTGTTGAGACGTCATACTCCTCATGCAACGCGATCGTCTGAGCCTCCTGCATTTCGCTCTGCACTTGCAACTGCAATTCTCGGAGGCAGCAGGGCTTGCATGGCAACAAACTCTAGGTGGGGTTGAAATTTTTTATAAAATTTCGTAGAATTGTATATTTTTTTCCTATGCACTATGGGTGTATTCTGACAAACACGCGTTAAGTCCCTGTACCAGGTGGGCATTTTATTATACGTAATTTGGAAAGTCAGATCGAACGCGATAGTCGCACACTGGGCCTGAATGAAGTGCCCGTCTCGCAGACTACCGAACTTCTCACGGTAGAGAAAGAGGAAAACACTTTAAATTTTTGTATAAATTCTAATTGTCTAAGAAGCGAGTCGAGGTCGATTCAGGTGCAACGCTATTGTGGAAAGCACGAACGCCAAGAATAAGAAGAAGAAAAAGGTTCAATGCATCTTCTTGCAATGCATCCGCAAGAACACTTTTTTGACATGTCAAAACTAAGCATTGATGAAATTGTCCGTTTCGTCGTGTTCGATATTATGAGCATCAAAAACGAAGTGCAGTTCATGCTCTTCTTCGTGGTGCCCGTCGAATCCCGTGATGCGAGCACACTGCTCGCAATCATCAAAGAGCGAATTGCGAATGTCACTACTATTATGTCAGACTGCTGGAGGGCATCAGACCGTGCGTCATTCACAGAATTTTGTTGACACGACTTCACAAGCCCACACCCAAAACATTGAACGCTTGTGGAGCGATCTTAAAACAAACATTCCACGCTTTGGTCGGAGAAATGACCACTACCTGGCTTACCTGGTAGTAAACATTTACCGCTATTTGTCCTAATAGATATTGATTTTTGCTTTTTTTTTAATTTGACGTTTATTTTAGTCTTTTCTAATCTAAACTTTGTATAGAACTGCATTGCCCATTATAAGTAGGAAACTATTTCAACATTACCTTAATTTAAAAAATCTATGACAAGTGCGGGTAACTCCCATATATGGGACACATTTGATTATCGCTTATCTGGATTTCCCTGGGTTTATCCACTGTTGCAATTGCTGCATCCGAAACGGTTCCGATGAGGATATTTTTTTCTACCTTATTGTTATACCTTTGCATATTATTATTTTGCCCAGAAGTTTGCAACGCATAGAAATATTCATTTCCGACCCCATAAACTATATATATTCTTGATCAGGGCGACGAGCTGAGTCGATTGAGCTTTGTCCGTCTGTCTGTCCGTTTCTGCGCAAACTAGTCTCTCAGTTTTAACGCTATCGAGCTGTAACTTTGGACAGAGTCTTCTTTTTACTGCACACTGCTAATATGTCGGAACCGACCGGATCTGATGACTATATCTTATCGCTGCCATAGGAACTATCGGTCGAACTTTTTTGTTTTTAATGTTAACGCCTCCCGCTTCAGCAATTATTAGTTTTATACGCTTTTACACAGAATTGGAAGTTTTGATCAAAATCGGATGACTATATCGTATAGCTGCCATAGAAACTATCGGTCGAAAAGTGCGAAGACGAAGTTAGCTTGGCCTTCTCGTTTTTGTTGTATTCCAGTTCCATTGATTGCTTCTAAACCTTATGAGTATTTTATGATAGCTAGGTGGGGAGATCTTTGCAAGGTAGACGGGTTTCGGTACAGAGCCGAGTCAGTGACATCGTAAGAAGGTTTGCTTGAGTAGAAAGTTTGGCATAATACTTCACTTTTTCCTTTGCCTATTCCGTGCTCGATGTTTTTAGTACGGATGTGCCTGTTAACTTCAGGTCGATGTTACTATTGCTAGCATTTTCCCATAGTTCAGATCGGTCTAAGTTGTCTAGGAGTTCACATTAATCTACTGCTGCGGCTGCCTGTGCTGGTGGCCTTCAATTCATTGTCGATAATGCTGCTGCATAAGTCCGTGTGCTAGGTAGGCTGTTAACGGTTATTGATAACTCCTCAAAAGTCTTGGCCGGCACTGCTAAGGGCCATATTATTAATGTTACTTCCGTCCCTTCTTCCTTTTCTCCTTCACGTGCGTGAGAACTTTGAACTTTTGGTGGAATGTTTGCTGCGGTTTCTAAATCGTTTTCAGTTTAAACGATTCCATGGTCATGGTCGCATTTCTGTCACTGAAGACTACTCCTATGTCGCTATCAGATTGCTTCGCTTATGTCGTTACCCCCTTAGTTACCAACTTAGCCAGAGCCATGTGGTCATGTCCATAGACCATATTTGCCCAATCATATTTTTTTTTTTTATTATTTTTTGAAACTTACCAAAAAAAAAATTTTAATTATTTCTTTTTTGTTATCAACTCACCAGACCTCACCACACGATGAGTAGAAAGGGAATCAAATTTCAAAAATAATGCAACATCTCGTTGATTTAAAGAAATATTTTCTATTAAAGTTACTTTTTGGCCTTTATTGAGTGCAAAATTATGAGTGCAAGTGTACATAGAATTAGACGTGGGCTGCTGGAGCTGCTTGCTATGCCTTTTTCTTCAAGTTTTATATAAATCTCTTCCAGAATACTTTAAAAAAATTCCCAGTCAAGCAATCACAGCAGCCTTGCTAGTTAAAGTGTAATATGAACAAATTTATCCATATATATACATATATATTTACATATGCGTATATGATATACATATACATACGAGTTGTTAGTATACACATAAACACCCTCTACATCTTCTATATATATATATAAACATACATGCATACATGAAATCAAAAGAAGAGCTAACAAACAACCAACCAACTTAATTCTAGTCGCAAGCAAATTTTATGCAGCAATTTAACTCGAATTCTTCTTACTAAAGAAAATCTACCAAAATGTAGCAAATGTGCAGCTTCATGACTTTAACTTTTATTTTAGTTTTGATTTGCCATGAGATTTATTTTTTTATATATATTTTCTGTGTACCTAAAAAGCTGAAACACTTGTGTATTATATTAAAAGCCACGAATTGTACTATGGAGTAACAAATGAACAAATATTGTTAACTAATGTTAATTGAAATGGCATGATGACTAATTTATTTACATATTATATACAAATACTACTTTCTCTTCCATAAGCAAATACAAAAACATCAACAGGAGTTACAGCATTAAACATACGGCAGCATATGGCAATTTTACAATACATATAAACAATTTTTACATTTATATCAATTGATTTTGTATAAGTAGTAAACGTTAAATATTAAAAAGTGTTAACAAATTTTCTACTACAAATACTAATCAGAACAAAAACAAAGCATTCTAGCTGTTTCCTGCTAATTCCAATCCTTTTCCTCTCAATGCCCTCCAAGTATTTTTATGTTAACTGCCACAAAAAAAAAAGAAAAAGCAACACAATTTTAAGTATTAATTTGATTAAATCTTGCACTCTGCTCACTAACCCTTCACTACTTGCAGCTTCCAATGTACAAGTTTAGGTTTTCCTTTTTATATATATATACATATAAATATTTAACTATGGTAGTTATACAATTTAAACAACAACAAAATGTGAACGAAGAAATCTCATGAAAAATGCATTGAACAATTTTTATGAAACGAACCAAATCGTTTTCTTAACAAACCAATGGTAAAACGAATTGTGTGCAAAATTGGCAAAGTGTTGATGTAGAGTTGGGTCAAAAAGGGTTATGCTTTTGGAGAAGATGAAGCAAGTTCTGCACATTCTGTAGTCTGGATAAGTACTTTATAAATCCATTTGAACCCACTCTACATATGACACTTTGGAAAATAAAAGCACAATTGATTGTAGTGTAACAAGGTAATAAAAATTTAAAAAAATGTTGGCTAAAAATTATCTGTTATTATTATTGTTTTTATTAGAAGTCTACGAGGCGTATATATGGTTCAAAACTGCAAAGAATGATAAATATTAGTTCTGCAAAATGTGGAACCTCAACATCATCATAGAAAAGTCTAAGGTAATGAGTGTTTGGCAAGGGGGCGGGCGACATGCTTAAAATGAAAGCCATTAGCAGTACTTCGTCAGGTATAAGTTGAGCTTTCAGGATGACCCAAAGAAGTTCTACAACTTTGTCAATGCTAAAAGGAAATCCTCTCAATTCCCGCCCTCCCTTTCTTTAGATAATGTATTTGGGGACAACGACTCTGATATGGCAAATTTATTTGCTATCCAGCCTACGATCAATCAAGTCCTCTTACAGTCCCGGACCTGACAAAGTTCCCAGCTGTGTGTTGAAACTTTGTGCCGACTGCTTTGTAAACTATTTAACATATCTCTCCAACAGGGAGATTTCCCTCGTCTTTGGAAGAAATAATATATTATTCCTATCCATAAAAAGGAACCGAAGTCAATCATTTCGAACTACAGGTGTGTATCGAAATTATCGGACATTCCTAAGCTTCTTGAAAAGATCCTGACTCCCCAACTACAACATTATTGTCGTTCGGTAATATATATATCTCAACAAGGTTTCATGAAGAATCGCTCTATCTTTAAGAATCTACTTGAATTTTCTACTCTTGTAAACAATGGGTTTGTCAATAAGCAACAAACTGATGTAGTTTGTACTGATTTTAGTAAGGCTTTTGACTCGGTCAATCACTAGCTCTTAGTACATAAATTGTGTCTGCTCGGCTTCTCACCAATCCTCCTCAACTGGATAAAGTCTTACTGAAGTGATCGATCTCAACGAGTAAGTTTCAAATCGGGACTATCCAGCCCCATTAATGTACTATCTGGGATCTCCCAAGGTAGTCATTTAGGCCCCTTACTGTTTAACCTTTTTATTAATGATATCCCACAGGTCTTATCCTATTCGCAGGCACTGATGTATGACGATGACTTCAAACTTTGATTGTCGTATAATGACCCTACGTCTCCTCTCCTCCTGCAATCCGATTTAAACTCTCTTCACACATGGTGCTCGGTTCGGAAGGCTATTCCTCTTAATCTCAGCAAGAGTTAATGTATGACTTTTAGTCGTAATCAACCATATTAGTTTGAGTATATGATTGATCCATCCCTTTGGAACGTATCCATAAAGTTGATGATTTGGATGTACAATTTGTTCCCAAGTTATGTTTCAATAGTCATATATCAGTCATCGCAAACAACGCAATGGGACTTCTCGGATTTGTTAAACAATGGTCAAAGGAATTTAATGACCCCTAGTCACTAAGCATCTCTATTTCTTCCTAGAGAGACCAATACTTGAATATGGGTCGTGTATGTGGTCAAAAGTATCAAGATCAACTGGAATCGGTTCAAAAACAGTTCTTAATTTTTGCTCTTCGGGGCTTAAACTGGAATTCTACAATTCATCTTCTCCTTATGAGGACAGATTACCCTATTCGCCTTCTCTTAAACCATTTCTTAACCTGAATGTCCGTGTTTGTAACGATAGAAGGAAGCATCTCCGACCACATAAAATATATATATTCATCATGACGACTGAGTTGATATAGCCATGTCCTCTGTCCGTCCGTCTGTCCGTCTGTTTTATCTATCTCCTCCGTCAGTTTTAAAGCTATCGTAACCAAACTTTGCACGAAGTCTTTTTCAAATACGCTGCACATTTGTCGAAACCGGCCGGTCGGATGACTATAGCTTAGCTGCCATAGGAACGATCGGTTGAAAAACTAGTTTTAGTAAGAAAAACTTTTTTGTTTTCGAAATCGGACAACTATATAGTATAGCTGCCATACAAACTGTCAGGCATATATCAAGCTCCAAGGGTATATAAACTTTGGTTGGGCCGGGTTTTTCCCCCCTCTATTTTTATTCATAAACTCCTGTCAGGAGATATCGACTCTATCGCTTTCTTATCTAATATAAGTCTTGCTGTCCCACAACGCGTTACTAGAAACTTTTATCCTATTTATCTGCAGCCTTGCCTAACAAACTACGCTCATCACGAACCCTTCCGAAACCTTTAAACTATAACTTGCATTACCATATTTTTTCATCTCAATCCTCCTTGTTTGTAGTAAAAAATATTTTTTCGGAAAAATACGAAAACTCTCAATTGCCTCAACTTGTTTGCTAGCCTAGACAAAAAAATAAATTTATTTTGTTATTTTGTTAAAGTGATAAAAATAAACGCTCCCTTGAAGCGCTAGGTGAACGCTAGGAGAGGGGGGCCCTCTTAAACATTGTTCAACTAGAAAAAAATGGGCTCTTGGACTCTATTTGGATTTCTCTTCCGACCGCATAGCTGACACAAGTGATGAGCACATGAAAAAATTTTATCAGGACATGTTCAAAATGGAAAAAAGAACAGCCACCTGGGTAAACACCAGGGGAATGAGACAAGCTAAATCACTAACAGTGAACCACGACCTCAAAAGGTTCCAAAGGTTAATCCAACAAGGAAAGAATACCCTCAGGATTCTGACAGGGCTCTACACGGGTCACTGCAGACTGCGGAGCCACATGTACAAGTTGGGAATAACAAACACCCAGCTGTGCAGATACTGTGGAGAGAAGGAGGAGTCCTCTGAGCATATACTAGCACACTGCGATGCCCTAGTGAGGCGCAGAATCAGCAGATTTGGGAAACACTTTCTACACCCAAGCAATATCAGTAACCTAGAACCCACAAAATTCCTGGCTTTTGTACAAGAATTAGGGCTGCTAGGGGAGTTGTAAATTGAGTAGGGGGGCACAATAGACCAAAATTGGTCGCGGTGCACCACTTCCCCAACAACAATAATAACATTGATTTCTCAAAAACTTGACTTGCTAGAACTGTTTTGAAAATTGACTTGTAATCAGCTTGAAAGCCTCCGTCGAACGGTATCAACCTCAATCCCCGGCCCGCGATGACTCAATATTTGTTGAACTGCGGTATTAGTGCACAAACATGGGCAAAAGCCACATGGAAAATATTTAAAAATATTTGCGCAATTTATTTGCCTGGTCCCACCGGCCTTACCTTAACCTTAAGGTTTGCCATTTCACGATGAGACTAACAAACGAACATCGCTTGCAAATCATAAAATTTTATTAATAAAATTGGTGCCCTGTGAGAAATGTGTTTCATCGAAAAATGCACAGTTTGGTGCTGTTTGTGGGCCGTCGGCGTCATTTTACCGTACTGTTCCAAAAATAATGGATATCGCAAAGTTGCTGTCAATTGAGTCAATTGGAGAATTGAACTTGGTTGACATGTGTTTGCAACAAGACGGTGCCGCTTCAGTGCACCCTAAACCATGGACCAATTGAGAGGCGAGGTTGGTGAGCAATTTATGTTACGTTTTAGACCAGCCAAGACTATGTGATTTGACCCCACCAGACTATTTTGTGTAAAGTACGTAAAGTCCTTTGTATATAGGATTCCGGTTTGATTCCCTGCTAATAACGTGCATAGAGCGGCGATGATCAATGGTAGCCCCCAGGAGCCGAAGATATTTCGCTATTTACACAAACACGAGATCTTTAGCCGAAATATCCTGCCAAAGTGAAGAATAATGCCGTAAGTCAGGTCAATTAGAATCAAGATTTCCAGATACAAATTAGGTACACAAAAATTACATACACTTTACATCAGAATTTCTACGGGATCTTTTTCCCGGTGAATCTTTCTTTGCTGAACCGTAAAATCGCCTTATTGCTCCGACTGCCTAGCAACACGCATTTCCAGCGTATTTTCCGTGCACCTGCTAATAAATGAAAATTGCACGCCATGCGCCGACTTCTGGTACATTCGTTTCGGTTCTTATGACTGACACCGCTCTCCTCTGTTTCCTTCGATCACTAATGTTAGGCTACTGCTCGTGAACTCGCCGCAGATTCCATTTGCACTAATCATTTGTTTCATCGGTCTTAAATTAAAAGGACCAGCAACCGGACGGTTACGGATGTAAACTTCGACAGGTGCGGGGCATATTTCAGTGTTATGTATTTATTAGTTTTTATAGTTTTTTTTGCTTAATTACTAGCAGAGCTTAATGGTTGTCGGGCTTAAGTTGTAGTACAATTATATATTATGATGCTTAATGAGTATGCACAAAGATAAGAAATACAAATTTTTGTCGCTGAAATTGTCTACTTGGTGGTAGCTGCTGCTGTGTTCGTTGTCTTGAATCGCTCTAGGCGTGCACGTGCCTTCTCTGACCAATCGGCGCCAGATGATACAGTTTTAGCCTCGGTAGCTGCCGTTGCACCACTTCCACCACCAAATCGTTCTTTACGCTTTTGCAAGCGCTCCTCGGCCATAGTCTTGGCAGTTTTCTCGGGCACCACGCTGCCAAAACGTTCTGCCCGCCGTTTGAGAGCTTCTTTTTGCTGTTCATCTGTTTCCTTATTGCCCTTGTTGGCCACAATGGACGCGCTTGATGATTTGTTAATGGCAGCAGCCAGGCCAGCCGACGCCGCCGCCGGCGCAGCGGAAATACCAAATTTCTTGGCACGCCTTTCTAAACGTTCTTGCAGACTCAGCTGGCCGAGTTTTTGGTTGTTGTCGCTAGAGTCTACTGCTGACGTACCGCCTCCTATAACAATGGGTTTATGCTTGGGCGGCTCCTCCTGCTTGGCGTCTTCACCTGCCTCGGGTGCTGCGTTTTCTTTGGATGTGGTTGCTATTCCCAGCTGAGAATTATTGCGCTTGAGCTTGAGCACAATTTTCTTGGCCGGCAGTGTAGCAGCTGTGCTGGTCTCAGTTTCCGTCTTGTCTGCCTCTTCTGTGGCGGGCTTCAATAGATCCGGCACAGAGGTGGCAGTGGGTGTGCTTACTGGACTCTTGAGCAGCTCATCATCATCGTCTTCGAGTAGCTTATGTTCGTCCTCATCGGTCAATAAGACATCGTCACCATCCAGATTCTCGATGGCGCTGTCTTCGAGGGACAAACTACCTTCCAAAAGTGCCGTTTGCAGGCGGTCGGACAGCTCGTTCTTATTACCATTCACAGGCAGGCCACGTAACTTAAGCTCCCGCTTCAGATCGGCCACTTTCATCTTGGTAACATCACTTTCAGGCATTTTTAAGAAAAGTGTAGCAGGGTAAATTAAATCCAGCAATCAGAGCTTAGTGAGACCAGGTTTGAAAATTCTTAGGATAAGTGCGACCAGATTTCAAATGAACCTCTTACGTTATTTTGTTACGTTTCGATAACGCTTGCGGCATCGATAGGCTCGATAAAACGTAGTATTGGAGGTTTATATTTGAAAACAATAATCAGGATCTATAAATATGAATTGGATTTATGTTAATTCATTCCAGAATTTGCTAAATAACTGACACACAGGAAAAATTTTTACAAACGCTTTGTCAATATGAATTAAATTAAAAAATGCAGTAACTTATAATAAGTTCAATTTCCAGTTTATTAAAAAGTTTGTGGTGATTCAAGATTATATTCGTGTGCTGAACACTAATCTGTTTTCGAAAATTGTTAAAATTAGGCATTTTCCCAAACAGACGTTATAAAGACCATTTGCAAATTTAAGACAGCACAATAATTTTTAGGAATTTATTTAGTTTAGTTGAATCGTAATTTACGATCTTTGCAAATGTTTATAAAACGCGGTCGTAAAACGGTCAAAGTAGACATACCAAAGGTACACAGAGTATATTAGGGTTGTGCAAAAGTTTATCACAGGGAGAAGGAATCATCAATAGGATCGGACCCTATAAAGAATATATATTCTTCATTAGCATCAACAGCGGAGTCGATATAGCCACACCCAATAAAATTTTCATCAATAACAATTTGAAACACGTGTCTCAAATTGAAGCTGAAACTAGTATCATTTTTATCGTATCAATGTAACCCTAGCAAGTATTACCTTGTTACTAATATTAATTTAATGCGAAGTATTAATTTGAAACTAATAATTTTTTTTTTAGTTCGTAAATTCGCAGAATGTATGAATTGAAAGTTACTCTACGAGTAACGGGTATAACTATTTTTAAAAAATCGATTTTTTGCTCAAAAATACAAGAAATTTCATTTTCATTTCACAAAAAAAACATTTTTTTTCTACTTAGGAATCGCACTTTTACGAAGAAAATAAGGTATTGGTGAGGAAAATCGTGTCACACGTACCGTAGATGGATCAAAATTAAGTAGAGTTTGAGTACTTTGTGTTTTTACAATAAGTAAATTTGTATTTTTCTTCGATTTTGATGAGCAAAAAGCCATAACAATAATAATAATCAAGAACGGAACAAAATACGAAGGAAACGAACATTTATTTTTAAATAATTACGAAAACACCAAATTTTTTTGCACTAAATTGCTCACAGCTCTTGTGTTTGTTTATAGATTTTGAACATCGTTACCTATTTTTCTTCGTAGAAGAGCTTTTCTTAAGTAGAAAAAATGAAACTATTTTTTTTTTTTTTTTTTTTTATATTTTTTCCAGGTGACCAAAAATGAAATTTCTCGCATTATTGAGCAAAAAATCGAGTTTTTTGAAATATTTTTGGTTATTGTATTCAAACTAATGAACCGATTTAAAAACAAGGTTCTACTCAATTACTGGCAGTTATCTTTCGATTCTTATCTTGCTTGACTCAATCTGACCATTATAAAGTGAGATATGGCTTAAAATGTAAGTGCACCTACCAAAATAATAAAAAAAAAAAGGGTGTGTGGCATGAGACGCACGGTACGAGCGAAGCTCTTTACGATGAATCCGATTTAAGCAATGACAAAATACACATTTGGATTCTCTATAAATATATGTTAAATAATATAAAATTAGGTCACTGTCAAGTTACTGTTGGGTCACAGTTGGGTCCCCGTTAAGTCACTGTTAAGACACTGTTAAGTCACTTTTAATTGTCCGTCAAATCACTGTTAATTCAGTGTTAATACAATGTTAAGTCACTGGCCAGTCACGGTTAAGTCACTGTTAGGTCACTGCTCACTCGCTGTGAAGTCTCTGCCAAGTCACTGTAAAGTTACTGTTAAGTCTCAGTAATGTCTCTGTCAAGTTACTGTCAAGGCACTGTTAAGGCGCTGTGAAACAAAGAACATTATAGTTTATAGTATAGAATTCACAACTTGCACTCAATGCAGCCACTCTTTCCACCCCCACTTCCCGCATACCCAGCAGATCCCCACCCGACCAACCCCAGATCCCCACCTGATCCCCACCAGATTCCCACTAGATTCCAACTAGATCCCCTCCAGATCTCCTCCAGATCCCCACCAGATCCCCACCAGATACCCACCAGATCACCACCAGATCCCTACCAGATCCACACCTGATACAACCCAGAGCTCACCAGGTCCCTACCAGATAACCACCAGATCCCCACCACATCACCATCAGAACCCCACCAGATTAGCACCAAATCCCCGCCAGATCCTCACCAAATCTTCACCTGATCCCCACCAAATACCCATCAACTCCCCCCACTTCCACCTCACACTATCCCACTCCACACTCAACCCACCTGCTACTACGCGGTAATGGTAAAAGCAGCTGATTTTGCAAATACAAAATGCAAAATCAAAGACATACCCCAAAAGAATCTGTCGCAAAGACAAAATTTTTCAAGATCTACCCCCCCAGTCTGACGTCCTTAAAAGAGCTTCGCTCTAAAATCATATTTTAAAAACGGAGTCGTGAACAAATTTTTGAAATTGATTTTTGAGGTCACCATTCCAAACTACACTAAAAAAGTTTTTACTATAAATGGGTCTTTTTGGCTGTAAACTAGTGTAATTGGATTTCAAATGGAGCATATTTACAAGGTATGTACTTATAAGCAGCTTAGTATTAATGTTGTTGTCGTCGTTTTTGCAATCGTATGACACGAAGCATGCAGAGAGAGACCAATGTTCTCCCTTAGTGATGTGTCCACACTCGACGAATTCAATTCATCAGTTTAATTAAATTACATTTTGAAGGAGATTAAAATAAAAAAATGTTTATAAAATGTTAAGTTTTATATTTAATGACAGTTTGAAATGAACTGAGTTTATATTACAAACTTGATAAGAAATAGTATTAAATTAATAAAAGCTAGTATCAAATAGATGCAAAACGAGAAAGGCAAAGCTAACTTCGTCTGTGCCGAAGTTTACATACACTTGAAAACGCTTGTCTCAACGGTTAGCGACTACGACCAAACTGCGCAGATCAGCTTAAAAACATTTAATATTACCCATGATTGAGAGCGGTAATATTGAGAAAAAAACAGTTTTTCTCATTAAATCCCATTTTTAGACCGATCATTTGTATGGCAGCTACAAGAAGTAGTCATCCGATCCGGTCGGTAAATTTCAGCTCGATAGCTTCAAAACTGAGGGACTAGTTCGCGTAGAAACAGACAGATCTCAGAGATGGTAGAGGTTTCACATGTATGGAACAAATGCTTTTTGTACTTGCAGGCAGATCATACCTCCCACAGTTTTGTAGATGGCTTATACCTTTTAGAGATAATTAGTAATTAGCGTTATTTAACGATTTGCCGAAGAAATGATAAATATCGGATGAGCAGTTCTCAAGTTATGAGCAAAATAAGACCATTATTTCTAAAGTCCTTTTTAACTTTTGTACTGTAAGGTTTTGTCCTCTGCAATTATTTCCTAGTTCATCTAAGATTATCCACCATTTACCCCCTTATAGCGGGTCACTTAAAAAACACGAAAATGCCGTGGGTGCCGAAATTTGACTCCCCAAGTTACATATTTTGTATTTTTTACATTTCCTTCAAGGCAGCATTTGGAATGGCTTTGTCACTTCACCCTTATGATTTTGTAGCTGCTTTTGCTCAGCCAAAGATAAGATACAAAAGTAAAACTATTTATGATTGCTGTTCAGAAATAGCACCAGAGCAGACAAATCGACGACCGGAAACGGGAAATGCTAAAGCAATGCAATATTATCTTTTGTCGCCGCCCAATCCCCCATACCCGTTTTCGTTCCCCTTATCTGTACTTTTTTTGTTGTAATTGGTAGCGAATTTTGAGTGCACCCACCCCCATGACCTTGTATGATCTGCACCTGCTCCTCTCTCTCATTCTCTCTGTGACTCCTTGCGAACACATGTTGCTCATATGCTCTGCTATTATATATAGATGCACTTAAGAAGCCGATCCTAATTGGTTCATATTTTAATTCATAATTTCCCTGCGTTTCTTTGGGCATTTGCCGCCTTCGGCCAACTTGGAGGTCACAGGGCCATTCAGCTCTGTAATCGTAATTAACGTGTCTTGTAAATTGAATTCATTTACTGTTTGTGCTTTGCCCTGCCCAAATAAGGCGGTTGAGGCTTAATTACTGTCACAACGACAACGACTTAACCCAAAGCGCACACACGCACTGGCCAGCCCAGACCCCAACACAGCAAAAAAATGTGGTTGATTAATTTTAGTTCTTGGCTGGAGGATTACGCAAGCAGATTTTCTTCAAATGTGAAACAGTTTGTGTTTGCTACTTTTCTGACAGAGTCGAACGATTCCAAGAAAAAATTGGTCACAAAGTTCTGCATAAATTTTAAAAATAAAAATTATTATAAAAATATGAAAGACCAGTCAATTAAAATGATACCGAGTCCGGAAACGTTGAAATAAGTTATCGAAAGTGATGCTATAAAATGTTTAAGAATGACTAAATTTGAATTGTGAAGGAAAAGTTATAAATTGAGTTAGTTTAATCAAAGTACAATAGATATTAAAAACTAAATTCAGGAGGTGAACCGAGATAAATAATGTTTAAACCAAAGCTGCATGGGCTTGGGCTCCAACCGGAATATCCGAACTTTTCAAATGTTTAACCTCCAGAACCAAACAAAGATGTTTCAGTTTAACCAATCATTTAAGTCAAATAATAATTAAAGATGTGTTTAAGTCTTAAAGTAACTCATAAATGGAGAAAGAAGAGAAGGCTATCTTCCAATTTTGATACCAATTTACTTTTGTAAGCCTCTTTAGAAGTTGTAGGACTTGATATGAATAATATCAATAACGAATGAGTTGCATTTGGCCTAATGATTAACATAGCTTGGTAATCTGGACGTGTTCTCCTAAAGTAAAATCCTACCCTCGATTAGTAGTGGCTCCTAAACTTTTATGAACCTCCGCACAGTGATCGATTCTGCCCATCGTGCAGGCAATAAATGCTAATTTTAAAACTCAAATCTTGTTAATGTTTTTAATATTCTTGAAAACAAACACCCCGCCAATATATATTCCGATTTTCATATATATTTTTATTCGATAGTCATGATGTCGTGAGCGTGCAAAACCTACTATACATTTTTGACCATACCTAAAAACATTTTAGCGCCTTTTTAAGGCCTTTTGTTTTGCGCTAAGAAAGTTAAAGTTTAGCGATTAGTTGTGAAGTAAGACTTTAATTTGACAAGAGTTGGTATGTATTTAATAAAAACGAGAGCGTAAGTTAAAGTCGGCTCTAAGCGACTTCGATATACCCATTACTCAGGAAAAACATGTTTAACAGTGTTCCTGCGTTCCTTAGGGTGCTCATCCAAAAAGTATGCAACATTTTTTTATTTGCTCATAACTTGGGAACCGTTCATCCGATCTTTATCATTTCTTCGGCAAATCGATTCATTTTGCTAATTACAAAACTATTTCTAGAAGATCGAATACGATAGGAATCGTCTATCTTCAAAACTGTAGGAGATATAAAGTTTTTTCCAAATTGCGGGGGCGGGAGGGTTTGAAACAAACTTGATCTGCGTGCAGATAAAAGAAGCATTTGTCCCATACATGTCAAACCTCTATCTCTTACCATCTCTGAGATCTAGGTGTTCATACAGACAGACGGACGGACGGACAGACGGACATGTCTATATCGACTCGGCTGTTGATGCTG
Source organism: Lordiphosa clarofinis (assembly GCA_018904275.1). NCBI lineage: Eukaryota > Metazoa > Arthropoda > Insecta > Diptera > Drosophilidae > Lordiphosa > Lordiphosa clarofinis. The sequence goes on from JAEIGQ010000133.1 coordinate 459,705, forward strand.
ATAAAGAATATATATACTTTATATAGTCGGAAATGATTCCTTCTGCCTGATACACACATTTGCACGACTTTAGTGTACCATTTTTACTCTACGAGTAACGGGTCTAAAAATAGACAGATCTGCGTTCTCAGTTTTGCCAACGAAGACTTGGTTTGCGGGTTATAGGCATTTTTGTGCTAACAATTGCCTTGGAACAACATCTTGATCCTGATCTTGACTATTTTCTTTACTATTGGTCATCCATGGTATATGTAACTGCGCATATGCTAATGTGAAGCTCTTCCATGGCTTCGCTGCAACATAATAGTTACATGACTTCAGGTGGAAGGGTGGAACGCTATCGTTTTTGTAAGCGTCTATTTATAAATGTTGTAGATATTAATGGATCCGAAGTGTCGACAGCCCTATTAAAAAAGTCTAACAAGTTATTGGTGCGGTTATTTTTACGGGCGTGATGCAATCTATCGGCTTTGTACATTTTATGTCGCAATTTAGCAGTTTCTTCTCCAAAAAAAAAATCCATTGTAAGTGCAGTATTTTCTATTATTTGTTTTGAGTGTATGAGTACTTTATGGATTGTGGGAGTCATACCACCAGGAATATAGCTCCTGAAAACGTTTTGCTGCTTCAAAACAATATAATTCACATTGATTTTAAACTGACAAGATAAACAAATCAAAATAATTTTGAATCGAAAAAACTTGAAAAACTTCTTTTTGCATCTCAACAATTCTTTCAGCCGTATGCAGTAAAATAGATTGCAACGAAAATTTTGCGAGGGCCTCATTTGCTATTATACCCTGAGGTCAGCATTTCAATTCGGCTGCTGTAATTTTACTGTAGTGTGGATATATGTCGCAGTTTCTTAATTTGCATTCGTTGCGCATTGCATTATACTGGTCTTTTGAAAAATTATATTCAAGAAGGAAAGCTAAAGCTTCATTCGCAGAAAGTGGAATTGGGGGTCTTTATTGCAAATATTGCGTATTTTTGACGGCCTTGTTGGGCTTTCCATACTTTCTTTAAGGACTGCAGCCAAATCGGCATCACCTTGTTTACGAGCTGATGTTGCTGCTGCACGAACGAGAAGATTAGTATCAGCTGTTTTTTTTGCAAGTGCTGCGGCTTCTTTTCTTTTTCCAAATTCTGATTTGGCACTGAATGGCAGACGTGGACGTCCAACAACGGTAGGAGTATCATTTTTTGATATGCGATCAACTATTTTTTTAGCCAAGCACGATTTTGGTCCAAAAAGATATTTATCTTTCTGTGAGACTTTTTCCAGTTCTGAGCTGAACTTAAGCAATAAAAATTTGTGTTCTGACATATGTGTTTCTCCATTTTATTCGAAATTGAATTAATTCAAATTTTGTCAACCACATGTTTGAAAACGGCATTAAATTTCTCCTTTTTTGTGCATTCTATCCGCCATATTTCAAACAAATCGCCTCTTGTTATACAGAAGTTACCTACAAAAAATGGAATTACTCGTAAAAAGCAAAAAATCGCACTATGAAAAAAATTGCAAAGAACTTATTACTTTTTTCTTAAACTATTTGTATTTATTTGAAAGATGCCAAATGGGGCCAAATTTTGTTACGGCTTACGGAAGGAAAAATTTAAAAATAATTCTACCCTTCCGAGGCGATGTAGCCTATTGAGTTATTTGAAAATGTAGCGACATAAATATAAAGCAGTTTTAATTTTACACTTATATACTTATGTGTCTCTTCATTTTCCATTTTACACCAATGAATTATCAGCAACACAATTCCAGTAAGACGCTCTTAAAACTGATCAAGCAAAACTAACCTCGCAAGCACATATTTAGAGAAAATTGCATCGATTGACTTTGACGCACAGCTGTGTAACGGTAATCTATTCTTAGGACAAACAGACATAACGATTCTTTTTTTTGAAGCATTTTCTACTAAAAACCAACAACAACAAAAATAAAACGACTTTTTGATCTTATCACTTTTGCACAGATAAAGGGGATATTTGACCTAATGTGCTGCGCTACAAATTACATACATATTTAAACTATAATTTAAATTTCACTAATATTCTACATAAATAAAATGTAAATTTTAAAAATTTGTTGGCGCCAAACTTGAGGTTGGAAACCAAATGAAAGAAAGAACTAAAATTCGGTTGGAATTTGTTTGGAAGAAGTTTCTGTGGCAGCCCCCTAGTCTTTGGTCCAACCATATATAAAAATGCTCGAAAAAAAACAAAATCGTTGACCGTTATGACAAACAGTTTCTCTTATTCTTATCAGAGTCTCGAAAAAAAAACAAGAAAAAGCCAACCCATTCGGAGCAGCTGATAAACGAGAGTCCAAGAGAGTTCCAGCCGACGCGTCGCTCTCTTTGGCCAGTGTTTTTGTCTGGTTATTTTTTCTTTGCTTGTATCCGTGAGATACTCGAATTGTGGCTGAGGCTGATGAGAGGAGATGACGCTCAGTTGACTGTCGGCTGTTTGGACGATCGGTTCGGTTGCGGTTGCTCTGTTGTTTTGTACGTCCAGTCTTCACCCGCTCCACCCACCCGTAGACGAGCTGGTTTTTGCGATCAAATTCGAACGTCATCGCCAGACGTGTTGTTCGATTGATTGTGGAAAGAAGTATATAACTACAATACATAACAACTATCCAAAAGTACGTGTTGGTGCACAATTGAAAACGCATGCGAATTTTGATTCGATTAAAATGCAACTTGGTTAATTGAAACACTAATCAAAATTTCTATAAGTGTGTGTGTATATAAAAATGATGACCTTGTGCGTTTGTGTGTGTGTGTGTGTGTGAACAAGTTTTTTTTTATATTTGTGTAAACATTGTTAGCCCAAAACTTCAGGCAGGGTGAGGATGATGCGTGATCGTTTCTTTATCACCTGAGTCACATTTGGTATGGAGCTCACGTCACACCTTTTGGGCTCTGACTCCGACTTTGACTCTCAACTATGCTCCCTCTCTTTATTACATTCTCTCGCTCTCTTTTGTTGTAAGCCATTTTTGGCATCCGTTATCCATTTTTAGTTGACAACAAATTATCATAGACCATTTAAAGGCTATCACAGGAAGGCAAGTACGTGACTCCAGCACAAAACACCTTCCCCCTTGCCTGCCCCTCCACCATCATAAAATTATTAATCAATTGATTAATCTCAACTAATTAGGCTAATTGGCACCCTTCCCTTTGAACTCTGGATAGGTCTATGGGCTTGATTTTCACCAGGTAACCATTTGCCTGGTGTTACTTATCGCTTGACTTTTAGAAGCTACACTTTATATATATATGTATTACGTATGTATGTGCGAATGTTGGTGTATATCTTATCTAATCTGCTTATTTAATACAAAAACGCATGCGAGAAACCATAAAAAGTACAAACACATCTACATTTTTGCACAAAAAAGAAAATGAAATGGAATAGAAAAATAGAAAATAATGGTTGTACATGGTTAGGTTAGCTTTGGTTGGGTTCTTGTTGGCATGCTCAGATTAGGGTTTAAAGTACTTGTGATAACATAGAAATATGCCAACGGATTTGCCAAAACTGTTATTTCAAAATCCATCGTTGGATTTAAGATCTATTAACTTATACTCCAAGGCTAAATGCCGGTTCAACATTCAAACCCTTAGAACCGATTTCGATTATATTTTTTTGGGTCTCATTCATACAGTGTTTGGTGGTACCCAGATATTTGTCCCTTTGTATTTTAAACTCCGTCTTTTAAAATTGGAGTACCTTTTATTTGACCTAGGTCAAAGGTCTGCAAATTATTGCAACTGTTTAAAATTTGATGATTGTTCATTTCTAATTGAACATTTTTATGGCTTCCTGGCTCACTGGAGCACATTTTCAAAAAAGTTTTCGTCATCTCTGAAAACGCAGATTCCTGTCCTCATCACAAATTACAAAATTGCTGGCTACAAAGATAACAAATAAATCAAAAATATTCAATTTTAATTTATTTCACTGCTTGAAACATAAACTCTAATGTTAGTATGGGTTAAAATCTCATCCATATCAAGTTCTTCTCTGTAAATGTTAGAATTATTTCGGTGACCATGCAAACCACTGTTTTGTTCAGACTAGAAAACTTGTGGTCTCCTGTGTCCAAATGCAACTACATTAGAAGATTCTTATTTCTGCAATTTATTGTATTACCATTAATATTATTGGTAAGTTATTAAAAAGTATACATTAATTTTAATTAAGTTCAGATTAGGCAAAGTTCAAATTTTTCCCGCGCGCTTAGCAGTGATGACCACTTCGTCAACAACCAAAAAATGATTGTTTATCGAATGGCTTACGAGTTATGCGACTACATTTTCTTAAATTGCTCTTTTTTAACATCTCAAATGGCCATAAAAAAATTGAGGGGGGGAAAATGTAAATTTTGCCCAAAATGCGAAAATGTAGTGAGGACAGCACATCACACTGCAGTGATTTGTCTATCGATATCGTCATCGACGCAATAAATCAGAATAGCTCTCAAAGTTGAGTTATTGCGTTAAGAGCCAAGGAAACAGCTGAGTTTTGTTTTGGTTTTGCAGAGGCAAGGAATTTAATGAAAACAAAATATAAAATAAATACAAGCAACATATTTGTATTATTACCTGTGATGGAGCAAACTGACGCTATGATGATGCAATTCGTGAATTTGGCATTTGGCAAAAAAAAGTAGATCTTTCTTCTCTTTGTGTGGGCCATTATTATACAATTTTGAGCATGAAAATCACAAGCTTTGGTTTTTACCAAAGACATTCAAATATGAAGATGAGTAACTCCATACGATTTTTTTGCACACGATTTTTTGGGGCTGGCTTTTCAAGTGGCTTTTGGCTCTCTTGAAATTTTGTCCAGAAGCCAGAGAAAGAGAGCGCTCTAGAGTCACCCCGAAAGTCAGGTCAGAGGAATGATGTCACTACAGGATGAATTTTGTGTCCTAAGCAGAGTCTTCATTCTACGTGGTACGTATTTAAATGTAGCTGGTAGGTTAGGTGATCACATAGGTAGCTTGGACGAAAGGTAGTCTGTGCTGTGGAGGAAACGACGAACATACATAGAGAACTCCCACAAGTATTAGTATCGGAATGCGTTTTATTGGCCATATTGCATAGAAATGGTTGCGACTCGGGCACTTCGATGAGCTCCGCTTATAATTTTAGTTTGTTTAACTTTTCATTGCGCTCAATTCAATGTATCGAGCGTTGAGCGATAACTTGAAAACAAAAAAATCTTTTTTCAGACAAAACTATTTTTGGTATTTTTTGTTTTAGTGAAGAAATTATAAAAACTTTAAATAGTTGTTTTAAAAACAAAAAATTTTTTTTTTTTGCCAACGCTCGTATTTATAAGTCGAAATCGGACAACTATATTATAGCTCTCATACAAAAAATAGGTCTGAAAAAAATCATTCATATCTCAACCTCTAAGGGTATATAAACTTCGGTCGAGTCGAAGTTGGCTTGCCTTCATTTAGTACAAAACGGCATAAATTCTATTTCAATCGACAGTAAAACTCAGCTTAAAGAATTTATTTTGCTTTCAGAGTCTATTCAAAATGAAATTAAAAACTTTACTCATTTTGTGGCTGAATAACCCCCAACCAGAACACAAATCTCATTTACGTCATTTGGTAGCGCTGACTTTTTACTAAATTAGTTCATAAATCTCATTCAGTGCACCATTACGCACTTTCTAACCATAAATATACATAAATATTACAAAAAAAAAATATTTATAAAGTCAGAGTCACAGCCACTGAGACAGAATTCTCTGATAAGACACAAAGGAGTGGGCAACCACTTGGTATTTCCATTTACATTCATATAATAAGTTTATAAAGACTCGCTTAAATATTTTTATATTAAGCAATTTTCAAGGGAAAGAAGTGCAGAGGCAGAGGGGAGCCACTGATTGACAGTAAAATGTGGCAAGTCTTCCGAGAACAGTAGAGGCGTAACTTGATATGTAAAGTTTACCAGAGGCCAACGCCAGTGCGACATAGCTCCAACAGCGGCAACAGATAACAAAGACACAAAGCTTTGCGTACGTTGCAACTGCATAATACATGTACACTCTAAGTACAACCAGCGCAATTATGTGTTACTAATTTATTAAGCGTATTAATTGCAATTAAGCGAGAATATGCTGTCAGAAATTCCACAACTGTTGGCGTTGCATTTTCGATAAGGAATATCCGTTGTTGGTTTGTCACCAGTGCAAGCTATGATCTATCAGATTGGAATATCTGGGTATTGCGGTCGAATTGGAAAAATTCAGAGGAAACTTTTACTGACTAAGCAGTCAGTCATACAAAATTATATTGATTGGGATGAGTTGATATAGGCCAATTCTGTCTGACTGCTAAAAAGGTTGTCTCTTCGATTTATCTATTTAGGACAAACAGTAAGCTTGAACCACTGAGCTAAAACAAATTTGCAGTGTGGTAAAGTAAAGAGGTGTTTTAAGGCCTCTGCTTATTCCTAAACTGAATGAAACTGGCTCTAAAACAAGATCAGTAGATGCAGATATTGCCAACAAAACTTTTATCCGATGGGTTTAATTAGGGTCCGGTAAAATACACATGCCTATTTTGGCGTTGCGTGTGTATGTTTTTCGCCCGCAAGAGCGCGCTCATTTAGCCCATCTTTGTTGTTGCGAAAGAGAGCAGTATAAGCTCGTATGCTGTCGGTGTGTCGACGTCGCTGCCGCAGAGCGGTGTTGTACATACAGTAGGTAAGAACGTGCCGGACTATGGTTTAAATCAGAGATGGGCATGGCACACATATCGTCACATTTTTCACACGCATACAAGCACAAGCAAATATAAGTAGCTGTCAATGCTTATAGCGTACGTGTAATTTTGTGCAGTCGGCTGCGGCAGAGCCCCAATGCACACGCTGCCTCGTGTGTATAGAGACGTCGCGACGCGCCCATCTCTGGTTTAAATGGATCTAAAACAGTGGTGCACACATTTAATTTTTCGTACCCCGTGTGATACGAAGTCATAATTCTGCCAGCGTCGCAGCCGACACACGCATAGAGAGAGAGAATACGTGTGCTCTATAAAATGCACGCACACACATATGTGTGTTTGCTTGTAGCCTATATTTGACATAACAACGTTTACTTCGTGTTGCTCTGCTACGCACACCAGCGCAAATCATGATAATGTGAGTTTGTGCACCACTGATCTAAAAGCATTGACCCAATGCTTGGGTTTAAAGCCTGATTAAATTTTCTAAAGTTTCGACTGGGTTCATAAATGCTATAAATTTATAAGCAATTCTACACCTGAAATCGTCTTCAATTTACATTTTCTTCTTCTTGATTTTTAAACACGATTGATCTCGACGTCGCGTTATTGACGAAAAAATCGACTTCAGGATTGTATAAAATATAGAAAATGTTGAAAGCACCTCAAATAAAATTAGAAGAAAAACTGTGCTCCTTCGGGGGACTTGATCCACGGCTTCCGCGTTTCGTAAGCGAATATCTAGTCCACTCGACCACGGACCTTACCAAAGGCCAACTGCTGCTAATAGTCGAGTGGGTTAAGATGCCGTCCTCCGTGTGTTCAGTCTTTGGTAGGTCCGAGGTTCAAGTCTCAGTAAAGTAAATAAAAAAAAAATTGCTTATGGTATCTTCAAATTAAGTGTCTCCTCCTCCCCCTCTCTTCCCATATCAGTTATATTGTGCTTAACTTAAAGAAGATCCTTGCTCGAAATCGATCCTTTTTTAAGGATGCAGTTATTGTTCCAGCTTTTTTAAACCGTTTTGCTTTAATCAAAGTGATCTGGCTCTAGATCAACGGTGATTATAATTTAATAATCAACACAATCAACAACAAAGATTTATTACATTTGAATAGCAATTGGTTTTGTTTGTACAGTACTGTTTCAAGGGCTTCCCGGTTTGATAAGAGCATTTTTGTTTGCTGTCATACTTCAACACGATATGCACGCTTCTTTTATATCAAATGCCCACAAATGCAGATAAAATCATTTTATTGTTACATAGAGACTGATTTAAGCTATGAACATCGTCGTTCTCAGTGTTTGTTTTAGCAGGGCTGAAATCTATTTGCGTGTGAAGCTGATGACAAAGCGACAGAGCCTTTTACTTTAGGCCGCACACAAACTCGTGCATGGATGCATGTCCGTTGTAGTACATCTCCCAGGGAGCATTGATAACTAATGTTCTCACCTTGCACCCCCTGTCCAAACCATCGCATTTCTTGAAGTGCGGCAACAACTTTTAACCACTAAGATGGGAAGACCAAGTGCGGAAAGACATTTCCAAGCTTGGTGTGAACAACTGGTGCCAGCTCGCATGGAGCAGAGCCGAGGGGCGGGCATAATTAGTAGTGATCGATACCGCTTATGATATAAGCATCGGGCCAGAGAAGAAGAGAAAATGTATACTTTCTTTTATAAGCTTTATGATACAACCCTCTTCCAACACAACTTTGGCTTCTATAGTTTCTTGTGGATTCAGAAGATTAAATCTTTTAATTAAAAATATAATTTCTGTTCTGTTTTGATCAAGACTGCAAACCTTTTAAATTCTGCATAGCTCCGAAAATTTCGAGCCCAATGCTTATGGCATTAAGGTTACTCAACTTATTAACCTAAATGTTTTGGTTCGGACCTTGGATCATAATAGCTGAAGTATTTCAAATATTTTTGCCTCTATAAAAGAGTTAAGAAATAAACCTTCCGAAACCGCATTACTTTTGTTGAAGAGAAAGCATTTTAATTACCAAACTATTTGTTATATTATATATGGGTCATTTTCTTTCAAATCGAATGGTCTTAAAATTCAACATTTTTTGTTTCAATAAACAAAAAAACCGAAATTAGATCTCGACACTCCCACCGTAACGTGATTGGTGGTTTTGTTTTAAAAAGGTGATATCTCAGGTTTGGTTTATCGGACAGGTCTCAATTTGATACTGGTGGAATGCATTTTACTGTATGTAGTTTTGGAAATTACTTAATATTATTAAGTAATTGTTGCTGAAAATTATATATAGTTTTTTCTCAGTGTTAACCACCATGTCATAGCTTCTAAGGATATACAACTTCAAAAAATTTAGACTTTTAAACTAAGATATTTGTTTTTGAAGTTATAAACAAATAAAAATATACCCTTGAAGAAAGCTTTGTCAGTTTTAAAGCTTTTTGATTGAAACTTGACAAGTGTGCTTTGTATTTATCAAGCTTTTCAAATATGTCAACATCACGGAGATCGGACGACTATATCATATAGCTGCCAATCAAACTAAGTAATTTTGTGAAGCGAATATTTCGGTTCATTTGTGGTCCAGTTTGATGGACTTTAAAACCGGAACCACACGTCATATGCGGGGTTCGGTTTCGGACCCATTGATATTTTTATTTATATTCTTTAATACTTTGTGTACCGTATTAAGAACATTTGTGACATATATTTAAACCAACTGATTTGAAACTAGAAAAATATCTAATTTTAATTTAAATTATTCCGTCTTATGCTCCGGCTCGAAGGACATAGACCAGTTTGCAAGTGAATCGATCGACAGACTGAATGGGTTGGCAAATGAAAAGGGCAAATCTAATTCAACCGGGGACAGGTAAGCCGATCAACGCTCTAAGACCTCTGTGAACTACTGAACAGCTTCAGTCCTCTTCTCCAAACGGGTTCAATGCCTGAATTTAAAAGACAGCTGGCTACTCCTGATTTGCAGTCAAGTTGAGAGCAATTCCAAGGGCCGAATTCACATCTATATAGCACGAATAACAGAGTAAGTTGTGAGTTTATCTGACACATAGCAGCTATCTAGGAGAAGAGAAATCTACTTAAAAAAATCTTGATAAATATGTCTTTGGCTACTTCATAAATCTAATTTATTGAAAACTGTGTTTTCCAGCTGTTCTTTTTTGCACACCTGTTTGCTTATTCAATGAATTTCCATTGCCAACCAATCGTTGAATAGTTTTTTTTTGGGTATTGCCTAATCAGCTGGTTATACATACATTTACACTCAGGTGCGTGTGTTTGTGTGAACTTAATTATTTGCACTCTTATAGTCACTAAAAACAGCAGCGCCTCAAAGCTGTTTGTTTATAATAATTTAAATCGCGTCCAAAAACAGAAGCAAAAACACATTTTGGTTTTGCTGTTTATTTATTTTTGCTGTTTTCTGTGGTTGTTGCTGGATGTTGGTGCCGGCTATGGTGCTACCTAATGGCTGGAATTTAAGTTTTTGGTCAAAAAACAAAAGAAGAAACTTGTGCTGCCAATTTGAATACTTTGAGGAAAATTTGGTTGACATTTTTGCAATACATTTATATTTTCGAAATGTGGTTCTTCACTGTCCGTAGAATAACACAAATTGAAATGAGAATAGTTTTTAAATCGTTCATTCGTAACGATTGTTGAATCGAACCGTTTCGAACCTTTCTTAACTGTGCACGAAAACCTGAACCTATTTGGAACCTAAAAAAAAAATTGACTATGTGAAACCAAGCGACAAAGGCTTGAAGACTTATAACCACTTTCAATTTATTGAATTCTCAAAAATCAAATGTGAAAATCCCTATAATAACAAATAAAAAAACGCTGCGCGGTATGATAATTGACATCTCAAAATTGCAAACATTTGTACCACCAACAATAAAACAAATTTAATTATAGTATTACACCGAAATAAAATCGGCCAAATTATATCTCCCGATTTGCCCTCACACTACAATTATTGGTCATATTCAAAATTAACTCGATTTTGAAATAAATTTTCAACTTTTAATGGACTGACGACCTTTTGACCAACGATAGACGACTATTAATTGAGAAATGCTTATCGAACTGGTTGGAGCATTCGCAATGTGAAATTTAAAACACGAATGTTTCACGTTTTACTTTTCGATTTCGCTAGCGTCTAAGAAATCGAAAGTGTTCGCAAAATGTGTTATTTAAAAATAAAAATTCAGTCTGTAATACTTTGGGATACCAAAACATGTAAAATTGACCAAAGATCTATGCTTTCTTTTCATTTCGTAGGTAGCCTATAACTTCCAATTCCAAATTTGCAATATACTTTAATTTCACTAATCAAAAGGCAAGATGTCTTTCGTTTTACTCTTACCAATACAGGAATTAATTCCACATTCACAACATACAGGTTTTTGTATTGCTGTTTAAAAAAAACGTTCTCACACTTTACATTCAATCCCAGTTCTTACATTTTTTTGGATTTAAGAAACTAAACTCTTTAGAACAAAAACTGCTTGCAAAGAAACAAATTGCTAAATTTTATGATCGTCAAAAGAACTTAATTATTAAAATCATCAACGGTTCTTCGCCAAGTTCATATTCTTATATACGTGAAATGGAATCTTTAGATTAGGATCTGAAAAATAAAGAATTCGTGACAAATACATTATGAACGAATTTTTTGCTTCTTTTGGACGAATTCAAAGATTGCCTAACATGCAATCTTTGTGAAGAACCAAAAAAGTCACATAGGCAACACAAGTATGAGTCTCCGTGATCCCGATCCCATAAAGTTTTGCGGGTTCGAACCCCAAAGTGAACCTCTTTCGATATTAGAGGGGTTTACAGCCCTGGTAAATATTTTCCCGAATACACGAAAACTGTTGAAATAAATGTCTTCTCTGTTCTTGGGTCTTTTTTTTTAAATAAATTCTCATAGTATGCTTTTGAAGTTACTTATGAAACAAAAGTTCTGATTATGATACAACTATATAAGGTATGGCATTCAGAGTTTATCGAGTACTGACAGCTTTTGCTAATATCGAGAGAGAGAGAGAGAGAATAAAGCAAAAAGCAAAGCACCCTCAGAATTATAAACACTTATTATATACATGACTAAATATTATTGGTATTCGCTTCGCACTTTTCAAATGGCTCCTATGTTAGTGCAGCTGATAAAGCCAAATCGCTGCTTGGGAGCGTTGCCGGTAGGAACACTCTAGCCGGCAAATGGCGCTGTAGTGATTATTCGCGATGCGGTCTGGGGTTAAGATCCCGCCCTGAAATGACTTGCTAGCCGGTGACAGCCCAAAATGCAGTGCCGTAACAATATAGCTAGAGCAGAGTTCCCCAGCGAGCACGAACTTACTTGCCGAATGTTTGGCGAAGTCACACTTCATTGTGTGTTAGAGAGAGACACAGTCACGTTTTAGCGCTCTCTGCTTGGGGAACCCTGGGCTAGAGAAAGACACAGACACGAATTCGCGCTGTCTTCATGGGGAACCCTGTTTTACTTCATTGCCGGCCATGAGAGCTCTCTTCAGACCAGAGGCGGCGATCCACAGCTCACACGAGCCCAAGTTCGTCTCGGTGAAGATTTCATTGCAAGTTAAACTACTGTAGGGAGGGAGTTCTCTTGTTCACCAACACAAGCGCACTTTTCTGTCCTCTCCATTTGGCCGCCTCTACTCCCGACCACAGGCGTCTTACTTGCAATTCAGTGTTCACCGATTCACACAATCAAGAGTTCTTCTCGCGTTTGCATTAATCCAGAACTGACTTCAATTCCTGGTAGCTATGGGCCGGCACTGCTTTACATCAACATAAGCAACAGTATTGGCTCGACATTTTTACAAACTCCAAATAAAATAGAAATCCCGTCGGAAAATCAAAAAAAATACGTGCGCACACAACCTTTTCAATAAAATGACAGCAACACAATGAAACTTTGGAGTCCCGAAAAGAGAGCTCTCTCAGAGAGCACCTTACCTTATATAGTTGTATCATGGTTCTGACTCTCTTTAACATTATCGGAAAATACTATGACATAACTTTTAAATAAACTATTCGATCGTTTTTGTTTTCCAATACCCTTTACATTCATCACACAGAATTCAATTTACGGTCTCTCAATTTTTTTTATTATCTGTCTAGTGGGTTTATTGTTCTCTCATATCTTCAGTATTCCATCAAAAGCATTAAATCCAATCCAATCCAAAAAGGTTCATGAATGACATCCAAATTATATTTTCACATAAATTCTTTATAGTTCGCGATCCTTTGAGCAAACACGGGACTATATTAGACAACTATCAAATTCTTAGTTCACAATGGAGCCCCATGAGCAGGAAAATCCAATTATACTAGCATCAATTATAAACCTCTGCCGACAGACTAAAACGAAAGTTATTTTGGAGTAACAAAACTAAATTCGAAAAGCATTTGTGATCAAATCAGAAAACTATGTCCGACCTTGAAATAATTTTTCCTCAGTCAATCGAAATGAATTTTTTTCTATTATGGTTAGGGAGGTACTTATAAGACGTTGCCGCGCATAAGGCATTTTCCCCTAATCGCCCAAAAAAAAAAGACGTTGCCGCTGCTTTTGCGAATTAATTTTCGACTGCGGCGCATATTTCAATTACTTCTCACAGTTAAAGGATAATGTTTTTTAATAAAACACCCACAGATGTCCATGGAAGCAACTTTAAGAGAATAATACCCCTCAAACAATTTAAGTTCTCCTCCCGTGGAAGATAACAGAGAAACTACTAACTCAAACATTTTAAAGAATTCGACATCTATCATGTGTGACATTTCGTTGCCATGAATACCTTAATTCGATGGAAATCCGATTTGTAGATCTGCAATGTTTCTTTCAACTTGGGATAAAAAGCCCAAATGTATTTGGTTCTGGTTGAAAAGACGCTCAAACAGATTTTACAGTCGTTTATGCACCGACCATATTTATTTGATTTTCTGCAGAAATAGAATGTTCAGAACACTGATAGCCGCACTTAACCCCCATAGGTGACCTCCCCCATAGCAATTAGACTTAATTTTCTACCCCTCCGAGAGTAAATTCTCCTGTTCCATCTTCAAAGTGATTCCACAGTCAAAGTTCAGCACATCGCGTGCCACATGACGCCGGGAAGTTCAAAATGAAATCATTCCAGTTGAACGGTAAAAATGTTGAACAAATGTCACAATGTAACCGGTTATGATATGGGTTTAATCATGTGGGTTGATCGTCTTGGCAACCTTTGTGGGATGACTCATGTCAAAATGTTCTTCTATTTATTTTCCATAGGCTGATCATTGTTTATAATTGCAAAAAGAGTTTATTTTATTTTGTTGCATTACCCGCCCAGCCACAATGAGAAATGATGACCATGACTCATATACCTCCAAGATAAATTAATTCCCAGAATCTGAATGAGTTTTCTGCGTATTGAAGAATCTCCAACCTGCGCCAGTGGAAGTTTGTGTTTAAACTGTTAACTTATATGTAAATTAGACAAAAGTCTGCCGGGGGAAATCTAGTTTAGGAAACCAGTTATAATTAAACAACAACAGTAAAAAGAAAAATTTTTGAAACGAAATGTTTGAGCGGTGAAAGTCTCGTTGTTATATAAGCTGACAGAGAAACAATTTTCATTTGAGATTTCGCAGAATTTATTGTGGATCTATAAAAGCTACAATTGTTGTTGATTAGATTAATGAATTTGAAGTTCAAGTGAAACGCTGTGCGAGTAAAGGCTGACGAAGAATGGGCGCGCAGATTTCCGGTTGCGAGGCCTGTGGGTGTGGCCCAGATAAACACGAAACCAAGACATCAACATCTGCCACCAAATGGTGCAATATCACAAAGCTGTCACTAAAGCAAAACTCACGCCTTATTTCCTTTTCCTTTTTTTTGCAGTTTCTTTAGATTCGGTTCAAGATGACGACGAGCATATCGAAGAGTGTGCGCCCTTTGAAAATCACCATTGTGGGCGATGGTATGGTTGGAAAAACATGCATGCTGATTACATACACACAGAATGAATTCCCTGAGGAGTACATACCCACAGTATTTGATAATCATGCCTGCAATTTCCTGGTGGATGGCCATGAGTATAATCTAACGCTATGGGATACGGCCGGACAGGAGGACTATGAAAGACTGCGCCCATTAAGCTATCCCAATGTGAGTATGGGAATTAATTGATATTTCCAAAAAGATTAAAATGAAAAAAGGTGAAAAATTTTAAGTTCTCATTCGAATACTTTCCAGTTTCGTTTATTAGCATCGCATCTCGAACGATAAGTTCTTGCATTTATTGAATTTCTTTTTCCACACCAAGTAAACAAAATTATATTTTTCATATCAATTTTTCTCCTATGTTTCAAATTCAAAATGATGTGTTAAAAAGATTCAAATCGATAATTATACCCGTTACTCGTAGGTAAAAAGGGTATACTAAAGTCGTGCAAATGTTGTAACAGGCGAAGGAATCATCTCCGACCATATAAAGTATATATATTCTGATCAGCATAACAGCCGGTCGATAGCCGTCCGTCTGTCTGTATGAACACCTAGATCTCGTGGTGAGATAAGCTTTACTTATTTATTATTTGTTGTTGAATGTACCCAATTTTCTCCCCCTCTGAATTAAACTCCCTAACCCTAACTCCTGTACAAATCGATTTTTGTGTTCTAAGTTATATTGCTTGGTGTGTGTGTTTCCCAAATTTTAGTCTGCGCCCACGATTAATACTCAGGACTCCTCTTCTCTCACGTATAAAGCTGGTTTTATTCCGTCATGTAGCCCTGTCAATTCTGAGGCATTCTTTCCTTGTTGGTTAACTTTTGGAACCTTTTGAGGTCGTGTTCACTTTAATGTTTAGTTGTCTCATTCCCCTGGTGTTTACGCAGAGTTTCTAGCTCTCTTCCTTTCCTATTCTCTTCCTTTCTTAAAAGTCCTTTTATTTGTGTTGGCTTTGGTGACTACCCTTGCGTGAGTTCGTCGGCATTCGTTTCCGGGATGTTGTTGTCCGGTATCCATCGTAGGGTCAGTTGTTCCTGCTACCTAGTTGGTCCAATTTGTTCTTTGTCTCTAGACTATTAACTTATTGTACTGTGTTTAGTTTGTTCGGGGATATTTTCTCTATTATGGTAGTTCTTCCCCATATTAGGTCTGCCCGGATGATACTCAGTTGAAATTGTTTAATTCTCCCATTGGTTCGATATTTTCGTTCTTCCTGCTACCCCGTCCGTTCTTGGTTAACCCTCTTGACCATAATTTGTGTTTCTTTTTGTGTCTCTTCTAGATCCATTCTCTCTTATTACTTTTGTACAGAAATTCCTGTCAGTGATACTCGGCCACCATTTCTCTCTGTTGGGATTAAGATTTCCTTTTCCAGCTTTTCAGTCTCTGAGTTACTTGTGTTTCTACCTCCTTCTTGTTACCTAGCATGTTGCTTTTTCCCTGTATTGTGTTAGCTCCATCAAAACCTCGATTGCTGTCGGCATGCGTGGCTCCGTCATGTATAATGCCAGCCTTGCAGTTTTTCAACTGGTCCTTACTGTGAGGTTTGCTCTATCTCCCCACACGACAGCTCCTAAGTGAGCATTGGTCTCACAACCTGAGGATAGCCATCGTATTGTGCCCCGATGTATGGGACAATGCTTCTTTTATCTGCACGCAGACAAGTTTATTTCAAATTTTGGCCACGCCCCCTCCCGCCCCCTCAATTTCAATAAAACGTTATATCTCCTACAGTTTTAAAGATAGACGATTCGTACCTTCTAAAAGTTAGTAATTAGCAAAATGAATCGATTTGCCGAAGAAATTATCAAGATCGGATGAACGGTTCTCAAGTTATGAGCAAAAAAGTGATACAAGTCCCCCCGCTACCCCCCCTCCCACCATAAAAAAATGTTGCATACTTTTCGGATGGCCACCCTAAGGAACGCAGGAACACTGTTAAACATGTTTTTTCATGAGTAACGGGTATATCGAAGTCGGTTAAAGCCGACTTTAACTTACGCTCTCGTTTTAACATATGATTAGTAGTATTTAGATAAAATAAGTGTGTACCAAAAACTGTACACTCCAAAAAATAAACGTTTTACGACTACTTCTCAAAGGCAAATGTGGAACCTTTGTCGAGTTCTTCTTAATTTTGGGAAAGTGCCTCAGGAAAAAGTATGATGGTTGATGCCATTAAACTTTTTGGGAAAAATATACAAATAGATATAGGAATTTACTTAGTCTCCACTTTCAAATGGTCCTAAGCCGCACCCTCAGTACCTGTTCGGTTCGGGTTTTTGGCTTAATCAAACAGTACCCACAACAAAACCTTTTCAATTTTGAACCTCCAGAACCTGAGCCCCAAACAGACCTCTTCTACCTAAAAAGGATCGGTTCAAAGAATATCTTTAGTCAGTTTTATCAGAGTTTCTCAAATTACCACAATATTTTGAAATACCGAGAAGGTTGGAAAGGCACTAAAAGTAAGTTGGCAGCGCCTTGCCACTCGTCGGATTTTTGTTTAAATTTCTAATCTTCCAAATGGCAAACCTAAATTAGTGAATTTGCAAAACAGGAACAAATTTGATTTTGCACATTGAAGAAATCGTCAAATATAAAAATATAAACAAGAGCATAGAAGGATATTGGTAAATTCTTCTTGTGAAGTTAATTAGATCGATTAAATCTTCTTTGTGTATTTTGTGAAAGTCGTTTTTATGTTTACTTGTAGTTTTAGTTGTGATCGCTTTTAATAAGTGTATGTACTGTATACTTTTACTTTATGGGGCACAGAAAATGCAACCAACGCATAAAAACTTAAAAATTTTATTGAAGTTGTACAAGGGAACTATGTATGAGAACAACGGCTACATTCCCAAATTGAGCGAACTATCAAAACTTATTGGGAACATCTGTAAAAGAATTGTAACGTTTTGGGAAAATTGCAAATGGAAACAAGTAAGAGTGTTGCGGTCGAGTGCCCCGACAGCAAAATACCCAGTACCAAGTATTGTGGTACCTATATCTTTGAATTCCTTTTATTATAAAATTTATTTGAATAAAGGGGGAGCCGCACTTACATATTCTCGGTGTTTCTGCTTGTGGTATACAGAATTGATAGATATTGGGCCTAACTGAATATATATTAAGTCACTAGGTTCAAACTTAAAAATTGTAGCTCTGACAGTTTTTAGCGGTTAGAAGAAGAAGGAGGTTAAATTTTCCCAATCTGACACAAACTCGATGTGTATTTATGGCCGCGTGCATTGCATATAAAGACTGACGATGACTAGACCGAGCGTATAGCTCAGTAGATAGCAGTAGACGGACAGACATAAAGAGAATTAGACAGATAGAAAAAACCCGTTTCGAAAAAAACCATGGAGGACAAGCCGTATTGACATTGTAAATAGAAAACCGTTTGTAAATCAACAGCCGAAAACCGAAAATACCCTCGTTGACACACTATTACATTTTTAGTATCATTCTTAAACTATTTAATATCAATTCAAATATTATATAAATACTATGGATCATAAAGATATTATTTAGATATGAAAACAACAATTAAATTATTGTGCATTTTTAAATGATTCTTCCTTGCTTAGTGCCTCGGCAGCGGCCAAGTAAAAAACTCACAGCAAAAAAGAAAAGCTTTTAAAAGCTCTACGATTTTGTTCGGTAATGACCGATTCAAAGACTCATCTTTTTGGTGTCTGTCACGGAGTATCGTTTTACACACAAAGATCAAATCACAAAAAGTGAAAATCACATTTTCACTTTCGCACAACTTTTGCGATTCCAAAACGGATTTTGGACGAAATTTAGACATGAAATCGGAAAATTTATGAGAAAGCCAAAATAGTAGCATATGTATATGGATTTCACAGAAATCTCTAGAGATTTTGACCTCGGTTGGTTTGCAAATCGCTCGAAAAATTCGTCGGTGTCCCAGAACTTCAAGAGATTTCAGTTTCTTATTTGAAAATCTAGTTAGAACAGAAACTGTTCCAATTAAAATTCCATCTCTAAAAACAGGGCTGCATCTCTTTCAAAAAATTTACCAATTTTTAGTTATGGGTTAATTTGATGTTTAAATCGCAAGTTTTAATGTTTAAACTAATTATATCATTTTTTCATGTTATGCAATATATCCAGAAAAATAGTTTTGTATACAGTTCCACAATTAGTTTTGCTTGTCAAAGTTTTTTGGGTGGTGAATTTTGCTAAATCTCTTAACAAATCACGAGAGATTTAAAACCAACCGAAAGAGATTTCTGTGGCACCGAGAATTGGTTTTGGGTTGGAATTTGGTTGGAAGAGATTTCTGTGACACCTCCGATAGTGTAAGTCTGTGAGGTATTTTTCTCTAAGTGCATGAGAGTTTTCTTCACAGAACTACTAGATGTGTAAAGTTTATTAAAAACTATGCTAATCCTCCATTTTCCTATTCTTTTTTCTGCCATTTACAGACCAACTGCTTCCTGTTGTGCTATTCGATTAGTAGTCGCACCTCATTCGAGAATATCAAAAGCAAATGGTGGCCGGAGATTCGACATTTCTCCAATAATGTGCCCGTTGTTCTGGTTGGCACCAAATTGGATTTACGCATACCCAAATCTGAGAAATTTGTCACCACACAGGAGGGTCTTCGACTGCGCAAGGAAATCCGTGCTTACAATTTGGTCGAGTGCTCAGCAAAGAAAAAACAAAATTTGCAACAAGTTTTCGAGGAGGCCGTTCGAGCCGTGGAGAAGAAACCAAAGTCTACGCCGCAAAAGTGCACACTACTGTAAAAAAAATAAAACAATTAAAAATAAGCCTATAATTGTTCGTTTTCCAAATCAAGCAGAGAAGAAAGCAAATTGTGTATGTGTAGAAAAAATGTATTTACTGTTAAGTTCTAATTAGTTAAGGGTTAGTTTGTGTGTGTAATTTTGAATATGCGACCAAAGTGCATATCTGTATAAAAAGAAACAAAAAAACAACAACCTAAACAAATCATTTATATATATTATGTAAATTATATGCAATAATATAAAATAATAATTTGAATGAATTTAAATATTGTACATTTTTAATAAAACAAAAACCTAGTCATACGCAACCATTTGAATTGGGCGCGCGCTTTCGATAACGATAACAGGCTTTGTGCAACACCATCAACGTTTATACGAAGTCGAATCTTGTTAATGAATTAGGCATAC
The DNA here is from genome assembly GCA_018904275.1 of Lordiphosa clarofinis. Taxonomy (NCBI): domain Eukaryota; kingdom Metazoa; phylum Arthropoda; class Insecta; order Diptera; family Drosophilidae; genus Lordiphosa; species Lordiphosa clarofinis. Next base: position 479,701 of record JAEIGQ010000133.1, read on the forward strand.
GGCACGAAGCAATAAACAGATACTACGTTTATGTTATGAAATTCACGATTTCTTCAATATAGCATATAGCATAGCATTAACGTAGTAAATGCTGGCAAATGTGGCGATATGAAACTAGATGAACTAGCAGTATACTCGCATAAATTCATATTGAAAGACAATAGACCCAGGCACGCAAGCCAGTCGGTCTTCCTTTTCTGTGGTTAAGGTGCCGAATTCGGGAATCGGTGGCCCAAGGAACATCGCAGTTGGCAGGTTCAAGGCGGCACGCAAAGTTTAAAAATTGCATCCAAATTTTTTGCTTTCCAATCAAATATTAATATCCTGAACACGACAAATTTTTTTATTCATAAACTGAAAGTCATGTTCTTGAGCATCGTATAAACTTAATAACGGCTTAACGTCTAAGGTGTTGCCAGACCACTGAAAATCGACACAGCAGCTGACAGCAGAGCAGAGCAATTCACATCTCTACAGTTATTTACTTTTACCAACTGAAGCGATGATGTGGATTTAGTTTTGTGTTTTAATATTTGAATTAAATTGAATTATGGACATAACCCAGCACTTTAAGGCCAGCGTAATGACGGTACGTCTACAGCGTAAGACTGAACTAGCTGCTTTGGGTAGAACTGCCCCAAAATTAGCCGGAGCAGGAGCAGGAGCTGGCAAATCTCCGGCTGGACTACGGGATGATTTCGCCAAACAGGCCAAAGATGTGTGCGGCAAGATCACCACCCTGCGTAATGTTCTCATAGAGAATCGCACTGCCTATATGAGAATTGGTCAGCATTTGAAAAGTGCCACCCACATGACCGATGCCCAGCGGGATCTGATTGACCGTGAATCGGAGAAATTTGTAACGTTCTACACACAGCATTTGGCCAAGATGCGCAGCGACTGGAAGAACTCCAAACGGAAGCCACAAGAGCGTCAGCATATCGAGGCGGTCTTAGATCTGTTGGTCAGTTATTTGCACAGCGTGGAACAGATCTATTTGGATCAAAAGAAATATCGCGTACAGCATGAGCTGGAGACGTACAGACTGATCAAGTTGGCTTCCGATAAAAAGAAAATACCCGTACGGCCAGCAGGACCCAAAATTGGTAAGCGTCTGGAAGAGTTGCCGCAAAAAGAGGAGGACAAGGAGGAGGATAATGATTGGAATAACGATGGCTGGGGCGGTTGGGAAGAGGAGGAGGAAGCTGACGGGAGAACACAAAGCTCAAGTGCGGCCTCATCTTCAGACACACTAAAGCCGCGAGTGCGTAAACGTAGCAAAGCGCCAACCGAGGGATTGATTGTCAACAATAACAACAACTCTGACACATCCGCCAAAGTGGCCTTGGATGAGGATATACAAAAGTCGGCCCAACAGCAGCAGGCAGATGCCGCCGAGGATGCCTTAAGCGCTGAGGATATACAGCTATTTGAGGCAGAAAATGTGCATATTTATAATCTCTTGCAAGGTGTCTCCGAGGAGGTAGAACAAATTGAAAGAAATGTGGTAGACATAGCCCAGCTGCAGGATATATTTACCGAGAAGGTGAAGTACTTTGGTTCATTTATATTTTATACTAGTTTCTATTCTACCCCTTTCCATTTGCAGGTGGCCATGCAACAGCACAACATAGATCGCATTATCAGCGCTGTGGTGGGCACCACGGAGAATGTCAAGGATGCCAATGAACAAATCCGTCAGGCCACTCAACGTAATGCCGGCCTGCGCGTTTGGTCCTTGTTCTTTCTGCTGGTGATGTCATTCTCTTTGCTTTTCCTGGATTGGTATTACGATTGAATGAAACTCGGTTTGTTTCTGTCGTTGGTTCAGGTTCATAAAACATAGTTTGGTTTATTAAAGTACATAATTTATCAATTAATAATAAACTTAAAATTTATCAAAAAAAAAAAGTGTACAAATTAAGTTCATTTCATTTTTTCTATGCTAGGCTGTGGTGTGCTTTATAACTTTTCATTGTCTGCTCTTAAGACTAAACTACAATTTAATTATGTCTCTCAATTTCTTAATTCATTCAATGAACTCTGTCTAAGTTATCAGATAACTACAACTATGGCTTAGAATTAAGTGTAACCTGTATTAAAGTGGGGATGTGTGTGAAGGACCCTACCGGTGTGGTAAACACGTATCAGTCTAGCTAGAGAATTTTCTAACCACCAGGGAAGAGGTGCGGAACGCTATCAGAATTGTTAAAACTAAATTTAGATTTGTGCCTGAAGGTTTGTTTTTCCAGCATTCTATGCAGTTCCAATAGGTTTTTTAAGATGGGGAATTATGTAATCCAATTAATTTTGAACATATTGTTTAAAAGTTTTCGTCTGCAGTCGTGCTTGAGTTTTTAGTTTTAAATGGTCAGACAACAATTTTAAAATTCGAAATTTGGTTGCTCCGATTCAGTTTGCTTATAAATACCCTGAATATGTTTAACATTTACAAAATCGTTACAACATTCTGTTGGCATTCAAAAACAAATTTTCTATATTTGTGACTTAAATGCTGAACACCATATTTCCGTGTTACTTGGCATTTGTCAAACAGAGATGTCACCATTTCTTCATAATTAGCTAAAACACACAGAGGGTGACAACAAATAGTTCATAGCAACACGAGTGTGTCCAAACCTAGCCGGATCAGTTCTTGAAGCTCTCCCTTAGAACGGGGTTTCTTTCTGTTCTGTTGCATTGTCTTTACAGTGGGAAAAACAGTTCATGGAAGAAGGTTGCATTGCATTAGCCTTAAAATACGACCTAAACTAAAATGATTTGAGGAATATATTTGAGAGTATCGGCTAGAACTTGAAATAAACGTCTACCCCAGCTTTTGTCAAGAAGAGAGTGTGTTGGTGTGTGCGAAAATAAATCGTAGCATACCAGCTCTAAAAAGCTTGTTGCTCATTTGGCCCAACCCTTGGCATCAGAGCTCGCAAATAACTGTTGACCGTACTTCCCTTTGCGGTTCGCGCACTAACATAACCGAAAAAAACATACACGCTTGCTCTCTCTCTCTCTGAGCAAAACACTTCGTTCCGATTTGTTTTGGTTTTCAGTTGAGCTATTCTTGTTATGCTCATTCAATGACCACTTATAGAGAGCGACTGAGCGCTCCCACAATAACAGTCAGCATATGAGCAAATAACTGAAAGGCTCAGCGCAAACGCTCTTTTTCGATACATTCAAGAGATTATCTGAACGGTTCATCTCTGACTCTTTGCTCAAAGGGTCCGTATATAACAGTTATTTTTGGACAACGAGAAACGATCAACAGTTATTTGCGAGCTCTGCTTGGCACTCGTTCGGCCCGTGTCGTTGTGAAAAGTTAGATTTGATCGACAGCTTTTATGGCTGAACATAAAAATTATGTTGAAAAATGTTTAGTATAAATCAGAGATTAAAATCGAAACCGTAATCTTTAATCGCTAAAAACTCTTTAAAATTTTAAAACCGTAACCGTAGCCGGAAAACCATTTTCTTATTTCCGTAACCCTATAACTTTTATGAACATTACTGGTTAACAGTACCGAAACAGAAATAAATGAATGGGTTAATTCCAGTTTATAATCAACTAGTAAAAATTTTGATTTTTTCTCGATTTAAACTCGTATTTAGTCACAAAAATTGGGTGCCTATTTGTTATTCGCAGCATTGTTGCTAATGAATGAGAAAGAAACAACGCAGCTAACTAAAATCTTTACCTTCCTAATCTTTTCTTATATTTGTCATTACACTGCCAATTTGTTTAAATAAAAGCGTAAGCATTCACACATATTGTCGTCGATTACGCAAGAACGTTTTCCAAGTTAGGCTGCCTTTACACTGACGTCATGTACTGGATACATGAGACCTAATAGTCCTGTTTTTGGCACTCCGTCATCTTGACAGCTTGTCAGCTTCGCGCCGGTAACTTGAAGTTGCGCTGTGATCTTGACACTGGATGGAAGAGACGAATGAACAATTTGTATTCGCGTTTCAATTCATGAGAAGTTTGCTTGTAAACACTGATGTTTTCATAACATTTCTTAAATGCGCTATGCCTCGATCAAAAACAATCATTTACCGGAATTGTGTTCTTTTGATATAGAAATAAATAACTACATACATACATACTGCAGTAACTACTTAAAATGGAAAGATTTCTAGGTGACTGTGTTTTCTTTGTTTTTCTTAGCATGCCAACATTAACTTTGTTTTTATTTAAGAGACGGACATTTTTTAATTCCCTATCACATGTGCATAGGCCAGTGCCAGTTGTTGTCTCTTTTTCTCATCGGTTTGTCTCATTTTGTCGCATGCAACTTAGTTAAACGAAATTCAAGAAAGATATTACAGGCACTCGCACTGTCAAAGAGATATATTCTAGTCCGACACGTTTCTACTTTCTGTGTATACGAGAGAATCGACGCCGATACACCGACAGTAGGTAAGCTTACACTGCTCTCTCTTCTGTAAGAACAAACAAAAGCTAACTGAGAGCGCTCATATCTTTTGCAACGACAAACAAGTGTTAAATGGGAGCGCTATCGCGTGGCTAAACACACACAAGCAATGACAAAATGAGCATGTGTAATTTGCCAGCACGTAATGAAAACCCAACACAGAATAAGGTTAATGACCGTAACACGTACCGTAGCTCATATTCCACAACCGTAATATAACCGTAACCGGAAAATAGCAATCGGCCAAAAGAGTAACCGTAACCCTAACCGTTATTCGTTTCGGTTTTAATCTGTGGTATAAATTCATTGTGAGATATGCATTTTATTCAAAATTTCTCTGATCTAACAGTTTTAGGATTAAGGTAATATCTATCATTTTCGGCAAGCTTGGCTAAACACGACCCTCGGAGCGTATGTTATTTATTGTCACCCTGTATTTTTGGTTATCAGTCACAAAACAGAAAACGCACCATCAAAAGTGTGTATTTTGATTCGGGTGCACGCATACATGCAGCTGAAAGATCAGCTGTCGGCTGACCATGATGTCTTAGCACGTCAGCAAGCTGAAGTAAACCAACTTGCTCGCTTGATTATTTGTTAAGTTCAGCCTAAAGTTCTGCAGTCAGTTTATCGAGCGCCCTTAGACGGGATTTACACGATGAAGCTTGTTTCTAAATCTGTGCTGTTGTAAAGCAGGGGTCGGCAGTAGGAGCAGAGAATTGCCAGCAGCTGATAAAATATTCGTAGATTTCACACAGATACCTTTTAAATCGTTCTCTGTTATACGTTGATTCTGCTCCTATAGCCTACCCGTGGACTAATACAGAGTCCGGCTCATCGGTATCTGCTGTGCATTAGGCGTAACTACACGACGAGGGAAATCAAACAAAAGTTTAAGATCTAGGAAATTTTAATTTTGTGAAGCTGCGTAGAGTTTTTTGATGTATGGACGAAAGTTGCATATCGTAAAACTAGGAACACTTGGTCCACCTAGGATAAGTATTTTTCAAGTTTCTGGATTACAAAATTATACTGATTTATGCAGAACGTTTTTTTAATGTATTTGACCTCAGGTATGCATTTTTTTATTCTTTTCGCATCCTCTCTCGTGTAATACCATGTATCACATTTTTCTGCGTCGTCAACATTTCACTCAGAGTTCCCCAGCCATTGCCCCAGGGGGACGAAATTTATACCGGCCAATTTACACCGGATGCTCACCGAAGTCATGCTTCACTGTGTGTTAGACAGAGACGCTGTCACATTTTTGTGCTCTCTTCTTTGGAAACCATTTATTAGTCAGCTGTTTGCTGCCATTTTGGCTCTCTTAGTAATTTTTTGAATCTTTGAGCAATTTTTGCGTTAATGTTTGCCCCCTTCTAAGCAACTTGTTTTCCTATGTCGCAACAATTTTCAGTTGTCACGAGGAATGTTCTCTTAGTCAGGAGGGAGTTAACATCACTCAAAGCAAGAGTCCGGAACGTTTCAATTTTCTGTGTACACAAGCAGCGACGTCGGTACACTGACACTATAAGAGCTTACAATGCTCTCTTTTGCAACAACAAACAAGTGTTAAGTGAGAGCGCTCTAGCTTATGTAAACACACACATGCAATGACGAAATGAGCATGTGTGTTTTGCCGGCCACAAAGCAGAGAGGCTTTTCAAAGTGTGTTTCAATGTTAAATTTTGTTCGCTTCGATTGACTACTTTTTGATAATTCAGATAAGATAAGAATAGCTAAAGCGACCTAAGAAGCCCAAAGTTCGACAAGCTTCGAAAATGGTCAGCGTAACGAACAATGGACTTCATGAATGGTTCAAACACCGGAATTAAACACTTTACGCAAAGCCAAAATGTGATTGTTTTTTTTGCTGACCTCTGGACTTAAACTTTAATTAGCATCATCGTGTAAATTCCGACTGAGGGGAATGAAGGAGAAAATGTAATACTAACATTCTCATCTAAATTAGGAGAAACATTTGGTTTTTTGTAATCTTTTTTTCGATAGTCGCTAGCAAACTCCCTTCAAACTTTGACAATTTTCAAGATTACAGTTTCGTTTCTTTTACAAATTTAATTTTGTAAATTTTTTCTTTAAGGTTTTTTCTCTTTTGGAAGCTATTAGCTAAAAATAGCTATAGTAATAGGAAGGCGCCGTTGTCGTCGAATGGCTTGGTTGTTGTGGTTGATGATTATGATATAAAATATAATTATTATAGACTAAATAATAATTCGGCCACATGGGTTATGGCGTTGTGGCAATTGTTTCTAAAGGAAGATTTGTGTTTGCACTGCTACTTTCGACTGAGCTGGGCGATTCATCTGGATTGAGGGGAGTCAGTGGCTGCTGCTCTGTGGCTAAATGCTCGGATTTCGTTGTCGTCATCATGGAGGAGTCTTCGTTCAGAAATACACCCAAGGGTAGATGGGAGTTCATGTGAGCTATTTGAAAAGAATCAAAAGAATTTAATTAGTTTACTTTGTTAAAAGAAGTATTTCTTCTTCTCTAATTAAAAGTGCATTTGTTGATTTACTTAAAGCCATGCACAGCCAACTATATAAAACTATTCTAATTCTTAATAAAGCACCTAGAAATTTGATATTCGACTTTACCATGAAAACCCGTAAAATGCAAGAACGAGCGCGGACAGTGTTCGCATTTGTAAAATAGTTGACCGTTGTGAGTGCGTCGATGCTTGCGCAAATCTCTGATATAAGCGAATGACTCATCGCATTCTTCGCATTGGTAACCAAGCTCTGTAATATAGACACAATTTTTGGTTTTCGCCTCTGTAGGTGGAATTTGATATTGAACAGGATTACACAATACACAGAAAGTGCCGGGAACGAAAAATCATAGTGCTGAGCTTTTTGAAATCATTAAAAACAAAGAACAACAACAAAAACAATGTGTTAACCACAGACACGTAACTACGTGTAGCTTAGGTAAGGAAAGGAAGTGATTCTGAACTACGAAATTTTAATACATTGGGCGTATTCAGCAGATAATTCCGATTAGCGATTACCGATTTACGATTTGCGATTGCCGATAAGTCTCTGCTGAATGGAATTGATAGCAGACTTTAAGATAATCTGTGGGTTTGGTACTTTTTAAAATGGGAAAATACTTACACAAAATCCTTAATATTTATAGATTTGTTAATTAGAAAATTTCATACTAAGGTAGGCTAACCCTGCAATCGTTAAGCAATCATTAGTTTTGTTCGCTTTCTTTTCAGTAAACATGATTGTCAAATTTTCCAATCCCAATCGGTAATCACTGTATTCAGCAGGTAAAATACGCCCATTTATAAAAAAAAAATTTTTCAGTTACGATTATAGCGAAATGGTTTCACTTAAATATTAAGTCGTTTTTAGATTGCTTAACAATTGAACTTCTAGTCATAGATCTTCTGGACCTAAAGGGGCGTATGTAGTCAGGAGTCAGCGTGATCCTTTCTTACTGCGTCTCAAGTCGACTCACACCTCCTCGTGGTGACCACCGGTGCGATGCATCCCTAACGCTGCTGGCTAACGTGAGCGGAGACCCGACCTTCCCTACAGGGTACAATATATAAGGTTAGTGCGTCCGGATTGTTACCCATCACCGTAAAATTTTGCACCAATGAAAACTGCGACACCTATGCCTCGGATTTCCGACATTGGAAAATAACATTTTTCTATTTCATCAATTGAAACCGAGCTTCAAGCCAATCGGATGATAAATAGTTTTCTTCTCGCAGAATTTGCCGGAAATTTTACGGCAGTCGAGTAAAATTTTCCGACTTTGGAAAGACGATTTTAAAATTAATTCGTATTACATCCTTACAAACCGAGTTTTAAGCCAACCTGGGGGCGGTTTTTTGGACATTGAAAAATCACAATTTAAATCATTTCGTATTCTGTCCTTACAAACCGAGTTTCAAGAAAATCGGATGGAAAATACTTTTTTATGCAGAATTTTCCGACCTTTGGGTAAAATTTTCCAACATCAGAAAATCACATTTCAAACTATTTCGTATTCCATCCTTACAAACCGAGGTTGAAGCCAATCGGAAGAAAAATAGTTTTTTGAGAGCAGAATTTTCCGGCCATTTTCCTCGTGGGCTCTGTCTTAGTACGCACCTTCCCCACTCACAGAACTCCTCTCCAAATTACAGCCATATATCTCTTACCGTTTAGGCTGTGCAGTGAATCAGTCAGTCAGCCCGTCAGTACACTTTTTTTTATAGATATAGAGCGAGGCCAAAAAGTGAGAGAGTATTGGTGTTTAAAAACCTGCTCTTTTGGTCTCAGCTTCGGCAAGCGTTCGGGTCGTGTACGTGTAGATAACGAAATGTTTCGCCCCCTGGGAGGAACCAAGGACTAAGTATCGCTAGTATAGGGATATTAAAATTCCATTCAAGCAACTTAGCATTTATTTCAGCATCTTTATCTTTATAATAGATAACACAATTTAAGAAAACAAAAGAACTGAAAGGACTGAGCGCTTCATAATTATAAGTGGTCTGCCACCGAATTGGAAATGGCCTCCGTGGCGCGAGGGGAGAGAGTCAGCCGCCCATGTCAGCAGCCGTGGGTTCGAATCATGGCCTGACGCGAGGGAAGATTTTTTTTGTTTTTTTTTTTTTTTTTTTTTTTTTTTTTTTGTTTTTTTTTTGTTTTCAAATTGTATTTTTATTGTATTTTTAAACAATTATAATTTTTTGTTATTTTTGATATCAAGAAAACACACTTCTAGTAAATATTTACAGCACTTAAACGTTTTTTTCGTTTTGGAGAGCAATGTGAGCTGCGTTGAGGAAATGCTTTCTTAGTACAATGTCCGATCACTATAGGAAGTTATTGTGAAATTTTGAAGTTTCTAACTATTATGGTTTTAGCTCCAGATCGATGATCATATGAAATGTCTTATCACTATATGTATTTAGATAATAGACTTCACTGCGGGCAGGAACATGGTCATAAGTTGTACCAGATTTGAACACCTCGACATCCATAAGGCGACTTGAAGGTCCCCTGATCAACGAACGTGAAATCAGATTGATCACGTTGTGATCGACGGATGGCACTCATCGAATGTACTAGTGCGCGAGATTCGAGAAGCCAGTATTGACTCGGATCATTGCCTTGTCCCAGCCAAGGTACGCACGCGGCTCAGTGTGGCACACATGCCTTACGCTCTGGCACACGTCGAAAGCTAAACGTCGAGAAGCTGCAATCACAAGGTACATCTGAAGCATACACAGCTAAACTCGCTCAACTGCTCAGGGAAATCTCACCATTCCCATACGATATAGGCGAACAGTGGAATCGCATATCACACTCCAGGAAAACGGCTGCCAAGGAAATGCTCGGTTACTTGAAAAATGGAGAAGTTACTTCTCCACCCTGCTGGGTGGCGATGACGAACATGATGCCGCCTCTTGAGAAGTAGCGATGCCACCAATCGACAACATAGAGATAGACCCGCCGAACCAACAGGAAATCTGTTTAGTCATACAAAGTATTAAGAACAACAAATCACCTGGCGCTGATGAGCTGCCCGCAGAATTGTTAAAGGCTGGAGGCTAAGAGTTGGTAAGGTGCATGCACCAACTTCTGTGCCATGTATGCCGACGATTGGAGCCTAAGTGTTCTTTGCCCAATCTTTTAAAAAGGAGGCCCTGCAGTTTGTTTCAAATACTGCAGTATCAGTCTCCTTCCCATCGCATCTAAGACTCTGTCGCGCTACTAAGGACTCAAAAGACCTAATTCCATCGATCAAATGATCTTGACATTGCAAGAAATGAAGAAATCGAGAAGGCCAAGCTAACTTCGTCTTTGCCGAAGTTTTTACCCGTGCAAATGTTTTAATAAATCCGAGATTACGAAACATTAAAACAAACAATTTTTCTAAATAAAACCCACCTTTCGACCGATAGTTTCTATGGCAGCTATAAGATATAGTCATCCGATTTTGACCAAAACTTCCAAATCTGTGTAAAAGCGTAAAAAAACTAATAATAGCTGAAGCGGAAGGCGTTTACATTAAAAACAAAAAAGTTGTTCTCACATAGACCCACTTTTCGACCGATAGTTCCTATGGCAGCTATAAGATATAGTCATCCGATTTTGACCAATACTTCCAAATCTGTGTAAAAGCGTAAAAAACTAATAATTGACTCCGATATAGCAGCTAGAAACACCGATCCACCAACGAAGCGTAAAAAAGAGCGAAGTAACTTAAAAACAAAAACACAAAGACCCACCTTTCGACCGATAGTTTCTATGGCAGCTATAAGATATAGTCATCCGATTCTGACCAAAACCTTCAAATCTGTGTAAAAGCTTAAAAAAACTAATAATTGCTGAAGCGGGAGGAGTTTACTTTAAAAACAAAAAAGTTTTTTTTCACAAAGACCCACCTTTCGACCGATAGTTCCTATGGCAGCTACAAGATATACAGGCCTGTTCCGGTTTTCACTTTCGACAAAAATTGTCGAATTCGAATTGGTTAAATGTGTTTTTTTATAAAATTGATTGGGCTAATCAGACTAAAACGTTTTCATTTGAATCCGTCGAATAAAGAGTTAGTAGAAGCTTAAGGTTTAAAACGGATTTCCTTGATTGTTTAATAGAAGATAGAAAGAGTAAAATATTCGAAATCACTTTAGTGAAAACCGAAACATGGCAGATAGTCATCCAAACCGGTTGGTTCTGACATATTAGCAGTGTGCGGTAAAAAAAGACTCTGTACAAAGTTTCAGCTCGATAGCTTTAAAACTAAACTGAGAGACTAGTTTGCGTAGAAACAGACAGACAGACGGACAGACAGACGGACGGACAAAGCTCAACCGACTCAGCTCGTCGCCCTCATCAAGAATATATATAGTTTATAGGGTCGGAAATGAATATTTCTATGCGTTGCAAACTTCTGGGCAAAATTATAATACCCTTTGCAAGGGTATAATGATATCATTTCTTTAATGGCCCCATATTTGCCACTTCATTTTCCCTTTTATTTCTTTCAAATAATGACATTCGTTCCAAAAGAGTTTGGAAATTTTGTAATAATGTACTTGTCTCTCAGGCTAGCAAAAGTGCCATCACCAATAACACTAGTATACAACATTTACTATTCCGACCATTTGGCAGTCATTTCAAATTTAAGTCCCTTTGCTGAGTCTAAAAATGCAGTCCAAATAATTTTTAGTGGGGCCGTTTTTGAGAAATCGCGGAAAAGCTAGATATTAGATTGGAAAAAAAGGTACCTCTAGGAAAACGTGAATATTATCATTTACGTTTCATTCATTATGAAAATGTAATGCTCTCTTAGAAGGTAATTGAACGCCCTAGCATTCATTCATACACTACTTCTTAATCCCGTGCTTGACTTCGGCGTTATAAAGGCTTTTATCAGCAACTTTGCATTAAATTTATCATAAGAAATTGCTACCAAATGTTCGGGATCGCGAAATTTTTATTATTTTGTACACTAGAGTAATTGATTGAGTTGATTTGAATTTAATAAATTTAATTTTAACGAAAAGTAATTAAATGCGCTAAGTAATGATTACATTACAGCTATGGTTATTTTAATCTCACAGGAAGATTGCTACTTTTTTATTAGCAATTAACCCTACTTACTACGTAGTACCAAAGATTTATATATACTATAGATGACGCATATGAAACAAAAAACTATGTTTCTTGGGAGCTGACATTGGATCCCAAAAAAAAAATTTGTATGTATTTGTATTTAAGCAAAAAGTGAACGGAATTTGTATTTTTCATGCATTTTTTTTAAGCTGGGGTTAGTTGAAGCTAAGCAATAATGGTGCGCTCTTTGTGATTAGGAAATGCCATAGTTTTTCTTGAACAAATTTTTATTATTGCTTTCCAATTGAAAGTTTGTATTATGGTATTTCCCGTTGATTCATTGTTCCTTTGGTTTTATTCTTTTACCTTTCGAGCACACAATCACGGTTGAATAAACTGTTAACAATATATGGACAGGGGGAGCATGGGTAAGTACAACAACAATAACATTTTGTTTGGGATTAGTAGAGGAAACTACATCACGCATTACTACTACTACATATCAACTACTACAGCTCAACAAGCTCCGAACCCAGTTTTTGATTAGACACCGCATCCGCATGCGTGCGAGCACCCAAAACTTACCACCATGAAACTTAATGTGCGTCTTCAAGGCGCTCTCCGTACCAAATTGTTTGCCACACTCATCACAGGTGTGCGGCTTGGACAGCAGATGAACGGTGATCTTGTGCAGCGTCAGCTGTGAGGGTCGCGGGAAACGCACCCGACAAATATTGCATTCATAGGGTCGTCCCTCAGCATCGTGGGATTCCATATGCCGATGCAGAGCCGTGCGCATGCGATAACCACGCTTGCATATGGTACACACAAAAGGCATGGTCGTCTGGGCACCATGGGCCAGCTGATGATGCTTACGCAGGGCAATGTCATTGGTAAAACGCTCCTCACAGTAGATGCACTGATGACTTGCACGTAGTTCGCTTACTTGCAGAGCGGAAGTGGTGGTGCTGCTGCTGCTGGTGGGCGGGGTGGGTGTTGTAGTTGGATGGGTTGTCTGGGGTTCGACCATGGTAGACGACGAAGGCGACGAGGAAGGGGATGGTGAAGCAACAGGTGTAACCGTACAATTTCGTTTGCGAAACTGACGCAAAGTTGTTGTAGAATCTGGCTCCGATTGTTCGGGAGAGGGTAGCGTTATATGTGGTGTACTGCACATGGGAGGCTGTGGTGAGGGCATGGAGGCTACGGTTGAGGGCGGTGTCAATACTGTTGGCGGTGGTTGTAAATGGGTTAGCTCTTCGAATGGTCCACCACCACCATGATGAAGTCCAGAGGGGCCTATGGAAAACAAGAATATTAGAATAGTTTGGAATTCTTTTTACATATCAATCTCAACTTACAATCCTCGCAGTCCGGGCAACAAAGTATTCGAGTCTTGCGTGGCACATTTGCATTTGTTTGCATTTCCAGGGCTATGAAGGGGAGAGAATAGAGTTTAGAATTTTTAAGTATAGTTTGCACCAGGGCTGCAAGCCTCAAAAAGTTCAACCCGAAAAACTATATGTATATGTGTGTATTTATGAAAGTTTCGTTGAAGAGTTATTTTGATTATGTGTTCTTAATTCCATCTCGAAAATTTAATGGGTTTGAAGCCTGTTTTCGACCAGAATCCCACTTTTCAGGCGGGAACGGACTTCGTTATAAACTTGAACCTTCACGGAACACAATCGGAATAAGGGTTGGACATTCAATAATGATTTTTTTTCAAATTTCGTGTTTTACTGAAAGATAGTACCTATTTGAACGTTCAAAGTATAAAACTGAAAACGTATAGAATGTATTCACGACTTAAGCAAGATATCATTCAAATTATCACAGCTACTGATTGTGCATTGAGTTATCCTAATTAACGAATCTTCTTAATATGGCGTACAAAACACTCTTGTTTATCTCGAGGCATATTCATGCCCTAAGCCACCAGTGCTGACTTAACTTCAGCAGCAAGCTTCAGATGTCCTGCTCCGAAAATCTAAGAAATGGAAACAAAAAACTCTAGTTGGAACATCTATATTCGGGTGTGTCCCAGAAATCTCTAGAGGTTTTCGTATAAACGTTAGCATTTCATATGAAAGCTGTTTAAATTTATATGTTAAGTGCTCAAATATGCCCGGCTACTAGATTAGATGACAAAAGTTTAGCGATTTGAAACCGCCTGCTCACAGCCAAGTAGATTTGAAGCGTACGGTTTTCCATCCACATAATCTAGTAGGCGGTCTTATTCTTGACACTTCGCAAGTAAAGTAGTCCCAGTTTAGTTCGAAGTGCAATCGATTATACTAATATATCTCTAGAGATTTCTAGAACACCCCTGATTATCTAGTTTTACATATTTGTCTTGCTTCATTTATTAAGAATAATCATCAATCTTTTAAAAATTCCTTATTATAAACTTTATAATATAAAATGGAAGTTTCTTGTTTCGATTTATTTTTTGGCTTCAAAATAAAACTCAACAATCATTATTTTTGAATTTTTTATATATGGGCATTTCCATTCTGTCGAAAAATGACCGTCGTACACATTGAAAATTAAAAAAAGTCAAAATAAATCGAATTTTTAATTAGTTTTTTACTGTATAATATAGCTCTCAGCAAGCACTTTAATTAGAGTTAAAGTGTTTATCAAGTGAAATTCGGTTTCCAAAATAATGACAAAATTGGAAGCTATTCGAACGTGACAAAAACAGAAGTGGTTTTGAGGAGCAGCTATATAAAGACAACGTTTAGCGAAACCTAACACAATAACTAAACCCAAATAGATTTAATATCTTATAAAGGGATAGTTCTTAGAAATGTATATTATTTGATTTAAAAATCTAGAGTACATTTTTTGTAAAAATATATTTATCTCTGTCGATACGTGAAATGTCGAACGTGACATTTTTTCCATCATTATATTTATGTGATTTCTGCTTTAATGCGAAGCACAAACTTACAGTTAATTGCATTGGCATAGTTTCTCATGATTTGTTATGCATTCTTGTATAGCCCTTTTTTGCCATCAGAAAGATTTTAGATAGCGAAGTACATGTAATCTATAGTCACTTTTTTCCAAAAAAAAAATAAACAAATTTAAAGTCAAAATGAGAAAAATAGCGCTAGCACGGCCGTGAATCCGAATATATCCAATTGGGTTATTAGTAAATGTAAGATTAGCTTACATAAGTTTAATTTGATTGTTTCCCTATGAAAATTCGATAAAATATAGTGTTTTTAAACACTTTAATTTGTTTGGCCCAGGTGGACCTTTTTTGGAAATGCCCATATACATATTATATTATATTTTGAATTTTGAATTTTTTTTGCTTATAAATCATAATTGTTAAGTGTTTTGGAAGTTCGAACCGAACCTGAATAAAAACATCTTGCAAAGAAATATTTTATAATATCATTAAGGGACTAATAACTAAAAGCTTTAAGAATGGGAAATAAAACAATAATTGGTTCTTTACCATGTTTATCTTGTAATGAAGATGATTAACAATCTTTATGCTTGAAAAGTTTTGGAAAAACTATCATTGTAAAGATCTTAACAATTACTACGTTTATACACACAATATTTATTGTGATTAATGCCCATTAAAGTATGCTTTGCTTCTAAAAATACTTAATTGAGAATAACATTTATTCTTATTTGGCTTACGACTAAATAATGTTGTATATTTTTAACTGGTCTAACAATTTGGATGAATATTCCGTAAGGATTATGTATGACGCTGCCATATCTGACTACGTTCTAACTTATAAATATAAAAGGATATAAAGTTTGCATACTTTGAAGGGCATTACTCACAATAAATTTTGTGTGTATAAACGTAGTAAATGTCGCATTTTTTGTATTAGCAGTTTCTACAACACAAGTATCAGTCTAGAGCACTTTTACTACTCATATATTTGTATTATCCAGCGACAGAGTCAGTAATAATGAAATATGTCGGAAGACACACTAATGATAAATTTATACAGTGCGTCAACTAAGGTGAGAGAATTTGACCCACTAATACAGAAATTTCGGCTTTTCAGGGGCGCACACATACACAGCGTCTTCTGTCAATTTGGAGCTGTTTGATTTTGCACTTGTGCTGCCTTTGGAATTCCCAAACACCGAATGCTTGCCGAAGTCATGCATCACTGTGTGTTAGAGAGAGAGACACAAGCATATTCTCTACCTCTCTTCTTGGGAACCTTGTCCTATGCGTAATCTTCCTATGGAGAAATCTCAATGTAGACTAAATTATTACTGAACCTAGGTTCGGGGTTGAAGCGGTGTTCAGGAATTTTGTTTAGAGAACATGTACGTAAATTGAAACAAACAAAAGTTAGGAACAGCGATGGCCAGCGAGATCGAGGCCAAAAAGTGAGAGTGTATTAGTATGAGAAAACAAAGCTCCGTGAATTTGTTTCGACCTAATCGCTTCGAACTCTGTCGAGCAACTGACGCTTTCTTGCTCTCTCGATGTCAGCTTCGGCAAGCGTTCGGCTCATGTATGTGAGAATAGCGAAATGTTGTCGCCCCCGGGATGGAACCGAGGGCCAACGCTGGTTTAGAGGCTTGATTATAAAAAATTCAAGCTTAAATAATCGAACGTTTTAACAGGCTTCAAATCACTAAGTCATGGAGCAATAAGAATTAGAGATCAAATTTACGCTGCTCAATTTTAAGCGGTGCTAAGCGATAGTTCGCAACCCGATTCAAACCCGACCATAGGATCAGCGACCCGAAAAGTTTCGTGGATTCGAAACCCGGAGTGAACCCCTGTCAATTTTTATGAGGTTTGCAGCCCTGCTTAAAAATAAAAAATAATCACTATGGCGTAAGCTTTATTTTAAAACTTATAATGATTTCTGTCTCTGGTTTTAATATAATTTTCTGTGTTGATAAAAACTTCGATATCTTGTAGTTAAGACAAATTTTATAAAAAACAGATACTTTTTATTTATATAGCAAATTTAGTTGCTGTAGGGGTAAGGTATGAGATTGAAAGTCAAACAGGTCTGGGTTTAAATCTCAGTTAGAAATGTACAAGCTTAGTACCCAGATAAACTAAATCGATTCCGATGACATTTAAAAATAGGTTGTTGGAAAGCTTTCGTGCAATTCCGACAGGCCTCTCACCCTCGGTGACCATCGGAAAGGTCATGGCGCCGCTAACTTAAAAGGTACAGGCACTAACTTGACAGCACAACAAGGCTGATTTCAATTGTCCGTCCGTCTGTCCGTCTGTCTGTTTCTACGCGAACTAGTCCTTCAGTTTTGAAGCTATCGAGCTGAAATTTTGCACAGAGTCTTCTTTTGTCTGAACGCTGCTAATATGTCGGAACCGCCCGGATCGGATGATTAATTCTTGTAGCTAAAGAAAAACTGTTTTTTTTTTTCTCAATATTACCGCTCTCAATCAGCGATTTGTAGAACACATGGGTACATTCTTCATCGTTTCACTAAAAATCAATTTCTGATCAACGCTTTACCCTTTCGCTGTAAAGCACTACAGATTTTTAGAGAGATTTGCAGCCCTGGTTAACACACCATTACTTCCCCAGTTCCCCGACTCACCTGGCCGTTGTGCCGATGTCTGTGTGATCAACTGTGGCTGTGGCTCATTTGCAATCTGCAATTGTACCTCTTCCACACGTACACCGACTCCGCCTTTTCCTCCACCATTTCCCATTCCGTTGGCTGGCATATGAAACCGTTGTATATGCAAATCCAAGGCTCGCTGTGCCGGAAACACCTGTGTACATTGACCGCACTGATATTGCTGGACCACATGATTGCTGAGTATATGCTGAGAGCGTTTACTACGCCCGGCAAAGGCCAAGGGACAATGGGGACAATTAAATGGGGCCACCGCTGGATGCAATTCGATGATATGACGACTATACTCGAGGCTATTCGAGAAACGTGGTCCATTCTGACAGAAGCGACACTTGAGCGAAAGCGCCCGACCTTTGGGTGTGGTGGCGGGCATGGGAGTGGGTAATACTGTATGATTTTGTACTTGGTTTTGGAGTTGATGCAACTCATTGCTGATGGGTGCACCGTAGATGTGTAGGGGTGCCTGCTGGGGATTACTGGCCGAGGCCACAGGTTGCTGCAGTTCCGGCTGTTGTATAAGTATCATAATGGGCTGCTGTGCGGTCGGTTGTGCACTAGCCTGATCCAGCACATAGTTCTCATTGGTGTCCATTTGACTGTGGGGCAGCATGGCATAGGTTTCCAGGGAAGGATTAACATTGGCTTGTTGAGCATAAAGATCACTGGCCTGAATGTAATAGGTAGTGGTGGCGGGATGAGTGCTTTCAATGGGTGTGGTCTTAATGGCCTCCAGACCACCCACAGCTGACCATTGCAGCTGGGTAGTCGCTTGCAGGGGCTGAGGGGGTGGCAGCTGCTGTTGTTGTGGCGTTGGGGGCCATGTGGCTGCAGTATCTACTGGAGTATAGGCTGGTATGGACTCATAGCTGGTCAGATTTGGCTCTTGACTAGCGGAAGCAGCAGCCGGCTGCAACTCATTGAGCAACTGCGTCAGCTCCATTTGCAAATTCTGATGTGACTCCGGTGAGGCTTCAATATTCTCAAAGCAGGGAATATCATTTTGAAAGCCTATTAGTTCATTGGTAAAGCTATTGCTATCAAAAAGATCTCTCCCGTTAGTGGCTGCTGGCGTCGGCTGTTCAGGGGCAGGCGGCTCCTGTTCAGTGAGGGGTGCATAATCAGCGGGTGTTAGGAACTCATCTATATGCGAACATGTTGGTGTATACATATGCTGATCTTGCATTTCATTTAAAATGCCATTCAATGTGCTCTCCACATCATTCATTTCGACCTCCAGCTGTTGCTTGGCCTCCAAATCATTAAGAGCTGGTGGTGGTGGCGAAGGAGGAGGAGGAGAAGGTGTTTTTGTTCTAAGCTCGCAATGTTTCTCAAACTCGGCCAAGAAATCCATGGGTGTGGGAGCCGTTCTTACCCTGGGCAATTCCTCCTGTTCCTCGTTCTCCTCCACCTGCATATTCTCAATCTCCTGTTCCTTCTTTTTGTCATCTATTCTTGGTGGAGTTTCTGCTACCAGGAGTGGTATTTTCGATTCTTGTTTTGCTTCAATTTCAAGGGGTATTGGGAGTGCCACAGCAGCATTGAAGCTATCTGCTGTAGCACTCTGACAAAAATTTTCAGCATTTGCATTATTATTAACGTCGTCATCTTCCTTGGCAGACTCCGGTTCTTGGGCCGGATCCACTTCTCCCTCCACGCAGAGTCGACGCTGCAGACCATCGCTAAGTACTTCTAGGGGTATGCTCACAATAAGCTCGGTTGGTTCGCTGGGTTCAGTTGACGAGGTGACGGTACAACAGATTTCCGATTGCGTACTTGAAGGAACTTCATCTGGCTCATTGAAAGAACATGTCGTTTGTCGAGGCTTTTTAGAGGGATTTTCTTCAAAGATAGTTTCAGAGACAGAGTTTTCCGTTGAATGATTTGTGTGGGCAATTTCGTAGGAACTGGTTTCCGGCAACTTCTCAGACTTGCTGGAGGGAACTTCAACCAAGTATTCGTTTGAAGTGGTTTCCGGTAAGGATTTTTGATGATCGGAATCGCTCTCCGTGGACTCATTTGTGATTGGGATTTCGTTAACAGTGCTGAAGAGGATTTGCTTGTTCTCGTCCTCATCTGACTTAATGCATAAATGATTGGAAGTTGATTTTATTTCCTCACTTTCATTTTCCGATTTGGTGGAGAGAATATCAGTAGGCTGTTCATTTGAGGTGTTTGGCTTGTTTTCTACAGAAATTTCATTGGAACTGCTTTCCGTTGTCTTCTCCGATCTATTGGGCGGGATTTCGTCAGAGCTTTCTAGACCCGACACTTTTTTATCTGGCTGTTGTGCGGGGTAAAGTTGTTCCGATAATTCATCCAAATTACTGAGCGGAACTTCGTTAAAGTTTTCAACGCAAGATATTATGTCCTGTGGCTTTCTAAAGGAAACCAGGAAAGAGATTTCATCAGACTTTGCATTCTCCATAATTTCTTTTGCATCTAAAGGTGTTTTCTTTAGTAGCGTACGTTTTTGTCTTTTTGCCGAAGTGTACACAGGCGCATTACGAGAACGACGTCCACGACGCGGCATTGTCCCCCCCTTGGGATATTTAAGCTCTGCCTTGGACTGAGTGGAAGTGGATGATGATGAGAGATTGCTATCGCCGCTCTCGAAACCACAACAAGGTCCCACAGATAAATCACTGCTACTGTTACTTCTCCTGGTCTCCACATCCATTTCGGGTGACCAGTTCTCCGATAATTGTTTCCTTGCCGCTTTCGTTTTCCAGGGTAGGTTAATCTTTTCGCAGGCGGTTTCGATTTTTGCTGGCTGTTCCAAGCTTTGGGTGAGACTTGACCGCAATTTGTGCAATCGCAGCTGCAGTCGTCGTACCTTGGGTGGCGGTAGTTCTTCAATTTCAGTCTTTACATGCTTTGGCTGTGGCTCTGGATGCTCTGTTTGTTCATGCGATGCCACCTCAATCGCTGGCTTGAGGCGCCGTTTACGTTCCATCTGTGATTCGGGCAGATGAATGTAGGCATCATTCTGCTGCTGTTGTTGTAGCAGTCGCTTGGCCAGTTTCTGGGACTGACGGTCGGCAATCTCTTGAGCATAATCCTGCAGACGTTGCTGCATACGAACACATTTTCGCCTAAATTTGGCCACCATGAGGAATTGGGCCTTGCATTGACGGCAAATCTCTTGGGGTAGTCCATCATCGCGGCTGATCTGGAAATTAAAGAGAAGGGACATCAGGTAAATTAAAGTTAAAAAGCGAACTAAACTTAATATTAGTAAAAAAGAAAATATTAAACTAAAGATGGACGCGTGCCTAAATATTCCATGACTGAAATTCCTAAAGCCCCATCATACGGAGTACGACGAAAAATTCGTTTCGATACAGTATTTCACATAAATAGAAACACTTTCTAACAGCACATGAGCATCAAAGCAAAGCCAAGGTGTTTCTAATTATATGAAATACTGTATCGAAACGAATTTTTCGTCGTACTCCGTATGGGGCTTAAAGCACTACACGAAACAAACACGAATTTAAGTAAAGACTCTTTTATCATGTTGTCATTAATGCAGATATAGCACTATTTTACTCCTTTACACTCTTCACTTGTTGTAACTTTGATGAGAGTGAGTTTTTCGACGACTAAAATAAAAACAGGACAGCAAGCAAAGTGATGCCTAATGAATTTAATTTCAGGTACCAACGAGAAATCTAAAATAAGGAATAAACTGTTTTGTAGCATTATGTTTCATTTTTATACCCGGCTCACGCCAAGAATGTTAAAAAAGGATATCGCAGATTATGTTTGTTTCTGATTTGGGGGATTTCTTTCCCCTCACTTTCAGAGCGACAGTTTAATAGTTGCAGCTTTGAAAATAAAATCATATTTACCAGGCCAAAGGTATGAGTGTGTTGATGTGCGCAAAAAAAGCGACACAACCCAGCTCTGACCTACTTCAGCGACCGCCGCACAGTGGCCGGTTTGGCAAATTTAGCGTTGCAAAAATCTAAAATTTTGATCGATTTCTTTGACCGCTTTAATTTAATTTAACAAAGGAAACCCCAGTTAGCCTCAAAATATTTGGTTTATTACATTTGGTAAATTATTTAGAATTTTACAGTGGATCAATGTTAAACAATTTTTCAAACTAATCAATTTTTGTATTTTTTTGGTTTCAAGTGTTACGTTTGGGAACGTATAAAAACCAAACGAATAATCCGATTGTATTATGTTTTTTTTTTTTTTTTTTTTTTTTAAAGATGCATCAATCCTAATGAAAATTTAATAAGAAAATGTTATATATGTACTTTTTAAATTATTATTATATGAAATACTACTTTTGTACCTTATTTTCCCAAATTGATGGACTGCGAAAAGTGCATTATACCTTGTTTTAAATTCTGGAGTAAAAAGTTTTGAAAAATACATATTTATAAACAAATTATAAAAAGATACTTGGGGTTTTTTGCCTCCTGCGAGTATTTTCGATTTGAACATGAATTAATTGTGTATCAAGATGAAATCTATGCAACTTTGCTTGAGCACGAGCGGCGTGCCGGCTTCGCTTTGCAAAGATCGTAACTTTTTACCGAAAAAAGATATTTGAAAAATTCTATTGGGAAGGTGATAGAGAATTTTAATAGCTTGAAAATAAGCTTTAGCATCATTGTAGGTCGACAGGGTGACTCAGGATCGGCTGAACTGCATTTTCCATCGAACTGGGAAATACTTTTAATGATATCGCGCCGCTTGCTATTATTCTTAAATTTCTTAGTAAACTACATTTGTACAAATGTACAAATGTATCGTATACAAATACAGAAAAGCAGACAACCTTAAACGATTTTTTACTAAGTGTATTTCATGAATAACAACATACAATTGCATTAGACGTGACCGACTTTATTACTTGTTTATTTAGTGAATGAATTATAAAGGAAGTAGAATAATTTCAAGTAACAAATGTTTTTCTGAGAACGACAGCAGTTAGCGTGAACCACTTAACCAAACCCAAGCAGCGTTTCATTTTGATCTAATAACCCATTTTGTCAAACGGATCCTTGGACCCGAACCGAGCTGAAGATAATTCCCAAACTGTTAACAAAATATTTGCAGTTTGTTTTAATTAGAAAAACAGTTTACGACGTTTGTACGCATTGTACCATATCGTTGGTCTAGTTGCCAACTCAAAGATGAGTTTCTTGTTTTACGACATTTTATTGGGGCAATTCAACGATTAAAAAATTGTCCCCTCACCATTTTGCTGTGACAAATTTCCGACGGCAAATTTGCACTTTTTTTCTGCATTGACTAATTATGGACGTAAATTGTGGCTAATTAAAATATTTGTTTTTTATTCATTTTGTTTCTTTTTGACACTGATCAATTATTCAAACGAAACAAAATATTATTTTAAACAGATTTATAGACTCTCGTTACACCACCTAACAAATCTTCATCTGTACTTCAACTTGTGTCTCGTTTGTGCTCGTTTTGTTTCTTTCTGGGAGCTCGATTGTTATTTATATGAGATTCTGTGTATGTACAAGGAGAATTTTATTTTATTTTATTTTACATTTTATTCGGTGCATTTGCATCTATTTTTATGTCCTCGTCTCGTCTTTGAGGGACGGCCGGCTACGGCATTTAATTTAATTGTCATTTGACTACGTCGTCCACCAGTCTTTCCTCTGGCATTGTCATCAGTTTTTTTTTTTATTTTTTTCCGAAATGTTAAATTTCCGTTCCTCTTACTGTCAACCTATGCATAAATTTGGTCTGTTCAAGTTTTATGTCATTTTTCGGTACTGAAGAATTCGTAGGCACCCCCTTTTGGAATTACCATAGCCATATCTCTAACCAAATCACGTTGCCGTGTCTTTTGTTTTCGCTTTTTGCTTATGCGGGCTTAAAATTTTTTTTTGTATCATCTCTTTCCTTTCACCAATTGCAGGTATTCTTTATGAAATAAAATCGAACAAAAAAACACAAAGATCTTGAACTTGTGGTTCAATTGTGTACTTTTACTTATGTTAAGTAACACTCTATTGTTTGAAAACGTAGTTATGTTTTTTTTTGCAGGTACCGGTAACAGCTTTAAAGCCTAGTACAGAGGGCAGCTGTCAAACTTGATATAAAAAAAAATTGCTTAAGGAATTTTTCCTTGCCTCATTCTGATGTTTGGTACGCAGAAAGCCAAGGAATACACACAAGGAGTTTTGAGAGTTGCCATATCGATGAACCGTGTGGACTGTATTGAACAGCTGATATTCCTTCAAGAGATATTGTGCAGTCAATTTTTCTTTGTGTCAGTTGTCAAAAGGCAAGGCAAAAGTAAAAAAATGGAGTGCAAGACTAAAAATCGTCTGCAAAATTTTAGTTATGAAGACAAAAATGCATTTATTGATGCAGTGAAAAACAATGCATGTTTGTGGGATATCACAGATGGCAAGCAACTGGACATCGCATTTACAAGAATAGCTTGGGAAGCAGTTGGTGTCTAGTTAAAAAAAAGGATTGCATATAATCACTTTGTGTGGCTGCCTTATACTCCTGCAACAGACAATCAGGATGAAATCTGGCGTGGCGTTTCCGCAACTTGTCATCTTGTTTCGGAGCGTGCCACAGGGCATGAATTGAGCCATCTTGCGTTGCAGCGATATATGCACCTAAATGGGGTCCTTCTCGCCCTGAATGATGTTCAAAATGGAGACGCAGACCATTTCCAATTCTAAAGTCTTGCTCACATTCATCATTTTAATAGCTGCCACTGCAACTGCAATTGCAACTTCCTCCATGTTGTCAGCTGGCCAATTTATTTATTTTACGTTTTCGGTATATTTTTAATGTTATCTGGTCACACTGTCTCTTAAATTCCACAAAAAGGAATATCAGGCAAATTTCTGGAAGGAAAATTCGGACGCCCTCCGTACTAGGCTTAACTATGAACATGGAAATAAAAACCATTATTTAAATAATTTTTACAAAATAAAAGTTGAAGTTTTTTCCAACGTTAGTAATAAAAATGAAATTAATATTAATAGTTTTTTTTCTCATAACTTAAGAATCGTTCACTCGATCTTTATCACTTTTACGCCACATCGGTAAATAATGCTATTTACTAACTATCTCTAGAAAGTATAAACCATCTACCTACAAAACTATGTTTAAGAAGTTTAAGTTCCACACATGTTAAACATCTATTTCTTATCATCTCCGAGATCAGTTTGTTTGTACGGACGGACATACTAAAAGTTTCGGAAATGATTCCTTCTCCCTGTTACATACTTTTACACAAACTTAATATACTCTGGGTACCTTTGGTACAGAGAAAAAATTCCAATCCATAACTAATTCTCGGTATCAAGAAAAACTCTTGCGGATGGTTTTGAACTAGCAGTGAGCACGAAATTTAGATTGGGAGCACCTTGGCCGGTGTGTAGCTCAGTGGTTAGTGTGCTGGCCTGGTGTGCGGGAGGCCGTGGGTTCGATTCCGCCGAATTAGAAAATAGCTTCAACAATTGGCATCAGCTGCAAAGTAACTAGCCATGAAAAAGCTTCCGAAACTTTGCCGTTCGGATTCGGCGTTAAACTGTACGGCCCTTTCTTTTTTGCGAAAAATTATAAGCACACACGCCAAGAGATTGAGAGATGCTGCTGAAAAAAACAACCCAACAACACTTGCTGCGCTGGTGCGCATGGTTTTGTTGTTTTAAGTCACTTCGAAGAGAGGCAATTGCACTTGTTGCACAATTTGCTTAAAAATGGTTTTTAATAATACTTGCCAATTCTTAGTCAGCCACAGCATGAATTTGTTGTACATACTTAGTAATCTATGGTTTTCTTAGTGGTTATCAAAAGGGTGTAATATATAATGAGTTTAGCAAGGCTTTTGACTCGGTCAATCTTCTTCTACATAAACTCTCTTTACTTGTATTTCCTCCCATTCTGCTGTGATCTATTGGCTCTTATCTGCATAAGCGCTCTCAGCGTGTCGTGTTTAAAATAGAACTCTCAAAATCTTTATTGGTAACTTCTGGTGTTCCTCAAAGAATAGTCATCTAGGACCGCTTCTGTTCGACTTATATATTAACGATATTCCGCAATTATTGACTTATTGTCACTAAACCTTTTTCCCCTTAGCGGCATTAAATACAAGCAATTGACTTTTTGACGTAACAAACCCTATCTTTTTGAGTTCTATACCGATGGTTTTCCCTTGAAAGAATATCTGTCTCTGAAGATCTTGGTATACGGTTTGAACAAGATTTATGTGTTAAAATCCACGTTTCGACTGTAAGCAATAGAGCGAAAGGATGGTCAAAAGAATATCGCTATCGGATTTAATCCTCTCCTAGGACTGGCTGACTACTAAAAGTCGCCCAAGCAGTGTGTCCATATTTTGTTTAAAATAGTTGTTATAGTTTATGTAGATCCCGTTACAGTTCTCTCCCTCTCTTCCCGTACATTTTATTACGTAGACAACGTTATTGCTGTCCTCTGTTTTTATTGTCTTTCATTTTTAAAAACAAGTGAGAAAGTCGGTCAAGCCCGACTATAACATACTCTGTACCTGGAATAAAAGCTGAATGCAATGCTGGTGCTGCGCTCATCTCTAAGTCTCTCTCTCTCTCTTTCTCACTCTCTCTCTCTTTCTGTCTCTCTCTCTTTCTAACTCTCTCTCTTTCTTACTCTCTCTCTCTCTCTCTCTCTTTCTGTCTCTATCTCTCTCTCTAAGATTGTGCGATGTTAGTTGTAAAAGGGTGGGAGGGGGTGGGGGTAGGGTGATTTACTTTTTTGATCATAACTTGAGAACCGCTTATCCGATCTTTATCATTCCTTCGGCATATCGGTATATCGGTTTGCTAATTACTAACTATTTTTAAAAGGAACAAAACGTCTATCTTCAAAACTGTAGGAGATATACCGTTTTTTTCCAAATTGCAGAGGCGGGAGGGGGCGTGGCAAAAATTGAAAATAAACTTGATCTGCCTGCATTTGTCCCATACATGTCAAGCCTCTATCTCTTACCATCTCTGAGATCTGTTTGTTCATAAGGACGGACAGACAGACGGATGATAAAGATCGGATGAGCGGTTCTTAAGTTATGAGCAAAAATGTGAAAAATAGCCGAGTTAAAAAATGTTGCATACTTTTCGGATGGTCACCCTAGGGAACGCAGGAACACTGTTAAACATGTTCTTTCATGAGTAACGGGTATATCGCCCAGAAGTTTGCAACGCATAGAAATATTCATTTCCGACCCTATAAACTATATATATTCTTGATCAGGGCGACGAGCTGAGTCGATTGAGCTTTGTCCGTCCGTCTGTCTGTTCGTCTGTCCGTCTGTCTTTCTGTCTGTTTCTACGCAAACTAGTCTCTCAGTTTTAAAGCTATCGGGCTGAAACTTTGCACAGAGTCTTCTTTTTACTGCACACTGATAATATGTCGGAACCGACCGGATCGGATGACTATATCTTATAGCTGCCATAGGAACTATAGTGGGTTTTTGTAAGAAAACTTTTTTGTTTTTAATGTAAACGCCTTCCGCTTCGACAATTATTAGTTTTATACGCTTTTACACAGATTTGGAAGTTTTTGTCAAAATCGGATGACTATATCTTATAGCTGCCATAGGAACTATCAGTCAAAAAGTGGGTTTTTGTGAGAAAACTTTTTTGTTTTCAATGTAAACGCCTTCCGCTTCAAAAATTATTAGTTTTATACGCTTTTACACAGATTTGGAAGTTTTTGTTAAAATCGGATGACTATATCCTATAGCTGCCATAGAAACTATCGGTCGAAAAGTGGCTTTTATCAAAAAAATGGTTTGTTTTAATGCTGACGTTCGTAAACTCTGTTGTATTAAAACATTTGCAAGGGTATTAAAACTTCGGCAAAGACGAAGTTAGCTTGGCCTTCTCGTTTTTAGTGTTGTACTGTGCTGTCAAAGACATAAAACGTCTAGTTAGATTTTTTGAATAAGATAATAAATTTCTGAGTCACCGATAAAGTTTTCAATCGAGAGATCTCAAACTTTTTGAAAAACAAGTGAGAAAGTCG
Source organism: Lordiphosa clarofinis (assembly GCA_018904275.1). Classification (NCBI taxonomy): domain Eukaryota; kingdom Metazoa; phylum Arthropoda; class Insecta; order Diptera; family Drosophilidae; genus Lordiphosa; species Lordiphosa clarofinis. The sequence goes on from JAEIGQ010000133.1 coordinate 507,377, forward strand.
GTCAAGCCCGACTATAACATACTCTGTACCAAGAGCAGGAGCTGAATGCAACGTTTCTGCTGCGCTCAAATCTAAGTTTCTCTCTCTCTCCCTCTCTCTTTCACTCACACGTTGTTGAATAAAAATGCGGTGTTGGTTGTGAGCGCGTGGGAGGTGGTGGGGGAGGAGGGAATTTATTTTTGGTCATAACTTGAGAACCGCTCATCCGATCTTTATCATTTCTTCGGCAAATCGATACATTTTGCTAATTACTAATTATCTCTAAAAGGTACGAATCGTCTATCTTCAAAACTGTAGGAGATATAACGTTTTTTCCAAATTGCGGGGGCGGGAGGGGGCGTGGCAAAAATTGAAAATAAACTTGATCTGCCTGCAGCTATAAGAAGCATTTGTCCAATACATGTCAAACCTCTATCTCTTACCATCTCCGAGATCTGTTTGTTCATACGGACGGACGGACGGACAGACGGACAGACAGACGGACAGACGGACAGACGGACATGGCTATATCGACTCGGCTGTTGATGCTGATCAAGAATATATATACTTTATAGGGTCGGAAATGATTCCTTCTTCCTGTTACATACTTTTGCACAAACTTAATATACTCTATGTACCTTCGGTACAGAGTATAATAATCACGACAGACCGGAACCAGAACGGAAATCTATACAGAAAGAATCTGTACAGTATTCGGGAACGAAATTGGGAATTTTTTGAGAAGCGGTATTTGAAAGTCGTCATAATAATTTTGTTGAACCTTATTAAACAATCTAGGTTCGGAACAGGTTTCCAGTTTCAAATCCAGTGCGCAGCTTTGTAATTTGTATGAGTTTCAAGTTTGAAACTTTCAAAACTGTTATCTGACACCTTTATGTTAGGATCAACCCAACAAGTAACCTAATTCAAATGATCAGTTTCTTTAAAAATATTTATCATGTTTTATATTGTTGTGGTTATTGCCACTTTTAATAAAATCGCTCATTTGGAAAACAACAGCAAATTATTTGCTCCAAATCATGCAGACATCGTCATCAGGTTTGCCAGTCGACTGCTTCGCTAGACACTCACAGTCAACACCTGTGTTTGGTTTTTTCTTTCTTTTTTTTTGCAGATTATAGTTGACCATAAATTTTAATGTCGTTTACTTTCCAAAACAAATACAAACATTTTGTTGGCCCTGTCAATTTCAATGTCAATTAATTAATTCATAATTTAAAAATGACTTAACAATGAATGAAGTAAATGAAGAAAGAAACTAAACGGAAGTCGTAAGCTATGAATGGCGGACATTAACCTTGATTCAGAGGAGATATCTAAGTTGATTACCACTTTTAGGCAGGAAATGGAAACGGTGAGAGAAATTAATGAAAATGTATGGATATATATATATATTAGTTTTCCTATATACATGGGGCGCCTTGGCTCGTAAGTAAAGCTTTGAAAAAAAAGTTTGAAGTACAATTGCCGAATTTCTCCTTCAGTCAAACAAATAAACCAAGCCTGCAGCTCTGCAGCTAACTAAAACGTGTCTCTGTTTTGAAACAATTGAAAATCTTTGCCCTTTTGCTTCCTAGTTTCTCACAGACTAAAAAACACAAAAACTGCAAAAAAAAAAAAAAAAAAAAAAAACTGAAAAAAATAGGAGAAAAACTGTGTTAATTTTCACGTATACCCTTAAGAGAAAAAAACAAAGAAAACAAATTTCCAGCTAGACTCCAAAGTAAATTGCTGTTGGGTGGGGAGAAAAATTAATAACTGAAAACTGTTGCAAAGAAAGCAACAACCATAAATAAAAGTTGTCCAGGCCGGAGAGAGAGAGAGTGAGACAACAGACAGACAGACACTTTGGGATAACAAATCGCTGGTATGCAAACATAAATTTACATTTTTGATGATAATTCTCTTGCCTTACAAAAGGCAACAACTTCTTCGACAATGCCAATGTTTAACTAATTAAGCGTCGAGAAGGGGAGGATAACATTTCATCTGGAACCAGTCGCGACTCTAATGTAGCCATAAAAAAAAGTCCCCAAAAACGACTGCGAAAGAGAAAGAGAGAGCTAGAGAGTGGAAAGCCCAACCAGGAGCAAGCATACACTTAATAAATCATGGCAGGCAGGCAACAAAACACAGCAAATTAGACAGTACCCTGCTCCCCTCTTAATGGTTAGCATTTTGTCAGCCAACCCAGTACAGGATGTTGGTTAGCAGAGGGGCGAGAGGATTTTCAACACTGACTGGTTGCCTTTTTGCACATAATCCAAACAAACCCACTTGTGGATCTTGTTGGCTTTGACAATTTGGCTTAATTGCAGCGGACGCAACAAAGTAAACAAAGCACACAGAACAACAACAAAAAGGATGCTGTGTGCAAAACTCTCTCTCTCTCTCTCTTTCTCTTTTCCCCGGTGTGTGCGTGCTAATAGGCGGAGCAATAAAAGCCACAAACCAAACGAGAGGAAGAATGTGTGGGGGTGAGGGGACACATGACATAAACCAGGCCACCAACGGGATTTCAATGGAATGGGAATTAATTGTGCCCTACATTCAAAATCAGGCATATTGATTGTACAGAATATACAACAGAAATTGAGGTTGGTTAAGGAATGAATTTAAAAATCTTTCCGAACCACATGTGAAAAATAGCTGAACCAGATCCAAGCTGGGATACGAATTTTCCTTTGGCAATAAAGCTTTTAGCAGATGAAACCCAGGTTCGTTCAACAACATTTGCACAAAAGTGTTTTTTTAAAAAAAAATATTAAAAATGAAAATTTAAATTCTTTATTCCCTGATCAATTTTAAATATTTTGGTATCTTTATATGATATGTAAACATTAAACTTTCTTATCAGCTGCGATTCCTTTGCGGATGGCAAAAATAAGTAGTTAAAGATTCTTGTTCTGAATTCCGCATTGCGAAAGTTTCAACAAACTTTATAGCAATTGTAATAATCGATAGACGTCTATAAAGTTTTTAAAGTTTTCGTTTTTTAAAGTTTTCGTAAGACTGGTTTGGTTCAGATTTTCGCGGAGTTTTTTTATCATCGGTTCGGTTTATAAAATGCAACCCTCCCTCAATTTTCGAGCATAACACTTCTTACAAAACATTTTTTATCCATATTCGATATTAAAGTAGTAAAAATATTTAAATAAAGAGTGTCAAGATGTAGAAGCTGTAACGATCAGTTAATTTTCAGATACAATTTTACAAAATTTCAACAAAAGAAAAAAAAACTTATCCACATCAAGCCTGACGACATGGTACAACTGTATCAGGTATGGCATTCAGATTTTATCGAGTACTGACAGCTATTAATAATATTGAGAAAGAGACAGAGAGAATAAAACAAAAAGCAAATCACCCTCAGATTTACTAACATAAAGTATATGCATGAATACATTTTATTGGCATTAATTTAAACAGTTGTATTATTACAAATTAATTTTTTGTATGGTATAAAATGTAATAATTAACGAGAGCGTAAGTTAATGTCGGCTCCAACCGACTTCGATATACCCGTTACTCATGAAAAATCATGTTTAACAGTGTTCCTGCGTTCCTTAGGGTGACCATCGGAAAAGTGTGCAACATTATTTTTAGGGTGAGAGGAGGGGTAGCGGGGGGGCTTGGTTCACTTTTTTGCTCATAACTTGAGAACCGTTCATCCGATCTTTATCATATGTTCGGCAAATCGATTCATTTTGCTAATTACTAACTATCTAGTAAATACGAATCGTCTATCTTTAAAACTGTAGAAGATATAACGGTTTTTCCAAATTGCGGGGGGTCGGAAATTATTCCTTCTGCCTGTTACATACATTTGCACGACTTTAGTATACCCTTTTTACTCTACGAGTAACGGGTATAAAAATATATTCAAAATATTCTTTAAAAAAAATATTCTATTCTTACCGCCTTCTGTTGAATGCAAGTCACTGTCCTTAAAACGTCTTTGGCAAATTTAACTTTATTGTGTAAGTAAAGTGCCGGTTGACTTTGATGCCGCTTTTCTTCTTTCTTCATCTTTTGGAGCACGTCTCAATATAAGTTTCGATACTTTACATCGACATATGCAACAGTATTGGCTCGACATTTTCACAAACTATTAGTAAAGTAGAAATCCCTTCGGCAAAACAAACAAAAATTCGGGCGCACACAACCTTTTCAATCAAATGACAGCAACACAATGAAACTTTGGAGAGAGCACACTCAGAGAGCACCTTACCTGTCATAGTTGTATCATGCCTGACGATAAATAAACAACGCTTTTCAGGTTCAGTTCTCAGTTTGACTGTTTGTCAAAGAAAGTAACAAGTTGTTACTAACAACTGAGCAGTCACTGAATAGATCTGTATAAATTGTCACTGCCAAATCAGTGAACAAGTTACTTAGCAAGAATAAGGCTGCCTTCACACTGTTCGACACATGACCCATGACATCTAGTAGGCGATCTTTAAGCTGTTCTAAGAGCAGTAAACCTCGATTTACTTAGTTTTTAGATTCATTCATGAATGAAATTCTAAAATTCATTAAGTTTGCTATAGAAATTGTATCTGGAATTTTTGAGAAATATATCGTGCTTTTCATATTTTAAAGCAAAGGCGAACACGGCTATTAAGCGCTATTATGGATAAGGTTAAATGGGCAATTCTCTGATGTCGAATGCGACATTTGTACGCAATCAAACTGAAAAAAAAACATGTTCCTAGATTTTTTTTATATTTTTTAAAAGCGAATTTTAAAGCTCTTGGTTAGCACTATAATCTGTGTTAAGATCGATTTTGGGCATTTGTTCATTTTCAAGATAATCACAAAAATGTAAGGCATTCGCACGCGACACAGACAGAAGTCACTTTTTCGAAAACTAGCTCAAGCACTGATTTCAGCGAAACATGATGGAAAATTGTAATGCCATTAATTTTAAAATGTTATGTAGGGATTTTTCTTAATAATGCATTTGATTTCACTTAAAAATATTAAGTAGTTTTTTTTTTAAATTGAATTTGAATCACTGTCGCACGCGACATTTTCTTCCATCATTATATTTATGTGGTTTCTGCTATATTGCGAAGCAAAAACTTACAGGTAATTGCATTGAAATAGTTTCTCATGGTCTTTTATGCATTCATGAATACCCCTTTGTACCATCAGAAATATTCTAGATAGCGAAAGTACCTGTCATTTCCTTTTTTAAAAAAATTAAGCAATTTTAATGTCAAAATGAGAAAAATTGAGCTAGCACGGCCGTGAAACCGAATATAACCAATTGGGTTATTAGTAAATGTAAAATTAGCTTACATTAGCTTAATTTGGTTGTTTCCCTATACAAATTCGATAAAATATAGTTTTTTTAACCACTTTTAACTTTTTGGCCCAGGTTGACCTTTCTGGAGAATTGCCCAAATTTAAAAAAAAAATTTAAACTATGGAATGAAAGATGATTTTAACCCTTGATTTTTTAAGTGTTTATGTAGGAATAAAAAGCATCTTATTTAATTTCTACAGAACTAAATTGTTAGTAGATGCATTTTAGTCGTGCGTGATCGTTCGTGACGACTTCCCAAATCGTGAGTGACTCGAAAAGCTCAAAAAATTACGTGCATGAATCCTTCGGGAGGTGAGTGAAAATTCGTTTACGCGCAAAAACAAAGAATAAGACTTCTTGACGCTCGCTTATTGAGCCCAGAGTTCGGCGCGTTGCTATATACTGTGCATACAAAAGTGCTACGTCGACACACCGACAGTATAAGCTCGGTGTGCTGCTCTGCTAACAAGAACGCAGTGGAATTTCGTGTAAATTTTTCGTGTTTTTGTTTCCTTTTCCTCAATTGGTCTAAAAAACTCAAGACATGTCTACTGAAAAAGATGCGCATGTATGGAAAGATCCTAATCGTGTGCCGAAAAAATCCGACCCTATGCGGCCAATATACAGTTACATTTTCATCTCATAAATATGTACCATATTGTGCCAGAGATTTTTCAGAGAGTGTTTTTGTTTATACAAGGCAGCTGCTCTTGTTGTTCCGTATTTCGTCGATTTCTGCAAAAGCAAACAAAATACACGGCTAACACATGCGCATATCTTTGTTTGTATGATTTGCAGTTTCTCTTCTCTCGTTCTACGATCTTCTTATTCAAGTGGAAGGCTCTTATGAAAACACCCAAATGAGAAGATGTCCACGTATTGATATCGTATAGGTAAGGGTAAGGGTTTTGTGTAGCACAAACATTGACTTGCAGCCTTTTTTGTCTAGTTTTCATTTCGAAGGTGAAAACGATTTTTTTTAAAGATATTTGAAGAAGATTCAACCTGAAAAAGCAAAAACAAAGTATACTTACAAACATTTTCCGCACGATTTTAACAAAATGTTAAACAAATTACAGAATCAATTATCATAAATAAGTCTTGGTCTTTACACAGAAAAAAAATTAGAATTTAAATTAGCTCGGATTTTTAAAATAGCATACTAAAGTTAAGTTCTTTTTACTCGACATAACAGTAATTTGAGGAAATACAATAAAATTCTTAAACAAGATCCTTATTTTAGTAATTTTAAACTTGATAGAATTCTGAATTGTAGGGTTCAAGTAAAGAATACCAGGGCTTCAAGCCCTCGAATTTAAAATAAACTATCAAGTTCGGAGGTTCCGGGCCGGTGTCATGGCTTCAAAGTACTGGCAAACAAATTCCAACGAGTTAAAACGATCTTCTTTGGTGTATCTAAACAACATTCTTCTTGTCCGGCCTGGCTTTTGGTGGCAAAACGTTTTTATTTTCTTACTTCTTTAATCTTCAATGGATTTAATACTGCCCTTTGTTGACATCGCTGATTGACAGATGAATCCTAACCAAAGCTCGCTAATAACCCTTAACACTTTTTTCACTGCGATCAGCCCACTGACAGAACAGAATAACTCAAAGCATGCACGGTCGTCTCTAACTGAACAAAACTGTTTGTTTCGTATTTTCGGTTGAGCAAAATAATCGAGACTGTCTACCAATAACAACTGAGAGGGACACTTTTGAGAGATCGCTTACGAAGCAACTTGTCTTAAGTTACATAGAATTCATGCCAGAAAATGATTTTACAACTTCTTGAAAAATTAGTTTTAATTTATTTTCCCCCAAAGTCAACCCAAATCAGAATAAGATCTTATCAAGTGACCTTAAAGAATAGTTGTTTCTACATCTTCCGCTGTAAGTGCAGAGAAAGGCCTTATCTTATCTGTTGTGGGCAAGTTGCGACACTCACCAGAGATCAAGATCAGAAGTATAATATATATACCTATACAGTAGGCAACAAAGTATATTGTATTTAAAGATCAAAGTCAAAGGTCACTTCTAATGTTCGTTTTGCTCTTGTAGGGGATTCTCAAAAAAAAGGAGAAATAAACTGAAACGGGAGGAAGCGACGAGCAAACCTTTCTACTTAATTTGATTGGAATATGCGCAGGAGGTGCAGGGCATAGTCGTGTGGTATGTCAGTGGGGGATTAGCACGCACACACAACAGCAGCCGCCCCACCATCATCCTGTCTGTCAGTGTGTCTACTGCGCTTTGGTTGGCTGATTGTTCCTGGCTCTCGACATCGTCCGACCGTCCGTTCTTGTTTCGGTGGCTGCAAAATGTCAAAAGCGGTGAAAAATGAAGCTCTCGGCTTTTGATGTTCTGCTGTTGTTGCTGTTGTTGTTGGGCCACCCTCAGCATTAATTTTTCATTGGCGTGTGTCCGGGACAGCCGCCGGTAGGAGGGATAAATCCATAAAACAATTTGAGAAATTAAACAATCAAAAAGCGTTAAGTGTTGCTGACTTGTGTTGTGTGTGGGGGGGTTGCTGGTTGTTTGTTGTGGTTGTTGTTGTTGCTGTTCTTGTGGACCAGCTGCTTCTGTTGGCTTTTATTTGTTTACTTGATTAACCTAAATAAGGGGGACTCAACATCAGCAGACGCTTTCGGATTTGTCACACATCATCATAACGGTTTATGTTTTTATATCCAGACTCTCTCACTTCAGAAACTCCGGGGTGTGAAATGTTTTTATTAGTAGGTATATTTTATTTCGTTTGTGGAAGTAAACATTAGCAGGGGTTCTTTCTGCGCATAATTGAGATAAACTTTGATATGCCTGAAATGAGCAGTGCTAAGCCAGGTGAGCTGTAATTTTTTAATCACAGATCCTTATCAAATTGCCGACCAAAATTAGATTGCATTGCTAATCTCTGGAACTCTAGATCAACCCTGAAATGAAGACGCATTATCATGCAACAAAACGAGTTTCAGACGAAGAAAAACGATGAAATGGAGCCAAATTTCAAAGATGTCATTAAAAGCAAATAAAAAGAAAGAAGGCAAAGAGAACTTTTTTTAACAGAAAAACTCCTTTAAACTGAAATTATATATAGAATATAGATGGTCGATTTGGGTAAATTCTTGATTGATTACTTTTAAGTTTAACTTTAAGTACGCTTTCATAAGAAACAAAAAGATTTTACGGTAAAGCCAATTTTCTGCCAAGCAAAGCAACACGTCCAAATGATAAAATGTTTTCAGTTTTAAACTTTGGTCGAAAAATATCAATGCGCATTCTTGGAATGGCTGTTATAAAAAGTTACTGTTTGGTGCGGTTGGTTTAAAATTTAAGGATACCATCAGCGCCAACTACAAGAGCTACAGCACAATGAGAGCCATTATCTTCTGAGTTAAAGAATTGTGCGTGTGCTTATATATTAGAGTGCTGACTTGAATTAGGCACCAAGATCGATCGATTTGACTTTTTCATTTGAGGTTTTCTAAAATTTTAAGTCTTTGCCAATAAAACACATTTGACCGATGTTTTAAACCTCAACATAATTCCTGCCAATGCTCAAACTTAGACAGATCTATGCTGCAGAGTCTCTTAAATGGGGCCACTCGAATCCGTGCCACACTGAGAAGTCACGGAAGACTTGTAACTGATGTTATATTTAAGTCTGGCAAATCTCTGCGGGAGGAATTTCTCTGACATTGTTTTTAATAAGGGAATGTAATGTAAACTTGGCTATACAGCTCATCCAACGGGGCCAAGCCAAGCTTCTCTCAATCTCTTGGCGTGTGTGCTTTAAATTTTTCGCCGGATCCGAACAGAAAAGTTTGAGAATTTGCTTTTCATGGCTAGTTACTTCACAGCTGACGCCAATAGCTGATAAAGGTTACCGTATGTGTAAAAGCTATTTTCTAAAGAAAGAAAAAAACTTTTATTATTAGATCTTCAGAGGCGGGATCGAACCCAAGACCTCCCGCCCAGCAGTCCAGCACACTAACCGCTGGGCCACAGGAATTAGGAATCCAAAACAAATCTGGGTAAGCTAACAGCTGAAGGCGAATCATTCTGAATCCAGATACTTCTTTTTGTTCCTGCATATCAAAAAATCACAAAATCAAAATTTTTCTACTTTTAAACAATCTGCTGAAAACTTTGAAACAGAGTTTGTCAGCAAGAGCGAGGCCAAAAAGTGCGAGTGTATTGGTGTGCGAAATCAAAGCGACGCAAAACAGCTCAGACCTACTTCATCGACCGCTGGCCAGCGACTGAAAAGCTGTTTGCTCTTTTGGCACAAGTCACGGCCTGCGATCGGCTCATGTCGAATGAATGAGCTAAATAGCTGTCAATCGCTGCTTTAAAGGAATGTTTTTGAAGAAGCAACTTCTCAGCAAAGTGAAGAAGTTTTGCTACTAAAGCCGGGTATCCAGCACCGCGGAAACTAAAAATTCCTGTCAAACTTCATATAAAAAAAACTGTGGCAGGAATTTTTAGTTTGCGTTTTCCTTGCTTGTGTATCCAGCAACATGAACGTAATCCACAATTTGTTATCGATAGTTGGCATATCGATAGAGTGTGTGGATGGAGAGAACAGCTGACACACAGCGCAGGAAAATATTGTCAACAATTATTTTGGATGCCACGAGCGAAAAGTTTGGGAAAAATTCTATATTTTTTTTGTTATGAGCTGTCATATGGCTGAAGGACCATTTGCTTGCAAAGATTGGTAGAATATGGTTCCAAGGGCACACTTATGCCAAATTGATGAAACCGCCAGAGGGATGCTTTCCATAGACACAAAGGTCGGAGAGATGTTGTCCATATAGATGCCTTCTGTGTGTCGCCAGATCATAGGCAAAGTTATTAGAGTGGTGCACCAATGGTCATGATAGCTGCTGGTGTGCGTATCTATTTAAGCGCATAATGGGAAGGCGTCTACACCGCGGTATATATGTATGTTGTTGTATGCCTTACATACCAGGGGCCCCACATATGTATGTAGATGACTCTAGATTCTTGAGGGCAGTCGGTCATGCCGTACCCCATAACGGGATCGCCCATATCCACCGCTACGAGGCTTAAGAAGCCAATGGAGCTCGAATGCCATTAGCTGAAACCATAGCTACTGCCCGAGTCACTCGGACTTTCCTGGCCAAGACACGCCAAGGTATTTAGACGCCTTATCCGTATATGGATCTTTTATTCCCAGGAGTTGCACTCGAGCTACTTTTCCGGGTCTCATAGCAATCGTGTTGACTCTGAACGATTAACGACTATGTTCAAGCGGTTCGCCCATCTACCAAAGCTAAGTTACTGATCCGGCCACTAAGTTGGCAAAATCTTTAATGTAGATGCGAATGTATTTAGGCAATCTTGTATCCGACCATGAAAGACTTCATTCGATGGGCGACCAACCAAGAAGTCATAATAACTTAGGGATAATAGCATTATAAAGATGCGCACATATCAACATGCTGCAGTGATGTTCAGTGCCATCCGGGACCCACTGCAAAGTGACATGCCATCGGGATATCATCCCCAAGTATAAAGTTTTGCTACATACTCCGAGCAGCATGCTTTATTCAGAAAATATTATTTTTATTTTTAAATTTATTTAAATTCAAATAGTTAACAGTGCCAAAAAGCTGATTGATCAGAGTGACCTTCCACCTTTTAGGTGCATGGTCGCACTGTTTTAGTTATGTTCCACACACACAAGAAATAATTAGCAAATTCCTGACAGGAATTTTCCGCAGTGCTGGATACAGGCCTTAAGCAACAACACTTTGCATTATTTTTGTTCTCGAAACAAATTGTAAGATCTTATAAAAGTAACTTTAGACATGAAACTTTTCCAAACAGATTGAGTCCGTTTTGATTTCTCAAAGTCATAAGTCTAAAAGGTTTGCTTCATGGTCCTACGTGCTTTAGTTTTGTTCCGGGTTTGAAGCTTTGCTCTTTTTATCATAATCACTTTTTCTCAGGGATGCTGGTGACGCGAATTTCCAGACACAGTTGAAAGTCTCGAATAGTTTTATAGGCTAAAGTTACAAATATTTGTAGGTTTTAAATAAAACAGAATTAACGAACATGCTCAAACATTTCAATTAAATTTTGAAAATTAGTCGTGGAACTTATCGTAGTCAATTTAATTAAAGAGTTTGAAATGTTTTAGCATCGTTCTAAGGATTTATAGTTTTTCTAACAACCTCTTAAAGAAGAACAAGCTGCGGGTTCAAACTTAACCATCTTCTGCAGTGGTCTCTTTTCAAAATATATTTAATTATTCTGATTTTTTTTCCTTTAAATGATATATTTTCAATTTCACTATTTAGGATGTGAATTTTGGAAGTGCCAGGAAGTGCAGGTTCCATTAAGAGCCATTCACACTTTTAAAGTGTTGACAAATTTTTTTGTATGACTTTAATTAAATTTCTTATTAGAAATATTGAGCTAAAACATTTAAAGCGAACCGAAACCTTCATTAACTTCCAAACGTTTTATTTACACATTTACAAAATAATTCTTAAATTCCAATCTGTCAACTTTGCCATCTTTTTTGTTTTGGTTATCTTTTTTTCTAATTTCATCACATGCCACAATTTCTCGCCGCATTGTTTGACATTAATCACAATTTAATTAGTTAGAATGCCAAAGGCGTAGGAGAGCGTTGCTCTTTGTATTTGTTTATGTTTATTTTTACCTAGTTTTTGCTGCTCACTTAGTAAAATAAACATTTGGTACAATTTTTCCTTTTTGTGGGAACTTTTTTTCTTCTAAATTTAATGTGCAATTGGCCGCAGTCCCACATTAATTAAACATATTTTTGTTTTTGCATAAAATTAAATAACAAAATGGACTGTGAAATGTGCAAAGTGAATGCCAGCAAACCTACGATGTGTCACCTTCGAGAAGCTTAAAGTGTTGAAAATGCACTCAACTGACAGAAGGGATTTGCGCCTGCTTTTCTAGCAATGTTTAAGTCAGAGGGAATACAAATTATATATATTAAATATTTGATCTAAAATGTTTCGATTTCATGGGAAAATAATTATTAGTTTAAGAGCGTCCTAAAAGCAGTATCAGAGGGCACTTAAAACTGTTGCCGGATTTGGCTTTTCTCATTAAGAAATTAAGTGTTAACACAAGTCGAAATGTGCTAAAAATCAACATTGACACGAAAAACATGAGACAAACAAAACTACTTTGCACATTTGAGCTTCTTTAGAAGTGCAACAAAGATCAGGGCTGCAAGTTTTCTGAAAGATGTGAACGGGAAAGCATTAAGTCATATCCAAAATTAGAAGTCTTTTTTTAGATATATATTAATTAAATATAATTAATATTGTAATATCGATATTAATTAAACAAGTTATATTGAAATTAACAGTTTGATATAGATTACAATAATTAATTATCATTTTGAAAGAAAGTTAAGCTTGATAGGTGGCCGCGTTCCTTTTTACAGAAGTTTTGTTTGGAGCTTGATGCATGATGTATTAGGCGTTACAAACGATCACGCACGATAAAAATGCAAATTTAATAAATTAAAGTAGGTGTTTTTTTTTTTTTATTTCAAGACTTTCAAAAATATATCGTTGAATTTATGTTTCATTCATTAATTTAAAAATAGTTCTAATTTATAATCTAAGCTTATAAATAATATCGATAAATGTTCGTCAAACAAAACAAAACATATCTCTTGTTGCTATTGTATTATATTCAGTGGAAATAACTGTCAAAAGCGTTGTTAGAGGTAAAAAATGTTTAGAAAATAAATTTCTATTTACTTAAAATACGAATAAAACTTTTTTCGAAAAGATGAATGGAAGATGAATGTTCACCAACTCGGGGTCGAGTTTATAGAAAAAACAAAATTTTGTTTCTTTTTTCTCCGATATATTTCGGTTGCCGAAAAAGAGGGACGATACTACAAAAATTATACACCAATATTAAACATACAAACATTTAACCAAATTTACACGTCTTTACTGAGTAAGTATCTGTATAAGTGAACGCAGTTTTCAGTGTCCGTCTTATAGTTGAGTCTCGTGTCTGTTGGTATGTTTGAAATGTGCAGCATTTCCAATGTAAAGTGATTGTTGTAATGCTGCTCTTGTTGTATTATTGTCACTGCTTGAAAAGTTCGCGAGTGGCCACTTTCTACACAATTTTGAACACAAATGTTTTATAAGTGCTTGATTTAAACACAAATGAAGAATGTCCAAGCCGGGATACAAATTTTCTGGGTTTTTCTGAAAGACCTTTATAAACGAAGTCGGGATAGGTCGTAAAGTTGAAGTCCGTCCATATAAAACGCTTTTAAATGATATTTAATCACATCCCTTCCAATTCAAAGAGATTTGTCTGGTTTCCTATTTCGAAGCCCCAAAATGTGAGAATTTTTTTGAAATGAGAACAATGTACTACATATGAGAAAACATTTTTCCGTCTTCCTTCATTGAGTAATAGATAAGAAAAACGATACCTCGTAGCCACATATTGTACAAAAAATTTTGTATGGAGTATCCTGCCCTTTACAACAAAACCGTTTAGAAAATGTGTTAAAGCAAGCGAGACACATTTGAAAACAGCGTTTGTCAAGAAGAGCGAGTCCAGTAAATTAAAGAATAAATAATATTTTCTAGTATCTTAAGTTAACTTGATTATTTTGGTAACCTGCTCGTATTGATGTTAAGCTTAGTACTTAGTGTTTTTTTTTGTTGTCGAAAGGCTCTATCGTCTTGAGCAATGCAAAAATAAACACAGAAGCTTTTGGTTTAAAGGGCAGTTTCCACGGCTCGCGAAACGGACGCGAAAAGAAAAACTTCATATAAAAAAAATACTGCTCAATTCGTTCATGTGGCCGTTCCATATTCGGTTACCACTAATCGGAAAAACAAGCTTACGTTTGCCTCTACGTCATGTTAAGAAAATAACGTAGCGTTAAGTACTGTTAACGCAGAGCAAAAAAATTCCGGCAGGAAACGTCGAATTATGGCGTTTTCAAGACTGGAAAAGCTGAATTTGACAAGCGCCCTGAAAGTAAAGTGCGATGTGTGGGACTTGGCATACAAGATGCACTCGGACTCAAACGGAGTCAGCTCGGCCTGGTTTCGAATCAGTGAAGAGCTTGGGAAAACCGTTAAGTAATGCCTCTAAATATTTATTTTAATTAAATATATTTAGTTATTAATTGAAAGTGTTGGAATGCAGGGATGCATGGGCTTCAAGACGGGTATCGCAGGTGGCTTTCCATTGAATTCACATTTTTTAATGGAATCCAGTGTCGTTGATTGGGGAGTTTTCTGGCGCAATGTTCCTTTTTGACGAGCACATTAACAATGCACTAAACTTAAATAAACTAAAAAGTTATGTCCTATCCCTTGCAGAACTCTTTCTTCGGAGCACGATCCAAGTGAGCCGAGCACACCGTCTCGAACTGCGACTTGTCACTCCCAGATTAGATGGTTGAGATTGTTATCTCTTAGTTTGATGATAATGTGGCAAATAAATAAGAATTTGCGAACTTTGTTTTTTTTTACAGCGACAAAGCCGCTGCTGCAAGGTTACGTTGAAACGTTTATCGATAGAAAAAATTGTGCTATCGTGTTAATAGCAGCGGCTTAACAGACTCTGTAAAGCGTCTGCGGAATATCAACTTTTTCACGAGCAATTTTTCGCAAGCCGTGAAAGCCGCCCTTTTGCAATAACAACCGAGTGCAATAAAGTAAGTCTTGGGCTAAATCA
Source organism: Lordiphosa clarofinis (assembly GCA_018904275.1). Classification (NCBI taxonomy): domain Eukaryota; kingdom Metazoa; phylum Arthropoda; class Insecta; order Diptera; family Drosophilidae; genus Lordiphosa; species Lordiphosa clarofinis. Next base: position 522,432 of record JAEIGQ010000133.1, read on the forward strand.
ATAAACGATAATTCCCTGATTAAATTATCGGATTCTAAGGGTTGCATCTTTCTGGTTTGGTTCTGTCCGTAATCATAACTACTTTCCCCCCAACTACTTTCTTCTACAGGGTGCATGTTTAAAAATAAATCACTGGAAAAACTAATAAACATTACTCATCGAAAAATTGTCGATAAAAATGTTTCACAAACATTTGGAAGTGGCGCCCACGCCCCCAAAATTGTTTATGTGACGCTAGAAAAAAAATGTACAATTTGTCCAAGTTTATTAATAAGTTCTAAAGAATGTTGCTAAAAATTTCCATTGAAAAGATCTCTGGCCAGACCGCAGATCTTTCCAAATGGTTGCAGAGTGAAAGTGCGTGAATGTGTGTGTGTGGGGTTATCCAAAAGCTAACAAAAATAACAAAATATTTCTGCTAAAAAGGCAAACATAAAATCGCACACAACTCACTGGGCAAATAAAGCGTAAAGTTTTAAGTAAATCAGTCAGTCAAGTTAAATAAATACATAACTCAAGTCTTCTCCAGAAATGCCTTCTTCAGCAGAGCCTCCGTCTTCTGTCTGTGCATACGTCGCCATTGACCTTAGCACGAGCTGGGAGAATGATGACGCAGTCAACGCAGAAAAGACAACGTCATTTGCATAATGGAAATGAGTAAAGTCCATACCAAATGTTGTTTGGTTTTGTTTTTGGAACTTGCCCAAGTGTTGGGTTCTTCTTCACTTGATAACATTTGCTTTGCACATATATTTAAATTTTGTAGACAAATCGAACGAACGCGGCTTTCATGCGGTTTGGCCGGTTTCGCTTGGGTTCAATAGCCCACAGCGTAGAGAGAAGATATGTTAGTTAGTGTTGAGTCATGGTGCGGCTAAAAAGAAACTTCTTTTCTTTCGACTTTTGTTTTCATAAAATTGACACACTAAAAATCTCCCTAAAACACAAGACGTGTTGTTTTACTTTTGGCCATCTTTTGTGTATGCTGCATCATAAAAAATAATGTGAATTTCGCTCCGCGTGAAAGCCATAAAAATGTATGCAAACAGAGATATTAATCAGTTACCTGTAAGTGCGGGCTAAGCAGGCGGACAAGGAGAGCGACTGCTGCTTAAATGAAGATCACCCATTAGGAATTTAAAATCGAGTGCTAATAGGGTCGTAAACAATTTTATACTTCTATGTGTTTTGAAGTTGGGTTTATCAAAGCGTAACTGCTTTTTGAAGTGGAGTTAAGCAGCCAAGCTTATCATTTTCTATTCTGTGTGTCTTAAATGGGCTTAAGAAACAATTTACGCTATTGCGATTTGGCTTGTAGGGAAAATTAGTTTGTTTTTTTAACGGCAAACCCACTAACCCTTTAAGAAGTTTTGTAGAAGCGTAAGGTTCGCAATTATGAACCCGTCGTAAAGCAAAGGGTTCTGTACGAGGTATCAAGAATTTAAATCGAATCGTATCTTAACTTATTGGAGACTAAATATGTACCTTTGCGGCGCTATTTTCGGTGAATATGGATGATTTCTAAGGAAACAAGATAATTGAACGGGATGTGTGAAACCAGAAATAGGGTAACATCTCTGCAATAGCTAATTTCTTTAAAAAAAAAGGCGAGTTTATTGTTCCTTCTGAGTAATACAACTTACAAAAAATACGAATATCTAATAATTATTTTTTTTTTAGTCACCTTAAGCCAAGGTGGGTTATTCAATAACAGTAAAACATTCAAAAGCAAACTTCGTTTTTTATACTTTGTACCAAAGGTACATAGAGTACCTATATTTAGTTTGTGCAAAAGAATGTAACAGGGGGAAGGAATCATTTCCGACCCTATAAAGTATATATATATTATTGATCAGCATCAACCGCCGAGTCGATATAGACATGTGCGTCCGTCCGTCCGTCCGTCCGTCCGTATGAACAAACATATCTCAAAGGTGGTAAGAGATAGAGGTTTGACATGTATGGGGCAAATGCTCCTCATTCTTGCAGGCAGATCAAGACTATTTTAAATTTTTGCCCCTCCCGTCACCGCAATATTGAAAAAACGTCATATCTTCCACGGTTTGTAGATAGGTTTGTCTACTTCGCTCATACCCATTCACTCACTTAATTTTTTTTTTTTCTTTTTTGAAAAAATAATTTAAATGTAGAAATTTTCTTTTATATTGGCTCAGTTGCAATTAAAAATACTTTAAAACCCGCGCCTTCTTACGCTCCCACCGCTTACGGCTTGACTCCTTTCTTTAGCTGAAGTATTAATGTGCGCTTCGCGTTACTAAGCACACACACGCCGCGAAGCTTTTGTTTCCCCCCTCTCCTACCATGACTACCCACTCTCGTTTTAACGTTCAATCGCCAACCTTTTCTACTGAATAGTCTTATTAATTCATCGATAATTCTCATCTTCATCTCTTCTCACCTATTGACTTATTCGCGTAACTGTTGCGAATACCTCTGTTACACTCTCACGCTTCAACTTTTTTCAACCTCGTCAAACTTCTGGGCAAATATAATACACTTTTCAAGTGTATAAAGGATTTTCGGAAGAAATTATGGCCCCTCTTCTTCTTTGACATCCTTTTCCTATATAATTTTTTCTCCACCTCAATATTTTTTTTTTTTCACCTCTTTAGTTTGTAAAAAAAAAAACTTATATCCTTTTTCTTTTTCTTTTATCTTTTTTTTTTCTTTTTTTAATCTTCTTTTTTATCTCTTTACAAAATATGAGCGGTTCTCAAGTTATGAGCAAAAAAGTTCGGAAGTATTGGTCAAAATCGGATGACTATATCTATAGCTATCGGAACTATCGGTCGAAAAGTGGGTTTTATTTAGAAAAATTATTTGTTTTAATGCTGACGTTCGAAAACTCTGATGTATTAAAACATTTGCAAGGGTAGAAAAACTTCGGCAAAGACGAAGTTAGCTTGGCCTTCTCGTTATTGGGTTAACTTGCATGTGTTTAAAGCACTTGTGATTGAACTGTTTAAAATGCCTAGTGCTATTTATCAGTGATTCTTTATTCTGAAAAGTGTGTTATAATTAAAAAGAAGTTTGCAACGCATAGAAGGAATCATCTCCGACCACATAAAGTATATTTATTCTTGATAAGCGTGACGAGCTGAGTCGATTTAGCTTTGTCCGTCCGTTCGTTTGTCTGTCTGTTTCTACGCAAACTAGTCCCTCAATTTTAGAGCTATTGAGCTGAAATTTTGAACAGAATCTTTTTTTGCCGACTGGATCAGATGACTACTTCTTATAGCTGCCATACAAATGATCGGTCGGAAAATGAGTTTTAGTTATAAAATCTGTTTTGTTCTCAATATTACCGCTCTCAAACATGGTCATGGGTAATATTAAATGTTTTTAAGCTGATCTGCGAAGTTTGGTCGAAGTCGTTAACTGTTGAGACAAGCTTTTTTAAGTGTATCAAAGCTTCGGCACAGACGAAGTTAGCCTTGCCTTTCTCGTTTTTTTTTTCAAATCGCGACTCAGTTTTTAGATTGGTTTTCTATTTATTTATTGGTTTGATTTGCGGCTTAGTTCTTGTTTTGGATTTCAGTTATCGATTCTAAGCTCGGATTTTACGAACATCAATTAACAGTGCGGTACAGTTTTGGTGTTTCCTGTATTTACGTTCTTGATAACAATTTATTGAAGGTAATTTCTCGAGCCAAACTTTTTTGAACATAATAGGGTTGTATTCAGTTTCATGGTCCGGTTCAAAAGATCCAAAAAAAACTTAAGCCTATCCGGCTCTAAGGCGGTTTGTTCTGGAACTGATTGCTGCCTTGCAGATGTTTCTATCTGTGATCAAAATTCTAGTTTAGTTCAGGAAATATCACTATGTGACGCACAGGAAAAAATCGACCATTTGAAATTAAAATTGTATGGCCTTTAGAGAGCGACGGGGTTCATATAAAACACGGTGTCCCCGGAGCGTTCTTTGGAGTAAACGGAAAATCCAGAAGTCACACGTTGCTCAGTCAGGCGAATACGTGGTTGCAAAAGGTAAGTTTAGACTTGTTATTTACAATATTGAGCGATATTTGATGTTTTAGGTATCAGTCTAGAGACACAAAATCTCTTTTAAAACGGATAAGATTGTAAGTGAGATCACTTGTACAACGTTCTAAACATTACCGAAATAGGAATTCCATGTAAAAACGGATTTTAAAAAAATCACTTAAATTATTTTTTAAAGCCCCATACGGAGTACGACGAAAAATTCGTTTTTTTACAGTATTTCATATAATTAGAAACACCTTGGCTTTGCTTTGATGTTCATGTGCTGTTAGAAAGTGTTTCTATTTATGTGAAATACTGTAAAAAAACGAATTTTTCGTCGTACTCCGTATGGGGCTTAAGTTGTAAAAAGTCAAAGTCGCTCAAACATTTGTGAAAGTTATCATGAGAAATTTCCAAGTGTTTTTTTTTTCAGTATTAGCAGCATAGAAAATTATATTTCTGAGCAGACTTAGCTATTGGATTCTAATTTCTAATCATCCAATTGTACAAACGGTTCATGCAATACGATTTTCACTTAATTAATTTATAATATTCATCCCTTTTGTGCTAAAACATCTTACACATCTTTCAAAAAAAGTTCTCCTATACCAAATAATTATTTGGATTGTGATTGTTGCGTGATTTCATTTTTTTTCTACAATCGTGGTCACTTCTTAAGCCATTGTTCGTTATTGCTACACATAAATTGTGCGACTATTGTGGGCAATCTGTGATGCGTATTCATATACCGTACTTAATGCGTGTTTCACACCAGGGGGTAGGCCTATCTTGCATTATTACTCTCGCTATGCTCCAGCTTTCTCTGTGCTCTGTCGTTTGCTCATATAAATGTCTTCACGAATTGTTCAGAGACATTTAAATGTCCCTCAGTTTGCCCTTTATGTGATTTTTATATCAAATGTTTTGCGTTAGCTTAACATTTCGTAATTTTCTCAAGCTGTGTACAGTTCATTTCACAATTTCTGCCATTTCTCACAATTAGGATTTTCAATTTATTCCTGTTTGTACAGACTTCCTGCTGAGTCCGTTGCTATTTTTGCTTTTGCATTGGTTACTTTTATTATTGCACATTTTTTGCATCAGACTCTTTATGTGTTTTGTACGACGGAAGAGCTTTGCTAATACAAGCGCAAATCTTTGTGTGATTTGTACGAATTTATTATTTGAAGATTTATTTGTCAGAGGGAATAAAGAAATTAATTGAAATTGATATGATGGTCAACTACCATATGTTATTAAACTAATTGTCAAGATTAAAGTAAGCTGCCAATACGAAGCGTATTAAAATGGTCCATCTGTTTTTAACGCATAGAAGAAAGCATCTGCGACCGCGTAAAGTATATATATTCTTGAACAGAATGACGAGCTGAGAGTTCGTCCGTTCCTATTTTAGTTTGGAGGAAGTCTTTGGAAGCGATGGGAACGAATGGCTCGCAGGGGCCGATCACATTTCTTTTTATACCCTGTACCCATTGAAAATGGGTAAAAGGGGATCATGAAGTTGTGCAAATGTATGTAACAGGGAGAAGGAAGCATTTCCGACCCTATAAAGTATATATATTCTTGATCAGCATCAACAGCCGAGTCGATTTAGCCATGTCCGTCTGTCCGTCCGTCCGTCTGTCTGTATGAACGCGTCGATCTCAGAGACTATAAGAGATAGAGATACAAATTTTTGCATGTAGATAGGTGTCTACCGTACGCAGATCAAGTTTGTTTCAGATTTGCAAAATTGCTCATTACGCATTACGTTTGCTGCTTGCGCCCGCGTGTGTGAGGGCGCGTTTGTGTGTATGTGTGCGTGTGTGTTTGTTTGTGTATGTGTGTGTTTGTCAATTGTACAGGGTATTTTGAAGTCGAGCTAACTCGACTGCAATGGTCTTACTTGTTTACACTGTCACGAGCCGAATGCTAGCCGAGGCTTGTGCTAACTTTCAGTCGGCGGCCAGCGGTCGATGAAGTGGTTCAGAGCTGGGTTGCGACGCTTTATTTTCGCTCTCACATTTTGGACTTACTCTTCTAAACCAACCCCACTTTAAACAAATATAGACTTCTTAGTTCGTAAACCGTTCTGCAAACCAAAGCCATGTTCTTCCGAAAATGTTAAAAAGAAAACACCTCAAATAAAAATTGTTCGGTTTAGTTCATTGGTGGTTTTCAGGACGTACAGCCCTTACCAGTAAATATAGATAATTTCATTTTCTGGAATTTTAAACGTTTTACTTAACTTAGCTATATTGAACTTTCAGTTAAGTTAAGGTTGGTCTTACGACACTTTAATAGAGCGAAATGATTTTTAGCGATGCCGGATTGATGTACACGCTTCGGTACATCTCCTACAATTGTTTTCCGACCTCTTAAGATAGCTGTCATCCGTAGTCCTTCCTTCTTTTCAAAGTTGGAAATTGATTTGTGTGTCTTCTATTTCAACTACTGAATTACTACTACCTTAGCGTTTAAATTATAAGGTTTTTTCGGAAGAGGTCTTTACGACTGAAATCAGAATGAATATTAGTGTACTTCTTTTGGTGAACATACCCTAAAGATGGGCAAGTGGAAATGCATGATACATTATTGACATCGATTTTCGTGTAAACCATCATCGTCCATTCGGCAACATGACAAACCACTGACATGTCCCAAATCCATTATTTGGGCTATCCTTCGATCAAATAGCTTGTATAGCTGCTATACTATGCAGTTGTCCGATTTCGAAAAATCTTAGTGAAATTATGTATAATCAATCATCACACTTATAAATTCGAGGCATGGGAGCGATAGCATAGAAAACCAAATGGTTTTTCTCACTAAAACTACTTTTTCGACAGACCGTTCCTGTGGCAGCTATATGTTATAGCCATCCGATCCGGCCGGTTCCAACAAATGTGCAGCGTATTTGTACCGATAACCTTGTTTAAAGTGCCCTCAACTAATAAAGCTAAGGACCCAATAATACTTTATCAACCGATTGAGAGTCTATAGGTCTATTTAGCTTAAATTGCCTTTTTTCAGGTTTTAAAATGGAACATGCGGTTTGACTTATCAATTGATTTGTTAAAGCCCCCCGCAAAACGTGCTTCACAGTACTTGAGAATCACTTAGAGAGGCAATTGCAAACCATTTGAAGTGCTGCCACGACAAGAGACCTATTGAAATGGAAAATGGAAAAGAAGAGAGAAAAAAATGAGAGACCCTTGTAAATTTGATGAGGATGCGGGGTGTCTTTACCCCGGCACAACGCTTCCGCTTCAGTGGCATATGTGAATGAGTAAACGCACAATTGGGTTTCATTGTGCGGCGGATGGTGACGACAAGACGACCCAAAGATATGGCACTATATAATAATGTGGCTTACATTAACTGACATGCAAACTTAAATCGGATTAACATACAATGAAAGGCCACCGCGCCAAAATTCAATTTCCAACTTTTTGCGCCTTTTGTTATCTGAATTTTGTCTGTTTAGCTTTGACTTTCGTCATCATCAGTCATAAATGTGGCTTAAAACATTTGGTGGGAGGGCATTAACATACAAAAATTAATTTTCGTTATACATTTTAATTGCATGTTATATAATTACTGTCTCCAGCTGGTTTGAGGTCATTTGTTCTAGGCCGTAACAAATTAATTAAGACAAAATGAAGTTAATGGACGTGGAAAGATGTGGCCCAATTGATTACACCAAGAGAGATCTTGCCGAAATGAGGTCATCCAGTCATAAATCCACTTCAATAAAAATCATTAAAAAGCCAAAGAAACAATTAAAAGCCTCTGGTAAACAAGCATATGAGTCCAGATAACCATTATTATTTGCTTTTACTTTCTTTGGCACGAGAAGTTGGCCAGAGAAGGAGGAGGAGGAGTAGAAGAAGGCGGAAATATGAACGGCAAATGAAAAGTAAAAGTCAAATAGAGCGCAACGCCAACAAATGCAAAAAGCCGCCAGACAACCCATAGACAACCATGTATGAGTACGAGCATGTACCACTACTACCAATAACAACAACAACAATTTCAAAGTTACGTACATACTTGGGCTTAAGTAAACCGGCTGTGGGCCGAGATAGAAAAAAAATCAAATTATGTAGAGAGAAAAACAACATATTCGTCGTATACAGACATTAATTTTAGTTTTTTCCTATTTTTGCTGGTACCTGGGTGCGTCGAAGCTGAAATGCTCTTGGTTTGATTTATGATCTGCTAAGGAAAGAGTGCGATTCGTCCATTGAGTAATATTGAATTGGTGTAAAAGTAAAAAAACTGATTATGTAAATAAAACACATTCCATTGTACTGGAGATGGTTCCCATATGGTAAAGTTTATTCATTTTCAAATTCTTAAGAAATAGTTGATAAACAATTTGCTTTCCCCACCTGACTGACCTTCATATAATTATTTTTACCTCTAAACGGTCAATATCGTAACCATCAGTCCATTTAGTAGCTATATTAGAAATATTTAATTGACATTTGTTTCTAAGTTTTTACAATTGGAAAACAACCCAACTATAAAAGTGGTTACGATTTCATGGTAATTTTGTTTCAATTAAAGCGGATTCTGCGCATAGATGGTTTAATATTATTGGCCATGAAAAGCAGTTTCTTAAGTATTTAGCGGTTTTATTACCACGGAGATCCCTTAGCTGCGGACTGCGCTTATGCAATGATCCTTACATGTTTCTTTACCTAGTTGGTCGTAAAGTTTGTTTGACAATATTACTAGTTTTGATCCGCATAGGTATTTTCCCGCAATTTAATAAGTCGTCAGCCGAGTGCCGAGGGTTGGCTCCCAAACTTTGCTTCCCAGCCGATAGCCGGTTAATGGAAGTTATTCGCGTATTTCTTAAGCTCACATCGACAAATTAGTATTTCTTTTATGATGTTAACAGAAATCTTTTGAGTTATCTACTTCTCGTACTCATCAAAATGATTAACTGTTACAAGAGAAGTAACTATACTCGTTAAAATCGCGTAATCATGGTGTAATCACTCGCACAGGTCTCTAATATGCACTTTGATTTGACTAAAAACCAGAGATTAAAACCGTAACCGAAACCGTAACCCGTAACCGCTAAAAACACTTTAAAATTTGAAACCGAAATCGTAACCGTAACCGAAAATAAAATATTTTTAATAACAGTAACCGTATAACCTTTATTTGCATAACCGGTTATCAGTACCGTAACCGTAACAAATATATGTGTTAATTTCGGTTAAAACAGTGTCACATAGCATTGAGAAGAAAAAAAATATTGCTAAGCGTGACCATCCTACATACGCTGTTGATTGATTAAGTTAGGAACCGGGAGGTTCCTGAAACAGCTGTACCCTCGACCAGACTTCATGACCTTGATCCGACTAAACTTTGACGTTTGATTATCGAACAAATTGTAATGATAATTTCGACTTACAGCCATGCTAAAGAATTTTAATGGAGCATTTCGATACAAATTTACATTTTTTGTTCGACGTTGACTCAACCTGTCAATTATTTTAGCTGGCCTTTTTGTTAAAATTTTGGATGGTTCGGTTTGTAATTTTTACAATCCGTTATCATCTTTTTTCACATCTTTTTGTCAAATAAAAGACTAGGTAAATTTTAAGTTTAGCTGGCATATTGCATCTAATTAGCAAATGAGAAATCGATCCTTAGAGGGATTTCATTTGAGTGTGACCAATAGTATGTACGTTCTTTACTTTGCGAATCTTTTGTGATTGAAGTAGTTTCATATCTTTTATTTACAACTTATAGTGTTAAACTTTCAAATAGGCGAAAATAAAGATGGTAATGCTGTATTAGAAATTTGAGCTTAAAACCTTTACTCAATAAATGAGATTATAAATGGAGCAGCATTTGTCTACATGATTTGTCGAAGAGATATTTTATACCTATAACCGTAACCGTAACCGTAACTGAAACTAGAAACGGAATTGGGTTAATAACCGTAACCAGTACCGAAACCGATATCCTACAACCGTAATATAACCGTTACCGGAAAAAAGCAATCAGCCAAAACAGTAACCGTAACCCAAACCGTTATTTGTTTGGGTTTTAATCTCTGCTAAAAACACATTTAAACACACAATTTCAGTTGCCTCTTTTTATATTACTCATGCACGATACTCCAACTTGAGCTTATAGTTCTCCCGGTTTTGAGCAGATGGCAGATTTAATTCAATACAATAGTATCATAGCATTGAAAATCCCCTCCGAGTAAGTAAACATTTCCAAACACAATTTAATCAGGCCTGTTCCAGCTTTCGATTCCGATCAAATCGGAACCCTCCTGAAGACAAAAAGATTCGCCCGACTTCTTTAACCGTCTCTTTGAAATCACAGCTCTTACCAGGAAATGTGAACAGGCCTAAATATAATTCTTTACTTTATAGAACCTCTGGGTCTCTTTAGCATTTTAAATCCAATGGGCTTCCCGCTCTGGAATTTTTTACCACGCAAAATTTTGATAAATTCTGACCAGTTGTCAGCTCGAAACTGTCTACAAGAAAAACGAGGGCGTAAGTTAAAGTCGGCTCTAACCGACTTCGATATAGCCGTTACTCATGAAGAACATGTTTAACAGTGTTCCTGCGTTCCTTAGGGTGACCATCCGAAAAAGTATGCAATATTTTTTTTAGTGTGGGAGGGGGGGTAGCGGTTTACTTGGTTTACTTTTTTGCTCTTAACTTGAGAACCGTTCTCCCGATCTTTATCATTTCTTCGGCAAATCGATTTATTTTGCTAAATACTAACTATCTCTAGAAGGTACAAATTATCTTCAAAACTGTAGGAGATATAACGTTTTTTCTAAATTGCGGGGGCGGGAGATCTACCATCTCTGAGATCTAGGTGTTCATACAGACAGACGGACAGACGGACGGACGGACAGACGGACATGTCTATATCGACTCGGCTGTTGATGCTGATCAAAAAAATATATATACTTTATATGTTCGGAAATGATTCCTTCTGTCTATTACATACATTTGCACGAATTAAGTATACCCTTTTTACTCTACGAGTAACGGGTATAAAAAGCCCGGCATAAGACCATTAAATTATGATAAAAGGGACCTCTGTAGGCATCACCTCATACCCAGTTTTTCAAATGAAGCCTCGGTTCGCGGTTAATAGGTACTTTTGTACTTGCAACACACAAAGACAACAATTTTAACTAAGTTTTTAATGGCTTAAGATAAAATTCTCCAAAATTCAGCAAATGTGGACAGGATCATTGGGAACGACATATTAAAAATTTATTTAATTCGCACAATCGGTTAGGGTACCTCCAGAAGGAGTTAAACATTCACTCTTGAATATCTTTAAAAGCGCATGGTAGATTTTTGTAAAAATCGTTGTTTATTATGGTATAATGAGTTATTGCATGTCCATAAGAGATGGTACTCGACAGCCAAACGACCGCAATATGGAGTATCATTTTTAGCCTAACCCACAAATCAATTCATAGAGGCCATAAACAAGGCCTAAAAATAGACAGATCTGCGTTTTCAGTTTTGCCAAAGAAGCCTTGGTTCGCGGCTTATAGGCATTTGTACCAGCAACTGCCTTAGAACAACATTGACCATTATGAAATTAATTTTCTGAATAGAGTGCTTCATTGCAAGCAAGAGAATAAACAATATCATTAAAAAATGTTTTTAGTGGACCTCCAATAAATGTAACAGTGTTATGATAATTTTCCTTGATATGAAGACTATTGCAATTAATTAGATCTCTGATTGCGGTAAAAAGCACTTCCATAGGTTCAATAAATCGAATGGAGATAAGTAATTGAAACCGTTGAATAATGAAATGCCATAATTGCTGGAAGACATTTTTCGATTTTTAACATTTTTAACTTAATAACATTTGGATTTATGGCAAAGAGAGTAGGTTATCGTACAATTTTTACTGGACAACTTTTAACACATTTTTACAGTCCGTTTGCACACAGTATGATCTGAGAGTCAGTGCGAGAGAGAACAGTAGAGCGCTTATAGTTCGTTTTCAACATTTTTTGAATAGCAGAATATAACAGCCCATTCTCTGACAGTTCGCTATTCATCCGATTTCTGATGTGGGCCCAAATAATATGGAAAAGTGGAACTACTTATTTGGAAAATTGTCAAATACTTTGTGAAAACTTGATTGAGTTCTGGCTCGGAGCGTGCAACAAAGTCTCGCGCCGTAATTTTACTAAAGTTTGGTTTTGATTGCTTATCGGAGAGGGAATCACATAGGTTAAGCTATGCTAATTAACACTGAAACACTTTTGTCAATGAACATGGAAAAAACTAAAACTATTTTGTTTGCTCAAAATGTGTTGGTGGTGGTTGGCTTGCGTTAAATTAACCAAAGAAAGGAAAGAAAAAAAAATAAACCTGGGAAATTTGTAAAATTTTAAATGGGTGACCAAACAAAAGAAGGCAAACAAATAAAATACAACAACAGACAGGCAGAGCTCTCAATGAATGAGGGGAAGAATTGTTGGGGGAAGGGAGCAGGATTGAATTAAGTAGCTGTGGGAGGGTGGGTTTCCTTTCTTCTCTTTTTTTGATAGTGCATTTTGAACGCTTCAATTAGGTGGCAGCAGCAGAAACTAAAACGAATCGGCACGCACAAGCCGCCCCCGCCCTCACCTTTTATAAACCTCCTGGACGGTGTGTGTACGTGATGTGGACAGGGTTTAGCTGGGTTTTTGGGGGAACTCGCTAAGTCTGGCATATTCTCTATTATTCTGTCAAACACAAACACACACAACAACAAACGGCCTGCAAGTCGTGCATTTTATTTGCGGCGTTCTCATTTCGATTTGAATTCGATTTTCTCTACTTTTATTTTGTTTACTTTTGATAACAAACAAGGAGACAGGGAAAAGACACGCTCGGTCCTTTTACCCCTCCCACCAACCCAAAAGTGTTCCAACTATTGTATTTCTTCAGTCTCTCACCCCTTACTGTTTGGTTTGTCCTTCGTTTTTGTGTGCTTTTCGGCCTTTGGCACAATATTATTTTGCAATTTTCTTCTATTATTGTTATTTGTTTATGTATTTTGTATTTACCTGCGTATGTGTCATTGAACACTTAACAAACTAAACAAAAACAAAAAGTTTTTCAACCCATTTTCCACGCTGTTATTTTTACCAACAGAAAGACAGAAATCCCCTCCAACCCCTTCAAAGACTTTTCGTAATTGTTGCCTGGTCATAAAATGCAACGAGTTTGTTTTTGTTTTTATATGTAGTAGTTTTTTTTTGTTTTTGCTGAATGAATTCGATTCCCACGTGGCTGCTTGCTGTTGTTGTTGCTAGTCTTGGCCCAACCACCGCTCACTTGTTGGCATTTTCTTGTATGGGTTAAAGTTTTGCAGAGTTGTTGCTGTTGCTTTTTTGTTACCCTGTAACATTTCAAAATGGGTATGTCACAGGCCCAATTTCTATCTTTACAAATGGCCAAACTAAAATTTTTTCAAAGTGTCAAAAGATGGGGGAAAAAGCCACGGAACTTATGCACGATTTTAGCTGCTCTTTTGAGTATTTTCCAGCAAGCAAATAAATGAAAACATCACAAATCTAGCGTAGAAGATATTTTGTAGTCGTGACACTCGACTGCAGCTGTTTTACTTGTTTTGTATTGTTCGTTAGCTGGTTTAGGCTTGAAAAGTCAAAGTAACTCGGTTTGGTCTCTATTAACTGGCCCCCTTTCCTGCTTTACCGTCCATTCAATGTTTTTTTTTTTTGGTCTTCAACAATTTGTTATACACTTTTTAAGACGAAATTGTTATTGATGAATCGAAATGAGGTTGGTGGGAGAGTTAATTAAGTGTAAATTAAAGCACTAGTTGCTTCTTTCTAGACCAATGTTGTCATATTCTCAAAGCCTTGCGCACTTACTCGTATTGGTTTATTGTGTTTGAAGAGTAATAACAAGAGCAGAAACGTTGCGTAAACTAACAAACTCGCTGAGAGTCATGCACAATAAGGCTCGATTTCCCAATGTCCGGTTAGTCAAACTACGTGGGGTACTATTTACATTTCGGGAACTGGTTAAACTAATGTCAAAAGCTAAAACAAAAAAAAACTTGACAAATAACAGTTGCGAAAAAAAATAAAAACATCACTACAACACATTTGTTTCTTGATCAAAAAAAATCCGATTACTACTGCAATTTTTTTAAATTTTAATATTTTTATATTGTTTAGTATTCCCCATAAACAAAAAAAGTGTTACCGTTCTTCAAATTTCTGTCTATATATTTTTTTGGGGATTTTGAGAAAAAAGTTTCTCCTACTAGGTCAAATACATTGGACTTTTTTTTACATAAAATGAAAGTTACATATAGTATGTGTAGAACATATGTGCCAAGGGATATTTCAATACGACGAGTATTTCCTGAGCTAGAGAGTGTCCAACGTACCCATGTCACGCGCGCTGTTATGTCAAGGCAAACTTTCTAAAAACTTTAAACGCGTTTTTCTCGTAACCATGTTTTCTAACCTTATGTCAAGCACAGGGCTTGTTTTATTTATCCGATTTCCTTCATTAAAAAAATGTTTGAAAGTATATACTTTTTTGTATGTCTTGAACCCAAAATTGGCATGAAAAATTGTTTAGTTATAATTTTTAAACGAGATCAAAGTCAAAAAAAAATTTAGGCAAGCTAACTTCGGCTGGAGCATGATATTTGCCTGCCAGTTTGTTATATAGCAAAACAATTTTGACAATATTTTGAAAACAAAAAAGTTTTTCTCACTAGAACTACTTTTTCGACCGATCGTTTCTATGGCAGCTATATTCTATAGTCATCCGATTTGAATCAAACTTATATAATATAAACTTATATTATATATAATCTTATATAATATTGACCAGAAACAAGTTTGGGAGCGATAGCATTAAAAACAAAAAAGACGTTTTTTCAAAACTATCTTTTGTATGGCAGCTATACTTTATAGTTGTCCGATTTTCATAAAACTTGGTGAAATTATGTGAAGGCATAGAAAACATATAAATACGAGATTTGGGGACGATTGCGTTAAAGACAAATAGGTTTTTCTCACTAGAACTACTTTTTCGACCGATCGTTTGTATGGCAGCTATACGATATACTATATATATATCGGATATAGTCATCCGATACGGCCGACTCCGACAAATGTACTGCGCATTTGTACCAAAAGACTTCGTGCAAAGTTTGGTTAAGATAGATTTTAAACTGACGGAGGAGATAGCATAGAAACAGACGGACATGGCTATATCAACTCAGCTCGTCATGCTGATCAAGAATATATATACTTTATGTGGTCGGAGATGCTTCCTTCTATGCTTTACAAACATCTTTCATTTATTTATTTATTTATTTAGTCGACAAAAAAAGGCTGTCAACTCAATTATACATACGTTATAAAAAAGCCTTATTGACTAAGAAAGCCTAACAAAGAAAAACTAACAAAATTACAAAATAACTAATAACGACTCCGACTCGATGGGGGAGTTTTATTTGCCCGTCCGGCCAGCTATGCCCCGATTCACAGCCAACTGTAGTCAGAGACGTTATTAGAGCTACCAAAAAACTTTAATGATGTAGAGATAGAGAAGAGGAAAAAAACGATACCAGAATAGAGGCAAAGGAAAAAAATAATAATAAAATTAAAATAAATCAGATTTAAAGAGAAAAAAATTTAGGAGAAAACAATAATAAAAAAAAATACTAACTAAAAGTGAAATTTAAAACTAATTAAAAATACAAAATTTATAAGCTATACTTAAAATAAAATAACTAGAAATCTCTGACCCGGTGGGGGAAGATTTTTTAGCCAGTCCGGCAAGCTATGCCCCTACTCACAGCCAGGAGTGGTCAGAGATTTCCCCTAAGATAATTATAGAACTAAATAAATATACCCTCTCCAAGGGTATAAAAAAAAGGGAAAAAAATTTAAAATTTTTTTTTTTAAACGTTCATGAAATTGGTTTATTTTTACCAAAATTAATTGACGTTAGGTTCAAGACATAGGAAATTTTATAAATATTAATAAATTATATACATTTCTAATTTCAGTTCACTACCAGGGGCCCTAAACCTGACAAAGCAGAAAGATAGAGGTCGACGGGATCCGCCATTTTCAAGCCGACATTTTGAATTTCCTAAATATTGAATAATTTTTTTAATCGTTAATAAACAACGAATCAAAGTCCAAAAGCATAAGTTCGTATGTCTTTTCATTTTCCCGCAATCCATTCTCAAAGTTTGCTTCATTTTCGGAAAAATCCAAAAGAACCTTCCCTTAAGAACGTTATAAAAAAAGATTGATTTGTTTATTTCCAGCTTTTTCAGAGTCTTTCATTTCTAAAAATGTGCTTAAAGATTCCTTCATGTTAAAAATTGCTTGTGGTGGGGATGCTATTTTTTTCACAGCTGTACATTACATTGAAACTGACTGCGTGGCAAAACTATCTTTAATTTGTTTAAAACTTCATAAATTAATATCTTTAAAATATATAAAAGTCTAAGTTTTTCTGAAAACACCGTAATTTAAGTTATGTCTTAGGCAATAAATTGTATATCCTTAAGGGGGGACATCTATGTAAAAATTTTTGAAAATCGAAATTTTTTTGGCTTAAATAATGTTTTAGGGTCTTAAAATTAACATACCTAAAAATTGAGTCCGCCAAAAGTTTCTAAGTGTCAAAATTTTCCATTCTACGGCGAAGCCTCAGCAGACTACACCAAGCGCTTTGACAAATTCTGGCAAAAAATTTTAGATATTGCTACCAATATAGCAACAAGTGTTTTTAACGATGGCCTTATATCAATTTTAAGAACATTTGATGTCATGGACTTGGCAATCGGCTCAAAAAGTTTCAAGTTTTGCCAGGAAGTGGCCCAGTACCGCATTAATAAAGCTGAGCAATCATTGAGCGATGGAGCAAAAAAGGCTCGCTTTGACTTAAAAGCAGCTCGGAAGGAGAATGAAGAGAAGGATATCGATCTAGAAGGCCAATAGTAAGGTGCAGGCATCGCAGAATAAATATACATGAATAATTTACACGATTTTACAGTACTTAAAAGCTAATATTAACCCTCTAATAGGCAAAATCGATAGGGCAATCGCATAGCAGTGATAATTTTTTTTGAGGTAAATATTGGTAAAACAATCTTAATTTAAAACAAAAATGATGAAAATGTTGTCTTGAACGTTCTCCAGGTGAAAAATAGTAAAGGCCGACTCTAGACGGCCTTGCCGGTTTCCATGTAAAATATAAGACAGGTGTATATTTTTGTATCAAACAAATTTTAATAAGAATATTGGGGAAAAAATGCAGTTTGTGTTATTTTCTGTGGTGGTAATCCCAAAAACAATTTTTGTCGACTGTTCCACATAAGTGAAGGTCGCATTTTGAACAAACGACTTGGGATTCGGACTTTTTGGAGAATTTTCACTTTTTTTCCCTCTTCTATCCCACCCATTTTGGAAAATGTCCTTCTCCATCAAACCGAACATCAGCAACTTGATGAGAAGCTCTTTTTCCAAGCTTTGGTGAGTGTGGTGGCACAGGCCGACCTACAGGTTGTTTTTTCCTATGAGAAACAAGTGCGGTAGCAACTTCCTCACGGATCTGTGGAAGCTGTAAAAGCGGATATTCTTAATATTATATTCTGGGACTTAGCTCGAATATGATATCGCCCCATAAGCCCGTATTTTAGATCGACCCCACCCATGTGGGCATTATATTCTTGGATAATTTGAGGGCAGTTGATTTCGATGAATCTCTTTTGCTTTCTATCAAATCGAGCTTCTTTCGCTGTTTGTTTATCAGGCTCTATCGAAAGGTTCAATACCGACATAAATTGATACCAGGCGAACACACTTGTTATCTTTCCATAAAACAGTGTTTAGATTAACTCCTTGAATTGCGGTCATGTACTCTATGGAACTCTACGGTCGGCAATTTACATCCTGGTAAAAGATTAGCTATAAGAACAAAGGAATGTCCATTATTTATGATTCACAAACACAACTTAAACATCTCACTGTGCCCAAACTGTAAATTCCTCTGGCTCGTAAATAGACCAACAGTGGCTGCGATGTGTAGAAGTTATTAAAGTAGATGATGTGGTGAACAAAGTAAGGGATGGTTTCGATAGTTTAACAACAACATTTGATATGGCTCCAAGATCAGGTGCGTCAGGTATGATTACATTGTCGCCGGCACCATTGTAGACTTCAAAACGATATGGGAAACCGTTGGTATCGCAAGGCACCAACAATTTCACCCCCGACTTGTGAGGTTTTTAGGCATATATTGTCGAAGATGGTGTTTCGTCTTTGCACTGCACATCTGTTCATCGACACAAAGTCTAGCCGTTTTTGGGATTGAATCAAATTGGCTGTTGAGTTGGTTGGACAGTGTACGGATGCGAAACAATGGATCATAGCCTTGCTCCCATTTTCTCTTTCTTTGCGATTCATCTCGGAAACATAAAAATTTCTTGATCATCAGAAATCTTATTGATGGCTTACACTTTTGAATAGGAGCAAATGCATTTTTGCCCTAATAGATATTTATGTTGGGATATTTATACACCGACATGTACATCATTATTTCAATATGGATACATTCCTCTATTGCCTGCTCATCATGCTGCGAGAGCGGATTTGAGTTCCTAGGCTCTATGTTGTCCATTACAAAGTCCTCGTCCATGATAATATCATCTCTACTGAAATCTTCATCTCCACTTTCAACTGAACTGATGAAGCGAGTAACTCTTCATCCGACAATGCATCCAATATTAAATTTTTTTTTAAAAAAAAACGCTTCGGATTTTCCAACTGTCTTATAAATAATATACAAATTACAAATTTCTGCTGTAACCAATCAAGTCACAAATAACAAACAATAAGCGATTCGAAGACACTTTGTTACATGCAAACCGGCAAGACCGTCTAAAGACGGTCATCATATTTTTGATTAAAATGCACACTTGGAATATTTTTTACACTTTAACTTTAACACACATCTCATCTTAAATATATTCACTACTCGCGGTAAAATTATGAAGTCAATCACTTATCTCAAAAGATGTTTTTTCGACGACTGAAAAATTTTGATTTTCCGCAATAATTTGTTGTGCTGTTTTGGTCATTCCTTGCACTTGACTGATGACTGCACTTAAACGCGTGGTTGAAATTTTATCAAATATATATCAAAATGTAAAGCAAAGAATTTGGCAAAAAAGAAACAACGGATTAATATCTGGAGGCCGTAAAGTGGAGGCCGTCAGCAGACGGCCTTGCCCGTTAGAGGGTTAACCGATCGATCTGAAATTTTGACAGTAAATCGGAATTACTTATGCTTACTTTTTTTTAAACAATTTTTTCACTCACCATTTCGCCAAAAATCAGAATATCAAAAAAATCCTACGAGGATCAATAGCCATAGGTATTTCCGGTTTACTGACAAAATTTCAGATCGATCGGTTAAGATTTGCTCGAGTTATGTGTCCGGTCACGGAAAAATAGAGTCTACGGAAAAATGATACACGACCGCCATTTTGTTTTTGATACAAGAAAATCGAAAAAAAATTCGAGTATATGTACCACACTATAATACCTCATTCACAAATTTCCGATTGGCCCTTCCATTTGGCCAAAAAAAAATTCTGAAAATCCACTTTTTTTTTGAGCTACTTAGATGTCGCCCCTAAGAGCTATAACATGGTGGTTAACACTGTGAAAAAATTACACATAAAATTTCGCAAAAATTTAAGTAGCTGTTACTATTCAATTATTAACCAATTTGTAAAATTTTGATTTAAGTAGATACAGCTTTTCACCAATATAAACTTGAGACCTGTCCGATAATCCAAACCTGAGAAATCCCGTTTTTAAGAAAACCTTTTTTTTTTATTTTAACGGTTTTTTAAACCGTTCGATTTGAAAAGAATTACATATGGACATTTCCATGACGTTGAACAGGACAATCGTACGCTCTTAAACTTTCAAAAAAGTCAAAATAAAACGGATTTTTAATATCACAATAGGCTTTCAATAGCCCTACAATTTATGCAAAGATCGATTTTGAAAAAATTGTTGGCTTCAAGATAATCGCAAAAAAACATGACGTTCGCACGGGACAAAAATAGAAGTGGTTTTCGCGGGAAACCATTCAAACGCCGATTTCAGCGAATCCTGAGGCAATATATTAATGCGATAAATTTTAGAATGTAGTGCATTAATGTCTCTTCAAAATGGTTTTAATTTCACCCAAAAATAATTTACAGTTTTTTTCAAAATGTAAGCTTAAGCATTTTCGCACGGGACAGTTTTTTCCATCAATATATTTATGGGGTTTCTGCTATAATGCGAAGCAAAAACTTACAGTTAATTTTGTTTGCATTGACATAGTTTCTCATGCTTTCTTATGCATTCATGTGTACCCCTTTGTACCATCAGATAGGTTTTAGATAGCGAAACTACAAGTAATCTAAAGTCACTTTTTTCCAAAAAATTAAGCAAGTTTAATGTCAAAATGAGTACAATTGCGCTAGCATGGCCGTAAAACCGAATATATCCAATTGGGTTATTAGTAAATGTAAGATTAGCTTACATTAGTTTAATTTGGCTGTTTCCCTATAAAAATTCGATAACATATACCTATTGTTTTGACCACTTTTAATTTTTTGGCCCAGGTTGACCTTTTGGTGGAAATGCCCATATGTTGGTTGAACTAATGTTTGGGGATGCATCAATCTCAAGGTGTCACATGACTATCTTGGATTATGATTAGGTCCATGATTACGCGTGTCGTGTGGCACCGTCATATTGATACATTTATGGTTTCTTTTAGATAGCAAAGTTTCTTCTTTCTTCTGCGTCTGAGAGACGCAGAAGTGTCGAAAAATAAATCTCAGAGTAATGGGGGCAAGGGCGTGCCCAATGCTGATCTAGACTAACACTGGCAGGTTGCCAGATCTGGCAGTATTCGATTCCCGATAGATTTCTTTGAACATATAGTGCATCAGTAGTTTGGCATTGCTTTTAACAGGCGTTTACACATATATGTATGCATCTGACTCCTAAAAATATGTGTGTGTGAGTGCATAAGTCTTTTGATTTACTAATAGATTGCAATAGACTTGTAATAGATTTGCGATTTCCATTTGTAAATTTTACTTTTCTCGTTTTGTTCAATCTCAATTTAAAATCAATATGTTTCAATAATATTTGTAAGTGGTTCAGCTCAATTATTAAACAAAAAATTCAACTCTCACGTAATCGAACACTACATCGATTAGTGACAATTTTACATTGTCCATTTAATTGTTATAACCAACAATTAAGCAGAAAATAAAAATAAAAAAGCAAGCAAATATGTGGCAATTAACAGAGGTTTACGACAACAACAAATCACTTGGCCCCCATGAACAACAATTTAGTAACTGTTAAATGTATTTCTTATTGTGCATCAGATAAAGTTTTGACAAAACTTTCTTTTTCCTTCTAAGTGAACGGAATTTTCCCTTAGCAACTTCGTTTGTATTAATTAATTGACTAACCCCCAAGTTGGCCCTCACAAAAACACCATAGAGGAAGCCTCTTTAGAACTCTTATCATATCATTTCGTTAAACCAGAGAGGAGATTGTGACGCAAAAAAAAAAAACCAAAACAAAACTCTAAGTGGCCAGATGGTAATCAAGTAGTCGACTATTTGGTGTCTTCATGTTTGTTCGTACTTTGATGAGTCTACAAACATTAATCCATTAAAATTATTTTGAAATAGCGAAGCTCTGTCGAAATAGAATTCTGCACAACAAAAATTTAATGTTCATAACATAAAGCATGCAACCCCGCAAGAGCCTGTCTGTTCTGTTGTGTTTTAACGATGTTGAGAGCCTGCATGATAAATTAAAGAAAAGAGAACTCAATTTAAATTTCCCTTAACAACATTTGTGAGTTTTAATTTAGAAAATTGAGTTGCATTATACGATGGATGGCAACATTATTATCAGTTCATTTATGTTTCAGAAATAGAGAACATCGAAGTCGGATCATCGAAATTCACTTTCGCCAAAAATCTACCTGTTCTCAAAAGATCAGAAAGATCCGACAAAAAACAGCGAAGATATGCAGCAGAATACAGCACCGACTCCAGCTACGGCTCCGATTCCAGATCCATTTGGGATCCATTGTTTTTTATATTCTTTAGACGTAATCTAATATTAATCTAATATTAAATGTATTTTATTTTTCGGTCCAAATGGATACTGAAATTATCTAATGAATCACCAACAAATGTGATTTTTTTCTCTGCAGCTAATTATTAGCTAATTCGAGTGTTTGTGTTCAATACAAGACAATAAATTGTGAATTAAAAAAAAACATATTTAAATCGTGTCTCAAATTTTATTTATTAACGTTTTTATGAAAATCAAGGGTCTAAGCCTTAAGCTTGCATACAGTCAAATTATATGTCACATTTCTTTGTTAATTTAAATCAAGGATGCAAGCCAAAGAAATTCTGGAAATGGTTCTATCCTGGTGTTCGAATCAGCTGAAAACTGTAGGGATCGGTGCTCGGAGCTTAACCTTCTATGTACATAAGTAAATGGATTTGTTTTGCTAACTTAAAACTTGACTATGAATTGAATCAATACTAATGTGTGTGTAAGGGGCTATCTCCGCAAAGCGTGAACCGAATTGGATGAGTTTTTTTTTAATGATAGCCAGAGTATGTGGCATGGTTTTTATAAAAAAGCCCTAAACTACTTTTATATACCCGTTACACATGAAAAGACAAATTTAACATCGTTCCTGCGTTCCTGAGGGGTGAACATCTGAAAAATATGCAACATTTCTTTAACTCCGCTATTTATTATCCGATCTTGACGTAAATTTCAGGGACTATAGTTATTGCTAATAGAAATTTAAGTTTTAACTTTGAACTCAATATCGTTAAAAATGTGGCAGTTATTCAACATTTTATTATTGTGGGGGAATTTGAACACACGAATTTGTTCGACGAATTTTTTCTGTTCGCCGAAATTTTCGTCGTTAGTGGAGGTGTTCGTGACAGATTTTTGTGTTCGACGTTTGAATTTGAATCGCCATCTAGGCGATGATAGAGTTAGTTTCAGCTACCATATTTTCATGTTAACTAGTTGTGATTTTTTAGAAAATGATTTTCGTGAGAAATGTTCGCCTGGTTAGTGGGCAAATGAATTCATGTTCGACGCATTTGATCATCGGACAAATTCGTGTGTGGATGGCTGGCTTTAGTAAGCAGAGAAGCGCGCAGGTCTGCTAGTTGAATAAAACTTCGAAATAATAATGCTTATTTTTCTAATAGATTTTTAAGGTCTAACAAATTACAAATTTTAAAATTTTTGAAAGTTCAGTTGTGGATTCACTTCAATGGACCCAAAAAGCCCATTCGATCCGGGTTTCGCTTGCTTTAAATAGCAGTTTTTGGCTTTAATAAATAAAAATATTTTTGTTTAATTTCTACTCCTTTTTTTGTTGACCTTTTCATAGCAAATTACGAATCAAAGCTGTAAACTTGAATTACCATTACCATTACCATTTTTTACATAATTGAAAACAATTCCTGATTACCATTTTTCAATAATCGTAATTGTAACCTGGAATTACGATTATTCAGTGAATATTCCAAAATTTAATTTCTTTTACAATTACTTAGATAATTGTAGCTGTAAAGGGTGATTATTGAGTAATTGTGCTTGAAATGTTGAATTATTCATGAATTTTAAGGTGTCAAATAAAACTACTTAAGCCCAAGAATCAATTTCATGGTTTATATAACATGTTCTTGTGTAAAAATACAATAAAAAGATTAGTTCATATTACCAAAGATTTATTTATATTATAGATGACGCATGTGAAACTAAAAACGAGTCTTTTTGGGAGCTGACATTGGATGCAAATCTTTGCATATCGCTGCCTTTACGAGGATGCGTATACTGAAACTTAGCTATACGTTTTCTAAATTAGCTATTCTGCTAAGAGCAAAAATTTATAGATAATTTAGATGACACATGTGACGCAAATAACGATTTTTATTGGGAGCTGACATTGGATCCCAAAAAAAAAAAACATTGTATGAGATGCGGTATCTATGTATGTATTGTCTTTGATATTACCCATTAAATTCAAGTTGGCCTTTATGACAACTAATTTTTCAAACGAAAAATCGGAAATGGCATTAGGTCTTGAGTCGTTAGTAACATTTGCTTGAACATAGGCTATATAACTCTTATACCGCGAATTGATTGGCAAATTTTTCGTATGATCTAAGATTATAATGAAGATTTGATGGTTGGGAAAATAGACGGATAAATAAGAGTTATAGATCGAACGTTTAAAAGAATCGCGAAATTTTCAATTTTTCATATGACTAAATATTATTATGAAGATTTAGGGGATAGTACAAGTTGCGTCGTCTTGGTACCTGGACACCGCAACAAGAAGTCATCAAATTGCAAAAAGATTTTTGTTACCCTACTGGTTTCGTCGAAATCATAGGAATTACGTTTGGGGATTATCAGCCATGCTCCCATTTTCACTTTCGCAAAACTTTTGCGACTTCAACCCGGTTTTTGGACCAATTTTGAACTCTAAATCGCAAAATTTTTACGAAAGCGAAAATGGGAGCATGGCTGTATATGTTCTCTTGAGTCCATTGTATTTCTATGTCAAAAAATTGTTGCTATTAGCGTCATCAAAATCAGGTAGTCTTCCAAATATTGAACATCTATATATCCATAATTCAATTAAATGATTGCTATTATAAGCTTGGGTTTTGTTACCTTGATCAGCAAACAATTACATTTGGTCTTTTCCAAACGTGATTTGTAAAAAATCATCAATCAATTATCTAAGTAATTGTAAAAGTAAGTAAATTTTGAAATATTCACTGAATAATCATAATTCCACGTTACAATTACGAAAAAATTGTGTTAATAGTAATGAAAAGAAATAAAATACAGGAAGTAATGAATACATTACAGCTCTTTGTATATTAAACATACATTTTGGTTTGTAATCGAAAAAAGTTTTCGCACTAACAGCCGTGCTCCCGTTAATACTAAGCTAAAGCTTCGAACTCAAACTAAAATTTGCGTTCCTTAGCTTCGGAAAGCACATGGCGCCGCTAACTTGACAGCCAGAAACAGCTGATTCAATTGCATTGCTCAGGAGCAGAAACTATGGTTGGAAATTTTTCCGACAGCTACCTGTCGAAATGTTAGCAGCAAAACATCAATCGACTAAGTTTGCCGCCCTGATCATGAATATATACAGTTTATATAGACGGAAATTAATATTTACATTCATTGCAAACTTCTGGGCAAAATTATCGGCCCTGTTCCGACTTCAATGATCCGAAATTTATGAGGGAAATGATTTTAATGGTAAAGTCTATTTCCCGACCTAAGTCCCATTTCCGGAAGCTGATGTTTTCAATACTACTACATTCTGCCCGGTTCAATTTCGACACTAAACCTGGTTGGGAGCTTTGATTAAACAGTGTAGTTCTGTTCGAATGTGAAAAAGTACAAAAATTGATTTGTTAGTATGAAAACTTTGGCAAATGAGCTTTAAAAGGCGGCACGAAAATTTTAATTATCAACTTGTCTCATTCTGTACTTAAATTTAATATACTCTTTTTGCTTTTCATTTGATTAGACTAATAGGCTCGTGGTCTTGACAACACAATGTGCTGCGCTTCCTCTTTTACTCTATCTGCATCTGTTATCGCTTATTTATTAGCAAACATTTTTCAAATAAAATTATGAAAGTTCGTTATGGTTGTTGTTGCTCCCATTTAAAGTTAACGAGCCATTTGGCAAGGGCCGCCTTCAATTTGCATTTGTCCAATCAGCCAACCTATTGATAATGCTCCCAATTTCTTCTGTTTAGTTTATTGAGCATTTATGATCATAATGTGTCGCATAAATTAATAAGCCATAACATAAATAAAAATATCAGAAACCAAATATTTGTTTGTTGTGTGTGTGTTTTTTTTTCGGTTGCATCACTGTTTATAGTTATTGATAGATAGGGCCCGGGTGAAATGGCAAGGCGATAAGTGGTCGGCTCACTTTGGAGAAGATGATAGTGATTAATTGCGAGGTCGTGCCGAGTTTATTTTGTTTATAATTATTTGTAATCTAGGGGCATGTGCTTGTTTGGGTTTAATTAAACAAATGTTCTTGAAATTGGAAATTTTTGTTTAGGAACGTAGTTTCGGTTCTGAACTGGTTTTTAGGGCACATGAAAAGAAGTCTGATTAAATACACGGTGCAGTAAATGTTATAAAGTATTTAAATTTCTTTTATTGTTTTCAATTTCACATCTTCTACATAGAGCTATCTGTCACATAAACTAATAAATAGCAGTGTAAAATCGATGACTGGGAGAACAGAAATCGGTCCATAATCAATCAAATTCAATTATTTTCAAATTGAACTATTACATAATTCCAATTCATTCTTTCCGCCAATTCTTACAATCAAATTCTTCATAAAATCCTCAGTTTGTCATGGTAAACCAAAACTGGTTTCTTTGCCTCGTTAAAGTTCTCTACACCTTTTTTTTCGGCTGTTTTACAAGCTCCAATTATGGTCTCTCCCCTTTCACTTTACACGCACCTTGAATTTGGTCATTAGTTTTGTGTTTTGTATGTTTTTGAAATGCTAATGAAATGCAGTTGAACTCATTTTGCTTCTGTCTGTGTATGTCAGATCGATCGTGAAACACTTCAAGAGACTGAAACATAAAGAATAATACAAAAAAAATAATTACAAGTCAAACGCTGCTGCTGTTGCGGCTGCTCCACGCGTCGTCGCAAGACTCTTAAGGTCAAACAATTTTTCATGCAACACCTTGAGAAGCGGCTGCCAACAAATCCACAGAGGTGCGGGCCAGGCCAGGCCTCTTCAAAAAGAAACCAGTTTTCTATGAGGCCCCCCCCCGCACATTATGGATAATGAGTATGGAATAATTGCTTGGGTCCAAGTGTAAGAGTTGAGGTAGGAGTATGTTGATGGCCGTTCGCCGACGTTGCCGTCATCGTAGCGCGGGTGCCTTGGTAATTGTCCGGAAAGTAACGTTGACGTTAGCGGCTATTTGCAATTATAAGGTTCTCTGTGTACTCAAAACGGGATCCCCTGCGTGTTTATGGGTGTGTGTGGAGGTGGAGGTGAGCACATATTGGTGGTACCGTCGCTCAACCGGTAGCTCCTAGCACGCAATGTGTAACATTAAGTTAAGAATAGCAAATAATAACAACTCAAGAAAAGCAAAAGTTGAGAAACGCTTCAAAATTAGCGAAATTTTGTTAAACAAAATGACTGAATTTCATGAAATTTGTATGATGAAAAAGTTTCCCCACAGATAAAAAAATTTATTTTATAAACAACTTTTGCCCTATGTGCAATAAAAGTGATAAAAATATTGAAAGAAAGATTAAAAACCACAACAAAAGATAGTTCTTCCGAGAAATTTAGTGCATAGACATATAAACTAGCACGTTTAGGGTTTTATTGTAAAATTATAAACAAAATATATATTTATATGTTGTTATGGGTAGCCCATACACACTGGATTGCATTTCGGTTAAGTACGAGTAAGGTAAATTACACCCAAAAGTATGCAGTATTTTCCTAAATGTCTAAATGTAGGTTTAGACTGATTCTTATGGATTCAAGAAAAAGAACTCGAACAAGAATTTTTAGAAACTAGACCGTTTTGGAGTCGAAATCTCCCGGTTTTAATAAGTCCAAGCGGAACCTGAATCGAAGAACAAACAATCTTAAAAATAAATTAGTGTTAAACCTAAATGGGCTTGTTAGAGTACTGAGCTGAACTGAACTGGTATCACAACTTACAAAAGTTTATTTTTATGTGGAACTTCACATGAATAGAAACACCTTTGAAAAAAAAACTATCAAAATGCCACTGAGCAAAAAGCCTAAAAATGTGAGCGTCAAGTCTTTAGCTCGTATGCACATCCAAAAAATCTATAAAAATGCAACAGATCTAGAGAAAATGTATTTTTACTGACCAAAACTGAACTAATCTAAACTAGCTCGGTTCAAAAAAATTCTTCTTTCCTATTTATGCAAGTTTTGAATATTCCCAAAGTAAAAGTACCTTCACAATGTTTTTTTTTGTTATTGTAAAAACTGTTTTGTGCTCTTGAACAGCATGTGTATGATGTTCGAATCTGTTTCTAGGTTCACCGAACTTATGAACTCCCCCCGTGTACCCTTAAAATTTTACTCTATTGAACACCTCCCGAAACTTGCAGATCTAAAAAGCCAAATCGCAAGGGAATTGGGTCGATTTTAGGTCAAAAGCGATTCGTAGAACACATGGGTTTGACATTTTTTCTACCATCTACTGAAGTATCAGATGAAACTCTGAATTCACAATTACACTATTTTTTGAAAAGTATGTAAATTAAACGCAATTTAACTTCGTTTTCGTGTTCTCAAAATTCAAATAAAATTGATCTCTTGCAAACCACTGGTCAAAACGAAGTCACTCGGCAATTCACACCGAAGCCATGCATCACAGAGTGACACTCTCAAAAGAGTGATAGGTATATTTTTCTGTGCTGTAGATTAGACGAGAACCGGCCACCTATAGCAACCAGGGGCCGAAGTGACTAGTGTTTTTATGCAAACGCGAGCCGAACTATGGATTGTGTGAATCGGCGAAAAACTGAATTGCAAGTAAAACGGCTGTAGTCTGGACAGAACTTTGTTGTTCACCAAAACAAGCACTCTTTTCTGTCCTCTCCATTTGGCCGGCACTGGACTAAACTTATCAGTAAATATAAAAATTCACGCCCAACGCTTCCCAAAGCCGTACATCACTGAGTGTCTGTATTTTTCTGGCCTGCCCTGCACTAGATATATATACCTATATTAGATAGAAACCAAAAGTTCAAGCGAAACGAATATGAGAGAAGCAGACCTTTCCAAATTACTTTTCGTTTTGGCTTGGATTGCCAATTTCTGGACAAATTAAAAATAAAACTCTTTGTAGATCAATTAAGGATCTAAAATCAAATCAAATTTCACTAACAATTTCTAAATTGATCACAGAATAAAGAAAATTACAAATTATGTGCATTAGATTGTATCTGCTCAGTATGAAATTTTTAAACCAAACCAAAAAAAGTCGAGTTTTAACTGGCGCGTTAAAGTTTTTTTTTGAAACCATATTATAAAATATTTATGTTCGAGTTTGAACAATTAAAAGACTACCACAATGTGTTATTTCAAAAGATGACAGCAATTGAAATAAACTAATAATTTTGTTGAAAATATTTGTATTTAATAAACCTGTCATATGAGAAATTTTTTCTAAACTTTAGGGCTTGGTCCTGCACATATCAAATAAAAATGCTGAGACCTACTTTTTCCCATTTTGCCCCTTTTAATTGGACCATTTTAGTAATTTGGCAATTACTTTAAATTTCTCCGATCGCCATTGCTTAGTTACTTACAAAAAAAAAAAATACATTATTTGGCTGTTGCGAGAACACAAAATCAATCAATTCGAAAAGTGGCTGTGAATGTGGAAATAAGAACAAGCCTGATTATTTTCAATATTAATCACAGAAATTGCTTTTCTAAACTTCGAACCTAATTCATTCGACTCAGCTCGGTGGATTTGATCGCTTAGCTCGACGACGATTATTCTGAGCGAACGAAAATCATCTCGTATGAATAAACTCATGCAAAGACGCATATAAAACAGTGGAGCCCATGACTGTGTTTGGTTGTCGTCGCGCTCTGACCTGCAACAACATCATATGTGTCTCTCTTCTCTCTCTCTGTTATGTCTCTGGCGTTGGCCTGAGATGGCTGAGATTTGTTCGATCGAACACACAAGTGTCGCGTCAAAAAATTCTAATTCAACCGTTCGATGCGATTGCAGGTATGAGTTGAGTTTGTTCGATTGAAAATATTTGTTCGGTGAATAAATATGAACAAAAATGTTGGATCAAAAAACTCTGGCACAACCGCTCGATGCGATTGCGGTTTAAGTTGAGTTGAGTTTAGAGTTTTGTGAGATGAATAAATGTGAGTAAGAATTTTTGTGCGTGACGCAATTATGATAAAAGTGATTTTTATAGTTTTCTGCTCGAACCCACGTTTTTCGAACTGGCGACCATGATATCTCCAGTTACCCTGAACCGATTTTGATGATTTAAACTAGTCTAAAATTCATATTTAATAAAAGAAAGTCGTGTTAGTTACACCACTTATAACCAAGAACGGCAGAAAGTTTGGGTGAAGCAATTGGTGGGAGGTAGCTTACGGTACATAAGATATTTTTATATTCGCGGTCATTTTTGTTTTTCATCTCGATCAAGCCAAACTCATTTTCAAAGGTCTATATGAAAATTCAAAACAACTGACCGATCTTCCGGAAAATTCACCCCCATGGGGTGGAAAGTGGGTCAAGGTTGTTTGGGGGCAAAACTTATGTTGCCGCGACTAGCTCCAAACTCATTTTCAAATTTACATATAACAAAACATAAAAAGTGCTTTCAAATTTTGGAATATTTATCCCAAAAGTCGGAAATCGCGGAAAACTGTTGGTATGAAACTTTTTTCGGGGTTATTAGCCGATAAAGTTCAAACTTCATTTGCAAAGATCTATAAGAAAATTCGACCACAACTGCATACCAATCTTCCGAGATGTGTTTGTTCATACGGACGGACGGACGACGGTAGCGGACAGACGGACAAAATGGCTTATCGACTCGGCTGTTGATGCTATATAATACTGACAGGTCGGAAAGATTCCTCTTCCGGTTACTATGCTTTTTTAATAGAATTTAACTATTTTTTTTCACAAAAAATTAATGCATTTGCAGTATGCTTCCTCTGAGTAGAGCTAGAATCTCAGTTATTGTTAAAAAATTTATTAAAGTTTAAACAAAATTTCGCATCAGCCAGGTTGTTCTAAGGAAAGGCATTGTGAGATAGTTCTACAAATTTCTTTGAGTATTGTAGATGCCATTATTATGATGAGTGCCCAAATACCAGGTCTGCCAACTGCAATATTTGAAATTATTAGCCGTGCTTCCGTTTTTACTTTCGTTTTACTTTCGCAGTATTACTGTTCCAAATTCGAAAGTGTTATTTAAGTTTTTTCAGAACCTATAATTCTGTGCAACTGAATTACAAATTCTAATATGAAAACTTAAAAAAACGAATACCGAACTTGTTCTTATACTACCCATATATCTATGGATCAATTTATGTGGATTTATGTTCTTGTGAAATAACCGAATCCAGCACCTAATTCCAGGTTATTGATAAACAGATAACATCTATGTACAAGTATTTACTTTGTATGCATGCCGATAAGATTTTATAGTTAGATAAGATTCGTGGGCTCCTCCCAAGTAACAAATTGAATGGAACTCTCGTATTTTTTTGTATTTTTTTTTGTTCTTCAGAGCAAAGCTTTGGGTAAATGGCCAGACAAGTTAATTTATTTGCCTGCATTAAGAAATCAAGAATGAGAAAAAGACGCATACACACATTCCCCCCCCTGACACCACCTCTTTGGGTAAACGGTATATAAATCACATTAAAAATTAAACAGAGCCAACAAAAGAGAGTCTGAGGGAGACACTTACATTTAGCATCCAAATGATCATCTCTTCTAAGACAACGTCCATGCCGGTGTGGGCACCATTTAAAGCATAATCGACAGGATTATCGAGTTGGCGCTTTTGTGTGGATGTGGATGTGGATGTTGATGATGTTGTTGTTGTTGTTGTGTTGTTGGCCTCAAAAAGGTGAAATAATTCCAAATCTCGTTTACAACAGCAGCGGCACATACGCGGCATTTCGGCAGCGGTGGCTGCTGCTGATGCTGGCAGAGAAAGTTGTTGCTGTTGCTGCTGATTGGAAAGAGCGAGACTTTCGGTTGTTGTTGCCAGGCTGCTGCGTCTTCTTCTATCGGCACTCATTTTGTTGTTGTTTTAAAACACAGATTTTTAGTTTATTTGCTTAACTCTGTTGTTAATGATAATTTTCACTTCTTCACTCTCACACACAAACAGAAATTCCACTTTTATTTAGACCCTGATTGTCGGAGCTTTCGTTTTGACCACAAAGACACACGAGTGAGAGACCTAAAAAAGAACCAGAACAGGCAAAAACAAAAATATGTAAAAAAGTGGCAGAGGCAGACCTAAGACCTTTCCCCACTGCCTAGTGAGCGTGTGTGTGAGCAAGTTTTATTTAGTGGGCCAAATCTTGTAAGAGGCTAAAATTAAACCAATTTATATGGTTGCTTTGCATGCTATGCTATGCTAAGGAAAGTCACATCAAATATTTTGCTTTTTTGGCCGCTGCGGCCAATCAGTACACACACACACACACACACTCAGGGAGACACTTAAAATGGCAATTTAAATTGACGAAAATTTACGTTTTATTTTTCTTTTATTTTCACGACTTTTTGTTATTGTTGTTTGCGATTTTGCCGCACGAACTGCACGCGACGACTTTTGAATTCAAACTCAACAATCGGGCGCTCATTCAGCATGCTGCCTTCAGTGGTGAGTTAGTCTC
The DNA here is from genome assembly GCA_018904275.1 of Lordiphosa clarofinis. NCBI lineage: Eukaryota > Metazoa > Arthropoda > Insecta > Diptera > Drosophilidae > Lordiphosa > Lordiphosa clarofinis. The sequence continues at coordinate 555,082 of JAEIGQ010000133.1, forward strand.
TCAATAGAGGTGAATATTAAATCAGCTGTTCCACTCAATACGAGGGGGGGAGGGGGCTGCAGCAGGCAGAACAAGCAAAAGCCAATTAAGCAGAAATAAACAAATATCAGCAAAAGTTTTGAATGACTTTGGACAGCAAATGGCTTAATCTGCAAAATAAAGGACGGCTCAAATTTCTGGCTGTCAGCTTCCAGACAAAAAGGGATTAAAAATAATTACAGCAACATGTATATATGTATATGTTTGCATGAAAGTTTGTGTGCTGTTACCAATCTCATTTTCTCCTCCTTCAGCCGCCTGCCTAGGGCAGGCGGCACCGTTATTTAGGTCCATGCAACTTTAGCGTTTGTAGTTTATCTACCAATGTCACCATTTATAAGCATTGTACATGGAACTATATAAATTTATTTAAATTTTTTAAGTTTATGCTTTAATTATATTTGTTAAGCGAATTAAGTGCACTTGTAAACCGTGAAAACCGTGAAAAGAAAAGAGAGAACTGGCGAAAATGACATCGATAAATAGCTATAGCTAAATTTAGCTCTAAAGAATAAAATCTCAAAAATAGTGCAATGCGGTCTTACTAATCGCAGAAAGTAAAATTAATATTTATTTTTTAATAATTCGTTTAATTTCTAGCCAAAATGTCCATGCAAAATGCCAAGCAGATCAATCAAAAGGAATACCTTAAGAAGTATTTATCTGGCGACAAGGAGAAGAAGAAGAAAAGGAAGGAGAAGAAGCACAAAAAGGCGGCAAAAGTGAAAATCATAGACGATGATGCCTACGAGGATGACCAGGGGGAAATGGATGAGGACCTGCTAATGGGTGGAGAAGATGCACCACAAATTGTGGGTGAATACATTGAAACGGATCCCAATGTGCGAAGCAAATGGAGGAACATAGCGGTCAAAGATGAGCCGGAAGAGGGAGAGCGGGCGGAATCGCCGCCAGATCCAGTGCGCGTCAAACAGGAGCCGTTGGAGCAGGAACGCTGGGGTAGAACTGCAAACAAAATGACTACTAAAGGTGAATTTTCTTCTAGCCGCCGGAGTGCAAGTCCTCTGCCAATTAAAATCAAGCAGGAGAAGCTTAGTCCGACCCGGGATAGTCGGACCTGGGATCAAAGTCCGCCACGAAGAGATCATCAAAGCAGGGAAACACATTCTCCCCACAGAAGAGTGCCGAAATTATCTCCTTCCTCTGATCAAAGTCCGCCTCGTAAACGTAGGGACAGCCTAAGCTCGGATCAATCTCCACCGCGTCGCAAAAAGTCTTCAAAGGATCATAGTCCCATCAGGAGAGGGAAAAAGTCAGGCTTAACACACAGGAGCAGATCTTCCTCAGCTAAAAGAGATACAGATCAGTCACCTCGTAGAAGGAGACGTTCCTCGGACCAAAGTCCCTCACGAAAACGTAAGGATCAGTCGCCAAATCGCAGGAAAAGATGTAGCCCGGACCGACAATCACGCACCAGCCGTAAAGATCAAAGTCCGCCACGGAAACGTAAGGATCAGTCGCCTAATCGCAGGAAAAGACGTTCTTCGGATCAAAGTCCGCCCAGAAGAGGAAGAAAATCATCTCCATCCTCCGACCAAAGTCCTCCCAGACGTGCCAGCCGTTCACCCTCGCCACCGCCGTTGCGAAAAAGCCGCTGGACTAAGGCCTCGCCCTCGTTATCACCTCCTCCCACCCACAAACCAAAATCCAGTCGCACCTTAGATGGCAAAACGGCGGGCCTTCAGGACGCTCAATCCCTGAAAAGGGAAACCGATGAGCGACGCCGCCAGGAGCATCATCTTTTCGAGCAAATGTCCACGGAGCTGTCGGGTCGCCATGCTGACGTACAAATGCGCAGCACTGGCCGGCGTGGTCGACGTGCCCGCGAGGCCGCCCAAGAAGATCCGGTCGAGCAGCAACGCAAGGAGTTGCACGAAAAACGTAAAAAGGAGTTGTACGACCGCTGGGGCAAGGGACTCAAACAGCTGGAGGATCACAAGGCGCGTCAAGAGGAAATGGCACATGAGGCGTCCAAGCCGGTGGCACGATACGCCAACGATGAGGATTTGGATCGACATCTAAGGGAACAAGAGCATGCCGATGATCCCATGCTGGCCTATATGCGAGCCAAGCGCCAGAAACGAGAAAAGCAACAAAATCGTCCAGTTATGCCCAAATACGAGGGATCCTTTCCAGAGAATCGCTACGGCATTCCACCCGGTTATCGTTGGGATGGTGTGGACCGTTCCAATGGCTATGAGCAGCGGTGGTTTGATAAGCAAAACGAGCGGCGAGCCGTGCAGGATGAAGCCTACAAATATAGTGTGGAAGATATGTAAATGCAACTTTTAATAAATCCTTTGAATTTCAATTAATCGATCAAATTTTGTTTTAATTGCGCGCCCACTTTATGCGTTCGCCAACACTTCGCACCAAACAGTGGACAACACTGATTTTATTTCTATCGAAATGCAACACTGTGTGTAGAATAGCAAGACAAAAGCAAATGGTTGAAAAGTGTAGGACACTTCACACCTGTGACCTGCTTGTTATAGTTAAAAATCGTTGAAATTGTGGAAATTTATTTAAAATAATTAAGTTCAAAGTGTGTTATCAGCTTATGAGTTCAAAACAAAACGGGTAAGTTCTGATTTAGCACGTTATAGAAACAAATACAAAAGACGCCTTACACAAAGAGAGAAAGAGGGAGAGAGCGAGAACTGGCTTAGGACAGAGTCCACCTATTTTGTTGCTCGTATTTTTTGACCCCGCCCCCGTCTAATTATCATCCAACAACAACAAAGGCAGAAGCAGAGCAGCTGCTACCGCTGCCGCTGCGCTGCCCTTAGCCTTCAAAGAGTTGGTCAGCCGTTGAAAACCTGTTTGTTTGTGATTTTTGTTGTTTGCTGCAATTTTCTTGGCTATATAAAATTGGCGCGAAAACTTTTTCAGCTGCCAAATGCAAAATGTGTGCCAGCACTTGTCTTTGTCTTCGGTGTGTGTGTGGGTAAGCTGCATGCATCTTTCTCGCTCTGTGTGACATACTTCCGCACTTGGAATTCATTCATGGCATTGGAACCCCCCTGTTGGATTCATGGGATTGCAATATGCGGCAATTAACTTCTTATACTCTTACTTATTGAATATTGAATTTTTTTGTGTTCAGTTTGGTAGCAAACCACTAACAATAGTATTGTCTGCCACAACTGTTAAAAGATCTAGATCTACTCATTTATTAAATGGATTTTGCTGCCTCCAAGATCAGGCAGTTTAAATATTTTGTGCCGAATATTTTTTAAAGTTCAATTAAACTAGACATTGAAGGCCCGATTTCTCAATGTACGGTTAGTCAAACTAACCTGTGCACAGTAGGGTTGTGCAGATTTTTTAAACTAGTTCAAATGAACTAGTCTTTAAAATTAACTAAAGAACTAGGTCTTGGTTTTAAACTATAGTTCATTTCTATACCCGTTACTCGTAGAGTAAAAAAGGTACACTAAAGTCGTGCAAATGTATGTAACAGGCAGAAGGAATCATTTCCGACCATATAAAGTATATATATTCTTGATCAGTATCAACAGCCGAGTCGATATAGACATGTCCGTCCGTCCCTCTGTCCGTCTGTATGAACAGCTAGATCTCAGAGATGGTAAGAGATAGAGGTTTGACATGTATGAGACAAATGCTTCTTATACTTGCAGGCAGATCAAGTTTATTTCAAATTTTGGCCACGCCTCCTCCCGCCCCTGCAATTCGGAAAAATCGTTATATCTCCAACAGTTTTGAAGATAGACGTTTCGTACCTTCTAGAGATAGTTAGTAATTAGCAAAATGTTTGCCGAAGAAATGATAAAGATCGGATCAGCGGTTCTCAAGTTATGAGCAAAAAATTAAAAAATAGCTAAATCGACCGTTGCAATATACAAATAAAGGTAAAATCCCTAAAACTTGAGGTCGATTTGATTATTTTTATTTTAATAAAATAAAATGACAAATAAAAATCTTAAAAGTATATTTAAAACGAGAGCGTAAGTTAAAGTCGGCTCTAACCGACTTCGATATACCCGTTACTCATGAAAAAACATGCGAAAAGTATGCAACATTTTCTTAACTCGGCAATTTATCACTTTTTTGCTCATAACTTGAGAACCGCTCATCCGATCTTTATCATTTCTCCAGCAAATCGATTTATTTTGCTAATTACTAACTATTTTTAGAAAGTACGAATCGTCTATCTTCAAAACTGTGGGAGATAAAACGTTTTCTCCAAATTGCGGGGGCGGGAGTGGGCGTGGCCAAAATTTGAAACAAACTTGATCTGCGTGCAGATAAAAGAAGCATTTGTCCCATACATGTCAAACCTCTATCTCTTACCATCTCTGAGATATAGGTGTTCATACAGACAGACGGACGGACGAACGGACAGACGGACAAGTCTATATCGACTCGGCTGTTGATGCTGATCAAGAATATATATACTTTATATGGTCGGAAATGATTCCTTCTGTCTGTTACATACATTTGCACGACTTTAGTGTACCTTTTTTACTCTACGAGTAACGGGTATAAAAATAGAGGCAAGCTAACTTCGGCTCGACCGAAGTTTATATACCCTTGGAGCTTGATATATGCCTGACAGTTTGTATGACTGCTATACTATATAGTTGTCCGATTTCGACAAGCCTTGGTGAAATTATGTGAAATGATTAAAAACTTATAAAAACGAGCGTTGAGAGCGATAGTATTGAAAACAAAAAAGTTTTTCTCACTAAAACTAGTTTTTCGACCGATCGTTCCTATGGCAGCTATATGCTATAGTCATCCGATCCGGCCGGTTCCGACAAATGTGCAGCGTATTTGTACCAAAAGTCTTCGTGCAAAGTTTGGTTAAGATAGCTTTTAAACTGACGGAGGAGAGCATAGAAACAGACGGACAGACGGACATGGCTATATCAACTCAGCTCGTCACGCTGATCAAGAATATATATACTTTATGTGGTCGGAGATGCTTCCTTCTGTGCGTTACAAACATCCGGACAATTTTAATATACCCTCTCCAAGGGTATAAAAATAACGTAAACGCTTTTCCACAGAAAGGTCCCCCGAGATCGAAAAAAATATTTTCTTTAAAAACTATTTCTTTTAACAATACATTAAAAACAAAAATTAAATTAAATACTTTGTATAATGTACTTAAAGTTTTTCTTATTCCTTACTATGTGTATTTCACTGTTAGTTTTTTAATATGTCTTGCTAAATATCGCGTTCTTCATAATGCCAAAGCTTATAAAAAACCGAGAGTGTAAGTTAAAGTCGGTTCTTACCGACTCCCGCTACTCATGAGGATGAACATCCGAAAAGTATGCGACATTTTTTAACTCGGCTATTTTTTATCCGGTCCTTTTTTTTTTGTTTAATGATATTTTTGGCAATATTTGGTACATAGAACTTAATCTTTTTACAAATGGTTAAATTTCAGGGATTATAGTTATCACTAATATAAATTTAAGGGTACTGTATACCTTCAGGTGTCGTTTTTTAAAGGTTTACAAAAAATTAAATTACACAAAATCTATAAGTGATTTTAAGAAGCGGTTTGATCGGTAGGTAATCGGTAAAATTAAATTTAGTAATTTTTGCTGTTGTTGTTGTACCTGCGGTTTTTGTTGTATTTCTGCTCAAAGTTAACCAAAAATTTAAAACATAGGACCATGGTTGCAAACATTTTTTGAGAACGGATGATCTGAATTTAAGACTGAAGACGGGGTTTTGTTAATAATTGATGTAATTCTGGTGTTAACTAGGATATATTGGATCGGTCAATAAATGGCGGAGTTATGGGATTTCAAAGACAAAATTTTGAAAATCGGCTTTTATTCCCACTGTATTGGTCCTAGCTCCGTAATTTGTTGACCTATAAAAATTATCCTAGTTCACACCAAAATGGTAAGTATTATGAGAAATAAAAAAAAAAATTTTAAATCGGTCAACAGATACTCTTAAAATTTTTGCAAGCATTTCGAAAAAGTGGTTCCGAGATAATCGCATTCAAAGTTTTAACATCTGTTTTCGATTAAATAAAAATTATTTTAAATAAATGTTAAAATTGGAGTTGGTGCATTTGGGAGTTAGCTTTCACCGAAAAACGACTATCAAAATCGGTTAAACAGCTCTCCAGAAATTTGTGTCAAAGTGCGTCAAGACATGGTAAAAGAATAAATCTCAAAAAATGTCCAAGTAAAAGGGTCTAGCCCGATAAGGGAGGGGGTGCGGCCTAAAGTCTGGGATTGTGAAATTTCGTTTATAATTGGATAAATAACTTCAAACCAAACTGATCTGGCCCAATGTTGGGTCATTTTGGTGCCATGTCATTGAGATAGCGTCAAAAATCCTTTTTTGTATAAGCTTTTCTTTAAATAGAAATATCTCGGGAACCAGAGTACCTAGAGACATGAAATAAACTGCCAGTGAAAGGGAATTGATCAAAGTTTTCGAAAATTGGAACATTTTTGACATATACTGAAAACATTTTTTGCTATAATTAAAAGAAAACTTGAATGTGATGGTTTTGGCAGTTCGCGTTGGACCGCCACCTTAAAAATTTTCCTGGTATTTCCCCCAACCTTAGAGCCAATTATCAAAAAGTTTGAAAAAAATCGAAGATACGCTTCCTAATGAAAAATTCAAAAATATATATTTGCTTATTTTACTTACTCGTAGTCTTCACTATTTTCGTCTATTACAACATTCGCTTCATCCGCCTCAAAAATTCTTGATAAAATTGCTGCTGGACGGATAATGAGTGATTAGTATCTTGTAATAAATCACACTTGCAGCATGAGAACAACAGCCAGCAGTCCTCTGTCCGTTGGGACAACTGTTTTGTTTGGAATAAAATCGCCGTAGACAGGACTTGCTGTTAATATGCCTCGAGCGAACGTCGAATTTTATTATTAAGGGACTCATTTTAACGAATGAAGCATCAATCGTCCTGTCCTCATTCAGGATTTTTGCTAGGTATGAGACTGCTAGCGACAGTTGGTAAGATCCAGAATATAATACCTTTAGCTCGTCTTCCGTGAGTCTTGGAAATTACAAAAGCGAAGATGTATTCACTTAATACTTAATAAACTTCTTCTTCGGTTGTAACGCTCTTGCTCAACTTCTTCAGACAAAGTACTCGGAGCCATCATACGATTTTTAAAATGAGAAAGTATTCTGCTTCCTAATTCTTTATCTGAGTTCAACCTCTGTCCAAACTTGTTGTTGAGATACACAGCGATTCTGCATAGATCACCAACTTTGTTGAGATATTTGTTGTCCAGGTTGTGATGAAAAAGTTTATATTTTTTAGCAATTGATCCATGAACGGTGATTTTTCGAGACTCATTTGCTTCTTCGGTGTCCAGTTGAGCTTTTTTCCCTTTAAATGTTGGCATCAGAACTCTAAAGCCTTTTCCTTCTGTCTCACCAACGACATCGCGAAAACCCCTATCCACAACGAATATATCATTAGGTCGCAAAAGCCTTATTAAATTAGTGTTGGCAAGAATTTTTTTCATAATCGAAGCATCGTTTTCTTTACCATAAAAGGGACCGCATATGTCAAGAACGAAGCCATTTGTGGTACAAATGGTAAACGGCTTGCATAAATGAGTTTTCTTCTGTCCCGAATATGATTTACGTTGATATAAAAATAAGCGAATATATATTGTTGAATATTTCATAAAGAAGCGTATCTTCGATTTTTTTCAATCTTTTTGATAATTGGCTCTAAGGTTGGGGGAAATACCAGGAAAAGCTTTAAGGTGGCGGTCCAACGCGAACTGCCAAAACCATCACAATCAAGTTTTCTTTTAATTATAGCAAAAAATGTTTTCAGTGTATGTCAAAAATTTTCCAATTTTCGAAAACTTTGATCAATTCTCTTTCACTGGCAATTTATGTCATGCCTCTAGGTACTCTGGTTTCCGAGATATTTCTATTTAAAGAAAAGCTTAAAAAAAAAGGATTTTTGACGCTATCTCAAGGACATGGCACCAAAATGACCCAACATTGGGAAAGATCAGTTTGGTTTGAAGTTATCTATCCAATTATATGCGATATTTCAAAATCCCAGACTTTAGGCCGCACCCCTTACCTTATCGGGCTAGACCCTTTTTGTTAAAAAATTTGTATACTCTGTACCGAAGGTACATAGAGCATAAGTTTGTGCAAAAGTATGCAAAGCTCTATTTACACGAAAATGCTGGAAAGTTTTGTAAAATGTTTATAAGATCCCAATAGAACGTTTAAGCAAATAAAAAAAAATTTAAAAAAAAATTTCTGAAGGTATACAGTACCCTTAAGTTATCAATTAGAACTTGATATCTTAAACAAGTGAGAAAGTCGGTCAAGCCCGACTATGTCATACTCTGTACCAAGAGCTGGAGCTAAATGCAACGATTCTGCTGCGCTCATCTCTAAGTTTCTCTCTCTCTCCCTCTCTCTTTCACTCACACGTTGTTGAATAAAAATGCGGTGTTGGTTGTGTGCGCATGGGAGGGGGTGGGGGAGGGGGAATTTATTTTTGGTCATAACTTGAGAACCGCTCATCCGATCTTTATCATTTCTTCGGCAAATCGATTCATTTTGCTAATTACTAACTATCTCTAAAAGATACGAATCGTCTATCTTCAAAACTGTAGGAGATATAACGTTTTTTCCAAATTGCGGGGGCGGGAGGGGGCGTGGCAAAAATTGAAAATAAACTTGATCTGCCTGCAGCTATAAGAAGCATTTGTTCCATACATGTCAAACCTCTATCTCTTACCATCTCCGAGATCTGTTTGTTCATACGGACGGACGGACGGACGGACGGACAGACAGACGGACAGACGGACATGGCTATATCGACTCGGCTGTTGATGCTGATCAAGAATATATATACTTTATAGGGTCGGAAATGATTCCTTCTTCCTGTTACATACTTTTGCACAAACTTAATATAATCTATTTAACTTCTTTACAGAGTATAAAAATGTGGGAGTTATTAAACACTTTTAATGTGAGGGCGGCGGTGGGCGTGGCCCAAATTTGAATCAAACTTGATCTGCGTGCAGACAAAAGAAGACTACATGTCAAGTTTGGTAGCTCTAGCTCTAGGTGTTCATGCAGACAGAAGGACAGACGGACAAGTCTATACCGATTCAGCTTGATGCTGATCAAGAATATATATATGGGTGATTCCATGAAAAATCGCCCACTGGGATTTTTTCTGGTTCGAAATAATTTTTTTCGTATTCCTTGTAGTAAAATAGTATATACGTATTTTCAGAATTTTGGCGAAATATACTTAATTCGCGGGTGAAGTCGATTTAAAAATTTACACTTTTAAAAAATTTAACTATTTTCAATTGCTTGCTATCCAAAGCCATTGGTAATAAAAATATTTAAAAAATCTGAAAATTAGCATCTGAATCCAAACTTTGAAATAACTCGCACTTAAAAATTTTTAAATTTTTCTTTGGTCTTCAAATCGCGAAAATAAGTAAACAAAAATTAATTGCCGCGAAAGGGATTTTTTTTTGTCTTCATTTTTTTCTCAAAATTTGGTCTTATATCCAGTAATTTACTGTATTAAGCTGTAAATGGGAAATCCAATAGTTCCAGAGTTATGGCCATATTTCATTTATTTAAATTCATTTTTTTTAGAAACTAACAATATTAGATGTTTCGGAATGTGAAATTGTTTTGGTTTTTGAAGATAGTTTTTTTGTGGTTGAATAGAGTGTCCCTTGTATAGTTTTGCATTTCGAAAATTGTAATTTTAATAATTCTGTGGCCGTAGTTAAGTGATTTGTGTTTCTGTGATGTTGGGTAAAAATTCGTTGGCGTATTCATAGATTTCAATGGCAGTGGTAATCTGTTTATCGGTAATAATTTGAAGGATTGACCGTCTAGCCATTCTTCTTAGTGTTTATCCAGCTCCATCGCAAGGCCCTTTACCGTGGGCTGTTGCATCAAAACGACACTCCGCCGACCTGTTAAAATAATTTTTATGATGATAGACTTCACTATATTCGACCACAAAAACATTACCTTCATACTATTAAACATACTGAATCTGATATTGTTACAGAAAATTAATTTAAATAAATGAAAAATGGCCATAACTTTGTCAGTATTGGATTTCCCATTTACAGCTTAATACAGTAAATTACTGGATATAAGACCAAATTTTGAGAAAAAAATGAAGACAAAAAAAAATCCCTTTCGCGGCAATTAATTTTTGTTTACTTATTTTCGCGATTTGAAGACCAAAGAAAAATTTAAAAATTTTTAAGTGCGAGTTATTTCAAAGTTTGGATTCAGATGCTAATTTTCAGATTTTTTAAATATTTTTATTACCAATGGCTTTGGATAGCAAGCAATTGAAAATAGTTAAATTTTTTAAAAGTGTGAATTTTTAAATCGACTTCACCCGCGAATTAAGTATATTTCGCCAAAATTCTGAAAATACGTATATACTATTTTACTACAAGGAATACGAAAAAAATTATTTCGATCCAGAAAAAATCCCAGTGGGCGATTTTTCATGGAATCACCCATCTATATATATGGGACATTCCATATCAACTCGGCCACAAAACTTTTTTATTTCCAAAAAATTTTTAATGGCTATTATTTTGAAGTACTATACATAGATGAAAATACCCCAAAACATTTTTCCCCTACCCTCAATAGTTCTTAAGTTAAACCGGGAACAAACGAAATTTAAAAAAAATCATAACTTTTGAACGGTGTATCGGATTTAGTCGAACTAAAGACGATTTTTTGTTATTTTCTCGTGGGCTTTTCGATAAAAATGTGAGACTTCAGCGAAAGCCATCGAAAGTATTTTTTTCCTTAAAAAAAATCAGTATTTTGTACTTTTCTCCGCGAGGGCCAATCTGTATTTGATCCGAATATTTTTTCTCAGAAAGAGCATATTTTTATGTACATTTCACAATTTATTTCAAGATGGAATCTATGTATAGTACTTCAAAATAATAGCCATTAAAAATTTTTTGGAAATAAAAAAAGTTGGGTGGCCGAGTTGATATGGAATGTCCCATATAAAAAAGTTCAACCTGACTGACTGACTGACTGACTGACTGACTGGTGACCGTCGTACAGCCTAAGCCATAAAAGATAGGAAGATGAGATTTTCACAGTAGTTTTATCTTATGCTGAAAGTGAGTACTAAGAACGGATTTTGTAAAATTCTGTCGGCAAATGTGGAAAATTCGCGGAAAACGGTTGTATGAAACTTTTTTGTTTTTCATCTGATCAAGTTCAAACTCATTTTCAAAGATCTATATGAAAATTCGACAACAAATGCATACCAATCTTCCGGAAAATTCACCCCGCTGGGTGGAAAGTGGGTGGTCAAAGTTGTTTGGGCGAAACTTTACGATTACGATACGATTGGCTTGAAACTCGGTTTGTAAGTATAGAATAGGAAATAGTTTAAAATGTTATATTCCGAAGTTGGAAAATTTGACCCCGACGGTCGAAAAATTCCCGGAAAATTCTGCATAAAAAAAAAATTATTTTTCATCCGATTGGATTGAAACTCGGATTGTAAGGTCAAAATGCGAATTTATTTTGTTTTTAATTTTCCGATGTTGGAAATTCCGATGCTCACTGGGAAGTGAATGGGATGTGGGAGGATGTGAGTGGAAAGTGGGTGGTAAGTGGATGTAAAGTGAGTGGAATGTGGCGGAAAGTGGGAGGGATGTGGGTGGGAAGTGGGTGGAAGTGTGTGGGATGTAGGTGGGAAGTGGGCGGGATGTGGGCGGGAATTGGGTGGGATGTAGGTGGGAAGTGGGTGGGATGGAAATAGGAAGTGGGTGGGATGTGGATGGAATATGGCGGTAAGTGGGAGGGGGGTAGGGGGGCCCGCCCCGGGCGGCAAATTTTTAGGGGCGGCAATTTTTGAGGGCTGTGAGTTTCAGGGGCGGGAAGTTTTTGGGGCGGCAAGTTTTAGGGGCAGCAAATTTCAGGGGCGGTAAATAATTACAAAATGTATATTGATTATTCTCTTAAATTAAGAAATAGTGGTATTTCTGAAAGTGATTTAGACTTTGCTGTCATTTCAATATGGAGAACGTTGCAAGATTCTGCAAGATTTATCATACTTCGCGTCCATCTATTTCGCGATATTTTCCGAATTTTTGGAGCTTACAATTCTATACTGCCATTGAGTTATGTTTCCAAAAAACGTAGTCCAACTCGTCCAATTATATCAGCCTCCAGTAAAAACCTCTGCAGGCACCCTACAAGGAACGTTTTTTTGGAGTAAAAAATTAATTTCGAAACGTATTTGCAATCAAACTAGAAAACCATGTTCGACCTCCAAAACAATTTTTTTTCGGCCCATCGAAGTCAATTTGTATTTAAATTTTGGTTAAGAAGATATGTAAAATACGTTTCCGCGGATTTTGCGCACCTTTATTATACATCCCCAAGAATTTTTTCCAATAATGTTAGCAACTTTTGCAAAATAATACTCCCCTCACAATTAAGGCCTTCGTCATTCCTAATCAAAATCCAGCGTACGTCCCTTTATGTTACAGAGAAGTTTTTGATGGAAAGAATTAGAAAAACTTAACTGTAATTATAGAAAAAAGGTTAAAATTTAGGACTATTTAAGGGGGAAGGGGGGCGGCAAAGTCGACTTCCGCCCCGGGCGGCATAACTACACGGTACGCCACTGGCGGTTGCTAAAACAACCATCGACATCAACTCGCCTTTGATGCGAATTTGGCATAAAGATTTTGCCCTGAAGCCATACAAAGTTCTATTGGTGCAGCAGCTAATGGCAATTGGCCATCCGAATCGTCTACAGTTCGCAAATTGGGCGGTAGATCGTTTGGCCGAGGATGGTCAATTTGACCGAAAAATCATCTTTTCGGATCAAGCAAATTTCCACCTCGATGGTTATGTTAATAAACAAAATTGTCGCATCTAGGGCACCTAAAATCCGCGATTCGTCGTCGATATGCCAATGCACTCACCGCGCGTCACTGTTTCGTGCAGATTTTGGTCTTATACCCGTTACTCGTAGAGTAAAAAGGGTATACTAAAGTCGTGCAAATGTATGTAACAGGCAGAAGGAATCATTTCAGACCATATAAAGTATATATATTCTTGATCACCATTAACAGCCGAGTCGTTATAGACATGTCCGTCTGTCCGTCCGTCCGCCTGTATGAACACCTAGATTTTAGAGATGGTAAGAGATAGAGGATCGACATGTATGAGACAAATGCTTCTTATACTTGCAGATCAAGTTTATTTCAAATTTTGGCCACGCCCCCTCCCTCCCCCGCAATTCGGAAAAAACGTTATATCTCCTACAGTTTTAAAGATAGACTCGTACCTTCTAGAGATAGTTAGTAATTAGCAAAACAAATAAATTTGCCGAAGAAATGATAAGGATCGGATGAGCGGTTCTCAAGTTATAACCAAAAATGTGAAAAATAGCCGATTTAAAAAAGTGTTGCATACTTTTCACATGTTTTTTCATGAGTAACGGGTATATCGAAGTCGGTTGGAGCCGACTTTAACTTGCGCTCTCGTTTATAAATAAATGACATAACCCAATCTTCCCAACAAATGTTCAACCTTTTAAAAATATCGAGCCTTTATTTAACAGCAAAATTAAATTCCAATTTTTAAATGGACCACCCTTTACTACTTAGTATGGGTGCAAGGTAACGCCAAAAGCACGCGGAAACGAATTTAATCTACGAGTTATATGGTTACACTAATGACCACCCTATGTATTTCACAAAGAGGTCCGGAATAACTATCAAGTGTTTCTCACAGACAGAAACACAAAAATAAGAAGCAAATTAGGTTTCTCATCGTGGGTTATTTTATGTGTTGTGTTATTGGTGTTTTCTGTCAGCCGAAAAGTGTTGAGAAAAAAATGTATCTGTCTTTCAATAACACTTTGAAAATAATATATAGGTCCTAAGTCTGTTTGATAACAGTTAAGCTAAGGTCCCATAGGCAAATAATTTGCCCAAATTTTCATAAAAATCTTGATAAATCGGCGATATTAGGCAACTTTTCGGCCATATTTTTTATTAGTATTTGCATATGAAGCCATAGATTCAGTATTAAGTCCTGCAAAATCTGCAAACATAGCTATTTAGCCACATTTTCATAAAAATTTGGGCAAATTATTTGCCTGTGGGACCTTAGCTTAAGAGTATAACAGAAAAACGAAAGTAACTTAAGAGAACTGGAATTTTTCTATTAGTTATGTACAGGGGTGCCACAGAAATCTCTAGAGATTTTGCCGACGGTTGGTTTGTAAATCTCTCGAAAAATTCGTCGGTGCCACAACACTTCGAGAGATTTAATTTTCCTATTAGAAAATCTAGATAGAACAGCAGATGCTCCAATTGAAGTTCCATCTCTGAATACAGGGCTGCATCTCTCGCCGAAAAATTTCCTTTTTCTTTAGTTATGGGCTAATTTGATGTTTAACTGAAATTTTTGGATTGTGTAATATGTTTTATGTTGCATTTTTAAATTAAAGTTTAAATTTAATTCATGTTATCTATTGATATAATGCAAAATTTCAAAATTTTTTGGCGCCAAACATGAGGTATAAATTGCAGCCCTTAATCCGCTGACTGTCAAATAGATGGAGCTGCCATTGTCCAGGGGGAGCCACTCAAAAACAGTTTTAACAAATCTCCTAACAAAACACGGGAGGTTTGAAACCAACCAAATACAATTTCTGTGGCACCTAAGAATTGGAATTCGGTTGGAATTTGGTTGGAAGAGTTTTCTTTGGCACCCCCGGTAATGATAATTTACATTGTGGATTTGATTGAAGACAATGTTTTATATCAACGGTGGGCACTAAATTTAATTTTTGAAGCATTCCAACTACAAAACAGAAGAATCCAACCTTGTCAGATTAAACGAGACACACACTGCATATGTTTTGTTTTTGCAGACATCTGCTTCAGTGCCAAGCGGCTCTCGATCACGCACACTGTACCTGCTGACGCCTGTTGCCAAAAAAATAAATCTTAGATCAATGGGAGCATGGTCATTCATGGTATATATCGCGGCTTAGTATAGTCATAATAATAGTTTTGAAGATATGTGTGATCATTTGTGGTCTTGAAGAGCATTTTCTTAAGGATTAAGCGCGGTTTTATTACCATTTTCCATTGAGATCCCTTAGCTGTGAATCGAGTTTATGCATTGATCCTTGCATGATGTTCCACTTGGTTGAGAGTAGAGTTAGTTTGGTATTGTTACAATTTATGGATCTTTTTGGTATTTTTCAGTGGTTGATGATTGATCTTGATTTGATCTTTATGATTTAGACTGTATTCTTTACCACTGGTCATCCATGGTATTTATTGCGGCTGAATATTGCCATAATTATGGCGATGTAGTTATGTGATATATTAAGGTGTGATATATAAAGCTCGCATTTCTGCGTGAATTTTTTAATGACTGTAAATTGCTTTCGCATTGTTGATTGAGTGTGGTCAAATGAGGTTTTGAAAAGCAGTTTCTTAGGCACTTAGCGGATTTATTACCATGGAGATCCTGCAGCTGTGAACTGCGATTTCGCATTAATCCTTATATGATTTTCCAGCCCTTCCCACGCACAAGCACAAATTTCCTTTACAAATTTCATGTAACGAGCTCTGCTGAGCACTTAGCAATAACCGCAGTAAGGAACTACTTTACAGAATTTAACTTTTGAGGTATTTTTGGCCCTTAGTGTTAAAAATGCCCGTTCTACAGACTTTGATTAAAAAGACACTTATATTTTACACTCTGTTTGAGAGATATTTCAAAGTGTCTTTAAAATAAAAGGGTTATTTTATAACACTTTCACTTTAAGCCCCATACGGAGAACGACGAAAAATTCGTTCCGATACAGTATTTCATATAGTTAGAAACACCTTGGCTTTGCTTTGATGCTCATGTGCTGATAGAAAGTGTTTCTATTTATGTGAAATACTGTAGCGAAACGAATTTTTCGTCGTACTCCGTATGGGGGGCTTTAAGTGAGATATTCCGGACCTCTGACTGCACATAAAAAAAAATCTCGTAGATTCGACTTTGACAGTTTTTTCGAAGCTTCGGCCAGTGTGAATAGACTATAAGTCGTTTGAATCCAAATTAACTCTTTCCGTCCTTGGGGATAAAACTTTCATAGTGAATTCGGATTCCGTAAAAATTCTCCAAAATGTATTTTGAAAATACTGTCTCGGTTTCATCTTTCTAGCTATTAACGTTTAGGTTGGGTGTAGATTAGCAATCAGTCAGTAAGGAGAAACTGTTTTAAACTGGCATACTTTAAAATATCCGCGTATCAAATGAGAACCGAAAATAACTTAAAACGAGAGCCCAAGTTAAAGTCGGCTCTAACCGACTTCGATATACCCGTTACTCATAAAAAAACATGTTTAACGGTGTTCCTGCGTTCTTTAGGGTGAACATCTGAAAAGTATGCAACACTTTTTAACTCAGCTATTTTTCACATTTTTGCTCATAACTTGAGAACCGCTCATCCGATCTTTATGATTTCTTTAGCGAATCGATTTATTTTGCTAATTACTAACTATCTCTAGAAGGTACGAATCGTCTATCTATCTTCAAAACTGTAGGAGATACAACGTTTTTTCTAAATTGCGGGGGCGGGAAAGGGCGTGGCCAAAGTTGAAACAAAATGATCAGCGTGCAGATTAAAGAAGCATTTGTCCCATACATGTCAAACCTCTATCTCTTACCATCTCTGAGATCTAGGTGTTGATACAGACAGACGGACATGTCTATATCGACTCGGCTGTTGATGCTGATCAAGAAAATATATACTTTATATGGTCGGAAATGATTCCTTCTGCCTGTTACATACATTTGCACGACTTTAGTATACCCTTTTTACTCTACGAGTAACGGGTATAAAAACTTATTTTATGACTTACCATAAGTGAAATTTTTTCTAATTCGTACCTACCAGAAATTTAGTGTTGTTTAAAGATAATGTTGAAGCTTGAATCTCCAAATGTGATGAATTTTTGAACTTTTTCATAGAATTCGAATTTAGCTTTTTTTTGGAAAAAAATTTGTTTACTAGTGTAATTTGATTTTTGTAAGGGTATTCAAACATCAGGCAACCAACACACTGCTAACAGTTCTTTGTTATTTTCTGTGGCCCGTTGTTTGGCCATGAAAAAGTGCCTTCAACTTTTCCCTCCCAACTGCTGAAAATATTTGCAAATAGCTTTTGTTCCCAGAGGCATTCTCCATCTGTATGATCTGGATGGCCTCGTAGATCATTGGCATTTGCCGTACACCTTGGCCTCCAACAAATGAAAAACATAAGAAAAACGCACCCCAAAAACAAGGACCATTGTACATTTTAGCATCCCCCAACGATATGTGTGCTTTCTCTCTCTCTCGAAGTTGGCAAGCTCAACCCTTGTCCTTGGTACTTTACTTTTGCTATGAATGTCTTGCCCTGTTGTGGGCTTTATTTTAGGGTGCTTCCAAGGACCCAGTGACATTGTAATGGCTTAGAAATTTACACGCTTGGCATGATGTATTCAGACACGTTTGATCCCCCGCCCCCCATACAGAAACGTGAGGGGTTCAACCCTGAAGTTCGAGTTTTTTAAAGCGTTTTTTAATTCCTTTACATTCAAATTGCCTTTTGTTCTACTTTTTTTTGAATGGGACTTCGTCTCGGGGAATTTTCTACCACGTGGTAACTCTAATGAGTGTTCAGCAGCAGGGGTTGTTAGGTGGTAAAGGAATGCAAAAGTGAACTGGAATTCTAAGACACTTCCAATCAGGAATTAGGGAAATTTTTCTTTAACCTGGCAGGGTGTAACCAACCTGGTTAAACAATACAATTTTCATAATTTTTCCCTCACATCTGCTAAGGGAAAAAAGCGCCCCGCTGGCAAAACCAGAAGGCAAATGTCTTGTAAATCTTCCATCAAACCAGTTTATTTTTTTGTTTTTTGCTAATTTGTGCACACGTGCAAATCCTTAGACAATAGATCCTTTTTGAAGAAAACTGGTTACACCGAAAGAGAAAGTGTTAGGTTCAAAATGCTTGAGGCCATTGACACAGGAAATTAATGTTAATATTTCATCGAAATTTAAAGATTTCTTAAAGAAAATTTCATTTTTTCAGAAGATAATTAGGGTCTTGTTATGACATCCAGTGAGAAATAGAAAGGGGAGACAAGTTCAAAGCATCAAGTGGTGTGGAAGTGGTTGAACCAAATTTTGAGGAAAATAAATGAGAAATTAAAACAAAAGTCAAGAGTCAAAAAAAGGGAAACTAAATTGTTGGAAAATATTGTTCAAAAAAGTTTCTTTAGTTTTAAATTGAATCGCCAAGGGTTCTAGGGACTTGCGAAGTAAGTAATTTAGATTACATCAACGTGGAACATAAGTCTTGTGTGGACAAAATTAACAACAAATTACTTGAAAATTTTACGTTTTTGGTCGGACCTGGTCACTCAACTCGATTAGTAGTGTTTTGTAATAAAAATAAAAATTGCAACTTTTCCCCCATTCCACCAATAGAAATGGAAACTTTTATGATATGATAGTCAAAAATTAGCTGATAATAAAATTTGGCGAAAGTCTAATTTTTCAGGCATTAATTTAAAAAAATCGATGCTAGAATAACTAAACTAAAAAAAAGGGGCTGCAAATCTAATTTTTAATTTTTCAATAGCCGCCTTTTTGTCCAAAATAAAAATCGCGAAATTTTTTTCGAGGGTCAGACTAGAATGACGTCTATCTGATTATAACCCCTTTTTAATACCCTTGGAGAGGGTATATTAAAATTTTCCGGATGTTCGTAACGCACAGAAGGAAGCATCTCCGACCATATTAAGTACATATCGCTCACTTACTTCAATACTGGCATAACTCAAAATAATCCATTTTGAGAAAAACGCGTTTAAAGTTCTCAAGGGTTTATCACCGAAAAAAAATGGATCTTTTAGTTTCAAGTTTATGTAGTAAAATATTATAAATTTAAAATGCCCATTAATAAAACTTTAAAATATGATGTTTTAACTAAAAGCCGAGGTATGATTGTGTCATGTCGACTGCAGGACAACTGAGATATGACGCTCTTGCATTAACATGAAAATGAACCTGTAAAATAATATATCGACAAATTTTCATCTCACGTGAAAAGTATCAGAGATATCAATATGAAAATTTTACACAAAATAGTACACAATACAGCGAGTATTTCTGCATCATTAAGTCAAAAATCGTATTTTTTGAGTTATGCCAGTATTGAAGTAAGTGAGCGATATATTCTTGACCAGCATGACGGGCTGAGTTGATATAGCCATGTCTGTCTGTCCGTTTGTTTCTATGCTATCTCCTTCGTCAGTTTAAAAGCTATCTTAACCAAACTTTGCACGAAGTCTTTTGGTATAAATACGCTGCACATTTGTCGGAACCGGCCGGATCGGATGACTATAGCACATAGCTCCCATAGGAGCGATCGGTTGAAAAACTAGTTTTAGTGAGAAAAACTTATTGTTTTCAATGTTATCGCTCCCAACCCTCGTATTTAGAAGTTTTTAATGATTTTACATAATTATACTCTGTAGAGGTGTAAAGGTACACAGTGTATATTAAGGGTACTGTATACCTTCAGAAATTTTTTTTTTGATTTTTTATTTATTTGCTTTAACGTTCTATTAGGATCTTATAAACATCCTGCAAAACTTTCAAGCTGATCCGAAACTCAGTTTTAAAGATATAAACAAAACAATTATTTTTTCCGACCCTTTTATATGAAAATTGTTTTTATCCGACCCTCGTATTTTTAGAAATTCGTATTTTTTCCCCTTTTTTGGTCAAAAACTTTATAAATATTTATAAAATGTTTGATACTATAATTTTACTTGGAAATTTTTGGAGATTTGGTTTTTCACCATGTCTTGACGCACTTTGACTCAAATTTCTATAGAACTGCCTAACCGATTTTGATAATCTTTTTTTCGGTGAAAGTTAACACCCAAATGCACCAAATCCGATTTATACATTTATTAAAATTATTTTTTATTTCATCGAAAACTGATGTCGAACCTTTAAATGCGATTATCTCGGAACCACTTTTTTCAAAATGGTTGCAAAGATTTAAAGAGTACCTGTTGACCGATTTTCAAATTCTTTCCCTTAAATTGCTCCTAATACCCACCATTCTGGTGTGAACTAGGATATTTTTGATCGGTCAACAAATAACGGAGCTAGGACCAATACAGTGGGAAAAAATAGTCGATTTTCGAAATTTTGACTTTGAAACCCCATAACTACGTCATTTATTGACCGATCCACAATATCCTAGTTCACACCAGAATAACATTATTTCTTAACAAAACCCTGTCTTTAGTTTTAAATTCAGATCATCCGTTCTCAAAAATTTTTTGCAACCATGGGCCTATGTTTTAAATTTTTGGTTAACTTTGAACAGAAATACAACAACAACCGTAGGGACAACAACAACAACAAAAATTATATTTAGTTTAACCGATTACCTATCCAATGAAAAAACCCGCTTCCTAATACCACTTATAGTTTTTGAGTAATCTAATTTTTTGTAAACCTTTAAAAAATGACACCTGAAGACATACAGTACCCTTAAGTTTGTACAAAAGTATGTAACAGGGAGAAGGAATCATTTCCGACTGTATAAAGTATATATATTCTTGATTAGCAACAACAGCCGAGTCGATATAGCCATGTCCGTCTGTCCGTCCGTCTGTCTGTCCGTCCGTCCGTCCGTATGAACAAACAGATCTCGGAGATGGTAAGTGATAGAGTTTTGACATGTATAGGACAAATGCTTATTTTATCTGCACGCAGATCAAGTTTGTTTCAAATTTTGGCCACGCCCCCTCCCGCCCCCGCAATTTGGAAAAAACCTTATATCTTCTACAGTTTTGAAGATAGACGATTCGTACCTTCTAAATAGTTAGTAGAAATTGGAAAAATAAATCGATTTGCCGCAGATATGATAAAGATCGGATGAACGGTTCTCAAGTTATGAGCAAAAAAGTGAACCAAGCCCCCTTGCTACCCCCCCCTCCCACCTTAAAAAAATTGTTGCATACTTTGCGGATGGTCACCCTAAAGAACGCAGGAACACTGTTAAACATGTTTTTTCATGAGTAACGGGTATATCGAAGTCGGTTAGAGCCGACTTTAACTTACGCTCTCGTTATACCCTGTACCCATTGAAAATGGGTCTGTCTGTATGAACTCGTCGATCTCAGAGACTGTAAGAGATAGAAACAAAAATTTTTCTATGCACATGGTGTATACCGTACCCAAATCAAATTTGTTTCAGACTTGCATAACTACCCTCCTCCCCCCTTTAACAGCAAGAAACTGTCAGAGCCTCAATTTTCAAGTTGCAACCTCATGGCTTAATATACATAAATCTATCTATTCTGAAAAGCGCAATAACGGAGTCGGGCTACTGAACTGCAGCGCTCTTAGTTGTTTTCGATTGAAAATGTTTCCATTGGAGTTACCAAATTTGAAAATGTAGGTACATAAAGGGTGATACTTCGAGAAGTTTTCTTTAAAGCACCTACAAATAAAACACAACAAGTGGAATTGGAAGGTGAAATTTCTATTAAAGGCTGAAAGAACTATCTCTGACATATAATTGTTTAAGATAATTTGATTTAAATGTTGACCGCGACTACGACGTAAATGGTCCATTCGGATGGTCCCATTTTTTTTTATCACTCTTTAAAGCATTTACTGGTATCTCGCGAATCACTCTAGTAATGTTGGCATCCAAGTATTGAATTGTAGCTGGCTTATCGACGGAGACTTCTAAGTTTACGTAACCCCACAGGAAAAAGTTCAGTTGTGCCAGTTAGACGCGAAAATAATCTGCACCCTGAAATGATTTCTCAATAAAGCCACTGTTTCGCGCGCTGTGTGTGCCGTAGCACTATCTTGCTGCAACCAAATGTCGCTGACATCAAGTGCTTTAATTTCAGGTAACAAAAAGTAATTTATTATGGCCATTTTTAAAGAAATACGGACCGATGTTTCCAGCTGCTACTGCATGTGCAGAGTATATTACAGTCGGGCTTGGCCGACTTTCTAACTTGTAGTAACGGTAGTTTGAGAGTCCTTTCGGGTTGCTCATAAGCCCAATTGCGACTATTTTGTTTGTTAACGTAACAATATAGCAAGAAATGTGCCTCGTAACTAAAGCAATTTGCCGCGAAAACAGCGGATCTTCATTGAGCTGTTGCAGAGCTCATTGGAGACGTTGTGACGTTGTGAGTCTTTCAATAATGATTTGTCAAACAATCCTTAACAAAAAGAAAATAACGATATCTGAAATAAGAATATTGAAAAACAAAAACTCTTATTGAAATTTGCAAAATGTTTAGTGTGGCGAAACTTCTGTTTATTTTTAATTTCTGCTTAAAGGCCACAAAACTGGAAAAGGAAGCGGTTTATTCTAGAAAATCCATCGCATTTCCATTTACATAATACACAATTGCCGAATGGAATTTTTCATGCTCCTCTGTCATTTTATACGCTCCTTAACGCTTAATTAAATATGCAACGTTTAATCGATTGAAAATGTTTCAAAAGTCTTAAAGCAACAGTGGGGGGAAACAAGCGTTTAAGAACAGTTTATAAATCAACGTTGTCGGCGGCAGTGTTACTGAAGTTTTTCCAATTTGCATTGTAGAAAATTACATACTTAACTGTGGGTTGCCGCATGCAATTTGCTGCAACCCTCGATCAGAAATTCATTTCAATTATTATTAAAATATTTTTTTTTATATTTACATTTCTATTGAAATGAATTGCTTTGGTTTCTCGAAGAAGGGAAAGCCGGCGCACCTAAGAACTTACCAAAATCGGAATTGTGTTTTTATAGCCCACGTGAAAAATTGGAAAAACATAAAAGAGGAACAGCATCTACTCGTAAAACCAAGCCCAAGGGGGGTAGCTTCCGTATACTTATCAACGCGACTTGGCCTTTGTTTTCAATTCAATGTTGAGTCTTCCCTTCACATTCCTAAAAAGTTAATGCTCAAATGTTTTTGTGTGTGCTTTTGTTCCAGAAACTGGAAATTGAAATGATCATAATAATCCCAGGTCCTAAAAGAGGATGCTTTTCATGCTTATCTAGGGCAGCGCGTTGCCTCACTCTTCCTCTTGCTCTCTCTCTGTCTTGGGTCTTGTCTTTTGTTAGCATGCGGCTGTTTTACAAGTTCTGTAAGCAGCAGAAGCAACAGCAGCAGGAATGGGTGGAACACAATGGCTGTGATTCATGTTTGAAGAGTTGCCTACTTAGAAACGAAGGTGAGAATTCTAAGATGACGAAATGAGTTATAAGTTGATAAAGTTTGTGCTTAAAACTTGAGCGGATTAATAAGTAAAGACAGAAAAGAGTACAGAGTACATTTTTATCTAGCCAGACGATGTAAAGTCAGACTCAGACCTTAGTAGGTTGGAGTGTGAATCCGTAAAACTTAATAAAATTTAAAAACTAATTCACTTTTGCAAGCTTTTAAGGGCCAAAAAAAGGGCTTGGTGGTTTTACAAAAATTAAAGACCAGAAATGCACATGTTATTTATATACAGCTTACTATTTTGAGTCAGAGTACTTACAGCTTATTTATTTAGAAGTTTGCCACGTAGTTCCGACCACATACAATGGAAAACAAGTGAGAAAGTCGGTCAAGCCCGACTATGTCATACTCTGTACCAAGAGCAGGAGCTGAATGCAACGTTTCTGCTGCGCTCATCTCTAAGTTTCTCTCTCTCTCCCTCTCTCTTTCACTCACACGTTGTTGAATAAAAATGCGGTGTTGGTTGTGAGCGCGTGGGAGGGGGTGGGTGAGGCGGGAATTTATTTTTGGTCATAACTTGAGAACCGCTTATCCGATCTTTAGCATTTCTTCGGCAAAATTATACATTTTGCTAAATACTAACTATTTCTAAAAGGTACGAATCGTCTATCTTCAAAACTGTAGGAGATATAACGTTTTTTCCAAATTGCGGGGGCGTGGCCAAAATTGAAAATAAACTTGATCTGCCTGCAGCTATAAGCTTAGTACTCAGAGAAACTAAATCGTCCGCTAGCTAAATTGACAACTTTTTCCGATGGGTTACCCAGCGGACGATGCAGTGTGACTGTACAACGCCAAAATACCACCCCTCATTAAAATACCACGCAATGTGAAACGGTTACACTGCGCTGATTTGCTTGCATTTGAATTTAGTTAATTGTTTTTGCTAATATTTAGATATTTTTGGATGATATATGGAATGTAGAAGTCATGGGCAATGCAAAATCTTACCGTTGGTTTCAAAATATGCGCAATCAATGATTTTCGTCGAACTTTTGCTGCTGACATTCCGACGGGTAGGTGTCGGAAAAATTACAAGCTATTTTTTCTTCTAGCACCCCACTATGAGCTTTCCGACGCTGAGGCACCGAAATTTTAGTTTGTCTGAGTTCCACCGAGCGTAAGAGGCCTGTCGGAATTTTACGAAAGCTTTCCGACACCCTTTTTTTATATGGAGTTGACACCCAGCTAAAGCGATTTAGTTTGTCTGAGTACTAAGCTTTAAGAAGCATTTGTCCAATACATGTCAAACCTCTATCTCTTACCATCTCCGAGATCTGTTTGTTCATACGGACGGACGGACGGACGGACGGACGGACAGACGGACAGACGGACAGACAGACGGACAGACGGACATGGCTATATCGACTCGGCTGTTGATGCTGATCAAGAATATATATACTTTATAGGGTCGGAAATGATTCCTTCTTCCTGTTACATACTTTTGCACAAACTTAATATACTCTGTGTACCTTTGGTACAGAGTATAAAAAATAGAGGCAAGCTAACTTCGCACAGTGGGCGAAATGGTCGATCTAGCTCCATTTAATTAAATTTTCAAATTGTTTATTGAAGCCAAAATAATGTCTCTATCGATTACTAATATTCCACTGAGCTTATCGATAGTTTCTATTTTGTTTGACATGCCCTAGTTAATCAGCTGTGAGCTGTCAAACACAAGATATGTTTCAGCAGGTGCAACACTGAGCTTTCCCGCACTTTATATGTGCATTGCCAAATTATTTCTAAATTTCCCTATGTGACAATTATGTGGAAGAAAAGTGTTTTTATTTATAGCTGAGGTATTTATTAAATATAAATATATTTTTTTTTTGTGTTTTGTGCTTTATCGTTGTATAAAAAAATTTAGTTAAAGTTGACTATACCACTTGAAACCACTTGAAACCAGCCAACATACGACTTTCATGGACCAGAACTTCCGAGATTCGTGGGGATTCGCGCTAGAATATTTTTTTTAAATTACTATGTTGTCTTGTGTTTGTGAAATGTCCAATATGAATCCCGGCCATCACCAACTTTACATGATATTACATTTTTTAGGCGCAATGTCGGCATCAAATAAAAGCTGTATTTTGTTTGTCTCCACGAAGATATCACCACAAAGAAGTTTTTGGCTTTGGGAAACTATTTTTTTGATGCAGTTTTATTTTTTTATTTTATACTAACCTTTAGTTAGCTGGACCGTCTCGAAATCTGTAAAAACTTTCGAGATTTTACCAATGGGCTTTCTGAAACGCTGAGATTCTGTCTAGGTAGGATGTATTGCGATCATCGAAGATGGATCCGGTGTTCATCCCTACATTTTCTTTGCCAATGTCCTATTTTCTTCTTTAAAATGCGTTTCTTAAGAATAAAAAATACAAATAATTATTTTCTTTATTATTTATTATTTGTTGTAGATGTTTACAAAAAACTTTTCAAGCAAAAAATTTGTTTTCGAAACATTTTTGCTCTTTGCAATTGAACTACTTGACGGATTTAAAAACAATGTTATACACGATAATTGAAAATTCAATAACCTTTCGATTCATACCTTGCTTGCCCATTCCAACATATCTGAGTCGAGGTTGGGCTCAAACTGTAAGTGTATCTACCAAAAAAACTTAAAAAAATTTAACTTTATCTTAATTATTAAGAAAAAATATATAAAAACATATTTTAATTTTTTTTATTTCTTTTATTCTAATCTTAAAAAATATGTGCAATGTTTTTGAATTTTGAAAAAATAGTTTTTGTTTTTAAATTTATTAAATTAAATTAATAAAAATAAATTATGTAAAATTTTTGTTTTTATATTTTTTTATTGCTTTTATTCCTACCTTTAAGAGAAAAAAACAGATTGCGATTATCATTTTTACTTTGGAAGATATTAATTTAATTCAGCTAAATTGGTCATTTCGCCCACTGTGCTTCGGCTCGACCGAAGTTTATATACCCTTGGAGCATGATATCTGCCTGCCAGTTTGTTATATGGCACCACAATTTTGACAAAATTTTGAAAACAAAAAAGTTTTTCTCACTAAAACTACTTTTTCGACCGATCGTTTCTATGGCAGCTATATGCTATAGTCATCCGATTTGAATCAAAATTGGCAGACTTATGTGTTAGCATATAATATTGACCAGTAACAAGTTTGGGAGCGATAGCATTGAAAACAACAGTTTTTCCTACTAAGACTTTTTTCAAAACTATCTTTTGTATGGCAGCTACACAGCAAAAAAAAGTGCATAGTATAATTCAATAGAAACATATTAATTTCTATTATGCCAGTTTTCATATTAAATTTAAATATAAATGACTTAAGTTTAAATAAAATCATATTAGCAATATCTAGTCAATATGAATATTTTTAAAGTCGAAGTGTAATCCAGTTAATTTAAAGTTGGTCATATTGAATTTTATGTTGCGTCATATTCATTTATATTATGCACACACTTAAAAGAAAACGTTGTAAAGTTAAAAATGTTTCGTATTAAATTTGAATATTTTGTTCAACTTTAAATCAAAGGTTTCCCTAGTAGATTTAAATGTAATATGCAAAAATGTAAATTGAATATTTTTCATATTTAAATATAGATTTTACCATACTTGAAGTATAAGGAATTCATATTAAAATTAAAGTTTAAACAAATTTAATCAAAAAATCCAATGGTTAATATGAGACAAATTAAATTTAACTATGAAAAGTTTTTAGTTTTATGTTGAACATAATTAACAATTATCTGTGTTCTTAATTGAGTCTTGCTGCACCGTCACGCGAGCCGTGAATAGTCGTGTAGGCTAAGACGCCAGCATTTGAGTTTAAGAGCCCGAAGTCCTGAGTTCGAGTCCCAGTAAAGGTAAATAAAAAAAAAAATATTTCAGTCTGAGCCCTCCCGCCAACCCATCCCCTTCCCGCTCCCCTTCCCCCCCCCCTTTCCAACCTCCCCTATCCCCTCCCCTTCCCTGACGACCTCGTCATAATTGCTATTCTTTTTTTTTTTTTATATTTTTTAAAATTTTTTTTTAATATGAATCATAGTTAAATTCAATAAGTGTTCACTTTAATTTTAATATGCCGTCACATCAAATGGAATAGCAGGACACTTGAAATCAATTATGTTCATATTAAATGTGTGATTTAAGTGGCACACACTTTATATTTAATAAAACACATTGTGGTGCACTTTTATTGGTAAAAATATTTAAATCAAATATGAAATATTTGGATTTACGTGGTTTTTTTCTCTGTGTATATATTATAGTTGTCCGATTTTCATAAAACTCATAAAACCCTTGGAGCATGATATCTGCCTGCCAGTTTGTTATATGGCACCACAATTTTGACAAAATTTTGAAAACAAAAAAGTTTTTCTCACTAAAACTACTTTTTCGACCGATCGTTTCTATGGCAGCTATACGATATAGTCATCCGATCCGGCCGATTCCGACAAATGTACTGCGCATTTGTACCAAAAGTCTTCGTGCAAAGTTTGGTTAAGATAGCTTTTAAACTGACGGAGGAGATAGCATAGAAACAGACGGACAGACGGACATGGCTATATCAACTCAGATCGTCATGCTGATCAAGAATATATATACTTTATGTGGTCGAAGATGCTTCCTTCTATGCGTTACAAACATCTGAACAATTTTAATATACCCTCTCCAAGGGTATACTAATTTCATTCCTTGATTTCCGGGTTGATCTCGGAACGGCACAATTCACTCCAGATCGGGATCAACTTTAAAAGACTTTCCAAAAAAAGGTCCACCAAATTGTCCGGACGTTTGTAACGCATAGAAGGAAGCATCTCCGAACACATAAAGTATATATCGCTCACTTACTTCCATACTGGCATAACTCAAAATAATCCATTTTGAGAAAAACACGATCAAAGTTCTCCATGGGTTTAACTCAGAAAATAATGATACTTTTAGTGTTGAGTTAATTTAGTAAAATATTTAAAATTCAAAATGCTCCTTAATCAATATTGAAAATATGATGCTTTAACTGAAAGCCGAAGTCTGTTTGCGCAATATCGACTGCAGGACAACTGAGATACGACGCTCTTGCAATAACATAAAAATGAACCTTAAAAATTATATATCGACATATTTTGATCTCACGTGAAAAGTATAAGAGATATCAATACGAAAATTTTTACACAAAATAGAACACAACACAGCGTATATTTCTGCATCAATAAGTCAAAAATCTTATTTTTTGAGTTAAGCCAGTATTGAAGTAAGTGAGCGATATATTCTTGATCAGCGTGACGAGCTGAGTTGATATAGCCATGTCCGTCTGTTTCTATGCTATCTCCTCCGTCAGTTTTAAAGCTATCTTAAAAAAACTTTGCACGAAGTCTTTTGGTCCAAATACGCAGCACATTTGTCGGAACCGGCCGGTTTGGATGACTATAGCATATAGCTGCCATAGGAACGATCGGTTGAAAAACTAGTTTTAGTGAGAAAAACTTTTTTGTTTTTAGTGCTATCGCTCCCAACGCTCGTATTTATAAGTTGTCCACTATATAGTATAGCTGCCATACAAACTGTCAGGCATATATCAAGCTCCAAGGGTATATAAACTTCGGTCGAGCCGAAGTTAGCTTGCCTCTATTTTTTTATTTTCAATATTTACGACGTTCACGGTTCGACAGAATGGAAATGGCAATATACAAAGTTTTTGGATTAACTGGAACTTGAACTCGCCATCGATTCGAAAGGATTGGACCAATCATTTAAAGCTTGTCGGCTCATGCCGGGCTTACTCTAAGATTTAAAAGATTGGATTCTCAGTGGTTAAAAATTTATTCTAAAAAATGTTTAAAGCATTTAAATGAAATATCATGAATTGAAATTGTCTGCCAATGTACTTTTACTCCTCTTTTTTGCCAAGTCTTACTGTACTTTTTGGTACTCCCATCTATAAAAGTGAGTAATAAATTTTGTTGGAGGGGGGAAACCCACTCACTCATTCATAGAAAACAGGGAACTTTTTTCTTCTTTTTTCATTTCGCCTCCAGCGCTTTCCACCCCGCGTCGTTTGCTGGCCAAACAAAAAGTTAAATCGACGAAGACGAACAAAAAAACACACACTCAAGGATTTCGCACTGCCATTGAAGGATATGCTGACTCGTACTCAGGGTTAGTTTCTGCCTTGCCCTTTGATTATCTCGCGTCTTTTGGCAGGACTTCTCTGGCGGCGCACTCTCCCGCAACTCGCCGATTTTTGGTGGTGGTTAAGGGTAGCCGCCACCAACTAACCTGAGAGCAAAGCATCTCCTTCCGTCTGTGTCTGCCGCGTGAGACTCTTGTGGCATTCCGGTGCTAGACGCTGACACAGTTATCGAGTGCAATTCGTACGGGTCGGTCGTCATACGCTCCTTCCTTCGTCGCGTCGCGTCTTCACCGGGTTCGCGTTGTTTTTTGTCTGTTGTCTGTTGTCCTAATCCTTAGGTAGGGAGTTTATTCAAGCATTGCGTACAATCGGGTTGTTGTTCTTTAACTTTTAATGATTCTGTAACGCTTCGTTTAATGTTTACTTAATCGCATTTCGTTTTTCTTTGGTAAGTTGAAAAAAAGGAGTAAATCTCTGTCGGCCTTTAACCTTGTCGTGCAACATTAAGCCAGCTAAGTGCTATTCATTAATTACACCAGGCAAAGATAGCGTGCTATATATATTTTTATGTGTATGTATATATGTCGCTGCAAAACTGCACAGACAGCGATACGAATTTTTATATCTACATCTGCACTCAATGTATGTCTCTATACACACACACAAATGCAATTTTCTTTGTTTCGCTTTGGATTTGTTATAATTTTCAACAACTTCCGCATTGTCAAACATATACAATATGTCTACGATATATACTCGCCGCCGACGTCTGCCATCAATGAACCGAGACATTTAAAAGTTTTTCGAAAAAAAATTATTTTTTGCTTAAATTTTATTTCCATGAAGCACCAAATTGCACTTTAAAATAATTATTTCCTTGATTTTTATTTTCAGATTGTTCGTTTAGGTGTAAAATATTCTAAATAATTCTACAGAATTATGCTCACAGTTTGAGGTTGTACAAAATAACCAAAAAGGTAAGTTTTACCGACTTAAGTATATCCGAAAAAAAAATTAAAAAATAAGAAAATTCGTCCAACTAGATTTAGTTTTTCACAATTATGCCTCACTACTAGATTAGATGAAGTAAGGTAAGAGATTTGAAACCGCCTGCTGACTTTGTCAAGTAGATTTAATGTGTACGGGTTTCCTTCAACATAATTTAGTAGCCAGTCTTACTCGAGTCAGTTTGCAATTAAAGAGGTATAAGCTTTGTTCGAAGTGAAGTCGTTAATACGAAAATCTCTAGAGATTTTCAGGACACCCCTGTATAAAGTTAATATATACGTGATCAGCTTCTAAAGATATCTTTCGAAGATGGTAGAGAAATCAATTTTTGCTTGTTGGTTAGTGGTGCCCAGAGCCTATGCGCACGTCGCGCATATAGGCGCTCACGCTTAGCACAAACCAAAGCAACAACAACTTCTTTTCCTTTCACTCCTATGCTATGATTACAAGCTATGATTGGCAAGAAAATATTTCACGTGCATCATATAACCACAGACAAACACAATAATCGGGTTTCATTTTCTATTTCTTGTGGTTGTTGTTGTGTCAGAAAGATTTTCTTTATTTGTATTGGTGGTCTACCCCGCCGTAAACTGGCTCTGGGAACTTCTTTTGTATTACTCAGCTCAAATTTAGTTAAAATTGAAGATAAACTTATCATTCCTTTGATCATATTGAGGCCTTTTCCTAAAGGTTCGGTGGAAAATATACTGTCAGGTTTAAGGCTGGAAACTTCCTATGAATCAGAACGAGTTCATTTTGGGGTACGCCCAATGAGACTTTTAGGGTTAAGGTTAATACATTTTTTGATTCAAAACCTCACCAAAAATTCCGGCGACTGCAACTTCGATGCGGTTTGCAGTCCTAGGGGTTACCAACAACAATTCTGGAAAACTCTTTTTATACTCTGTACCGAAGGGACACAGAGTATATTAAGTTTGTGCAAAAGTATGTAACAGCCAGAAGGAATCATTTCCGAACCTATAAAGTATATATATTCTTGATCAGCATCAACAGCCGAGTCGATATAGCCATGTCCGTCTGCCCGTCCGTCCGTCCGTATGAACAAACAGATCTCAGAAATGGTAAGAGATAGAGGTTTGACATGTATGGGACAAATGTTTTTTATACTTGCAGGCAGATCAAGATTATTTTCCATTTTTGCCACGCCCTCTCTCCGCAATTTTGAAAAAGGTCATATCTCCCATAGTTTTTTAGATAGATGATTCGTTTCTTCTAGAAATAGATAGTAATTCGTAATATGAATCGTTTTGCCGAAGAAATGATAAAGATCGGATGAGCTGTTCTTAAGTGAAGACCAAAAAATAAATTACAAATTTAATTACCATTTCAATTGCAATTATTTCGTAATCAAAGCCCACAATTATAACAATAATTAAACCAAAAGCAGGAATGCGAAAGAACTGGGACAAGGCAAGGTGGGACGACCACATCTAAGGTGGGACGACCAGGTGCGGAAAGACATTTCCAAGCTTGGCGTGAAGAACTGGTGCCAGCTCGCACGGAGCAGAAGCGACTGGCGGACATTAGTTGCAGCGGCCGAGACCGTCAAACGGTTGTGATGCAAGCATCGCCAATAAAGAAGAAGAAGAATGGTAATTGTCATGTTCATTTTTAATAATAGCTATGCTCTGAACCACTTATGAAACTTTTCAAAATGGTTCGGAATCGGGCTTTACCCAAATTAATTGCTTAGCTTTAATTATTTTTGAGATGTGACTCTGAACTAGTGTTGTGAAAACATAGATGGTAAACATCGATAGTAAACGCCATAGTGCTATCAAAAAAATTAAAGGAGTAAATTAATTAAAAGTTCATCCCCCCGGGTAAAAAATAAGGTCCAAACTCATTTTCAAAGCTTTAAAAATAAGGAATACGTGACTTTCAAATTTTGGAAAATCTACCCGCAAAGTCAGAATATATGCGGAAAATTGTATGAATCTCATTTCTTATTCATCCGATCAGGTTCAAACTTATATAACAAGATCCAAATTAAAATTCAAATAGGTTGTAAAAATAGCAGGTGGTAAAATGAAGCAGGCAAAGCTTCATGGACTAGCTCTGCATTGTGCATGCAGTTTTTCGATAGTTTCTCTTTGCCAAGGTTGAGTTTTTAGTCGATCGATAAGCTGAGCTGATCGCACTTCATACATTCCTTAAGTCCTTTTCGTGACTTTAAGTGCAGACTTGATTAATTTTACTGCTTTTTGACTAATTTTTAATATTTAAAAAAAAAACCCACGTTGTCGATTACTCTCTTTCGATAGCTAGCCAAAAAATGGTCGCAATGAGATAGTAATCGAAGTGTACGAACGAAAGAAAAATACTTCTCGGTGTAAACACGTACTTACAATCGCAAAAATGCGGAGAAGGTGATTTTAAAATTTCTAAAAAATCTCCCCCAAAGTCAGAAAATGAACACAAAACTGTTGTTTGAAACCCTTCCATAAAAAAATTCCATGGAAAAATTATTCACTTCTTTCGTGGTGGGGTAAATTTTAAATTTGTTCCCAATTAGTTTCAAACCCAATTTCAAAGCTTCAAATCAATTTCAGCCATTTTAAATATTTCAAATACAATTTAAAGATTTATATGGGAGTTATTTAACATTTTCTTTTGTGGAGGCGGAGGTGAGCGTGTTGAAAATTTGAAACAAATTTGATCTGCGTTCAGACAATAGGAGTCTACATTTTCCATTTTGTTGCTCTAGCTCTTCTGTTCTCCGAGATCTAGGTCCAGGGCTATATCGACTCGGCTGTTGATGCTGATTAAGAATATATATATACTTTATATGGTCGGAAACGATTCTTTTGCCTGTTACATACACTTGAACGACTTTAGTATACCCTTTTTACTCTTTGAGTAAAAATATAGAATAATTGACTTTCAAATCGTGAAAAAGCAACGTACACAAATGTGAGCGAAGCCGCGCCGGGATTGACCCGAAAATATATATAAACTCTGTACCAAAATTACCCAAGATTGTTGAACGCTCCGTTAAAGGAATGGTAAAGATCGGATAAACAATAATCAAGGGCATACACTTTTGCAAGTATAAAGTATAGTACAGACGGACTTGATCGACTTTCTAACTTTATTTTTGTATTTTTTTTAAAAGTAGTTTTAAAGTTTTTGGGGGCCTTTTTTAACTCTTTACCAAAAGATTGAAGACGCTTAAAGTTGTCTCTCTAGATCTAGTTTTCAGACTTTGTATATTTCAAGACCTTGTGGAAAGTTTCATTCTAGTAGAAGAAAAGGTTAAAATTTTCATACAACAAATTATTTGTATGAATTTTTCACAACTCAAATACCTGAAGAGATAACATCGAAACAACTATATCAGCGCAGCTCGTCCAATTTTATGATATCCTCTGCAAGGTCATACGAATGTAACCAATTGGAAAGTGCATCTCAGTTTCGTGCTATAGAGAATGCATTTTCTATATGAATTTGTTATGAATATGCTGAAGCACAACAAAGAAGCCAACTGCAGACAGCTAATGCCTGCCAAGGACACGTGGGTGCGTTGAGAGAGAGAGAGAGATTGTGAAAGAGAGTGCGCGAGTGTCGAGTGTGCAATTGCCCAGCATTTGTTGAAGGATTTTTCCTTTTAACATAATTTCTGCGTCGTAATTTTCCAATATGTCAGGCAAAGTCCCCCAAAAATAACCAACCCTGTGTGTGGGAGTAGCCGGCAAGCCATAGTGTGTGTGTATACGAAAGCTTGTCATATATATTATACCCACTGAAAGCCCCTCTTTAACCCCCGGCACATACCCCCCACCTTTTTTTATACATACAAATAGACCTTCTTGTTGTGACGCGTATCGATTTGTTTATGTTTATCAAATGAAACTGGCAAAAAGGGAAGCATCAACTGAAGGTTAGGGGTGCGTGGCAAATCTCTGTTTTCACAAAGAAAAACAATTTGTTTTTCTACAATTTGATCAACAATTTAGTTCTGTGTGATTGTACATAATATACAGGATTTGCTGTTGATTTTTTAAAAACTTATCATTTAGGGCCGATTTCTGTTCTCCCAGATAGCTGCTATGTGTCAGATAGTCATCGATTTTACACTGTTATTTGTTAGTTTATGTGACAAATAGCTCTATGTAGAAGATGTGAAATCGGCCCTTAGTCTATCACCGTAATTTAAAATATCAAAAATTATTTTTTAAAATGATAACAAAATCATCTTTCCATTAAACTCACATGCAAAGTGCATGTGATAGAGATATATAACAATTTGCTAGCTTAACAAACAAAAATTATCTTTTGTTTAGTATTATTTTATTTCTGCTGATTCGTCAGCCAAACGTTCATTGGCCTCAACAAAAAAAAAAAAAAAACAGAAAGAACAACAATATATAATTTTAACAACTAAGCATTTTTCTCTATAGTATAACCACTCACACATATTCGTACAAACAAGAGAGACCGACCAGACCTGAAGAGGCATTAGCATTGTTGTTTTCCACCACCAACAAGCAACAGGCACAGCTCGCTCTTGAGTCAAGTTCAGGGGCAATTCGGTCACTGTTTTGGATGAAAGAACAAACTTTATCTTATAATTGTCACAAATATATACAAATACATACAAATATAGCTCTGGTTTCAAAAGTCCAAAGAGAGTTCCTACCAGTTCTAGTTTATAGAAAGGGTGGTGGTGATTTTAGAATTTCGTATGCAGAACACGAATCGGTTTGGGATATGGTCCATCGCGTTTGGATTTGTGGAAATATGAGCTTGAAGTGGTTTAAAATTCATATTTGGATATTTTAGACCTGTTTGGGGGTTTTATATATACGTTTTTATTATACCCTTGGAGAGGGTATATTAAAATTGTCCGGATGTTTGTAACGCAACCCGACCACATAAAGTATATATATTCTTGATCAGCATGACGAGCTGAGTTGATATAGCCATGTCCGTCTGTCCGTCCGTCCGTCTGTTTCTATGCTTTCTCCTCCGTCAGTTTTAAAGCTATCTTAACCAAACTTTGCACGAAGTTTTTTGGTACAAATACGCTGCACATTTGTCGGAACCGGCCGGATCGGATGACTATAGCATATAGCTGCCATAGGAACGATCGGTTGAAAAACTAGTTTTTGTGAGAAAAACTTTTTTGTTTTCAATGCTATCGCTCCCAACGCTCGTATTTATAAATTTTTAATGATTTCACAAAATTTCACCAAGCCTTGTCGAAATCGGACAACTATATAGTATAGCTGCCATACAAAAGTTAGGTCTGAAAAAAAGTATTAGTGAGAAAAACTTTTTTATACCCTTGGAGAGGGTATATTAAAATTGTCCGGATGTTTGTAACGCATAGAAGGAAGCATCTCCGACCACATAAAGTATATATATTCTTGATCAGCATGACGAGATGAGTTGATATAGCCATGTCCGTCTGTCCGTCTGTCCGTCTGTTTCTTTGCTATCTCCTCCGTCAGTTTTAAAGCTATCTTAACCAAACTTTGCACGAAGTCTTTTGGTATAAATACGCTGCACATTTGTCGGAACCGGCCGGATCGGATGACATAGATAAGCCGCATAGGAACAACGGTTGAAAACTAGTTTTAGTGAGAAAAACTTTTTGTTTTCAATCCTATCGCTCCCAACGCTCGTATTTATAAGTTTTTAATGATTTCACATAATTTCACCAAGCCTTGTCGAAATCGGACAACATATAGTATAGCTGCCATACAAAGTTAGGTCTGAAAAAAAGATTAGTGAGAAAACTTTTTTATACCCTTGGAGAGGGTATATTAAAATTGTCCGGATGTTTGTAACGCATAGAAGGAAGCATCTCCGACCACATAAAGTATATATATTCTTGATCAGCATGACGAGATGAGTTGATATAGCCAGTCCGTCTGTCCGTCTGTCCGTCTGTTTCTTTGCTATCTCCTCCGTCAGTTTTAAAGCTATCTTAACCAAACTTTGCACGAAGTCTTTTGGTATAAATACGCTGCACATTTGTCGGAACCGGCCGGATCGGATGACTATAGCATATAGCTCGCATAGGAACAATCGGTTGAAAAACTAGTTTTAGTGAGAAAAACTTTTTTGTTTTCAATTCTATCGCTCCCAACCCTCGTATTTATAAGTTTTTAATGATTTCACATAATTTCACCAAGCCTTGTCAAAATCGGACAACTATATAGTATAGCTGCCATACAAAAGTTACACAGAGGGAAAAAACGTGTTCAGAAAATAAGTTGCCGTCATTTTAAAATGAGAACAGAACGTTCTCAAAATTTTTGAGAACAAATGTTCTAAATGTTCTTGGAATGAGTAAAGTTGTTCTCAAACGAATAATATTTACTTTAAACAACAACAACACCGGTTTTCAGCAGAGAGATACACAAGAGAGACAGCGAGTTGGTTCTCTTTTTGCTCTCTCTCTTGTCTGCTCAGCAAAGCATAAGTAGCCCTCTTGACGTGCATCTGCAAAACTGTTCAATGGCTGAATTGTCAAGTCCGTCATTCCATACGTTGAGTGCATAAGGTACCGGGCTCAAATCCCAGTCAAGCCCGAACAAATTTTTCTGTGTTTTTCTGGAATCTTTAGTGAAACGAGTCAGGTGAAGTGGGTCGTTGAAGCGATGTTTCTGATGGGTGGAGAAGCAGCAGCGCCCATATCCAGAGTAGCCTTTGCCTCTCTTCACTTCCAATCAAAAGATGTATGTCCCCGTTCCCTATTCCACCTAAATGTGAGAAATCCGCCCACACCTGGTGCCAAGTGCAATCAAATTTTTTTTCCAGGCGAGTTTAAAATGTTCTTGAAAGCGGAACAATATAAACTCAAATCTTGTTCTCAAAAATGGAACAATGTCAACTCAATTTGAGCTTTTGCGTTCTCAATAAAGTGTTCTCGAAGTGAGAACATTGCACTACATGTGAGAAAACCCGTTCATGCATACTTTTTGATAACGTTTGTGCTCGTTTTGAGTCCAATGTTCTCGGTTTTTTCCCTCTGTGTAGGTCTGAAAAATTCTAAGTGAGAAAAACTTTTCTGTTTTTAATGTTATCGCTCCCAACGCTCGTATTTATAAGTTTTTAATAATTTTACATAATTTCATTAAGCCTTGTCGAAATCGGACCACTATATAGTATAGCTGCCATACAAAAGTTAGGTCTGACAAATAGTCTTATTGAGAAAAACTTTTTTGTTTTCAATGTTATCGCTCCCAACGCTCGTATTAATAAGTTTTCAATGATTTTACATTATTTCACTAAAACTTGTCGAGATCGGACTACTATATAGTATAGCTGCCATACAAAAGTTAGGTCTGACAAATAGTCTTATTGAGAAAAACTTTTTTGTTTTCAATGTTATCGCTCCCAACGCTCGTATTTATAAGTTTTTAATGATTTTTATACAATTTCAACAAGATTTTTTGAAATCTGACCACTATATAGTATAGCTGCCATACAAACTGTCAGGCATATATCAAGCTCCAAGGGTATATTAACTTCGGTCGAGCCGAAGTTAGCTTGCCTCTATTTTTGTTTTTAATGTTATCGCTCCCAACGCTTGTATTTATAAGTTTTTAATGATTTTACATAATTTCAACAATATATTTCGAAATCGGACCACTCTATAGTATAGCTGCCATACAAACTGTCAGGCATATATCAAGCTCCAAGGGTATATTAACTTCGGTCGAGCCGAAGTTAGCTTGCCTCTATTTTTATAGACCATGTGTTTTTGTGTTATGGGTCCCGAGTTCAATTCCTTCCCATTCTCATACAACATTTTTTATACTCTGTACCGAAGGTACATAGAGTATATTAAATTTGTGCAAAAGTATGTAACAGGGAGAAGGAATCATTTCCGACCCTATAAAGTATATATATTCTTGATCAGCATCAACAGCCGAGTCGATATAGCCATGTCCGTCTGTCTGTCCGTCCGTCCGTCCGTATGAACAAACAGATCTCAGAGATGGTAAAGATAGTTAGTCATTCGTATTATGAATCGATTTGCCGAAGAAATGATAAAGATCGGATGCGCGGTTCTCAAGTTATGAGCAAAAAGTGAATCACCATCACCCACCCCCTCCCACCCACAGAGAGAGAGAGGTAGAGAGAGAAAGAGAGAGAGACTTAGAGATGAGCGCAGCACCAGCATTGTAGTCAGCTTCTACTCCAGGTACAGAGTATGTTATAGTCGGGCTTGACCGACTTTGTCACTTGTTTTTTGTTAAGTTTTTTAATTTTGATCCCCATTACAATCCGATACATCAAGTGTGTGGACGCGCGTACAGCTAGTCCACAAGTCCACACACAAGTTTCAAAATGGTGTATCGTCTTGTGAACTGAACGCATACTTCCTCGCCAACGTTTTCTCAAATGGTATATTGAGTTGTAATCTAAAGCCGAAGTGTTTTCTGTTATACGCGCACTTTTCCGATTACATAGTATTCTGCTTTGAATACAGTACGCCAACGAAAACGGCCAAGCTTATGTTAATGTATACAGAGTAGTAACCGATACTTGAAGGCTGCCAGCCTTACTATACTCTGTACCTGGAGTAGAAGCTGAATGCAATGCTGGTGCTGCGGTCATCTAAAAGTCTATCTCTCTTTTTCTCACTCTCTCACTCTCTCTCTCTCTAGCTCTCTCTCTCTCTCTCTCTCTAAGATTGTGTGGTGTTAGTTGTGAATGGGTGGGAGCGGGTGGGGCGAGGGCGATGTACTTTTTTGCTCATAACTTGAGAACCGCTGATCCGATCTTTATCATTTCTTCGGCAAACATTTTGTTAATTACTAACTATCTCTAGAAGGTACGAAACGTCTATCTTCAAAACTGTTGGAGATATAACGATTTTTCCGAATTGCAGGAGCGGGAGGGTGCGCGGCAAAAATTGAAAATGAACTTGATCTGCCTGCAAGTATAAGAAACATTTGTCCCATACATGTCAAACCTCTATCTCTTACCATCTCCGAGATCTGTTTGTTCATAAGGACGGACGGACAGACGGACATGGCTATATCGACTCGGCTGTTGATGCTGATCAAGAATATATATATATAGTCCGAAATGATTCCTTCTCCCTGTTACATACTTTTGCACAAACTTAATATACTCTATATACCTTCGGTACAGAGTATAACTAGGAAGTTTTTGTTTTCTTCAGAATTTTTAACCATGTTTTATACCTTTTTGCAATAAGGCTCAAAAATTTCGTTCACAGAGATATTGGAACTTGTAGTGGTCAGATTACACAGTTCTACAAATTGAGACCTTTTATGAGTATCCCGTGCCCACTAATGCTAATTGCGAGTTGGTATGTCAAAGCCATATCTTAGTTTCCATTACCAAGATATTCGCAAAAAACTTAATTTCATGAACGTTGTTATTTTACATTTCTCAAAATATTTTGTTAAGCCAATGCTATATCAAGTTGCCTTTTTAAAAAACCTCTAATAGATGTCCGAAAAACGGAAGTGGTTTAGTATAACCAAATTGCTATAAATCACTAAAATTTTACTTTGAATGACAATTTCGACACCATTGGCAATACTTATATCGCGTGTTTGATTTTTCTCAGTTGCATTGATATGTGCACTATCCCAGAAGCTTTATAAAATCAGCACTTAAGTGTGGCATTAAAAAGTTCGAGAACAGCAAGATGCCGAAAATTTAGTTT
Source organism: Lordiphosa clarofinis (assembly GCA_018904275.1). Classification (NCBI taxonomy): domain Eukaryota; kingdom Metazoa; phylum Arthropoda; class Insecta; order Diptera; family Drosophilidae; genus Lordiphosa; species Lordiphosa clarofinis. Next base: position 595,353 of record JAEIGQ010000133.1, read on the forward strand.
TTCGCGAATATGTATCTTGGAATCGGAAACTAAGATATGCGTTGACTTACCAACTCGTAATCATCATGAGCTGTCGAAGGCTACTTAGTGCCGATTTTAATTTACTTCAAATTTTTTCTTCCAATGCTAGAGGCTTCGGTGGCATTAAGGACTAAATGCTCATCTCATACACCTGGGGATCGTGTGTTGGAATCGTGGTTTCTCCTTTAAATAATTTTTGTAATGTATGTGAAAGGATCCTGTTATCCTTGACTTCGCAAGATCGTGCGTCAGAGCAATTTTTTTGGCAATAGCGACGAAAAAGCACCTTCACTTTAAAGGTAGAGAAAAAGCTCAGATTTGTGAATTTGTAATTTACACTGAGCCATTGAGGCGAAATGACGGGAAGAAAGAGCAGAGCGAAAGTTTTGCTCATAACTTGAGAATCGTTCATCCGATCCTAATCATTTCCCCGGCCAATCGCTATATAATGCTAATTACTAACTATCTCTAAAAGAAGACTAACAGTTTAGTCGCTATTTAGTCAAAGTTATGTCAGGAGCATTTTTATGGCTATTTAATTCTCACAGCTGGCGCCAATAGCTGGTAAAGGTGACCGGATGTGTAAAAAAAGCAATTTTCTTAGGAAAGAAATAAACTTTTTTATTAGATGTTCCGAGGCGGCATTAGACCCGCGACCTCCCTCCATCCCGCCCAGACCAGCACACTAACCGCTGGGCCACACCAAAAGAATCTTCTTCTGATTTTGCAACTTGATGGACCTAGCCTCGACATAGTTTATGTTTCTAGGAACTTTACATTTTTATACTCTTGGAGTAAAAAGGCTATACTAAGTGGGTGCAAATGTCTGTAACAGGCAGAAGGAATTATTTCCGACCATATAAAGTATATATATTCTTGATCAGTATCAACAGCCGAGTCGATATAGACATGTCCGTCTGTCCGTCCGTCTGTCTGTATGAACACCTAGATCTCAGAGATGGTAAGAGATAGAGGTTTGACATGTATGGGTCAAATGCTTCTTTTATCTGCACGCAGATCAAGATTGTTTCAAATTTTGGCCACGCCCCCTCCCGCCCCCGCAATTTGGAAAAAACGTTATATCTCTTAGAGTTTTGAAGATAGGCGATTTGTACCTTCTAAAAATAGTTAGTAATTAGCAAAATAAATCGATTTGCCGAAGAAATGATAAAGATCGGATGAGCGGTTCTCAAGTTATGAGCAAAAATATGAAAAGCCGAGTAAATTTTTTTCCAAAATTATGATTGAGGGTCAGACCAGAATGGTGACAATCATCAAAATCGGTTCAGTGTAACTAGAGATATCATGGCCGCCAGTTCGAAAAACGTGGTTTCGAGATAAATGCGTTTAAAGTTTGAAGTAATGTGAAAATTAATTGTGTTTGCGAAGGCATTGTTCGACAATTGGCTAACTCTTCTTAAGTATTTATAATTTAAAAAAAAAACCTTTTGGGACGATATTCTCCAATGTCCGACCTACAAAAAATTGAAAAAAAAATTGAAAAAAAATACACATTGAGAATACCCCCTTAAGAGTTTGATTTTAAGCATTTCTTCGGCTGAGTAACTGAGTTGTTGACCATGAGAATAAGTAACTCTTACAACCCACCCATAAATCAAATATATTTTTATTATCCTCAATCAACAAAATGGCACAAATCCAGACATTTCATTTACTTTTCTCCCACCTACTAGGGCCAATAAAAATTTGCCCAAATAAATATAAGTTATATTAAGCAAGCAATTCAAAGCACTTCGAACAAATTGCCCACCAAGGAGTCCCTTAAATGAAATGAAGGTTATATTAAATGAAAATGCATGAAACACACACATATAGAAAAAACCACAATTGACGCATGGAAAATTTTTTGCCGAAAGCCAATAGCAAATCACAAGAAAGTTGTCCTTGAATAAGAAATGGCGACACATAACACGAAAACAGTGTACCTAACAACTCGCAAAGGAGAGAGAGCGAGAGGCAGGATGCTTTCCAGGAATTCAAGGGTACACATATACGTATGTCAAGGACGTGGGCGCCGGCATTTGGAGTATTTACAATATATTCCCAATGCCGACGCCGACGCCTACACTAAGCGCAGGGTTGTAGGGAGATACGTGGGCAGCGACAGCAGCAGCTCAACTTTCACTTTCGCCCTTCAAGTCGGTAGGGAAGTTCATGGCAGTGCAAAAGCTTCCAAAGACCTTGAAATATTTTTCGTTGCCTGCTTCTGGGCGTTGGCAATCATCTACCAAAGCATTTAGTTTGTGGGGGCGTTCGTTGGCGTTGCTTCCCTTATAGCTTCATTGCTTATGCTGAGGCGTGAGTTTGGTTTTTAATTAAATGTTAAAAGCATTTGACATGCCACAGCATAATTGTGTATTAATTAATAAACAAGGGCGTTTTTGTGTATACACACATAAAGGAGGGTGGTTTCATTTTTTTTATCGAAAACTTGCACAAGAGAAATTGAAGCAATGCTGCAAATATATATGATATTTTTAACGAACCTGACCGGTTTTCGAACTCCTTTAATTTCTGATCATTAGATGCGAGGCTTGTAATTCGATTTTTGATTTTGTGGTGGCTTTACGTTGGCACTCATGTCCCTCACTTGTGCTGACAAAGCTGGCCAAGTAATAATTACTTAGTTTCTGCCAACTATTTGTTGGTTCCACGTGGTTTGGCTCGACTTCGATTTTTGACTATTTCACAAGGTCACAAAAAATTATTATAGGATATGTAGGGGGTTTATTTTAAAGGAGACAAAATAAATATTAAACAAAATAAACTTTAAAAAAAAATACAAAATTTGTATAGTTCAAGGCCGATTGGACCGTTTCAGAGGGGTTCGTTTCAGTACTGGTTTGCTGCCTTGAATAGAAATATGGTATAAGCACTTCTTAATGTTCAAAAATATCTTCTTCAAACTGCTAGATCAAATCAAACTATGTTGCGTCGAAATCTAAAGTAGAATATCGAAAGAGTCCGTAATTAATTGCGAGTTTACCTTTCACCCGACAAAAAACACAAACCCAAAAAAAAGTAAAAACCCCATTTTTTAACAGTTTAAATATTTACTGGCACTAGAGCACAAGAGTGCAGGGCATCAAAAAATAGATTTGTATAAAGCGCCACCCAAACGAGAGGGTCACGTTTGTTAGAGTATTAAAATTATACCAAAATGGATAAAATGAGATAAAATGATAAAATGAGTTTGATCAATTTTATATATTTAAATCGAAAGTAGATGCAAAAATCTGAAAGTATGTATCTTACAATCTATGAATTTAATATGTACAGGATCAGGTCCGCAAACAGAACTTTACACTTAAGAACGGTTTCGAAGTTCCGGACCAATCCTTCAGGTTTGCAGCCTTGATTACAATCCAGCTTTTTACAACTTGATAACTAACCAAATTGGTATTTATTCAGGGCTGTCTGGGGTCCTAAACCGAACTCTGAAGAACCGGTTTGGATTCCTCTAAATTTTGTACCTCTTAAATTCGATCCGGATCGATCCGAAAACATTTCTTAATATTACGAATGGGTTCTTTTTAACTTTTGGATGGCGATTTTAATAGCTTAGTAAATTGGAGGTATCTCTTTCTCAAAAAGACCGAAATTGAACCAAACCGACCGAAACTTTAGCTGAATTTAGAGGATTCAATGTAATTTATCGGGTGTGCCACAGAAACCGCTTCCAATCATATTCCAACGAAACAAAATTCTTAGGTGCCACAGAAATGTCTTGTGGTTGGTTCTGAAACCAACCAAGAGGTTTGAACATCTCGTGTTTTGTTAGGAGATTTATCAAAATTCACAACCCAATTAATTTTGACAAGCGAAATTAATGTTGAAAATGTAAACATAATATTTCTGGATGAATAAAATATTTAATTTAATTGAATATTGAAATTTGCGTATCAATTCGCAAAACCCACCGAAGGTTGCCTATCAACCAAAACCAATTTACCATTCAAATTCGGCTGCCATTACAGGCACCATCTATGTAATTTGACAACTTCAAACTAGCTTAGGGTGGCTAGTTTTACTTTATGACTGCCGCGAAATATTTTTGAAGATTTGTATATTATTTTTGAAGAATACAATCTAAATTTTAATTACCATTTAAACATGCATCGACAAACAAAAAACACAATCAAACAGTTTAAGTTAAACGTCAAATTAACACATAACTATAAAATGAACATTTTTTTGCGTGAGATGCAACTCGTTTTAAGGAGATGGACAATTATCTGGAACACAATCCATCTAACTAGATTTTTAAATAAGAAAGAGTTTGAGGGTTTTGGTTAATTTTTTTTTTTCGGCCCACGATTCACCAAAATATTCGAAAAAAGTGTACTTTCATTTTGTTCCGTTTTTACCCGTTTTAATTACGAGAAACTCTCGAAGGAGCTATAATTTCCGAAGGTTATGGACATTGAGTAGGCAAAAGGTCAGATTTTTAGTTGTCTTTTATTTTTATTGAGCCGAATCGAACATTTTGGTTTGGAACAGGGTTAGGTTTAACTTTTTTATTCACGTAGTTTGGTTTAAGAATCGGTTCGCAGTGAATATAAAGTCGGAATTTCATGTTCAAACCGGTTCGGTTAAAGACCGGTTT